>CM042172.1:23490961-23533461 GCA_023376005.1 Doryteuthis pealeii
ACATACATACATATGAACAGCCTGAGATAGATAGATAGATAGATAGATAGATAGATATGAACAGCCTGGGATGGGTGGATAGATAGATAGATAGATAGATAGATAGATAGATAGATATAAACTGCCTGAGATAGATAGATAGATAGATATGAACAGCTTGAGATAGATAAATTTCAAAATCGAGTTCAGGCAATCCTTGTACCTCTTTTGAGCCAAACGCTTTCCGTTCACAATTTCCCCATAGAACAATTGTTTAGAAAGTCGCCCATCGTCCATCATTACTAAATGCCCACTCCACCTCAATCGATGCTTAGTTATAAGGAATTTTATACTTAGGAATTTGGCTCGTTCCAGAACCTTAATGTCACTGACGTACATTTGCCAACGTACGCCTAATATTTACATACAACTGCCCTGTACATCATTATCATCATCATGTCGCGCATGCAGCATGTGTATCCATGACTATCTCTCGCCAACCTTCCCTATCATTCATTACACCTGGGAGCTCCTCTGCGGAGCAGCCAGCATCTTCGCATAGCTGGTCAATGTAGGTCCATGCTGGGCGCCCCACACTTGCATGTTCATGTGTTGGCTTCCACAAGAGAACGTCGCTTATGAGTTCATCCTTGCTTCTCCAGCAGTGTCCTGCATGCCTTGTCCGTCTCACTCGGATAGTTTGTGAGATGGGGGGCAAGTGACCGTACAACTGTTTCCTTGTGGGATGCTGTTTCCACGACTTGTTCAACACTGCACGCAGCATTCGTGTGCAGCTCCCATCTAGCTTATTCTCAAGACGCTTTGTTAGGGTCCAGGTGGTGCTGCCATATAGCAGCACCGACACAACCACAGCCTGGAAGAACCGTCGCTTTAGCTTGTCAGGGAGATCGGACCTCCATATGACTGATAATCTATTTGTGGCCGACCATGCCTTTACTATCGGTGTATTAACATCGCTCTCTGTGGAGGAGATATTACTACCCAGGTACGTGAATTGTTCTACTATCTTAAGAGGCTTGCCGTTAAGTGTGGAGATGTTTCCTTTATTTTTGAAACTCATGAACTCTGTTTTACCGGACTTCACATAGAGGCCGATGTTCTTTGCTGCTTCCTCTAAGCTATGTAGCAGTGACTCAGCCTGTGCCGGTGTATCTGCAAGAAGTGCAAGGTCATCAGCATAGTCTGCATCTGTGACTGTTTGTGCGGGATATCAAACCTGCTATAGTAGCAACATTTGAAGAATATATATACATATATATATATATATATATATATATATATATATATATATAATATTGCGGTACCAAGTTTCTTGGTACAAGGTGATTCTAGGTGGGTCCTAATTCTCTACCCGTAGTTTGTTGTAGAGTTCAGGTTCCGTGTGAGAGCTCAATGTTTAATTATTGGAAATGGTCCATAACCACGATACCCATGGTATTTAAGGCCTTTTTATTCCCAAATATATATATATATATAGTATCAATTATGTGTATATATTGGCTTGGTCACGTCAGTAGGATAGACAAAGACAGCATTCCCAAAGATCTACTGTATGTTGAGTTAGTAGATGTCTGTAAGAGGGACATGAAGACATGCCACATCGACATCAACATCAATCTATTTGTGGCCGACCCTGCCTTTGCTATCCGTGTATTAACATCGCTCTCTGTAGAGGAGATATTACTACCCAGGTACGTGAAACACTAATCGGAGTTTAGTGATTTCATATTATACTATTTCTCAATAATTTTCCATCAATATATATATATATATATATATATATATATATATATACTTTTCTGAATAATTTCTATTTATATATATATATATATATATATAATATATATATATATATATGTGTGTGTGTGTGTGTGTGTGTGTGTGTATAAACTATTTCCCGTAGAATTTTCAATCATAATACACACACACACACACACACACACACACACACACATACACACACACACACACATATATATATATATATATATATATATATAAAAGCAACTCTTTCATATAAAAGAGTTGCTTAGCTTTATATCTTAACGGGAATACATTAGCATCCTTTCTAAATTTGATACCGGTCCCCACCAACTCAGCGCATGAGTAGCACAATTCGTAACTGACGGTAAATGTGACGCTCCATCTCAGCAAAAAAATCTCTCAGGTCTAATGCTAGCTGTTAAGTATCTGGCCGCCATCCTTGGCCAGTTGTAAAAGAACTTAAAGTAAATAAGTAAGTAAGTCAATAAGTCTTGTGGTATAGTGTCCTTTAGGTCCGACGTCCAAGAAGATCCAAGTGGCAATTAGCTAAGATTAGAATCAGGCCAGTATAAATGCAACAACAGCAGCAGCACTGCCAGTGATTGGACAAGAGGTTGCCTTCCCTGGTCACGTGGTAGTCAGCGAGTCTATATTTAGGAGTGACCATCTACCACACGCCTTATATCTATAAAACGCCAACACTAGTGACAAAGGTACAGACTCCCTCACTGTCCGACTTGTATCGACAATAGGCAACTCCACCAAATTTACTATATTACGTACTACGAACATTATAAATACTAACGAAGAAAAACGTTTCACCCTCTGTCGGTTGGGGTTATAGAATACCCCCGACTGCACCTCTGCAAAGGTGAAAGATAAATGAAGCCATTTTGTTGGGATGAGGTTTATCTTTTTCATTGAGCCAGAGTACTACCCGGTTTTTTCACACAAGACTAACGCACTCCCCTATATACTCAAACAAGAACAACAACCACAATGTGAAACATGTCAAACACCTTTAACAGTTAAACACTTATTCATGGAATGCAGGTTTTTTGCTCACATCAGAAATCCCTTATTTTAAATCAAACAATATGAAAGATCTGTTTGAAAATGTCAACATGGAGGATATTCTCTCTTTTTGAGGGAAATAAAATTATACCATAGAATATAGACATGAAACAAATTAATACCATACAACATAATCCCCAATAACGCTAACACATTGTTAAAACCAATTACTAAAAAGCATACATATAAAAACACAACATATATTACTTCCTAACCGTTAGGCATGACATAACCCCAGATGGGTTGATATGCCGTTAAAATCAATCAAACGAACCAATCAACCGGGGGTTTTGAGTACGGCCCATTATTTAGCTGAGGGGGCGACACTCATCAGAAATAAGAATTCGGCGGATAAGTAACACCAGATAATTAGGATTTACATTTTGCATTTCATCTAGGGCGATTTGGACGGTCTCATTTTTAACAGTCTCATTTTAAACCAGAGGGTGTTGCAAGATGATAACGGTCGGAAGATTAACGAACAAGAGTATTAATATATAAATTATCAAGCCTCACTAATCTCAAAACACACAGAGAAATAAATATATTCTAATGAATCTTGAAATGCCGCTTGTCTTTTCCACCGAGCCAGAGTATTACCCGGGGGGTTTAGAGTACTCTTCTTTTTTTGGTAACTCCTAAATTACTCATTGCAAATATGTGAGAAGGATCATCCCTAAGTTAGAGGAATTTATTTGAAAGTTTGATAGATGAATATGTAAACAAAATAATTTTACTAAATCATCTCCAACATGGGAGCGGCTCCACTCAGTTTGGAAGATACGATCGTAAATAAATAGTTTGTCTTTTTTTTTTTTAAGGCAAATAAATTTAAAGTGCGTTCATCATTTTTATCATCGTTTTTGTGGTTGGGTTACTGAATTCCTTCTTTTTTTCTGCTTCTTCTTCTTCTTTATTATTATTTTATTATTATTATTATTATTATTATTATTATTATTATTATTATTATTAATTACAATTTCTTCTTCTTCTTCTTATTATTATTATTATTATTATTATTATTATTATTATTATTATCATTATTATTGTTGTTGTTGTTGTTCACTCCTTTTGAGTTTTTCACATCAGCGTTTATTATTATTATTATTATTATTATTATTATTATTATTTTCTTTTTAATACTTCTTCCATCTTAATCTGTTTCTTCTTCTTCTTCTTCTTCTTCTTCTTTTTCTTCTTCTTCTGCGATCTCCAAGTAAGCGAGTTCGAACTCATGTCGTCCTATTACGTTCACTTTCATCGTCACTTTCTTCTTTGTCATCCCTTTTTCCCTCATCCATCTTGGCTTTTGGGGGGAGGTACTGGGACTTTTTTTCTTTCTTTTCTTATTTTACAAATTAGAATTACTATTTATTTATTTTTATTTTATCTTTTTCAACGAGATTTTAAAATGTCTCGAACATTCCGCCCTCAGAAATAGGAACTCTCCTTAAACATACTCATCACCCAAATATTTCATTGCTGTAATTTTTAGCAAAATGAATTTGCAAATACCGACGATGCACCAGGGAACGGAATGAACGTCTCTTTCTTGTCCCATCCATTAGATTACATTCTTCAATGCGCAGCAATTTCAAATTTACCCATCTTACCTTTTAATAAAACTGATTAAGGTGCAAATGTGTCAATGTCCACCGATACTACTATCTCGAACCCATAGGGGGAACCGAGAAAGCCCCACTTGCTTCCCACGAGGCCTGACCGAAAAGAGAAAGATTTTTCTCCTCTCCTGTTTCTCGTCCCCGCTTCACATCCGTTCCCGGTCAAAACACGGAACTTTCGTTTTTATTTCTAAATCTATTTTCGGGGTCATTAGTCGGTCAAATTACTGGCACTCCGCTTAGTGTTTACTCTTCCACATTTTAACTTTTGTTTGTTCGTATTTCTTCTACCTCTCTTTCTCCTGTCAATCCCCAAATTCCCCGTAGACCATAACAACTACGCAACATAATTTCAAATGAATATCAAATGAAATTTTTATGTAAGTGTTTTGAAGTTAATCATAATCTGTTGTTAATGATAGAAAATAAGTTTAATTTCTGTTTCAAATTCCTCAAATACTCTGCTGCAATAAAACTACTTTCTTTTATACTGGTTTTGGTTTGGTTTGGTTTGTTTTACGGCATATCAACCTCAGTGGGTCATTTAATACCGACAAGTTTTGAAATACAATTCATTCTTAAGTGGATATTCAATTTTAAAAACACGTTTTTCTATTTAACCCATAGATGGGACCCTAACAGGTACTACCACTCTGGGTCAGAGTGGATCAGGGAGCAATGGTGATGAAGGGGTGCTCCACATTCCCCAAACCTCCAGAACTGGAACCTCACCATCAGATAGAGTTTAACGTCATTCCCATGGCATGTAGACCCTCAGCCACTGCATTCTAGCACCCATATGATAAAAAGGGTTGGGGCTTGCCATAAGGGCAATAGGGTTGGGGCAATCATATAGGTGTAGGGCTTGACGTGACCAGCCGATTGATCGGAGGGGGCCTCTCCAACTGCTCGTCTAGCCCAAGATAGAGCCAAAGTGGAGTATTGCAAGTCATGAACTGCTCATCCACCTTATGCTGGTTTTACAGATTCTTAGTACCATATATAAAGGGCAGTTGTATGTATATGAATGTCCGGAGGAAACTTCAAAAATAAAACAATTAACGACAAAATAAATATATATGCACATTAAATATCACCAGGGCTTGGTTTTTGAGCAAAAATAATAAAGATTTGGTTTATATACTTTAGATACTTGGTACCATCTATCTATATATAAAGGGCGTGGTGTAATGGTTAAAGTTATGGGAAATGGACTTGTCGCCCCGAGTTCAAATCCTGGACATGGTAACTGCATTTCACTTAGCGCTAATACCCTTGAGAAAGGCATGAATCCTACTCTCCATCCAGCTATGGATAAATAATAGGTCAGACTGGGCTCTTTAACCTTGGTTAGGCAACCCGTCTAGGAGAAGGAAAATTCAAAATTCAAACCTGTTGAACTCCGCTTAAGAAATAGACCTTGTGTCACATCCTGCCCGTGCGGAGGGGTTGGTAAAATATATATATATATATATATATATATATATTATATATATATATATATATATAAAAGGGCAGTTGTGGGGGAAACTTTGAGAATAAAATAATTAACGACAAAGTAAAAAATCTATACATATTAAATATCACTAGGGCTTCGTTTTTGAGCAAAAATGATAAAGATTTGGTTTATATTTTTGAAAAGGATTAAAAAAATAAAATTTGAATGATAACCGAATGGAATATATTTTTTTGCATTTAATATTTTAGATAGTAGACATTAACGTTTATTTTCAGAGTGGCTGGATCAATACAATGTGTATTTTCTTACATGGGGATTTAAATGAAGCATCCCACGAGGATCCAACTCATGATTGAGTAATAATGGATCCGCAGGACTAACTTTTAAAAAATCCCCCTTCTACCCTGGCGATGCCGGGTGGCCTCTTCTAGTTATTAATAAAATATCCTTATGTGAAGTGAGATTATTAACTTTTTCAAGAAGAATTTTTTTTCTTTAAAGTGAAAGTTTCTCCGATGAACATAAAATCTGTGCATCTCCCACCCAACTATTTGAAATCGAAAACATATTCTTCAATAGCAGTAGAGATTTTTGTAGGAGGGGGGGTCACAAATTTGTGAGAACGAAAGGGGAATTGTGGAAGGGGGATAGGCGGGAAATTATAGGCATTTGAGGACATGTTGACTTGTTTCAAAGTTTATTTTGTTTAAGGTGGGGTTTTTTTTTGTTGTCGTTGTTTTTTTTATATAGACAGCTTCGATTATTTGAAGTTTTTGTTTGTTTTTTTCTTTGTGTAGTGTGAGTGTATTTTCTGTTAAAATTTTCCGGTGGGTAGAGGGGGGCATGAATGTGTCTTTAGGTGTTGCATAATGTTGTCGTCGTGTGGCCAATATACGTGTTAATAACTTTGGAGAGGCAGTCTCTTACTGGGCATTTAAATTCATACACGAGATTGGTCTCATTAAGACGAGTACTTTTTATGGCAATGGAAGATATGTCTATTAAGTCACAAGACTGATAAATTAAGAAAAAATATTATCAATTGATATTATTAGGTATTATTTAGGACCAAACTCTATAAATATAAACATCGATCAGTCTAAAAATAAGGACACTGCTTATATTTTTTTTTTTTTTTTTTATTATCATTAATTTAACTAGCAAAATAAAAAAAACACCCTCCGGGCGACGTAAAAATAAATTTTTGAAATATATTGCTTGAGGAGGTGGAAGTTAAAAATTAAATGTCGGGGAGTTTGAACCATAAATCATGAAATCATCAAATTTATTAAAGGAGTAAAAAAATAAATAAAACAATTTGAAATCGAAACTAAGTTCTATTAACTTTGAATATCTATTAAAATAAAACAAAACTATATATAAATATATGATACTGGGGATGTATCTATTAAAACTTGTTTTAAAAAACAATGAGGACTGTCTAATGTTGCATGCTCAAATTTTGAGTGTATTTATTCAATGTACTGACGATTTCGGGTATATTGACGTAAGCAGTGATGTAGTTTTTGTTACAGACAAAAACCGGAAGCGAATCTCCATTATTAATAGACAAGTAGAAAATAAAAAACACCCTCCGGGCGATGTAAAAATAGATTTTTCAAACATATTGCCTGAGGGGTGTGAGTTAAAAATTCCATGTCAGTGAGTTTGTACCCTAAGTAAGTAAAATCATCAAATTCATTAAAAGATTAAAAAATAAAATGATTTGAAATGTAAACTTTAAATATGTATTAAAATAAAACAAACTATATATAGATATATAATACCAGTCATGTATTTATTAAAACTTGTTTTAAAAAACAATGAGGACTGTCTAACATTAAATGCTCAAATTTTGAGTGTATCTATTCTATGACGGTTTTAGGTAGAGTGGCGTAAGCAGTGACGTAGTTTTTGTTACAGACAAAAACCGGAAGCGAATCTCCATTATTAATAGAAGATATAGATATATAGATGTTAAGTTGCGATGTGTTGTAATTGTGTTTCTGGTTGGGGAATTACCCATAAATAAGTAAACTGTTGTAAATCGAATATCGGTGTCAACAGAGAACTAATGGGAAGAACATAACGAGTACTAAGGATTAGGAAAATGGTTTAATAAGCAAAGATACAAGATGAACAGTAATTAACAATTGCTAGGTTGAATTAAAAAAAACTGCTGTAACTCAAGAATAGGGAAAAAGGTTTACTAAGCTGAGATACAAAGGGAACAGAGTAATTAGTAATTATTAGAATTAATTAACTAGTCCCATGAGATCTCGTTGTATCAGAATTAACAAATTCCTATTATAGGAAGAAACACAACAAGTATTAAGGACAGGAAAAGAGCTTACTAAGCAAAGATACAAGGTGAACAGTAATTAGCAATTGCTAGGTTGAATTAAGTAACTGTTGTAACTTGAGTATCAGAGTTAACACAACGAGTATCAAGGATAGGGAAAAAAGTTTACTAAGCAAAGATACGAGGTGAACAGTATCTGAGTTGACAGAGAAATAATAGGAAGAAACACAACGAGTATCAAGAATAGGGAAAAAGGTTTACTAAGCTGGAATCTAAACGAAAAACGATGTAAGTCAAAATAGCCATTATTTAGATGCAAGTATCCTACCTAGGCCAGGCCTAGCCTAGTTTTTCTTTTATGTTGGCCAACGTAACCGATAAATGTCGGTAAATTATGAAGTCTACCGGTAGCCGAGCCTATGTTTTTTTATGTTAGCAAACGGAATCGGTAAATTACAGTAAAATATGCTTAGCCTAAGCCAGCCCACGTCGTTACTTTGTTCCAGAGGACACGACTAAAGTAGAAAATCGTTTATTCGAAAAGAAATGTTTGTAGACAACGATTTGTTGTCTAGTAATTAGCCACGATACAATTATTCGTTTTGTAATCGTAAATTTTGATAAGAAAAGAAGAATTATTTTTACTTTCGGTAGATCAAAGTTGATTGTTATGACTGGAAACTGATCACTGCAGCCAGCTAAACAACATTCTGTATCATTCATTGTCCATCAAAGACGTGAAGCGCTCGTCCTGTAATGGTTATCATCTTGTCTGGAGGAGGGAGACGGATAGTTCTCATTTGGACTAATTAGAAGAGAAGCCTTTTTTGTTTGAATTCAGAGTTTTCCTTCTCCTAGACCAGAGGACACGACTTAAGTAGAAAAACGACTTAATTCGAAACAGCCACTATTTAGATGCAATTATCCGACCTAGACCTAGTTTAGCCTAGGTTTTTTTCGTGATAACCTACGTAATCGGTATATTTTAGTTAATCATAAGCGTAAACAATCGATATAACCTGGAATAAACGGCACCATACGATATGAAGGATACAGCTGTTTAACAGGTGACGTAAATAATATATTTTATATAGATTTCAAGATTTTAATATTTGAATATTTTTGAAAATCGACGTATCTTCGAAAATGACGTAAGTCGAAACGTCGTAATTTGAGGTATGGCTGTATCTTAACACACGCCTACAGTTCGAGATTGTGAAGGTATTTTGTTGAATTTTGCAAACGACGGAATATCTTAACACACACCTACATACATACTGCACATATATATATATATATATATATGCATGACATGTTTCCGGCGAGGAGTGTTCCTAAATGCTGGAGGTCAACATGCCTAAACAACGGAAAGGGTGATTTCCGTGCGGAGAGCAAATAGTTTTCTTGTTATATATATATATATATATATATATATATATATATATATATATATATATCTACACACACATACACACACACACACATATATATATATATATATATATATATATATATGTGTGTGTGTGTGTGTGTGTGTGTGGTGTGTGCGGGCGTGTGTGTATTATGTATTAACTTTGTTCTTGTGAACGTTGTTTATTTTGTCTTTTGAAGCATTGGAAAAAAGAACAAAAACAAACAAAAAGAACGGAACAAAAAACAGAATTTTAATATGGCCTTCTTTAGGTATTTCTTCACGAATTCTGGAACTTTCTTTTCGAATTCTGGAACCTTCTTGTCGTAATTGGGAGCCATCGCAGAACTTTGAACCTAACCCTTTATTCAGTCCACGGGGGTATCCTGTTCTCATTCCACTAACCATAGCTGGGGTAGAGGCATTAAGCTGTATTAATTATTATTCTATGTTACTGCTGCCCTTGACCATGATTGAACCTGCAGTCTAGAGATAACTGTCACTTACAACGGAACCTAACTTCTGTATTCACTAGGTCATGTGTCGAATTGGACAATCCAGTGTGATTTTTTGGGAATGACATTCATTTGGACAATATTAATACCATGGAGAGGGGAACTTTGCAATTTACTGAAGTTTGTCGGCTGACTTCTGATTTAGGTCGGAAAATTCAAACGGAAAATTTGTTGGTGGTCCCCAATGACAGTTTAACTAGTCTATGAATTAACATTTTGCGAATTGGGTTACGGTTTTAGGGGATTAAGGTTGTTTTTAATTACGTATTGCTTAAAAAAATAAACAAAAAAAACAAATTACTATCTATTAATAATTGAGATTCGCTTCTGTTTTTTTCTGTAACAAAAACTACGTCACGGCTTACGTCACAATTACCAAAGTCGTCAATACATAGAATAAAGAATAATTATTGCTAATTAAATAAAATAAAGGTTTTCCTTATAATTCAACGTTTGAATCCATTATATTATAATAAATAAACTCTATATATATTATTTAAATAAATAAACTATAAAATTAAATAAAACATATTGTATTATTTTAAATGGAAAAAATTATTTGTGAAATTTGTAATCAATTTAAAAGAATATCTTTTACTTTCACGGTTTTTTAAGTAACAAGAAGTTAACTAAAAGTTTACAAATAAATGAATACTTACGATTCTGTGTAAAATTTATGTGTAAAATTTTCAAAATAATTATTTAATTAATAATTAATAGATACATGCAACATTTTATTTGAGGGAGACAGAACTAAGTTTACATTTCAAATTATCTTCTTTTTTTTTTTTACTCCTTTAATAAGTTTGATAATTGTACTTACTTATGATACAAACTCTCTCACATTGAATTTTTAACTTTCACCCCACCCCCTCACACAATATCTTTCAAAAATTAAATTTTACACCACCCGGAGGGTGTTTTTAAATTTCCTAATACATCTAATTAACCACTGAAATTAATTATTGAATCTATTATTGAGACAGTTGTTTGTGTTAATATTGCAATGTATAATTTCAAATAAACTTAGTTTAAAAAATATTTTCCAACATTAAATGTATACTATACATTTAATGTTGGAAAATATTTTTTTTAACTAAGTTTAATTGAAATTATACATTGCAATATTAACACAAACAACTGTCTCAATAATAGATTCAATAATTAATTTCAATGGTTAATTAAATGTATAGTAATTTGTTTTTGTTGTAATTAAAAACAACTTTAATCCCCTAAAACCGTAACCCAATTCGCAAAATGTTAATTCATAGACTGTAGTTAAACTGTCATTGGGTACCACCAAAAAACTTTCCGTTTGAATTTTCCGACCGAAATCAGAAGTCAGCCAGTTTGTTAAACTCTGTACGACTATCTGCTTGTGGTGTAATGGTTTTTGTTGTAGGAAATGGACACAGCGACACGAATTCAAATCCTGGATGAGGCTGTTTGTATTTCACAGAGCACTTGGAAACTTATTAACAATATCAAACATATCTTTTTTTTCTAAAGGGACAATGACACAGAGGTCATTTTCTTTCTTTTTTTTTTTTTTTTTTTTTTTTTTTTTTTTTTGTAAAGCTTCGATTTTGTATAAAACAGGATTAGATTAGAGGTCAATGTGACCAGTTGATGAAAAGTCGGTTTCCCAATCCTAAATCCTGAAACGGATTTTGACGCACCAGGAAGACGAATAATTGCGTACTGTCTTTGTATGACATCGAATTAAGGTCAAGTAGTGTGTGTGGGTGGGTGGGTGAGTGTACGACATGCTTATCCGTTTTCTGAGGAATCACTCCAATAAAACAATCATGTCAACAATGTATTAACAGTGTACATCCTCTTTGGGCCAAGCTGATATTAGCTGATTGGGCAACTCCCTTCCTGTCTCTCTTCGTGCGGAGGTGTTGGTTGGTTGGTTGGATTTTACGGCATGTCAATCCTTATTGGGTCAATTTATGCCGAAGACGTTTTGTTTTATTTTTTCTTGGTGGGTACTCATTTTTTAAACTCAATTTTTATCTCTATCTTTTCCCTACTCTCTTTCTTTCTTTCTTTCTTTCTTATTATATTTTGCTGTGTAGCATATTGTCATGATATTCTGAGATTTTCTCAGAATATCATTTAATAATAGCAAGGGGGGGTTGACTATTTGTTGAAAAAGAAAACGAAAAAAAGTTAAATAAATAAAGTAAGAGTTACTGCCCTTGGCAGAAAAAAGGGGTTAATTCCCTTAGGTTTGTTTTGAAAAAATACCCGGGAAAAATTTGACTGAGACAGACGATAGAATACACAGACGGTAGTTTAGGGACGACAGAGTTCAGAGACGGACGGACACGAGAAGGGAGACGGTTGGAAAAGAATGGAGTTGAATCGGTAACAAGACAGACGACAGAATTAGAGATGAGTTAAGAACATTTTTTGGAAGTGACGGTTAAATCAGAAGATTAGTTGAAAAGAAACTGGAAAAAAGAGATTATTATTTGAAGAAAAACCGAATTGATTTGAAAGGGAAAGAAACGAAAGGAGTTATTTAAGGAAACGGATTTAAAGGAAGAAAAAAAAGAGGAACTTATATTCAATGAAAAAATAAGAAGAGAAAAGAAATAATAAAAAAAGAGGAACTTATGTTTTAACGAAAAAAAAGAAAAGAAAAGAAGGTATTTTTGGACTGTTTATGAACTTTATGTATTTGCACCCGTCTGTTTAAAAAAAAAGGAAATAAAAATTAATTATTATAAAATAAAATAATTATTAATCACTCACAAATTGTCTTATTGACTAAAATTTTTTTATATTTTGTTGAAAGAAAACATTCTGTTTTTCCCCTGAAATATCTTTCCTTGGAGAGTCAATTGCCTAGTCACTTAGGATCCACACGACTTGACGAAGGGTTTGAAAATAAACAGACACTTCGTGACATATTTCCGTTTTCTTCTCTTTCTTTCTTTATAATAAAAACGGAATGGTCCATTATTTAGCTGAGGTGACGACACTCATAAGAAATAAGCATCCGGTGGATAAGCAACACTAGATAATCAGGATTTACATTTTTGCATTTCATCTAGGACGATTTAGACGGTCTCATTTTTAACTAGCGGGGGAGGCAAGATCATAATGGACGTACATTTAAGGAACACGAGTATTAATATATTAGGTATACCCAAAATTTGACCTAAAATTCGTTTTTGACAAAATGAATTTAGCCCCCACCCATACAGTAGATAATTTACCAAAAATCAGGGAATTATCAGATTTTAATGAAATTTTCAGTGTTTATTTATCAATGAATGATCTTTATAATGCATTATCTATTTTATTTCAAAACTTTCTCATTTTTTTCAGGTCACTTAATTTTGATCCCCCCCCTTAATTTGGGGGTGTCAAATATTGGCGAGTTGGTCCTTGTTTGATACCAATTACAGTAGAAATAAAAAGATAAAAGACAGAAGTTGGGAATAGAAAAAAATTTTAAGTGGAATATTCTATGAGAAAATAAGTACCAAAAATCGGAAAATAAAATGTAAAAAGAAAATAGATAAATAAAGTTTTGGAGATTTATTTTTTACTCATTTCGGTAATTATTTAATTGGTTATTATCTTATAAAAGAAAAAAATTATACATCGATATTTTTTCTGCTTAAAAAGGGGAGGGGCACATTTTCAATAGAGTTTTTCTTCAAAACTTATACTTAGTTTGACTAAAATAAGGTTTGCATTAAATAGATATTTATTTCTAGAATCTAAAAATATAAAATTTTAAAATTAACATCAGAATATTTATATTTTAAATGAATTTTATATATTAATTTTTCATAGCAAAAATACTTAAAGTTTTGAAATAAAATAACTGATGCATTATAAAATTCATTAATTGATAAATCAATACTGAAAATTTCATTAAAATCAGATAATTCCCTGAATTTTGGTAAATTCTTTAAAATCGCTAATGTTACATTAATTTTGTAAACACGCCATTTATAAAGAGCGTTTATGACCGAACGCGATTGAAATTGACCAAAAAGATCGTTTTAATTGTATTAAAAATGAATTAAAATGTGTAATATTATTTTGCTTTTTTATTGTTGGTCATTATGTTACAACTTATCGTTTTAGACAAAAGTTTGACCTTAAATAATAGATTTAATTAATCTTAATTTGTTTTTATAAAACAGTAGCAGACGATTTTTGGGTATATCTATAATATATAGATGCTATAATCGGCGGGAAAGTGGGAGGCACTGACTGATGGGGGTTGGGTCAGGGTCTCGGTGTCAATATCGCTGTCATCTCCCGCAATGCTGACGAGTTAAACAAATGCGTTGTTTTGTTTTGTTTTTTTTGTTTTTGTTTTTTGGTATCACTTTTCACTTTTCTATTAGGTCAATGGCTGAAAGAAAGAAAATAAAGGAACTCATAGTCTCTACATCCAGCAGCGACACCTGTTGTATATGGTGAAAACTATTTCAACGTGCAATGCTTGCCACGTGGTTCGGTTCGCGAATATTTTTTTCCCGCGTGATCATCTGCGGATGAGAGTAAACAACGTTAACCGGGGCCTCTCTCTCTCTCTCTCGACGTGATTCTCGTTTGATGTTGAAACCATCTGATAGTATGTTGTTTAAGAGAACCGTTTAGCGTAACGGTTATCGTCGTAGGAAATGGAATCAAAAACAGGAGTTAAAATCCTGGTTGGTTGGTTGGTTGGTTGGTTGGTGTTGTATCGCGAACTGGAAAGATACACAGAAGAATTGTGTGCTTAACATATTTATTAAGTACTGAAAATCGGAAAAATAAAATGTAAAAAATAAATAAATAAAAAAAGTTTGGGAGATTTAGTTTTTACTCATTTCGATAATTATTTAATTGGCTATTATCTTATAAAAGAAAAAAAATCATACATCGATATTTTTTCTGCTACATTTTCAATAGAGTTTTTCTTCAAAACTTATACTTTGTTTGACTAAAATAAGGTTTGCATTAAAGAGATATTTATTTCTAGAATCTAAAAATATGACATTTTAAAATCAACATCAGGATTTTCATATTTTAAATGAATTTTATATATTAATTTTTCATAGCAAAAATACTAAATTAAAGTTTTGAAATAAAATAACTGATGCATTATAAAATTCATTAATTGATAAATATATACTGAAAATTTAATTAAAATCGGATAATTCCCTGATTTTTGGTAAATTTTTTAATAGAATCAACAACACGAGTTCAAATCCTGGTTGGTTGGCTGGTTGCTTGGTATTGTATCGCGGGCTGGAAAGATACACCGAAGAATGGTGTGCTTAACATATTTATTAAGCACCAGCATCCGGTGCTAAACTGATACATGCAAACACAGAACAAATAATTACAAACAATTAACAAGACAAATTTACACTAAAAGAGGAGGGTCAGTTTGGTATAGTCAACACAGCAAAGTCAGTCTGAATATCATTCAGCCAGTTAATCTACTTTAATCGTAGGTTATTTTATGGCTATGAGCCAGTTCATCTGGTATTGTGCTCAAGGGGTGTTAGCTACTCTACAACAGTTGATTGGATTTTACGGCATGTCAATCCTTGTTGGGTTATTCTATGCCGAAGAAGTTTTGTATTTGCTTTTTTTGTTATTTTTTGTTGTTTTTTTTTGTTTTGTTTTTTTGTTTTTTTTTTGTTTTTTTTATATTCTTCATGAACATTCAACATTTCAACATTTATTTTCAGCTCTTCTTTTTTTAAACTCATTTTGTTCTATTTAACCCATAGATAGGACCCTAACAGGTACTACCACTCCGGGTCAGAGTGGACCTGGGAGTAATGAGGATGAAGGTATAACTCCACATTCTCCAGAGATCCAGAATTGGAACTTCACCATCAGATAGAGTTTAACATCATACCCAGGACATTAAGAGCCTCAAAGTGGATCTGGGAATAATGGTGATGAAGGGGTACTCTACATTCTCCAGAGATCCAGAATTGGAACTTCACAATTCGATACCGTTTAACGTCATACCTAGGACACTATGACCCTCAGCCACCACCTTCTAGCACATGTATGATAAAAAGGGTTGGGGGTTGGGGGTTGCCATAAATGAAATACATCATCATCATCATCATGTCACGCAATTTGCACGGATATCCATGACGATCTCTCGCCAACCTTCCCTATCATTCATCGACTCTAGGAGCTCCTCCGCGCAGCAGCCAGCATCCCTACATAGTTGGTCAATATAGGTCCTGGCTGGGCGGCCCACATTAGCATGCCCATGTGTTGACTTCCACAGTAGTATGTCGCTTACGATCTCGTCCTTGCTTCTCCAGCAGTGTCCCGCATGCCTAGTCCGTCTTACTCGTATGGTTTGTGAGATGGGGGAAGGTGGCCATACAGTTGCTTCTTTGTGGGGTGCTGTTTCCACGACTTATTCAGGACCGCTCGCAGCATTCTCATGCAGCTCCCATCTAGCTTATTCTCAAGGCGCTTCGTTAGGGTCCAGGTGGTACAGCCATACAGCAGTACCGACACAACCACAGCCTGGAAGAATCGTCTCTTTAGCCTGTCGGGGAGGTCGGATTTCCATATGACCAATGAAATGCAATTGGAACAATCATATAGGTGCTAGAACTTGATATGACCAGCCGATTGATAGGAGGGCTCCACTCGCCCCGTATCGCCCAAATAAGCGCCAAAGTGGAATGTTGCATGTTATAGACAGCTCAGCCACCAGGATTCCACCCTTAAGCATCCAGAGTCACCACGCACGACCAATGGGTGGCTGTATTGGAGGATCTTACCCCTCTGTAGTGGTGCAATCGGCGTATTCTACAAGTCCAGCTAAGAGGGCAGAGGCATCCCGAGTCACCACGCACGACCAACGGGTGGCTGCATTGGAGGGTCTTATGCCTCTGTAGTGGTGCAGTCGGAATATTCTACAAGCCCAGTTAAGAGGGCGGAGGCATCACGAGTTGCCAACCACGGCCAACAGGTGGATCCTTAGGGGAGGGGGTATCCTCTTCTGTAACATGCAGTTGGTGTATCTGCAGACGGTGGGTGACATTTGAAGGAGATGGGGTCAAAATGCAAACAATGCAACAATTTTAGTATTATTCTTTCTGTGAATTTGAATTAGGTCACAATGGGGCTGACGGAACGAATTATATGACTCTGGAATTCAGAGAATTAACCCCCCAAAAACGAAGAGTTGCCTCAGACATTCCACATCTCAGAGCTGAAAATGTTCTAAATAAACCTTGTCTAAGACATTAACGTAATCCTATCCTTCTATTCACTGCTCCCGTAATATATGTGCCAAAGTATGTACGGTCTGCAACAGGACTGAGAAACCATATAAGAGATAGGTTTTTACAAGGTTTGCCAGGGTAAAGTTGTCCTGAGGAGCTATATGCGTGCAAACAAGGGCTCTTTGCAGAATTTGAGAAATGACCTTCTATCTATATATATATAAAGGGCAGTTGTGTGTATATGTATGTCCGGAGGAAACTTCGAAAATAAAACAATTAACGACAAAGTAAATATATATACAAATTAAATATCACCAGGGCTTGGTTTTTGAGCAAAAATAATAGAGATTTGATTTATATTCGTGAAGATAATTGAAAAATGAAATTTAAATGATAACAGCATGGATTTTTTTTTCATTCATTTAATATTTTAGATAGTAGACATTAACATTTCTTTTCAGAGTAGCTGGATCAATGCAAGGTCTATTTTTTTACATAGGGATTTAAATGGGGCATCCCACGAGGATTCAACTCACAATTCAGTAATAATGGATCTGCGGGACTAACTTTTTAAAATCCCCCTCTACCCAAGCGACACCGGGTAGCCGCTGCTAGTCTTATATAAAAGTTAAAAGTAGGAAGCGCGTGGTGTAATGGTTAAAGTCATGGAAAATGGACTCGTCGCCCCGAGTTCAAATCCTGGACGTGGTAATTGCATTTCACATAGCGCTAATACATTTGGAAAAGGTATGGATCCTACTCTCCCTCCAGCTATGGGTAAATAGCAGGGTAGACTGGGTTCTTTAATCATGGCTAAGTAACCAGTCTAGAAGAAGGAAAACTCTGAAATCAAACCCGTTGAACTCCGCTTAAGAAATTGACCTTGTGTCACATCCTGCTCGTGCGGGGTTGGTAAATATATATATGAACGTTAAACTGCATCTAATCGGGAAGTGCCAATTTTGAAGCTCTAGAGAGTGTTGGAATACCCCTTCATTGCCATTACTCCCATGTCCACTCTGAGTGGTAGTACCTGTTAGGGTCCCATATCTGTTTTAAATAGATCAAATAGTGAATTTTAAAAATGTGTTTAAAAATAATTTTTTAAATATGTTGAATACCCAACAAGAATGAATAAAACAAAACGTCTTCGGCATGAAATAACCCAATAAGGATTGACATGCCTTAAAATCTAACCAACCAACCAACCAACCAACCAAGAAAACTTTTTTCTCAGTTGAAATCACGGAGATTATAGTATTTTATGTGTCCGGTTTTGCTCAGTCAGTAGATCATCCGCCTAAGAATCATAAGGTTCTTAATTCGATACCGGCCCTCGTCAACTTAGCTTATGAATAGCATGGGTTGGTAGTCTGAACTGTGTGGTAAACTGTTGAGCTGACAGTAGGTGTGGCGCTCCATCTCATATTCGAAATCAATCTCCCTGGTCTATTGCTAGCAAAAAGGAGACAGACTCCCTCGCTGCCCGACTGATACCGACAATAAGCCATCCTGCCTATTTTACTTATTTTATTTTTGGAGGATATGTGCTTAATTGAAGTCATACCTAATTTTGAAAATTAATTAGTTAATAATTAATGAATTTAGGCGGGCATATATGTTCAAATGTAAGGCTAAACGAATCGAGAAAATGTCAATCCCTGAATGTACATTTCGACCTATTAGGTCTCATCAGCAAGGTTATAGACATGGGAGACTGCTCCGTGTGTGACTCGAAAAAGTCTTAATCAAAAAGTATCAAGATAAGCTTTTGTTAGACGACCTGTTCTGCACTCTGCTCTTTCGGTGTACTTTGTCTAGTTCCCCAAGCGTTGTGAATTATGTGCTGGCCGAATTTAAGGTACGAGTCAGAAAAACAGGCTCACAAGGATTAAAAACAAAACAACAACAACAACTACAAAATGTTTGTAAACAAGACGCGGATGGAAGAAGGGTGTGTGTGAGATTTCGCTATCCAACTGGCTATTACTGCTATCCCTACTGGCGAACTTAACCCTTCGATCCCCGAGTTCTAACTGCTTAGTGCTCGAGTTTAGCTGTATTTATGTCAAATTCCCCTTCCCCAACCATCTTCTCCGGACTACACAAATGGCCAACACTTAAATAAATCGCAGACTTCTAGTCGTCATTAACACTTAAAATTAAAGTACTTAAATATTTTTTCAGACACTACGTCTTCAATACGTTGACCATTAATTTTTTCAAAAGAGAATTTCTCCTAAAAATCCCTTTTGTTTTTAATACCTGGGTGCCTAAGATATTATCATCAAGTGGTCCCATTTCATAGTGGTCGTACAGGTCTCTTAAACTTTACGACCTAATCTTTGGATTCGTAAAAAGGTCAACCACCCACCCTTTTACTTATGCCTGGCTTTAACCTATTCTCTTTCTTATTTATTTATTTATTTATTTATTTATTCTGACCATGTTCGTCTTCAACCATAGTATCACACTTCACTACGTAATTAAAGTTTGTGATCATTCCCATAACGATACTAATTATCAACAAAAAGAAAAAAATTAAAATTAGAAAATTGGAATTTTAATTAATATTGGGTTGGTACGATGTTTGGAACTCGCTGGTTGTATCCGCTTCTCACAGCATAAGCTGATTTTTTTTCTTTCAAAGCGACGTAGTAAATCAATTCGAAGTTGACCGTAATTTTGAGTGGATATATCCGCTTTCCGCAACAAAAGGGTTACATTTTATGCCTAGAGATTCAGGAATTGTATACATTACAATATCTATCTATCTATCTATCTATCTATCTATATATATATATATATATATATGAAGTGAACAAACAATGTGTTTGAAATGGCGAAGGCCGACAATTTTTGGAAGATTATGTGCTTAATTAAAGTCATACCTAATTTTGTTAATTAATTAATTATAATTAAATGAATAAGGCGTGCATATCAGTTTAAATGTAAAGCATAAACAAATCGAGAAAAAGTCGATCTCTGTTGTACATTTCAGCCCATTAGGCCTCATCAGCAGAGCTATAGACAGGGCAGTGCTTTGTGCGTGATTCGAACCCTACCTGTCAGGCTGACAGGCGGACATTCTAACCATTACACTAGCTGGCTTCTCAAGAATTTTTTCGTTTATTCTAAACTGATATATATATATATAATAGACTAGGTGATTGGGAATGTTTTTATTGGTGATCTACTTTATCCTCCATATATCCACAATGTATACCTATATCTAAACGTGTATACATATAGAAAACACTCATAGATGCATATGAAGGTTTCCTCCAGTCCTTGGGAGCGCTCAGTATGTGACAATTACATCATTTCATACAGATAAATATTTACACTTCCATGTAATTGAGAAACTCAACAAACTGTCGTTTGACTATTATAACTTGTATTATTGTATACATTGAATTTGAGTGGATATATCCGCTTTCCGCAACAAAAGGGTTACATTTTATGCCTAGAGATTTAGGAAGTGGGTATTTGCCTCATACCACTTGTATGGGCGGGGCACAAGGCCTCGTTTTAACGTAGGCCACCACAAGCCGAAGCTCATGGGTAGGAAAGAACAAAATTGCGTCGATCCCTTCGGCATTTCCCTCAAGGGGCGCCTCAGGCGCTGGGCAATAAACCAGCCCTGCCACAAGGGGCAGGTATTGCCTGGGGGATAGCCCCTGCGACCGACGCTATTAATTGAACACACCGGTCCAGTGGCCGAAGCACACCGGACCCCCAACCGAATGACGGTTGGAAATGACCTAGGAAGTGTATACATTGTACATCAGATAAAATCCACTTTCTGCTGTTAACAGTAATACAATTTTAGGTCTCCAGAATATGGGTTTAACCATATGCATTATTGGACCAAGTAATCAATAAGCACCCCAGCTGGGAGCTGTTTTGAAAGGAACATCTTTTGCTTTTCACCGTAAACTCCCTGTTGTTTGTTTACAACAAACAGACGATTTTTTTGGCATTAGAATTTCACTGTAAGATTTTTTAAAGTTTGTTCATGTATATTTACAACCCAAAGGCACGTTTTTATCTAAAATAACTTTCGATTTTAATAAAAATTAGATGCAGTTTAACGTTCATATAAGACTAGAAGCGGCTACCCGGCGTTGCCTGGGTAGAGTTTTTTTATGTTAGTCCCGCAGATCCAATATTACAGAATCGTGAGTTGAATCCTCGTGGGGTGCCCCGTTTCAATCACTATGTAAAACAATAGACTTTGCATTGATTCAGCTACTCTGTGACTTCACATTTTCAAAAACTCTGGAAATGAAGCCTCATCAATGACAGTTTAGTACCATACACAGCACATGCTGTTGTGTGTCATATCCAAGATTTTTTGCGTTTTTTTCTTTTTTTTGGGGGGGGGCTACATCGGTAGATGCAATCGACGTATTCTAGGTTTAGAGTAAGAGTATTTACGGGGATTCTTTGGAGCCCTTATTCTCCGTAGTTGGCTATTTCTGACAAAAGAAAGAAACAAATACAATATAAAATGCAGACACTTGTATTATCAAAAGGTACAGAAATGTTGTTGCAAATTTTAATGGCATTTGCGACAAGACTTATCTGTGAGGTTAAATACTGTTCGTTGGAGAAGTGGTGATAACAGGGGTATTCTGGTCGCTGGTTGGAAAGTTGTTAAGACGCTTCGTTAGGTCGTTTCTCGTTCCTCAGCCTTCTGTTAGTATGCTATTGTATCAGCCTTAGAACGTTTGCTGATACAATTCCTAGAAGTTGCTGGTGGTAGAGTTCTGTAGAGACGCTTATTTTCACGTCCTTCCCTGGTAACTGTTCTGTGATAAGTAAAGTCTAGGGATCGCATATTTTTGCGACCTACCTCTGTGACTGCTCTGTGATAAGTGAGGTTTGGTTTGATTCTGGCACCAACCTCCTGTTGGCAATTCACCCTCTAGCGGCAAGGGAATATAATTCTCTGTTGAATTTCCGATAAGAGTTGAACTGGTAATAATTGTAACAAAGATAGACAATTCCAAAAGCTCCAATAATTAAGCATCAGCAGTAGATATAATTTAATGTCATACACAAGACACACTTTATTGGACGCAGGGGTCTTACTTCTCCACTGCAGAAGATACGTATTTTAGGTTTAGAGTGTGTAAAGTTTTTAAGTGCCGTCCTTGGCCAGTTAAAAAAGGCTTAAAGAAAGTCCTATGTTATGGAATCCTTTGGTGATCCTTTGGTAAGCGTATAAGTCCTATTTCGCGTATTGATAAAGGTCCAGTGATTTAATCCTATGTCCGTCGTCTATGGAATTAGCGGAATTATGACCAGTAGTTTCGGTTTAAGTATTGTATCAACCTCAGAGTACTGCCAGTGATTGGCCAAGAGATAGATCACATGATTCTGGCCTAGTCTATAAGTAGAACCGGGGATCTGGCACACACCTTATTTCATAAAATTCTCAACTCCGCTTAAGAAATTGACCTTGTGTCACATCCTGCTCGTGCGGAGAGGTTGGTAAATATATATATATATATCATAAAATTCTCAACAGAGTGGACTTGGTAGATTCAATTTAGCGCCAAATACCAAGCCGCCCTTTATTGCACGCGTGGGTCTTACTTCTCCACATGAGACACAGTCGACGTATTCTCGGCCCAGCCGACAGGACGGTTGAGATAAAAGGAATCTGTTTCTAACCAAAGATAAAAGCAGCAACTCATAACTGTCTCTCTTTTTCATTCTAATCACTCACCCTTCCTTTCTTATCTCATTTGTCGTCTCTTTGTTTTAACGTGATAATAAATAAACCCGCAGTGAATTGTTGGCAAGTTGCTTGAACTAGAACAACAGACAGATTGGTTTTCAAACAATTTCGAATAACAAATTATGGCAAATTCACTTGGCAGGTTCTCTCTCGCAGCGAATCCATTATAGACTCCCCTTGTTTTCTGGGCTTCAGAAAGATACATGTTAATGTTCTTAGCCAAGAGAGATTAAATCACAGGCTATTGATAGTAAGTTCTATTCTTTACTGGTTTTTACAAACAAACAAGAACGAGAAAAAAGAAAGAAAGAAAGAAAGAAAGGTAATTTATGAGGAAGTGCGTCCCGGTCTCCTCCCTCAAAAATTGCTACCCGGTGACTATTAAAATAACGACCCAGCTCAGTCTATTCAAAACTATCCATCTATCTATCTCAATTTGTTCATATTTATCTATATTACTTTAAATACTAAGATTTTTTTTATTCATGTTTGTTTAATGTCTTGTTTTTAGTTTAAATAAACAAGAATTACGACAAAAAAAGAAGCGACCCCCCCAAACACATTTACTTGTCGAAAATATCTATCTCCATTTGTTCATATCTATCTATATTATTTTGTTTGTTTATCTATCTATCTATCTCAGTCTATTCCAAACTATATATCCATCTTCATATCTAAACAAGAATTACGACAAATTACGATAAATAAATAAGAATTACGACGAGCTGGGGTTGTCATTTTGATAGTCACTGGGTAGCAATTTTTGAGGCAGGAGACCGGGACGCACTTTCATAAATTACCAAAAAAATAAATAAACACGACAGTAAAAACAAAACAAAACACAAAACAGAGATGTCTTTGCTGAACAACAGACCATTACTTTACGAATTATAACAATAGGTACCACCAATTTCCCCTGTGAAATTTAACCCCCTTATATTTAACACAATGAAACTTACATAAAAGTTAATATTATCGTGAAAATATTTTGTCCATACAAAAGAAGTTACATTAAAAAAAACTCCGGATGCTTTATTTTTATTTTTTCAGCTTACAGAAATAATGAAAACTATAAACGAAAAACAACGTTTACATTTTTGCACCGTTATATCAATTGAAATTTAACGTAGCCGAACCAAGTTATGACTAGAGTCTTTTTTTTAATTCTATGAAAAATCAATTAATGGTCTGATTTTTACGAAAATTTCTATAATTGCTTACCTTTTGATGAAAATATGTCTAAAATAGTTTTTTTTCCTAAATTATATTGATATAAATATTTTTACGAGGTCTATCCATCCCGTATATTATTTTATGAAATATGAAAAATGAACCGACAAAAACGAATTTTATCTTTTTTTTTTCTATAAAGATAAGATTCTGAATAATTATATCAGAAGAGTTTTATAAGTTTCAATGCCAGAGTTTTTTTAAAAGAACCATGAATACAGAATTCCGCTAAAAAAATATCAATAAAGAAACTGGCCATGTTGTAAAAAAAGGGACTGTTTTACTTATTTTTCAAGATAACGGTGAGTAATTTTTCCCCACTCAGATAATTTGAACTTTGAATTAACTGTTTTATTTGTAACAATTCTTTATGTTCGTTATTTCTTTTTTGCGAGATTTTTTTTTAAAGTTCAAAGATATTTACGTTTCTTCCTTCAATGTATCCTAAACTGATCACGTGACCTATTTTGGTGGTACAATAACCCAAAACAAAGAGAAGCATAGTCTTAGTTAATCTTAGAAGAAGGGGGAGTCCATGTAGCATAGTGGCTAACGTTCTGGACTGAGAACATCGTAGTAAACAAGTTCATTTTGGACCAATAATCTTGGGAAATGTGTCGTATACTTACCACCTAAATAATGAGAATGGAATCGTCCATTTTTCCAATAAATAATGTCGGACAAAACCTCGGAAGAGTGAAACAACGAGATCTCACGGGATTTGATAATTCAACCTAGCAATAATTGCTAATTACTCTGTTCACCTTGTATATTTGCTTGGTAAACCTTTTCCCCAACACTTAATACTCGTTGCGTTTCTTCCTATTATTTTTTTCATGAGTCTTGTTAATTCAACCTAGCAATTGCTAATTACTCTGTTCACCATGTATATTTGCTTGGTAAACCTTTATCCCCATCTATTCTGGGTCACGTCCCGGTGGCAACTGGCTAACTAACTCAAAATCACGTGACGTGCGAGATTTCCGGCCTCTGTATTTTTCCATGGAAACCGCCGCCCTTGATATGAGGAAACTGTCCCCGCAGAATTACAGGGTGTTGCCAATAATCCATGCCACCCATGGATTATGCAACATTAATTGCTAATTTAATTTATTCACCTTGTATATTTGCTTTGTAAACCTTTTTCGCCTATCCTTAATACTCGTTGCGTTTCTTCCTATAATTTCTCTGTTAACTGTGATATTCGAGTTGTAACAATAATTCAAAACCACTGATAACCGGTAGATTGAAATAATCTTGGAGAGAATCCATTATAGACGCCCGTGTGGTTTTGTTTTTTTGGCTTTCAGCAAAAATAAATGTCAATGTTCTCTGCCAAGCGAGATTAAATCACAGGCTATTGATAGTAAGTTCTATTCTCACACTGTTTTTTTACAAACAAACAAGAACAAGAAAGAAAGAAAGAAAGAAAGAAAGAAAGAGAGAAAAAAGGGTGAAAGAAAGAAAGAAAGAAAGAAAGAAGAAAAGAAAGAAAGAAAGAAAGAAAGAAAGACAGAGAGAGAAAAAAGAAAGAAAGAAAGAAAGAAAGAAAGAAAGAAAGACAAAAAGACAAAAAGAAAGAAAGAAAGAAAGGGAGAAAGGATGGAACGAAGAAAAAAAAGAAAGGAAGGAAGAAAGAAAGAAAAAAAAAGAAATTATTAAGAAAGAAAGAAAGAAAGAAAGAAAGGACATAGAAAAGAAAGGAAAAAAGAAGAAAGAAGAAAGACAGAAAGAAAGGAAAAGAAAGAAAAGAAAGAAAGAAAGGAAAAGAAAAAGGAAAGGAAGAAGGAAGAAAGAAGAAAGAAATATTAAGAAAGAAGAAAAAAGAAGACAGAAAGAAAAAAGAAAGGACAAGAAGAAAGAAAGGAAAAAAGAAAGACAAGAAGAAGAAAGAAACAAAGACAGAAAGACATGGAAAAGAAAGACAAAAAGAAAGAAAGAAAAAAAAAGAAAAAGAAAAGAAAGGAAGAAAGAAAAAAAGAAAGAAAGAAAGAAAGAAGAAAAATAAATAAGACAGCAAAAAAAAAAAACCAAAACAAAACATAAAAGAGCGGCGATGTGTTTGATGAACAGACCATCCCAAATTCAACAGAAGGAAAAACAAAAACCTGAATTTACCAAACTGAAAAGATAAATAAGACGATGGACGCCCTCAAAGAAATAACTACAATTCATTTTCATGGAAAGTGCAACTGATAGATCATATACATAGATATGAATAGACTGATATATATATATATATATATATATATATATTATATATATATATATATATGTGTGTGTGTGTGTGTGTGTGTGTGTGTGTTATTTTGTAAAAGTTGAAGATGGTCACAATGGTTTGTTGATGCAAAATTCAGAAAGGTAAGACAGCGATATAACAAATGAAAAGTGCTCAATACGTTAGTAGAGCAAATCTATTGTAATACAGGTACAAGTAATAACCTACTCGAGTTTCACATAAGGATCTTCAGGGTTAAATCCACTGGATTAATCAAGATATTGATTGATTGCAGTTGATTAAACGGTTCGGTACGGAATCCAGTAACGAACCGTTTATCACGAAAGACACACACGTGTAATCGACTGCAATTAATCAATATCTTGATTAATCCAGTGGATTTAACCTGAAGATCCTTATGGTAAAACTCGAGTAGGTTATTACTTGTACCTGTATTACAATAATATATAATATATATATATATATATATATATATATATATAGTTATTGCCGCTTCTTGACAGAATAAGGCCATTTCTACAAGTAGTCCAGACGTGAGCAGTTGTGAGCACGCAGATGGCCCACGGATCCAGCTTGTTTTTATGTACCCTGTCACACATATGAAATCCTCAACATATAGGCGCTGCCACACAGGTCAGACTTCAATGTAGGAAATGTTTCCATGGCGTCCGTCATGTGTCGCTTCAGAATGGAGGGCTCGAGTCACCTTCTCAGACTTCTTACAGCTATCATCGGCCTGTCTTTCCATTAGGATGTGTATCCAGCCACCCTTTTGTCAATTGGTCCTTATAGTGAAGCTGATTTCCGCAAGAGCATCGATCTGCCCTTATCGAGATACTTCCTTCACGATGCCAGTACGTAGTTTGGGGTTTCCAATCTCTCATGATCGGGAGGTGTCCAGACATTCCAGGTGGCTATTCTTGTTTTGTGTTGTAGTATTTTCTAGTTTTCGCCCAGCTAATGTGGACAACCGTCGAAACGTTGGTTTCTGGCCAGCTTGATAGGTGAACCGGCATTTGTTTAGGTCACCTTTTCTAGACACTTCCCAAATGGCTGGTGAACAGTGTTAACCAAGGGGCTGCTCATTCACCCACAACCTCGCCGAGGCACGTTGCTGTTCAATCAGCAAGGCGGTGACGTTAGGTAGGTCACGAATCATGCCGTATGTAGATTCACATCTGCATGCTTCCATCCTGTCAGGCCTGCACACCTCACCATTCCTCCATCACTTGTAGAAATATCTGCACGTTTTTTTTTTTGTTTTACATGTTGCGCGCTTGTGCGACACGCACCGCATACTCTCCTTCCCCAAAGTCAAGTATCAGTGACAAGCCGAGACAAGATGACTGGGAGACTTTGGGGAACGCAGGTGGATGATTGATGAGATCTACGGGTCCACCACACCGAGGAAAAAAATGAAGTGTTACGTACGTTGATGACATATCCAAAGGAAGGGTTAGTAAGGAACTCACAGAGCCCGTGAACAAATATCTATAAATATACCAAACTTATTGAAGCTCATGGGTGGTAGGCACAAAAAATGCGTTGAACCCGTCGACATTCCCCCTCAAGGGGGCGCCTCAGATATTGGGCAATAAACCCAGCCCTGCTCCTTTAAATCAAGGCGGCAGGTATTGCCCGTGGGGATAGCCCCCTGGGACCAACGCTGTTAATTTTACTTAGCCGCTCCAGAGGCCGAAGCACTCTGAAGCAAGATCAGCTATCACACCGATGTTCTAAAACAGCAGTGTACAATTTGTCTTGGACCATCTCATTAATCTCTACGAAAGGTAAGTTAGGCTAGTCCACAAAATTCTCTAATACATCGTGTACATTCTTGTTGCACCTCGGATTTCAATGAATACAACAGACTTTCGACTATTGATTTGGTTGGCTGGTTTATTGATTTTAACGGCATATCAACCCGTCTGATCTTATGTCATGCCTAACGGTTATAAATTAATATATGTGTATTTATATTTATATTTTTTAGTAATTGGTTTTAACAATGTGTTAGCATTATTGGGGATTATGTTGTATGGTATTGATTTGTTTCATGTCTATATTCTATGGTATAATTTTATTTCCCTCAAAAAGGACAGAATGTCCTCCATGTTGACATTTTCAAATATATATTTCATATTGTTTGCATTAAAATAGCGGTTTCTGATGGGAAACCTGCATTCCATGAATAAGTGCTTAACTGTCAAAGGTGTTTGACATGTTTTACATTGTGGTTGTGTTCTTGATTGCGTATATAGGAGTGAGTTAGTCTTGTATGACCAATGCGTAATCGGGACACGACTTGTTCCTTTCTAGACTTCCTTAAAGTTGGTCTCCAGTCTCCCAAAGTCGGTTTGATTAGGAAGAGTTTATTGTGGATGTTGTTATTCCAGTGTTGTTGCCATTTTGTATGAAGGAATCTATTAATTTTACGTTTTCAAGTCAGTCTATGAAATCTGGAACTTATCGGGGATCAAATCAAAGGTTCGACTATTCAGTCTTCTCCCTTTTTTTACCATTGGAGTTACCAACAAGAGACCTAAACGCCTAAAAATAGTAACCAGAATCGTAGTAAGTTTTTTGAAAGAAAGAAAGAAAGAAAAAAGAAAGAAAGAAAGAAAGAAGAGAATTGAGAAGAAAGAAAGAAAGAAAGAAAGAAAGAAAAAGAAAGAAAGAGCAAATCGTGGCTAAAGAAAGATGAAAGAGAAAGAAAAGAACGAAGAACGAACTAGAAGAAAAAAGAAAAGAAGAAAGAGAAAGAAAGAATTTGTGACTACAAGAAAGAAAGAAGAAAGAAGAAAAGAAAGAAGAAAGAAAGAAAGAAAGGAAGGAAGAAAGAAAGACAAAAAAAAGAAGAAAGAAAGAAAGAAAAATTCGTGACTAGAAGAAAAAAAGAAAGAAAAAAGAATCGTGACTATAAGAAAAAAAAGAAAGAAAGAAAGATAGAAAGAATTGATGGTTGAAAAAAGAAAGAAGAAAGAAAGAAAGAAAGAAAGAAGAAAAAGAGCGAACGTACTAGAAGAAAAGAAAGAATTTGTGACTACAGAAAGAAGAGAAAGAAGAAAGAAAGAAAGAATCTGTGAAGAAAGAAAGAAGAAAGAAGAAAGAAAACAAAACCCATTTACCTGACGATTCCATGTTTTCTTCGACCAAACAAACTTGATTTCTATTTTAAAGAATTCGGGTTTAATGAGGACCCCAGTTGACAGTCAGCCAATCCTGTCATTAAATCTGTTTGTATTCCGTAAATATCGCACATCAGTTGCGGGGTGGAGGGGTGGAGACCATCTGATAAGCGATAATTTGACACCATCATGCTGTCATTCATGCCCTGAATCGTTGCCTTCATCATCACTTTGTCACGGTCGTTGTCCTCTTCCTGCTTCTTATTCTCTTTTTCTCTTTTTTTTCTCTTTTTTCATCACCATCATCATCAACATCGACAACTATGGTGGCCCTAACAGTACGATTTACGGTGTTGGGGCAAAAGAAGAAGGGCAAATGACAGTAAAAATAGGACAGTGATTAATTTCATGCAACTAATGGTAAGGATGAGTAAATAAACAAAGAAACAGAAAGTTATTCATCTCGAAGAAGAAAAGGGAAAAGAAGAAAGAAGAAAGAATAAAAGAAATCGTGACTAGAAAAAAATAAGTCAAAAAGAAGAAAAGAAAAAAAGAAGGAAAAAAGAAAGAAAGAGAGAATTGGTGACTAGAAGAAAGAAAGAAGAAAAAGAAAGAAAGAAAGAAAGAATTGGTGACTAGAAGAAAGAAAGAAAGAAAGAAAGAAAGAAAGAAGAAAGAGAAAATTGGTGAAGAAAGAAAGAAAGAAAGAAGAGGAAGAAAGAAAGAATTGGTGAGTAGAATAAAGAAAGAAAGAAAGAAAATAGACAAACAAACCCATTTACTTGAAGAAAAAAAGAAACTATTTATCTAAAGAAAGACACAAACAAATAAACAAACTCACAGACAAATTATTTTACCTAAATCGAAGAAAAAGTCAAAGAAAGAAAGAAAGAAAGAAAGAAAGAAAGAAGTGTCTCATTTATCTCAAAGGAAGTAGAAACAAAGAAAGAAGGAAAGGAAGAAAGAAAGAGAAAGATATTTAATTCAAGTCAACCAGATCCTTGTTTCCCTTGTGTGTCTTTTGAAACACTTCAAAATTGTCGTTGATCATGGCCGCTGATATACGACTACATCAATTTATTTAATTATCCCAAACTAAAAAAAAAATTGTAAAAGAAGAAACAGCTTACATTACACAACATCTCCTCAACACCAATGACAGGATGTACTCAGTCTATATTAAACTAAATCGCGTCACTTTCTGGCCAGATGACCAACTTTTTAAAAGGCCAAGTTTTATATCTCGAGTTTAAAACCAACAGACATTCATTTTGTTTTTATCCACCCTGTCTTTGTTCCTGTTACAAACAAATTCGTTTGCTGACAGAGCATCTAAAACCACCACCTTCCAATCAATCGGCTGCTCATGTCAACTCCTAGCTTCTATGTATTTATATTTATACTTTTTAGTAATTGGTTTTAACAATGTGTTAGCATTATTGGGGATCATGTTGTGTGGTATTGATTAAGTTCATGTCTATATTATATGGTATAATTTTATTTCCCTCAAAAAGGACAGAATGTCCTCCATGTTGACATTTTCAAACAGATCTTTCATATTGTTTGCATTAAAATAACGCTTTCTGGTGTGAGCAAAAAAACTGTATTCCATGAATAAGTGTTTAACAGTCAAAGGTTCGACTATTCAGTCTTTTCCCTTTTTTACCATTGGAGTCACCAACAAGACACAAACGCCTGAAATAGCGATCAGAATCGTAGTACGTTTTTGAGAAAGAAAGAAAGAAAGAAAGAAAGAAAGAAAGAAGAAGAAAGAAAGAAAGAAGAAAGAAAGAAAGAAAGAAAGAAAGAAAAATTGGTGACTAGAAGAAAGAAAGAAGAAGAAAGAAGAAAAAGAATTGGTGACTAGAAGAAGAAAGAAGAAAGAAAAAAAGAAAGAAAGAAAGAAAGAAAGAAAGAAGAAAGAAAGAAAGAAAGAAAGAAGAAAAAGAAAAAATTCGTGACTAGAAGAAAGAAAGAAAGAAAGAAAGAAAGAAGAAAGAAAGAAAGAATTCGTGAAAGAAAGAAAGAAAGAAAGAAAGAATTCGTGATTAGAGAAGAAGAAAGAAAGAAGAAAGAAAGAAGAAAGATTAAAGAAAGAAAGAAGAAAGAATGGTGACTAGAAGAAAGAAGAAAGTAAGAAAGAATGAATTCGTGACTAAGAAAGAAAGAAAGAAAGAAAGAAAGAGCATCTAAAGCCACCACCTCCAATCAATCGGCTGCTCATGTCAACCCCTAGCTTCTTGTTACACGGCGTTTTTTTGATAGATGCATAAATATGTTATTCTTCTTAGTTGGTTCTAAGTTGTCTGGGTGCAATGGTGATGAAGGGGTACCAACTCTACCCAGCGCTCCATGATTGGAATTTCTTCACTGGCCGGGATTAGGTGATTCGTCTGTATCTCAAAGTTCCAGAGAATTTTGTGTGTCTCATTCTCCAAGGACAGATTCAGGTTTGTGCATATACCATTTAGTTGAATGGTGAAAATTGAATTTCTTGCACAGTTCCCAGTGGATCATCTTTCCCACCCAGTCGTGTCTAGTCTTGTACTTTCTTTGTACGAGTTTACTGCATTCGCTTATTATGTGATTGACAGTTTCGTCTCTTTCTCCACACATTCTACATTTGCTGTTTTGTTGTGTCTTATCTATTTTTGCTTTTATGTTTGTCCTTATGGCATTATCTTGTGCTGCAATTATCAGGGATTCAGTTTCTCTTTTGGGGTTTCCGCTTCTTAGCCATGTCCATGTCTTCTGGTGAGCGATCTCTCCTGAGTTTCGCTTGAAGTGTCCATTATTATTATTATTATTATTTTATTATTATTATTATAGTTTTTCATACCAGCATTAGCTGATGGTATTTCCCTGGAGGCTGGGTGACAACAAGTCTCCTCAGGTCTCCAGGACTCTTCTGGTTTTCTGACAGATTGCAGCAGTGTAATATTATGGATGGTCTCAATTCTTCCTCTGATTTCCAGATTTTTTCTTTTTTCTTTTCCAAGCTTTTTGGGACTGTTCCAACTGCACCAACTACAATTGGTATCACTTTGACTTTCATATTCCATATCTTTTTCAGTTCTCTGGCAAGGTCCATGTATTTGTCCATCTTTTAGTTTTCCTTCATCTTCACCCTGTGATCTGCTGGAACTGCAAAATCCACCAGTTGACAAGTTCTTTCTTTTTTGTTTATCAACACTAGGTCTGGTCTTCTTGCTGGGATGATATCTGTTTAGTACAATACCTTACCGGGTCATTAGCCAAAATTCAGCAAAGAGAAATTAGGGAATCTCTACATTCTTTTTGCACAAATTCTAATTTCAAGTGATACTTCAAATGTTCATTGTTTATATTTTCTTTGCATTAATAACATTCCTATGAGTAGATAAGCAGTTCCACATTCTAGTGCAATTTTTGGAATTTCTTGAAAACAGGGGCAGGCAGGGACTGTACATATCTGTGCCTTTCTTTATCATACTTATTATTATAGGTACAAAAGTGGTTTGAAGATGACACATTTTTTTCAATTTCAATTTCAAGATCTTTAGATCTATTTACAACTGTCGTAAAGGATTCACTTTTCGTCACAAGTGACTATTCACAGCAGTTTCGGAGGCATTGTGCCCAAGCTTGAACTCATGCAACATAAGAAGGCGAAGGTCATGTTTAGGCATGTTCATCTTTGAAGGCCCCTATTTCTCAAAAATACTTTCTATCTGAAAATAAATTAAATTTTATTTTTGAGCACACATTAATTATTATATATGCAAAAATTCACCTGAAATAAACAACAAATTCTATGTTAAAATGACATTTCAAAATCGAGCACTTCAGTCGGCCATTATTTTTGTAACAACCTAATATTTATCATATTAACAGATATCTTTTTTATCTCATGGCACTGTCATATCAATAAGATGCTCAATTTCTTCTTCTTGTGAAACAGGCTCCCTCATATAGACTCACTTACGAGATAGATTATTTCATTCATGTACCTACGAGACATGGTACCTCAGACGGTGTTATGAGACAGGCTACCTCACAAAGACGCACTTACGAACAGGTTACCTCACACATGTACATACGAGACATGGTATCTCAGACGGTTATGAGACAAGCTACCTCACAGAGACTCACTGACGAGACAGATCACTTCACACATGTACCTACCAAACAGGCTACCCCAAACGCTGTTATGATACAGGTTATCTCTCATAGATGCATTTACGAGACAGGTTACTTCACACATGTTCTTACTAGACCGGGTACATCAGACGCAGTTATGAGACAGGCTACCTTACATAGGCTCACTTACCAACCTGTCCTTCGGGGCGGGGGTCCGGTGTGCTTCGTCCACTGGACCGGTGTGTTGAATTAATAGCGTCGCTCCCAGGGGGTATCCCCCCACACCGTTAATACCTGCCCCGTTGATTTAAAGGGGCAGTGCTGGGTTTATTGCCCAGTGCCTAAGACACCCCCCTTGAGGAGGAATGTTGACGGGATCGACACAATCTTTCCACCTGCCACCCATGGTCTCGACTTGTAAATAGGGCCCTTGGTGCCTGACCTTGTGGGGTACGAGGAAAATATACCTTACATAGGCTCACTGATGAGACAAGCCACCCCAGACGCTGTTATGATAAAGGTTACCTCATATAAACTCACTGACGAGACAGGTTACCTCACACATGCACTTATGAGACCGGGTACCTCAGACGCAGTTATGAGTCAGGCTACCTTACATAGGCTCACTGATGAGACAGGCTACCCCAGACGGAATATGCAGACTCATAAACTCATGACAAATTATATTATATACATGCACTTACAAGACAAGCTACTTCATGTGAATTATTTACGAGGCATGCTACCTTACAAAGATTTACTTACGAGACAGCTTACCTTACATACATTCGGAGACAGGTTAGGTTACCTTACATACATTCACTTACGAAACAGGCAAATAGACGCACTGACACTGGTCATTCCCCTTCTTCATATACAACCAGAATTCAGGTTACCTCGCATAGACGCATTTACGAGATAAGCTAACTTCACAAAGATGTACTTATGAGACAGGTTACCTCCCATAGACGCATTAATGAGACCAGCTACCTGGCATACACTAACTGACGACACGTAGCATAGCAATAGCATAATCTTTACAGGTCACTGCCGTCCCTCACAATCCTATAACCCCACCACCAGAACCTTTCCTCTCATCAGCCCTTAGTATAGAAACATACATACATACATAGCAATAGCATAATCTTTACAGATCATGCCATCCCTCACAATCCTATAACCCCACCACCAGAACCTTTCCTCTCATGAGCCCTCAAATGACTCATCAAACCCGCTGCAGATCCACAAATTTTGATGCAAATGTGACATAGGAAGGACATGCTTCCCGTTGAATTATATGAATCAGATGATAAAATTTGATGCTTATGCACCACCATATGTCTCTTAAAACCAGAAGCTGACTTACACACTTTGTTACAGATTGCACAACACACATTGTTTGTTCCTGGAATTTGTATGAATTGTCCCTGATGAGATTTCCTATGATTGACACTTACTGGACGGGCTACCACATAAAGACACACTGACAAGACTTATCAATTGATACTAATCTATATATAAAGGGCAGTTTGTGTGTATGTATGTCCGGAGGAAATCTATACATATATAAAGGGCAGTTTGTGTGTATGTATGTCCGGAGGAAATCTATACATATATAAAGGGCAGTTTGTGTGTATGTATGTCCGGAAGAAACTATGAAAATAAAACGATTAATGACAAAGTAAATATATAAATACACATTCACTATCACCAGATCTTGCTTTTTGAGCAAAAATACTGAAGATTTGATTTATATTTGTGAAGATAATTTTTAAAAATAAAATTTAAATGATAACAGCATGGATTTTTTTTTCATTTAGTATTTTAAATAGGAGACATTAATTTTTCTTTTAATATTGTCTTGATTAAAACAAGGTTTTTTTTTACGTGGGGATTTTTATGGGGCATCCTGCGAGGATCCAACTCGAGATTAAATCATAATGTATCGGTGAGATTAACTCCCCCCCTTCTACCCACGCGACGCCGGGTAACCGCTTCTAGTCTTATATTTTTTTTAAATAGAAAATCTCGTCAAAGGTTTGCTTTCATATATTTACCAAACCCCTCCGAACGTGCAAGACGTGACATGAGGTCAGTTTTAAGAGAATTTTAACAGGTTTGAATTCAGAGGTTTCGTTTTCCTAGACATACCAAGGTTAAGAGCTCATTCTACCCAACTATTTACCCATAGCTGGAGGGAGAATTGCTGGATGCATGCCTTTCTCTGGGGTATTAGTGCTATGGGAAATGCAAGCAGGTTTGTCCAGGATTTGAACTCGTGTCGCCGCGTCCATTTTCTTACGATGATAACCATTACACAGCGAGCGCCCCCCAGGTTTGCTTTTAAAGAAGAATTTTTTTCTTTTTATTTCTTTTTTCTAAAGCAGAAGGATGATGTCTTCACGATGGAAAACCGCAAGAGAAAAACATGTAAAAATATTTCCTGTGCAACAAAAAAATATCAGGATAATGCGTGTCACATTGTGGGCGGATATGTTTCGGTATTTGGAAAATCGAGGTTGGGAATTCCCGGATGCAGATCTTGCCGGTTAAAACGGAATTCATTGGGGAAGCACTTTTCAGTTCATCGACACTTCATTCTGGCTTTTTTTTTCTTTTTTTCTTTTTTAAAAATTTCTACTTGCAAGTTTTTTTTTTGTTTTTTTTTTTTTTTTTTTTTTTGTTTTGTTTTTTTGTTTTTTTTAATTTCTACTTGCAAGTTTTTTTTTTTTTTTTTTGTTTTTTTTTTTTGGGGGGGGGGGCTCGTAGCGTAGTATTATACACCATTCTCATATATATATATATACATTATATATTATATTTTTGCTTGAAGGCAATTACAATGCATGTATCGCATAAAATTCGATCCTTTTTTTTTTATAGAAAATGAACTTGACAAATGTAATCCCGGCAAAGGATCGCTCGGTGTGTAGAACATCATACAGACTGTTTCGACTTTATTAAGTCTCATCAGCGATGTATACTAACGACTTCCCTCCGAAAGAAATCGAAACCGGGACCTCAGCAGGCATAGTCAAAGACTATATTGCCGGGATTACACTTGTCAAGGTCATTTTCTATTTTAAAAAAAGTATCGAATTTTATGCGATACATGCATTGTAATTGCCTTCAAGCAAAAATATAATATATACTTTATTCAACAATGCTTCTAAAAAAATATTAAAAAAAACAAACATCCAAAAATCTTATATATATATATATATATATATATATATATATATATATAATTGGGAGGGAGAATATGTGCTTAATTGAAGTCATACCTAATTTTGAAAATTAATTAATTGATAATTAATGAATTAGGCAGGCATATCTGTTCAAATGTAAGGTTAAACAAATCTAGAAAAAGTCAATCTCTGTATGTACATTTCGGCCTGAGATTTACTTTTGCTAGACTTGTTCAGCCTTACATTTGAACATATATGCCCGCCTAATTCATTAATTATCAATTAATTAATTTTCAAAATTAGGTATGACTGCAATTAAGCACATATTCTCCAAAAAATTGTCGGTTAAGGGCATATCAAATACATTGTTTGTTTGTTTACAAACACGGGATGTTATGATGGATGGAAATTTATAGTCGAATCTCTGAACATTTTGGTCTACAATAGAAACCTTCATCAGGACTGTAAAAATGACAAGAAAACAAGGATTTATATTAAATAAAAAATGATGTTTTGTATGCGTTGAATTTGAAAAATGTATGAAAAAAGGTTCGTTACCGTTAGTTTCTATTGTAAACCGAAATGTTTGAACATCGACTATAAATTTCCATCCATCATAACATCTCGTGTTTGGTTATATATATATATATATATATATATATATATATATATATATATATATATAAAGTGTTGTTCTGGTTTCAACGGGTGAAAATTAAATATTTTATAAAAAAGAAGGTCCGCAAAATTGATTATGTTTTTAGAAAAAAAATTTATTAATTTTATCTTACATTTGCGACACGTGTTTCAGATTTTCTAATATCTTCTTCAGGCTTTGATCAATCATATGATTGATCAAAGCCTGAGGAAGATATCAGAAGATCTGAAACACGTGTCGCAAATGTAAGATAAAATTAATAATTTTTTTTTCTAAAAACATAATCCATTTTGTGGACCTTCTTTTTTTTAATATATATATATATATATATATATATATATATATATTATATATTATTAGTATAGAAACGTACCTTTGGGTTGTAAATATACATGAACAAACTTTTTAAAAATTTCGCAGTGAAACTCTAATGCAAAAAAATCGTCTGTTGTTTGTAAACTAATAACTGGGAGTTTATGGTGAAAAAAAAAGGTGTTCTTTTCAAAACAGCTCCCAGCTGGGGTGCCTATTGGATACTTCGTCCGAAAGCTGCACAAGGATGTTGCCTTTAACATATCCTGGAAGCAGCATCCAACAATAAAACAGCTGTACTCTCACCTGCTTTCAATTACACAAAGCATCCGGGTGAGGCGGACAAGACATGCCGGACACAGCTGGAGAATTAAGGATGAACTCATAAGTGAGGTTATCCTGTGGACACCCACGCATGGACACACCAGTGTAGGTCAAACAGCAAAACCCTGCATTAACCAGCTCCCTGCGGATTATAGATGCCATGCAGAAGACCTAATAGGGGTGATGACCAATAGGGACGGTTGACGAGATAGAAAGAAAAAAGAGAGAGAGGGTCGGAGGTGATTGGAATCAGTGATCTGGATGAGGCTGTTTGCCTTTCACTTCACGTGAATACTCTTGGAAAGGTATGAATATCTAATCATTTTGACAAGTATTATCCTTCATCTTCCGAATTCTACTTGCATTGTCAATCATTATTATTTTTCAACATTATTCTTATGACTGACATATATAATCTAAATTCCACCCCGATTCCTACCCTGGATAAGATTCCTCCCTGCGATTTGAAATGCACCCCTTGGAGCCAAGTACCTCCCGTTTGAGATAAAAGACACCAACTTTTAAATTTGCATCTGTTATTTTTATTTTCATTTTTTGTTTTGTTTATTTTTATGTCCCCCCTCTCTCTCTCTCTCTCTCTCTCTCTCTCTCTCTCTCTCTCTCTCTCTCTCTCTCCTCTCTCTCACTCTATCACTCTCTCTCGCTCCCTCTCTCCTTCTCTTATCCTTCTCTCTCTCTCATCACTTACTCTTTCTCTCTCTCTCTCTCTCGCTCTCTATCATCTCTTTCTCTTCTCTCTCTCTCTCTCTCTCTCTCTCTCTCTGTCTCTCCCTCTCTCTCCTCTTTCTCTCTCACTCACTCTCTCTCTCTCTCTCTCTCTCTCTCCTCTCTCTATCTATCTATCTATCTATCTATCTATCTCTCTCTTTCACACACACATGCACACACACACAACACAAACACATTGGCTCTATTTTAATAAGGTTATCTCGACGACTTACGTAAATAAAATAACTGTCGACCATAGAGAGTGAAAATATGAACATTTCTTTTGTAGTTGATGACGAAAAACGCCCATCGCTTCAGGAGACTTCAGATCTCACGTCGTCAATGGACAGATAGATAAACAGAGGCCAATACAGACGCATGGCTATATCTATATTGATAATTTGGAAGGGCATGTTCGTCTGGCCCCTGCCCTGTCGGCTGGGGTGTTAGAATACACCGACTGCACCTCTGCAGAGGGGTAAGACTCGTGTTGGTTAAGAATGGAATCCTGGTGGATGAGCAGTCCATGACATGCAACACTCCACTTAGACGCTTACTTAGGCTAGACGGTCGGTCGGAGAGCTACTCTCCGATCAATCGACTGGCCATGTCAAACCCTAGCCCCTATATGATTGCCCCAACCCTATTGCCTTTATGGCAACCCCAAGCCTTTTGTATCATATGGGTGCTAGAAGGCAGTGGTTGAGGGTCTACATGTCCTGGAAATGACGTTAAACTCTATCTGATGGTGAGGTTCCAGTTCTGGCGGTCTGGGGAATGTGGAGCGCGCCTTCATCACCATTGCTCCCTGGTTCACTCTGACCGGGAGTGGTAGTACCTGTTAGGGTCCCATCTATGGGTTAAATAGAAAAACATGAGTTTATAAAAAAATTGATTATCCATTAAGAATGAATTTTATTTCAAAATTTTGTCGGCATTAAATGACCCACTGAGGTTGATATGCCGTAAAACAAACCAAACCAAATCGTCTATCCTCCAAAGAAACAAAAAACAAACAGTTAAATGAGGATATACCCTCTTTCTTATGAAGATATATATATTTACCAACCCCTCCGCACGAGCAGGATATGACACAAGGTCAATTTCTTAAGCGGAGTTTAACAGGTTTGAATTCAGAGTTTTCCTTCTCCTAGACCGGTTGCCTAACCAAGGTTAAAGATCCCAGTCTGCCCTACTATTTATCCATAGTTGGAGGGAGAGTAGGATTCATACCTTTTCTCAAGGGTATTATGAAGATATAAGAGCAACGAGGCCCGTGGTCTAATGGTTAGAGTAATAGGAAATAGACTTGTCGAACCGAGTTCAATTCCTGGACGAAGCTGTTTGCATTTCACATGGCGCTAATACCCTTGAGAAAGGTATGAATCTAATTCTTCCTCCATCTATGGGGAAAATAGCAAGGCAGGCTGGGCTATTTAACCTGGGATAGGTAACCTATCACGCGACGTATTTTGGTGGTACCTAGTGGTCAATGTTCAAATCTAGGTAATGCGTCGGGATTTTGAAAGCAGATTTTCAAGGAAGGCATGGATCAATTAAAAGATGTGCACAATAATATATATATTACCAACCCCTCCGCACGAGCAGGATGTGACACAAGGTCAATTTCTTTAGCGGAGTTTAACAGGTTTGAATTAAAAGTTTTCCTTCTCCTAGACTGGTTACATAGCCATGGTTAAAAAGCCCAGTCTGTCCTGCTATATACCCATAGATGAAGGGAGAGTTGGATTCATACCTTTCCCAACGGTATTCGCGCAATGTGAAATGCAAACAGCTTCGTCCAGGAATTGAACTCGGGTTGGCGAGTCCATTTCCTACGACTCTAACCATTACACCACGCAATAAGATATAGATCATATAAGCTCCCACATTTGACATATGCACGATTTCTTTTTTAATGTAGGGATGGACAAAACAATTTCCTGGTGACATAAACGTGGCATTTTTGTGGTCGACCAAATTACAAGACATTTTTTCCTCGTCATGTCGGGTGGGCGACATTTTGTGTTCGTGATCAACCGAACAAAATTCCAACGCATTCCAAAGAAAAGAAAAAAATAAATCAGACCGTCCTATCGGTGGGGCTTAGAATGTAGACGGGTTACTCCCAGTGGTGCCACCTGTTGGCTGTGGGTGGCGACTCGTGATGCTTAATGATAGAACTCAGGTGGTTGAGCAGTCTATGACTTGCAATATTCCACTTTGGCCCTATCTTGGACTAGACGAGCAGTCGGAGAGGCCCCCTCCGACCAATCGGCTGGTCACGTCAAGCCCTAGTACCTATGTGAATGCCCCAGCCCTATTGCCCTCATGACAAGACCCAACCCTTTTTATCATATGAGTACTAGAAGACGATAGCTGAGGGTCTTCGTGTCCTGGGAATGACGTTAAACTCTATCTGATCGTGGGATTCCAGTTCTGGAGGTTTGGGGAATGTGGAGAACCCATTCATCACGATTGCTCCCTGGTCCACTCTGACCCGGAGTGGTAGTACCTGTTAGGGTCCCATCTATGGGTTAAATAAAAAAAACATGAGTTGATAAACAAAATTGTATTATCTATTAAGAATGAATTTATTTCAAAACTTTATCGGCATTAAATGACCCACTGAGGTTGATATGCCGTAAAACAAACCAAACCAAACCTTTGATCAGAAGGGGGCTGATGGGAACCCGGAAGTGTGTTTTCCACCATGACACTTTTGGCTTGGAATTCGAATTGTCAGGACGCCGTGCATAGTCCGGTTGAGCTAGTCGGGTCACTTTTAGGCTAGAAGTAGTCTCTACCGTGTGTTAAATAAAACCTTGTTAATTTTCAACAACCTGGTCTTGGATTTTTATTCAGTGTTCCGTATTTTATGTGTACTTGTACAAAATAAAAAACACCCTCCAGACGATGTAAAAATAGATTTTTGAAACATATTGCCTGAGGGGTAAAAAACTCAATGTCAGCGAGTTTGTACCCTAAGTAAGTAAAATCATGAAATTCATTAAAGGATTAAAAAATAAAACAATTTAAAATGTAAACTTTAAATATGTATTAAAATAAAACAAACTATATATAGATATATAACAGTCATGTATTATTAAAACTTTGTTTAAAAAAAACAATGAGGACTGTCTAAGTTGCAAGCTCAAATTTGAGTGTATTTATTCTATGTTATGAGGATTTGGGTAATGTGACGTAAGCAGTGACGTAATTTTTGTTACAGACAAAAACCGGAAGCGAATCTCCATTATTAATAGATATAAAAACATAACAATGTTAAATTTTCTTTCAAAGATAAACGTACTTTTGAGAGCGCCCTCTGCATAACGGTTATCCACGACCCAAGCTCAAATAATGGGCGTTAGTTGTCTGTCTTTCCTTACCGAATATTCAGCGTTAGTATAATTTTTTTAGATGATGCTTGATAATTAGTATT
>CM042172.1:23538857-23551357 GCA_023376005.1 Doryteuthis pealeii
CCACATTTAAAAAGTTATCCAGAAAAAACTTCGAAAAAAAAGATCACAAATAAAATTTTTGTTAAACAGGAGATGGTCTTTGGTTTAATTCTACATATATATATATATTATATATATATATATATATATATATATATATATATTCTTCTAGCAAAAGTACCCCTGTCCATTTGAAAGAATCAAAAAAGAAAGAAAGAAAAAAAGAAAAGACAAGAAACAAGAGAAGAGAGAAAGAAAGAAAGAAAGAAAGAAAAGAAAGAAAGAAGAAAGAAAGAACAAAGAGGAAAGAAAGAAAGAAGAAAGAAGAAAGAAAGAAAGAAAGAAAAAAAGAACAAGAAGAAAGAAAGAAAGAAGAAAAAGAAAGAAAGAAAAAAATAGAAAGATAACAATATGAGAAAGAAAGAAAGAAAGAAAGAAAGAAAAGAAAGAAAAAAGCTTGTCACCCGCAAAGCAAACTCGGAATTCGTCAATAATTGTCTCTTGCAGATATTTAACTATCAACTGAGAATGTCTCATTTAAGAAATTTGAATGCTAGAAATTGTGGGAAACATTTTCTAAGTATAATTAACGGGGAGTGATTTATGACCCAGTGATCATTAGGTTCAGTGAATTCATAGTGTCTATCCACCCACCCACTCAAGGCGTCAGAAAAATGAACAGAATCTATGTGGAACGGATATTTCAACAACGAGTCGCCGATTATCGTTTGGGCCAACTCAGCAATGACCGGTTGAATATTTAACCGCGAATTAGATCGGACTCATTAAATCAGGGTGCGTTTCATTTTTAGTCAGAATTAAAGGAGATGGGCGTTTGCCGTAATACGATTCAAGAGATACGAATTTGAAGAGCTATTTATAGAAAAAGATGGATAACAGCGAGACATTTCTGTTTTTTTGTTTGTTTTTGGGTTCAAAAGTCTCTCTCACTCTCTCTCTCTCTCTCTCTCTCTATATATATATATAATATATATATATATATATATATATATATATATCATAGAGGGGAAGAAAGAGATAGACACAGAGTAAAGTAAGAGATTGGTCGGTTTTGCAAATTACGACTAATTAGAACCAATTAAAACAGAATTTTTTCAAACTTAATTCAATCCTAAAAGTAAGGAATAATTTAGTGTAATTTTCATGTCATTAAACTAAACTGTAAAAAGCCTTCATAGCTTGTGCTATTCATACTCTGAGTTGGCGATGGTCAGTATTGAACCAGGAACCTTGTGGTTCCCAGTACATGGGAAATTTTGTAACCCAATGTGTTATGCTTTTGTGTATTCGTCAGATATATGCGCAAAAGAATGAAACCCAGGGTCATAAAATTCCCATGTATATATATGTATATATATATAGATATATTCCCATGTAATATATATATATATATATATATATATATATATATATATTAAACTCCCTACCCTAGGGGTTTGAGCACTTTGGAGGGTATTTCGCTGACGACCACCAACTAATGCGTAAACACAACGCTCTCCTATAGAAAGGATGAAGCACTCTATGGCGGTCTTTACATACATACAGGTGTGTGTATTTAACAGTTAAAATCCCCTTCCCATTCTGTAGGTGACGATGGCCGAGCGGTTAAGCTACCCGACTGATGAATCGATCGGTTTTCTATCCTGGCTGAAGGTAGCTTACAAATGTCTAGCCACACTGAAGAGACGCGATACGTCGAAACACGGTGTCTACGGATAATTATATATATATATATATATATATATATATATAACTCATTGCTAAACCTCTGCGTTTAAAAAAAACCGGCAAATAGTTTGATAGTAAAAATATACTACCAAACTTCGTCTGGGGAAAAAATGAAAAAAAGAAAAGACCAAGAGTGTCGTACCAACCGAAAATAATCGATTAATACTATAACACTTGGCCAAAAGAAATATATATATATATATATATATATATATATATATATATATATATATATATATATATAAACCGCTAGGATTATCTAAAGCTATAATGTAAAAAGTACTCAATACCTAAGTAGAGCAAATAATAAAGTTAAATCTAATGAGTAAGATACACCTGCTAAGTTTCGCTTAGTAGCTCATCAGGGCAAGAATCTGAATCAGAGTCAGATTCTTGCTCTGATGAGCTACTAAGTGAAACTATTAGTAGGTATATCTGACTCATTAGGTTTAACTTTAATATATATATATATATATATATATATATATATATAATATATATTATATAATTAGTCCAGCTTGGCAGTCGAGGTTTCGAGTCACATACGGAGCAGTCTCCCATATCTATAACCTTGCTGGTGAGACCTAATAGGTCGAAATGTACATTCAGGGATTGACATTTTCTCGATTTGTTTAGCCTCAGATTTGAACATATATGCCCGCCTAAATTCATTAATTATTAACTAATTAATTTTCAAAATTAGGTATGACTTCAATTAAGCACATATCCTCCAAAAATTGTCGGCTAAAAGCCATATCAAATAAACACATTGTTTACTTACTCTCATATATATATATATATATATATATATATTATATTTTAATTATACCAACCACCAAAGTTCCATTTTATAACCACCCATCAACGTTCCATTCGTAATTGTAAAATGTCTGGATAACTTTAAACGTTGATCTCTGGTAATTGTTATGTCAAATATTACTGTCATTATTAACGCAATTATTGTATTTGTATCATCATCCGCCCTGTCGGCTGGGACTATAGAATACGCCAACTGCACCCCTGCAGAGGGGTCATGCCACCTACTCAATGGAACCACCTGTTGGCCGTTGGTGGCGACCCTGGATGCTTAAAGACGGAATCCCGGTTGCTGAGCCCTCCATAACAGGTGAATATTAAATATTATAATAAATATAATAATACTGGATGTAAATATAATAATACTGGATGTAAATATTTACCGTGAAATCAGTAAACGCACAACGACCCCAATTAAGAAATAATCCCTTTGCATGTGTCTATTTTAATTACGCAAATCGTGTCTTAAAATTCAAATATCTGCTGTCTTCTTTGTGTAATGGCATATCAACCTTCGTGGGATATTCAATGCTAAAGCTATCCTTATAGAAAAACTGTAGTGGTACTATTTAATTCATTGCTAGAGGGAAGGGGAGGTTCATACCTTTCCCAATGGTATTAGTTCGAAAGTGAACGTAATAGCATGACTGGAGTTCGAACTTGCTTACTACGATGTCGCAACACGTTACCCACGTTACCCACAACGTCACGGGGGACTCTCCTTAAATTTCTGTATGATAAAAATCAAATTTTTAAGTTATTGACTAAACACAAGAATTGAGACCATCCCGACAACAGCATTGTTGAGGCCCCCCTCCGATAAATTGGCTAATACATATAAGGGTTTTACTGATATGTAATAAGACGGTTATATAACATAACTAGAAGCAGCTACCTGGGGTTGCCTGGGTAGTGGGGAAGGTAAAAAACATGTTAGTCCCACAGATCCATTATTATTGAATCGGGAGTTGAATCCTCGCAGGATGCCCCATTAAAATCCCTATGTACAACAAAAGACCAAGCATTGATCCAGCCACATTGAAAAGAAAAATATAATGTCTACTATTTAAAATAGCAACATTTTAAAATGTAAAAGAAAAAAAAACTTCTATGCTGCTATCATTTGAATTTTATTTTTTGATTATCTTCACTAATACAAATCAAACCATCATTATTTTTGCTCAATAAGATATGTGTATATATATATTTATGTCATTGATTATTTTATTTTCATATATATAACTATATATAAAAATATATTCTGAAAATTCTAACAGTAGTAAACAGTAGTAAGCATTATATTAATTAAAGTTGGGGGCTACAACACCTGTGCCTACACATACATATAATCATATATACACATTAACACATATACAAATATATACATATAAATACATTCACCCATACCTATATCCATACCACATACATATACATATACACACAAAAACACACATTTACATATGCATACACTTATAAATACACTTATCAACATACCTTTAAACATATACTATACAAACACATATACATACATCCAACATACATACATATAACATATTCTTTTAACAATCCCGCACGATCTAACCAAACGGAATTATCCAAGTATTACTGGTCAATCAAGAACTCAACCATCGACCCGGTGGTTAAATGGAAAATAGTCCGAACCTCAAACTCAGCCACTAATTTCAAAGGTAAATGCCAACTCTGTATATCAGAAAAAATAGAGATAATACTGTTTAAGGACTCTAGAAAACTGTTGAACATATTCTTGAAGATGATTAAAAAATCACATTTAAATGATTACAGCATAGATTTTTTTATTTTATTTGAAATAGAACGCATTAATTTTCAGTTTCAGTTTCTGGACCAACGCAAGGTCTTTTTTACATAAGAATTTTTATGGGGAATCCTGCAAAGATCCAACTCGCAATTCAATAATAATGGATCTTAGAGACTACCTTCTGCACATCACAGACTGTTCAGCCACAATGGGTCACCATTCACAGCCAACAGGTGACCCCATGAGGTTGAGTCTTAGAATGATGTTTTGTCTCTTTCTTCCTTTATATTGAATATTATACGGATGTTACAACATCACATTTTCACAATGCCCTGAAGATGGTTTTAATATACAAACTGAAACATTTTAACATTGGCTAATACTTCTATGATAAAATCATAAAATATATAACAATAGCATCGAGTAACCTCTAACTCGCATCTTCATCCTTTATCTTTTACTCTTATTGTTGTTTTTTACTATTGGTACTACTATTAGGATGTTTATATTAGATATCCGGATATACATACACATATACATAAACTGTCATTTATATGTGTATAGATAGATGATCCTCAACTTTGATAATAGTAAACCTGTCTCTTATTTTTTTAATACTCACACGGCCTACTAATATTATACGGCCCCAAATGATACATTAAGGGGCAAAAAATAACATAGAGATCCATGCTGTCTGTAAGAAATGATGATGATGCTTAATATAGAGGCTAGGACTTGTTTTCTTGAGAAATCAACAAATCTATTTTCAATCTTTTAAGAATAGAGACAGTTGGTGAGGAAGAGTTATAGAGACCCATGCTGTCTGTAAGAAATGATGATGATGATGCTTAGTATAAACCTGTCTTATTTTTTTTAATACTCACTATATTAAAATATGAGTAAGTGCTGCAAGTAATATTCCCACGTTCTGTTAGTCCGCTTTATTAGTCCTTATTATTTATTTTTAGTTTAAAATTATAATTTCTTAGCTGGAAGTCAATTATAATTCCTCTGTAAACTATTGTTATTTGAATGAAATAAAACGTGACATCTCTGTCAATTCTTGCTTGGTCTTTAAAGAAAAAAATTAAAACATATTATTATAAAACAGTATATATATTATAATATATATTATTTTTGCCTATTTATACGTTAAAATTAAATTATTATTTAACCTATTTATACGCCACAGATTTTTGTCATTGGCATAGAAGATAAAACGGTGCATTCGTAAGTGGTGCATTTATTTTGGAGTCTGCTTAGAAATCGTGAGTTCAATCCCTGCTCGGAATCAATGTAAAGAAAAGTGACATTTTAAATGCGAGATAATTAACAGAGTAATTTACCACGTACCCCACGTGTACGGGTTTGGCACAAGGCCCTATTAATGTGGAACCACCCACGAACCGAAGCTCATGGGTGGCGGGTGCGAAAAATGCGTTGATACTGTCGGCATACCCCCCTCAAGGGGCCGGCTCGGGCACCGGGCAATAAACCCAGCCCTGCCCCTTTAAATCAAGGAGGCAGGTGTTGTCTTGGGGGGATAGACCCCTAGGATCAACGACGTTAACTTATGCGGTCCAGGGCCGAAGCCACTAGCCCCTCCCCTCTCCTGGTCGAAAGCGGACTTATATGATATATTCTAAGGAATGGATAGAGGAATAAAAAGTCAAACCCCTTAGAAAAAAAAAGGGTTAAAGGATTTTTTAAAAGTCACATGTATTTGTTTTACTGTTGTTGGGAGACAAAAAAGAATTGTCTCCCTTGTTACTTTAAAGTAGAGCTTTCACATGTCACGAGTTGCTTTTGTTCACGTGACAGAGCTAACCCTAGAATATCACTCTTTTACCAACACGACGTTTACAAAGTGACAGGCGTAGTTCGTTCGCTCCGCAGCAGTTATCAATGGTATCAGTCTTTGTACCCAGACCTCCTGAGACATAGTTAGTGGTTTCCGCCTCTTTGTTGTTTAAAACTTTATTCGTGTTCCTCAAATACCTTGCGACACTTTTGGGACGTGAACTTGGTTCCCTCCTTGTATGGTATATGATTAAATGTTATATTGTGTTAATTCACTCGTCTTTTTTCCTGCCGAATATTCTATGTTTGGTTACCATCTTTTGGTTAGACTAATACATTATAAGAATACAGGTGTTAGCTACTAGTTAACACCTCACGAATTATTATATATTCCTCGCAATGTCTTGTCAGGCGACTGCCACTCCTTCATTCATTGTCCGTTTGTGGGCTTGTTCAGGACTTTTCAATCCTGCCAAAGTCTTGCGTATCTTAGAACATATCTGGCACACATAACGACCAGTGTTGACTGAGTTGACAGGTGTTGTATACGCATCACTGTCCCCATGTTCGGGATCATGCTGGGTCTTAGAGTGTGGCATGGTAGAGACAACAATTGCAGTCGGGTAGCACTCGTGTGATTTCATATGATTGACCAAACCTTCCTTTGACAACAGGGCCCGGTCACACTCCTTACAGATCCGCACATCACCAGAATTGGCCGGCAGAGTGTCTTGGACAGGATATTAAACTTGTCCAACCAAATACTAACTCACTATTGTGTATTGCATTGTATTGTATTTTTCTAATTAACACACAAAAAAAATTTTAAATAAAAAAAACAACAACAAAACGCAAAAGAAAGAAAGAAGAAAAAGGGGACAATACTAATATTAACAATAATATTGGCAATAATGATAAGGTTAAGAATTAGATTAAGAATAACAAAATAATAACAATAATAAAAATATTAATAAAAAAAATAGGATTAATAAAAATAGGATTAGAAGTAATAAAACAAAAATAATATTACTATAAATTTTAATATTTCTGAATGAAATGATTTAATATTTCTGAATGGAATCACCCACCTTATATCAAAATAGGGGTGTGTTGAGATTTTTTGTAATAAGGTGTGTGTTTAAAAGCCCACTTTTTATTCATTATTTAAATACCATACTATCATAACTAAAAATCTTATTTACTCTTCATGAGACAATTGCAGACAATGGACTTTCGTGTCCCTCAGCGCAAAACCATCACAAATAAGGAATGTTACAATTCCATACCATCAGCAATGTTCAATTTTCTCTACATTGTCAATCTTCAGCACATAGTTTAAATGACCGACCCCTATTAAGTGCGAATTTAGATTAAAAATAAGACGATCATACATATGATGATTTGTTATTTCGTCATTTTCTTTCTGTATTTTGTAATAATGAATTCATTTATAAATATTTTGTTATTTGCTAAAGTTTAATGAAATTCCGTTGAATGTGATCTGCATAATCGAAAATGTAAAACTTTGAAGTATAGAGTTTTTACGACTAATTTTACGAAAGTATTTAGACTTTGAAAGTAGCTTTTTCTAATGTTCTCATTTATTTTTTCAAACATGTGAAGACACAAAACGATAGACTCATGGTTAATCCATTGCGTCCAAGAGTGTCAACTTTTATGCATTATTATTTACTGATGCATTATAAAATTCATTAATTGATAAATCAATACTGAAATTTCATTAAAATCGGATAATTACCTGATTTTTGGTAATTTTTTTGCAACGCGCATGTTATATTAAAATTGTAAACAAGCGCTTAAAACCCTTGAAAAAGAGACAGAATGGCGGATTGTGTCGAAATTGACCAAAACAAATCGTTTTAAATCTTTTAAAAATAAACTGCATATGTAATGATATTTTTCTTTTTTTTTAATGATGGTCATTATGTTACTACTTATCGATTTAGACAAAGTTTAACCTTAAATAATAGATTTAATTATTTTAAATTCGCTTTTAAAAATCGTAGAAGCTGATTTTTTTGCCAGTCCCTATATTAATACATAGATTGGTCCTGACTGGCCCGGGTGTTCTCTTTGTGGAGGCGATAGAATAACGTGTAAATAAATAAAATGAGACATATCGCGGTTGGGAAGGGGGGCAGCGACACCACGTGGGCAGGACAAAGAAATTGGCAAATTACGGGGGGAGAAAAGAAATCGTGGAGGGCGGTGAATAGATAACTTAACTAAAGGTCAAATGAAAGAAAGAAAGGAAATTTTTGTTTAATGAATTTCATTTTTATTGTTGGATATATATTTTGTTTGTTGTTAATACCAAATGAGTTTTTGTTGGATAAAAAGAAAGAAAGAAAGAAAGAAAAGGATGAGTGGAAAGAAAGAAAGAACGAAAGAAATAATGAAGGAATGAGCGTGAAAAAGAAAGAAAGAAAGAAGAAAGAAAGAAAAGAAAGAAAGAAGAATGAGTGAGAAGAAAGAAATTAATATAAATGATTTATCTACGGTTACATGGTTTCAAGAGAGTGTGTTGCAAGATGATAACGGTCGTACAATTAACGAATACGAGTATTAATATATAGATGGCGCTACTCATGCTTCATTTTCGAAGTCAAGAATAATTAAAGGGGCCAAAATCCGGGGGCAGTGCAACTTAAAGTTATCAAGGAAGATATCACTTGATAAGAGCGAAGGACTGTACACGCTCTGGCATTTAAGTGATTTGAATGACTTAAAGGACCCTTAAAACAAGGTGTGGTTGAACCAGGAAAGACGTTTGAGGGTATTCAAAGAAAGGGAGGTAACTTAGACTGAAATATAGATTTCAACAGACTTCCCACCAAAAGAGGATTTTTTTTCATCAACTTGAAGCGGTTTCCTTTATTACTTGCAAAGTTACCCGGCGTTGACCGGAATTTTAAACATTTGTTTCTTATCTGTATCTTTATATAGATCAGGTATCACCAGACTTATTTCACGGTGGGCCGAATAATTGAAGAAAATAATGAGCGCGGGCCACATTATTATTGTGTTTTATACTTGCTAGCCAGAATGAAACTCCGGGAAAAAGAGAAGATGTAAAACAAAATTTATCTTTCTCGGCAGGGTTAGGGTTAGGCTCATGGATGGGCGTGTAAGATGCGCAAAGACAAATTTAATCAACATTTATTTTCAAATATATTTCAACATATTTATTTTCAAAACATTATAAAAAACATTACAAATTCAAGTACCGTCGGCGGACCTGATAGAATGTCTTCGCGGACCGGAGCTATACTATAGACCAATAAAGAATTATATATATATGTATGTGTATGTGTATGTGTGTGTGTGTGTGTGTGTGTGTGTGTGTGTGTGTGTGTGTGAAGAGAAACTGGAAAGTGAATCCGACAGTATGTAATATAATGAAAAATTGAAAAAACACAAGTTCATAAAACGAGTGATATTTATTTCGCCTACGCTGCAGGGTTTCAATCTGTTTCAATAGATCTTCGTCGGGGCTTCTGTTAATTTGAGGAAAAAGAAATTTATCACAGAGAATAAGAAAACTGTGAGAATCTTTTGCTTTGTCGGTCAATCTATTTAAAAAAAGAAATTGTTGAATGAAAAACTATATATATATATATATATATATATATATAAAGTAAGTAAAGTCGACGGGGCGGCCTAAAGTCGGTATCAGCCAGTCAGCGAGGGAGTCTATCCCCTTTTCAATATCGCTAGACCAAGGAGATTGTTTTAGCATTTGAGGTGGAGCGCCACACCTACCATCAGCTCCTTACTTTACCGCACAGATCCCTGTGCTACTCATACGCTGAGTTGGCGAGGACCGGTATCGAACTAGGAACCTTGTGGTTTCTAGCCGAACGCTCTACCGACTGAGCTATTGTTTTTAAGTTTATTTATCTTCTTGTTCTTTCCCAGGTATGAATAAATAGAAGGACAGATTGGGTTTGGCAGCCATTCTGAGAGAAGAAATATATATATATATATATATATATATATATATATATATATATATATATATGGGAGGAATAAGATGAAATTGAAAATGTTCACCGTTGCAACAAGAACTCAATCCAACGTCCAGAAGAAGGTCTAACGGACCGAAACGTTAAAACGTCGACATCACCACTCACAATAAACATCAATTTTGTACAACATCCCGTGTCTGTCTACCTTTCTCCACACAAACGCACACACACACACACACACACATACATATATATATATATATATATATATATATATAATTTGCTGAGTTCTTATAGATCAATGTTCATTATAAACAGCTACCCAGGTTTCATGCCAAGGGGCAATCATCAGGCCGTTGAGTTAGATCCCATGGTGTTTGTTGAAGATCTTTACTTAATGTCACATTCTGGACCGTAAATAACGTCGGTTAAATAACGTCGGTTAAATAACGTTATTTACGGTCCAGAATGTGACATTAAGTAAAGATCTTCAACAAACACCATGGGATCTAACTCAACGGCCTGATGATTGCCCCTTGCATGAAACTGGGTAGCTGTTTATAATGAACATTGATCTATAAAAACTCAGCAATTAAATAATATTAGCTCTCACATTTGTGATTGAGCACTGTATTTTCTTTGTTTCATCACAAAATTTTGTTTATATATATTATATATATATATATATATATATATATTTAAACAGTATTTTACTGTCCCAGCCTACAGGACGGCAGAATTGCTAAGACTATTGTGTATTTATAGGAGGTCTTAAGAGATTCGTTTTTCGTGGATAATGGAGGTGTTAACTTTCTGGAATCTCCGTACTCAGAGGGTGGCCGATTACACTCGTTTACAAAAAAAATATTTTTTGTCTGAGGCAAGAATGTGAATAGGTGTTTTCTTTACTAATTTGGGTGTGCTGAATTCTAATTTATAAACAGTTTTGCTCTATCACCTCAAGTTTTCTGTCTTTTAAATAGTCTAATTTTAGTATATACAGAGTATATACGTGCTTATTTCAACAGTTGCAGCAGCTTATTACAGATAAAACGGGATAGATAAAGAACATTGACGGAATAAATATACTTGGATGACACAATGTACACAATTCATAGTACCGCAACTATTTTTGTGCTTGCCTCAATTTCTTTGTAAACCAGTGTTATTAGAGAAAGGGTGATTTATGGGGAAGTGCGTCCCGGTCTCCTGCCTCAAGACTATTGAAATAACGACCCAGCTCAGTCTATTCAAAACTATCCATCTTCACATCTATCTATCTATCTCAATTTGTTCATATTTATCTATATTACTTTAAATACTAAGATTTTTTAAAATTCATGTTTGTTTAATGTCTTGTTTTTAGTTTAAATAAACAAGAATTACGACAAAAAAAGATGCGACCCCCCCCCCATACATTTACTTGTCGAAAATATCTATCTATCTCCATTTGTTCATATCTATCTATATTATTTTGTTTGTTTATCTATCTATCATATATTCAAAACTATATAACTATTCATCTTCATATCTAAACAAGAATTACAACAAATTACGATAAATAAACAAGAATTACGACGAGCTGGGGTTGTTATTTTGATAGTCACCGGGTAGCGGTTTTTGAGGCGGGACACTGGGACGCACTTCCTCATAAATTACCAGAGAAAGGATTGATAAGAATATGAGTGCCAGTAAAAAGATTTAAAAAATGATGGTGTTTGTTAAAAACAGCTTTTGTCACTTTTATTTCACAGGACCTTTTTTTTTTTGTTTTTGGGTTTGTTTGTTTTTTTGTTTTTTTTTTTTTCCATCTAAATTTGGTTGGTTTATTTATTCACTGTTTTTTGTCCTGAAACGACATTGTTATATTTTCAAGGCTAAACGAAACCGGATCAGATCCTACATCATCAAACGGGACGCTGAAGTCCATTGTTTTAGTTTTCGGGGACAGGCTGAAATTTTGACTCATCCACCCACCCACCCCCAAAAAAGAATTTTACTATCGACGCAAAAGATGAAATACAAAAAGCGTATAAAATAGTATGGCACTTAGTGCCATCTAAAAATAAATAAATAATAATAAATAAATAATGATAAATAAATAAATACATAAATACATAACGTACCAAAATATTAGTCAAATCTATTGTTACTTTTAATATTGGTTCTTCTGAACCAGAGTGGTCCCGTTAAAAAATAAATTTAAAAAAACCACGGCTAATCTTTTTAGCTAGCATTCAGATCTTCCTCTAGCCAGTCCCATTACATTCTCTCTCTCTCTCTCTATATATATATATATATATATATATATATTATATATATATATAAGATTTTTGGATGTTTTTTTTTAGAAGCATTGTTGAATAAAGTATATATTATTATTTATAATA
>CM042172.1:23553857-23571357 GCA_023376005.1 Doryteuthis pealeii
GTTATACAAGTTGAAGTACCTCCTCTACGTTGGGTAAAGGTAAAAACTTGGTTTGTTACATTAGGTTATTTTGAACATAACCCGTTATTCAGTCCACAGGGGTATCCTGTTCTCATTCCGCTAACCATAACTGGGGTACCGGTGTTAAGCTTGTGTTAATTATGATTCTATGTTACTGCTGCCCCTGACCTGGATTGAACCTGCAGTCTAGAGAAGGCGAGAGTGCACATTGACCGAAACGTTGTACAGATAACAATGAAGATGGGGACAATAGTCCGAATAATACAAATAATACTATTTATCAAGCCTCATCTCAAAAATCAGAGAAATAGTGTTGATAACAATAAAGATGAGGACAATAGTCCGAATAATAAGAAAAATGCTAATTATCAAGCCTCATCTCAAAAATTCATGAAAAAGTAATAATTTTTAGTATATAATAATAGATTCAAGTGACTAATACAAATAATTTTAATAAATATTTTTTAAAAAACACGAGACGCATGTTTATAACGTCCAAAACAAAAACCACACAAGATCGCGTCCATTTCAGAAAAAGTCTCTGATGATAAATTTTCTTTGAAATCGATAAGACTGAACATTATTTTATTTTTATACGCATTGTAATTGCTTTCTTAACATAATTTACAGTTATATGGTATCAAGTATCCGAATCGAATACGAATAATTTTTCAACTTATAATTTCTACTATTCCGGGTCACAGTGGGCCTGGGAGTAATGGCACACTCCACACTCCCCAGACCTCCAGAAATGGAGCCTCACCATTAGATAAGGTTTAATATCATACCCATGTCACTTCTTTTAAGGAGAGGTCTTACCCCTCTGCAGGCAGGCAGTCAGCGTATACTAAGCCAATGGGTCGATATTCACTGAAGAAAGAGAAAGATTGCGTTGCGCTAGTGAGTATTTGGAATCCTGCTTAGCACCTTGTGAAGGTTATTGACCAACGATTCCAGCGAGGAACATGCAACGACCTCAGCCACTGAGCTTTGGTATTCTTTCTGTTTATTTTTTTAAAGATGGGTCCCTTTGGATTTCTGGGGGAAGGGAATAACCATTAATGTCGAAACATTTAAGTTTTTAAATTTCCGAGGTTATTCCCAGTATTCATCAAAGGGGAATTCATTTACAATTACTTTTATCTGCATCTACTATTGCTTACCTCTACGGTATTTATAAAATATAATGAATCCTCTTCAGGATTCCTAAGAAGAGATTACATACACAAATTATAATTCTTATCCTTTCAAAATTGTTGTTCTTCAAAATTAACCCTTTCACAGAATAATAATGTTATAGGTGATACACCCTATAAGACTAATGGAAGGCGCCGACGGGTTACTATAAGTAACAGGGACAATTGTGGCTTGGCAGTAAGCCAATGCGAGTAAGCCAATAACTCTATTTCTCGGACGTAATTTCCATTTATCTGTATTGTATAGTATCTGACCGTCATCCTTAGTTCCAGATGTAGTAAATAAGTAAGCAAGCCAATAAGAATCCGATGTTATAGTATTCTTTGTAAGTCCGACGTCCAAGATAATCCAAATGTCAATGAGTTAAGATTAGAATCAGGCCTCTATAAATACACCAACAACAGCAGCAGCACTGTCAGTGATTGGACAATAGGAATCTTCGGTGGTCACGTGGTAGTCAACGCGTCTATATTTAGAAGTGACCATTTGCCCCATGCCTTATATTACAAAAATCCAACAGTATTTGTCTACTTTCTGTTAATACATTTTCCTACATTTGTTACCCGTCGTTTTGTTCTTATTTGACCCCTTAAAACCTCACAACAAATAATTACCACAGCTTAACTTTGACGAAATGCCAATTCACTTGAGTGTGGAGAATCAATACCCTGCAAATGCTGAGACAAATTAAGACTTCCTGGTCAAGCTTAACCGAGGGAAAAGCTTGCAACAAACCTTGTTGCGACCTTGAAAGTAGGTAAAAAGGAATCGTCACCCTAGGTCTTGTAGAATTAGTCCAGAAAAAACGTAGTTCCTTCGTGAGTGGTGACAAGGTATTTATTTACCAATTCGACCAATCAAAAGGAAAGTAGACAACAACCACATGTATATATTACTACGCAATCTTTATTCCTGCTTTCTTCCCCTCAGAAGATTGCAGGTGAGTAGTTTTCAGTTTTTTTCCCAACATAACACTTGAACCCGGTCATAGTTACCGGAATGGGAACAGTCTACCGCCGTGGATTGAATAAAGGGTTCGGTTCAAAGTTCCGTGATGGCTCCCGATTACGACAAGAAGGTTCCCGAGTTCGACAAGAAGGTTCCTGAGTTCGAAGAGAAGGCTCATTAGTTCAAGAAGGTTCCTGAATCTGACAAGAAATATTTGAAGAAGGTCAGAGGGCACATCGGCTGAAACGCTGTGCAGATAACAATAAAGATGAAGACAATAGTCCGAAAGATACAAATAATATTAATTATCAAGCCTCATCTCAAAAATTCAGGGAAATAGAGTATATAACAATAAAGATGAGGACAATAGTCTGAATGATTCAAATAATATAGATTATCAATCCTCATCTCAAAAATTCAGGGAAATAATGTTGATAACAATAAAGATGAGGACAATAGTCCGAATAATCCAAATAAAACAAATTATCAAGCCTCATCTCAAAAGTTCAGAGAAATAGTGCAGATAACAATAAAGATGAGGACAATAGTCCAAATAATACAAATAATACTATTTATCAAGCCTCATCTGAAAAATTCAGAAAATTGTGCCGGAGGGCACATCGGCTGAAACTTTGTGCAGATAACAATAAAGATGAGGACAATAGTCCGAATAATCCAAATAATCCAAATTATCAAGCCACATCTAAAAAATTCAGAGAAATTATATAACTTAATATAACAATTCTTCCCAATGTCTAGTGTTATAATAACACTGGGGCGACCAGAATGAGTGGTCATTGATTGGATTAAAACATTTCAAAATAGAGAGTATGTTAAAATGTTATATACACCTTATAACACATCACGGGTATATAATTGGTGAGAGAGACAGACAGAAAAGATATGATGTTCACTTATTTTAGTATATATATATTTACCAACCCCTCCGCACGAGTAGGATGTGACACATGGTCAATTTCTTAAGCGGAGTTCAACAGGTTTAAATTCAGAGTTTTCCTTCTCCTAGACCAGTTGCCTAACCAAGGTTAAAGAGTCTAGTCTGCCCTACTAATTATCCATAGCTGGAGGGAGAGTAAGATTCATACCTTTCCCAAGGGTATTAGCGCTAAGTGAAATGCAATTACCACATCCAGGAATTGAACTCGGGGCCACGAGTCCATTTATTTTAGTATATAAGGTGTATGCTAGATCCCCGCCTATACTTATATACTGACCAAGGTCACGTGATTGACTCTTCTAACTAATCACTGGCAGTACTAGTGGCCTGATAATATACTTACCCCCCCCCCCATATTGGTCATAATTCAAATTGCACTCTTTGCCGACGGACGCACATAGGATTGCCGGGATCTTTACCAATACTCATGAAGGACTTATATGATTACCAGCAACTGAGGACACTTTAGTAACCAAAGGATTTACATTGTCGACGGACTCCTTACCAAGGATTCCACCAGATAAGCGCTTCTGCTATCATCATCATCATCATCATGTCGTGCAATTTGCACGGATATCCATGACGATCTCTCGCCAACCTTCCCTATCATTCATCGACTCTGGGAGCTTCTCCGCGCAGCAGCCAGCATCCCTACATAGTTGGTCAATGTAGGTCCTGGCTGGGCGGCCCACATTAGCGTGCCCATGTGCTGGCTACCACGGTAGTAGGTCTCTTACGAACTCGTCCTTATTTCTCCAGCAGCGTCCTGCGTGTTTAGCCCGTCTTACTCGTATGGTTTGTGAGATGGGGGGGCAGGTGGCTATACAGTTGCTTTTTTGGTGGGTGCTGCTTCCACGACTTATTCAGGACCGCTCGCAGCATTCTCATGCAGCTCTCATCTAGCTTATTCTCAAGGCGCTTTGTTAGGGTCCAGGTGGTACAGCCATACAGCAGTACCGACACAACTACAGCCTGGAAGAATCGTCCGGAATGGCCCTTAAAAAAAGATAATGAGATGGTGATGATGATGAGGCCTCTTGTTACATTCTGTTCCAACTTCGTCGGTCACCATATTTTTCTCAGGGCTGATTCTGTGGGGCTATTGTTACAATTTTAGTGACTATCCTTTAGGCTTCAAGCAATAGTGCTCATCCAGCGGAGATCCTTTGTGTTAAGCAGATCGTGATCCTTAGTAAAGAATCCTTTGGTTGTTCCTTAAAGCTCCTCAGTCTTACAGGTCCTTCGTCAATGATTGAAAATGGACGCCTCTCAGTATCAGCGAGAGTAGTTAACCAGCCACGTATTCGGGTTGTTGATTGCCTGAAGTTTAAAAAAACGTTTAAAAAACGTGACCTCGCTTAGTCTATAAATTCAAGTGGTCTGTTGCAGCACACCTTATATACAAAAATATTGCAACAGCTATTTCTTATTTCTTGTTCGGGATCATTTCTTCGGGCTGGCCATTTCTTGTTTAATAACTCAACAAGACGTTGCTATTTTTGTTAAGTCTTTTATTATTTAACAATCCAGCCCCGGATTCAACCGCGCAGTGGAGAACGACTCTCAGAGCGAGCGTCCTATGTATCCACTCGCTCTGAATCTCTTGTCGCATCTAACTAGAACTTCTCACGTCTGTAATGGCGCTGTGGGAGTTATTTTCATATTTGCCTGGGGAGTTGTCTGCCCGTTTAGTTTCGCTGGTTCCCGCTAGGGGCCTGGTCTATTTAAGCGGTTAATGTGAACTTCTTCTCCCTCTTTTCCTGTTGCTCGACCTACGGGACACTATGGGTTAGACTTAAGTCTACTCCCTTCTCGTTGGGGCTTCGGCCCTTAACACTGGCCACTCACTGCTAGTAAGTCTCTTATACGATATATGACTATCCTTTAGTCATGTATCCGTAACTACGTTTTTATGTACATTTAGGTATCTCTTTGATACCTAAATATCTTGTATTTTACCATTCATGAATGTGTCATTATCTCTACTCTTGTATATGTATTTATATTACTTATGTATGTATGTTTATGTACACCTCTATGTATTATTTACCCTGTTTATTCTGTGCTGTATATAAAATGTTTTGTCTATCAACTTTTGTCGGAGTGTTATCTTCAAGTATTATCACTTTGAATCTTACAGCGCCTTCTGGGTGAATCAAGATGGGGTCATCATAAATCAATCATAACCCTAACGGTTATGAAAACTAGAACTTCTCACGCCTGTAATGGCGCCTTCTAGAGGAATCAAGATGGGGTCATCATAAATCAATCATGACCCTAACGGTTATGGAAATTCCCCACTTAACTCCCTCCTATTTTAATCAAACGAATTCTTCTTTTTGAATTATTCTAACTACAGTATGTACATAGTTCATTGACTATCCATGAAGGATGTCAGAAGGTGTTGCAAACTGATAACAGTCAGAAGATTAAGGAACAATAGTATTACTACATAGATTGTGTCTGACTGGCCCGGGTGTTCTCTTGCGGAGGCGATAGAATAACGTGTAAATAAATAAGAATTAGACATCGCGGTTGGATCAGTTGGGGGGGGGGCGACACCACGTGGGCAGGACAAAGAAGTTGGCAAATGACGGGGGGAGGAGAAAAGAAATCGTGGAGGGCGGTGAATAGATAACATAACAAATGAAAGAAAGAAAGGAAGTTTTTGTTTCATTTTTTATAGTTGAATATATATTTTCTTTGTTGTCAATACCAAATGAGTTGGATAAAAGAAAGAAAGAAAGAAAGAAAGAAAGAAAGAAAGAAGAGGTGAAAAAAGAAATAAAGAAAGAAAGAAGGGGTGAAAGAAAGAAAGAACGAATGAAGGGATGAGTGTGAAAAAAGAAAGAAAGAAGGAAAGAAAGAAAGAAGGGATGAGTGTGAAGAAAGAAAGAAAGAAAAAGAAAGAAAGAAAGGCTGAGTGTGAGGAAAGAGAAAGAAAGAAAGAAAGAAAGAATGAGTGGGAAGAAAGAAAGAAAGAAAGAAAAAGAAAGTAAGAAAGAAAGGATTAATGTGAAAAAAGAAAGAAAGAAATAAAGAGTGAAGGGGTGAGTGTGAAAAAGAAAGTAAGAAAGAAAGAAAGAAAAGTGTGGGTGAAAGAAACAAAGAAAGGGACGTCAAAACATAACTGTTGGGTATATGAACTTTTCAACTAATTAACTACAATCCTCCCTAAGTGCTCAATATTTGTAGCCTTGTGCCAGGCTAAATAATGCTTACTTATACAGAAGCTTTGTTGGGGGTTGGGGACTTAATTATTTTTAGGATAATAAATCAAAAAGGTTTTTGGTCCTAAACGTTTCCAGGAACCGCTGTCTGTAATAAATGTTTGGTAACGAATGTATCCGACCCGGCACTGATTAATATAATATATCAAAAGGTCAGATTTCAAATGTTCACTGACGATCCCTCTAAGTGCTCAATATTTGTAGCCTTGTGCCAAACTAAATAAAGTTTACCTATACAAAAGCTTTGTTAGTCGAGTGAGGAGTCACAATAATGTTTATGATAGAAAAGTCCAAAATGTTTACAGGAGCCAGTGTTCGTGATAAACGTTTGGTAACGAACGTATCCGACCCGGCACTGATAAGTATATTTTATATCATAAGGTCAGATCTCAAGTGTTCGCTGACATTATAGCTGCTGAGCAGCGTCTGTGTCAATGCGAAGTGCTTGTCGGCCATTAGCAGCAGGCGTTTAATGAGAGGCAAATATTATGCCTGTGATTCTTTCAAAGGAACTGCACGACACCCTCAAAATAAATACAGAGTATCCCCCCGCCCCGACCCACCCACCCACTCACACCCCAGCTCCGCCAGCAGCAGCCTCAGCTATCAAGGCACAACCCTTACGTCAGCGAACCTCTCTATCCTGCGCACACAGACATTAATCTGTCAACACTGGGTCGACGCTAAGCAAACACACACAAAAATATAGTAGAACCTCGTTATCCGCAGTAAATGGTGAAAATGGAGAAAACCATATATACTAGTATTATCTGCGTTATTCGGACTATTGTCCTCATCTTCATTGTTATCTGTACCACGTTTCGGTCGATATGCCCTCCGGCCTTCTTCAGGTAACATAGAAAAATAATTAACACAGCTCCTACCCCAGGAATGGTTAACGGAATGAGAACAGGACTGAATAAAGGGTTAGGTTCAAAGTTCCGTGATGGCTCCCGATTACGACAAGAAAGTTCCCGAGTCCGAAAAGAAGGTTCCCGAGTCCGACAAGAAATACCTGAAGAAGGCGGAGGGCATATCGGCCGAAACGTTGTACATATAACAATGAAGATGAGGACAATAGTCCGAATAACGTAGATAATACTAATCATCAAGCCTCATCTCAAATATTCAGAGAAATAGCATATATACTAGGTTTTGTGAGAATGGAGTAAAAATGATTTCCATGGCATTTTTATAGTAAATTATTTTCTGCAGGAAATCATTAGCAGATTTTAGGAGGCGCCCATTGTGTAATGGTTATAATCAAAGGAAATGGACACAATGACCTGAGCTCAAATGAGGCATTTCACAAAACGCTAATACTCTTGGGGAAGGTATACATCTAAATATTCTCCCTCCAGCTTAGATAAATAATAGGGTATACTGGGTTTGGTTTGGTTTGGTTGGTTGGTTGGTTGGATTTTACGGCATGTCAACTTCTTTGGTATTCAATGGTCGCCACCCACGGCCAACGGGTGGCCCCATTGGGGGAGTCTTACCCCTCTGCAGAGGTGCAGTCGGTGCATTCTAACGCCCCAGCCGACAGGGCGGAGGGTATACTGGGCTCTTTAACTTTGGTGCGTTAACTGGTCTAGGAGAAGGTAAACACTTCTTTTAGGGAGGGGTCTTACCCCTCTGCAGAGAGGCAGTCAGCGGATACTAAGTCAACGGGTCGATATTCACTGAGGAGAGAGAAAGATTGTGTTGCGCCAGTTTGAGAAAGGTCACTTTGATCTGTTAAATTAACCTTGTTGTGCAGAGGGTTCAGTAAATCATCATCATCATCATCATTATTATTATGTTGAGCTGACAGCACGGATTCCTGTAACTCTCTCACCACCAATTAACTGGGATAAGACACAATGACTGGACAGGTAGCTATGACCCACGAATAAAGCCTGAATCCTAAAACTACCTTTTGCCTTTGTCTCTTCCTTTTTTTCTTTAACTCTTAACATCTGTTAGAATTTTAAATCCAGAGGAGCCCCAATTCCTATAAAGATTTATCAAAAAATAGCTAAAAATGGCCTTTCCATTTAAAGTTACCTGTTATTTCCATAAATCAAGATTTCTAAATATGTTTAATATTACATTTAAACAAAGGATATCGTTTGGGGTGGATTAGAAAAATGAATGAGACTTCCGGCCGGGTGGAATGAGGTGGTATAGGATGTTAAGAGTTCCTTTTCAGCTCGCCCACCAAATAAATGGGGTTAAAAGGAAAAACAGTGGGCACGCACCAGAAATAATCAGCGACCTTAAACCAACATTAAAATCCTTAACATCCACACAAACCTCGAAAAGCCACAGAAATCCACAAGGAGAAAAGTTCGGAGTTACAATTTCCCTACCAGACACTTGTGAACATTTTGTAAAAATGTTTGAAAATAATTATTTTTTAAATAAAATCTAAGATGACCTCGTTCAAAGGGAACTTACCCAAGATTCATGAAATTCTGACAAGACAAAGAGGCTGAACTCACATAAAGGCAACAAGTATTTTCTACCAGCCAAAGCGAATAGACTAGCCAGGGTCCCTGCTGAAACAATTCGCCACCCATCTCTGTGTTAACTCGGAGCACCGCTGCTGTTGTAAATAAACTATATTTTTACAGTGATTGTTTTCCAGACGCTTACGATCATTTCATCTGATTCTGTGTCCAGAAGCTGCATCTGCAAGCCAATCAGATGATGGTCTAAGCTACAAAGGTATCCATTTGCGCTTAGACTGGTAAAAGTTCTATTAAGTGTAACCTACAGGGTTGAAATGAATTGTGAGTCAACCGTAACCCGGGGGTTATCCTCTATCGTCTCGGGATAGCGTAAATAAACCATTAGCACAATGTTTCACCATGGGCGGTACTAGGATCTTACTCCTCCCTCTGAATCTATGAAATAAGTTCCCCATGCTGGAATTTTTTGTATATAGGCTGTGCTAATGTAACATGATTATGAAGGTCCAGAGTTTTGGGGGCGGTCTGCTATAGAAAGAGAGGAAGAAGAAATAAGAGAAAGTAAAGATTGAAAAAAAGGAGTAATGGACACACAACGGGTTGCCGGGAATTTGACTGAGGTATGACCCCCGGATCGAGAATTGGAAGCCAACCGGAAGTTTCGGGTGTTGACCGGCACCGGAAGTCACATGGTGACGAGGAACGACGAACAACAAGATCGTCCTCTTTTTGCTTTCCAGCGGCGTAGAGTACGGACGGGCCACTGGTCCCTAGTGTGGGATTACAGTAATTTAACGGTGTCCTCTCTCTCTTTTTCTCTGCCTTTCCTCCTCTCTCGAACAGAGACACGACACGAGCCCGAAAATAAAAGCTAAGCCCTTGTGACGACATTTTTCACGCGTTGTACCTTTTTTTATCGACAATGACGACCGCCGCGTAACAAATACCTTTTTAGTGCTGTGAATTTGAAGGCACGTTCAAAGACCCACTATACAACACTACAATACACCACTTAAATTTATATACTAAGCGAGGTCACGTGGTTTAAACCTCAACCTATCAACAGCCCGAATGAGTGGCTGGTTGACTACTTAATCACTGATACTGAGAGCCGCCCATTTACAATCATTGACGAAGGACTTGAAAGGCTGAGGATCACCAAGGAACAACCAAAGTATTCTTTTCCCGTAGATCGAAACTACGCTCTACTTAACACCAAGGATCTCCGCTGGATAAACACTCTTGCTTGAAGCCTAAAGGATGGCTAATAAAATCGTAACACCCCACTCAACTGCTTGTCAATTTTCATAATGTAGTATTCATATATAATATATGAATTCTCACTGTACTGTCAATTTTCATAAGACATCCAAACAGACTCCCCCCCCCGGTCTGGGGGGTCAGGGAGGGTACACACCAGTATCAATTAAAACTTGAAGGACCTGTGTATGATAATTTAATTATCACAATGTTTGACATGTTTACTTAAGAGCTATTTTAAAATAGTTCAATATGTAAAAATAATACTAATCTTGATTTAACTCGCTCACATCCTTTCTTAGAGAGGAGCTGTAAAATATTTACATTGAATTGCCGATAAAAATCTGTGGGGAGGTGTTTAAGATATCTACATTAATTTGCCGACAAAAAAGTGACAAAAACACGACTTGGAAAATAGTTGGGCCGAAAATTACCGAAATATATTCCGTAATAAAATAAACAATTCATTTTAAATTTACGTTGGGCATTTAAGTTGGGCCGGAAATTCGCCAGACGTCGACTTGCGTAAATTAAGACAGGAGGCTGGGACGACCTAAGATCAAAATTACCAAAATATATTCCGTAATCCACAATTTCAATATTGCAAATAAAACTAACTTCTTTTTTTTTTTTCAATTGCTGCTAATTTTACGTTGGGCATTTCAGCGACACAAGACCATTTGGACTGTTTCGATTGGGTGAAATAGAATGGGACAAATACGAAATCTGCAATTAAGTGACAACAGATAATCTGTGTCTCACTGGTTCCCTGAATTTTTTCTTTCTTCATAATTTTCATCTTCATAAATTCCATCTTGCTGATAGAAGGGGAAAAATACAGGTGCTATAAAATAAAAAAAATGATATTCTTGTAAGTGTTGTTATCCTCAAATATTCCATGGGAGTTTGACTTGAGACATTCTTTGTAATTTGCACAGTCAAAGATTGGAATGGTAAAGTAATAATCTTATTTTACATTTGGCCAATGACGCATCTTGAACGATTTGGACGGTCCCGTTTTTAAACCAGAATGTGTTGCAAGATGACAACGGACGGAATATTAAGGAACAAACCGTATTAATATATATATAGATGTAAAGATATGTAAAGATTACACTTTAGATGACACTTCAGTCCAACTATTGATCAATTTGGCCGTAACAGAGGCAGAGAGAGAGAGAGAGAGAGAGAGGGAGAGAGAGAGGGGTAGAGAGAGAGGAGGGGGGAGAAAGAGGGGAGAGAGAGAAAGGGAGGGAGACGGGGTAGAGATAGTGAGAGAGAGGGGGAGGGAGAGAGAGAAAGGGAGAGAAAGAGAGAAAGAAAGGGAGAGAGAAAGAGAGAGGGGGAGAGAGAGAGGGGGAGAAAGAGGGAGAGAGAGACAGATAGACAGATAGTTAATGAAGATACATAGATATCGTTAATGCCGTTATCCCCTGGGTTTGTAATGTGGGCGGATTTGTGGTGAGAGTGAGAGAGGGGGAGGGAGGGAGAATGAACGCATAGACAGATGGTTAATGAAGATAGATAAATAGATAGATATTAATAGACAGGAGTAGATAGATAGATAGATAGATAGATAGATAGATATGAACAGAATGAGATAGATAGATAGATAGATAGATAGATAGATAGATAGATAGATAGATAGATGATAGATAGATAGATATCCTCTCTTAAAATCTAAATCCCCTGGGTTGTGAGGTGGGCGGATTAGTGTAGATGACTTCTGCATGGTTGAATCTGAAAGTAGGCCAGTTACAACTGAGACACAGATGTAACGCCGGCACATCGCCCGCGAAATGGGACCGGGGGGTGGGGGTGAGAGGAGTTCACACTGAAGAAGGAACGATCACGTGATTAAAAAGCCAGCCATTTTGAATTGGCAAAACAAAAGATTGCGTAAATGAGACAATTTCCTACTGTAATTCCCGGATCCGATGCCAAGTTGCGTTTTCGGAGTGGCGAACCGTCATGGCCACATGTGCTGACAGTTGTTCCGTAAATGAAGAGGGGGGCGGAGCGGGGGGGGGAGAAAGAATGAAAGAAGGAAATGCAATGCAATGAAAAGAAGAACAAAAAGAAGTTGACTATTATACAATGAATATTTCAATAAAAAGTTATAGTTTTGCCAGGTGTGGAGATATATATGAACAGATTTAGATAGATAGATAGATATATAGATAGATAGACAGATATGGACAGACTAGGATAGATAGATAGATAGATAGATAGGAACAGATTTAGATATATAGATATGAACAGATTTAGATAGATAGATAGATAGATAGATTGAACAGAGGTAGATAGATATGAACAGATTTAGACATATATATATATGAACAGATTTGGATAGATAGATAGATATCAATAGATAGATAGATAGATAGATAGATAGATAGATAGATAGATAGATAGATATATTGAATAGACTGAGATAGATATAGAGAGATAGATGGATTTGTAGATAGATAGATAGATAGATAGATAGATAGATAGATAGATGGATGATTGTAGATAGATAGATAGATAGATAATAGATATATGGATTTGTAGATAGATAGATAGATAGATAGATAGATAGATAGATAGATAGAATAGACTGAAATAGATAGATTGATAGATAGATTGATTGATTGAATAGGCTGGAATATATATATATATATATATATATATATATATATATATAGAGAGAGAGAGAGAGAGAGAGAGAGAGAGATGGATTTGTAGATAGATAGATAGAATGCTGTGGGTGGTGGTGTATTGAGCTGATTTGCCTAGATGCCTTTTTAAAGTTTCTGAGTCCCGAAATCCACGGTCACATATGTTGATAAGTGTCCCGTGAATGAAGAAAGAAAGAAAGAAAGAAAGAAGAAGAAGAAGAAGAAGAAGAAGAAGAAGAAGAAGAAGAAGAAGAAGAAGAAGAAGAAGAGCAGTTGTATAAACATCAAGAAAATATTCAACCAATTTTGAGGCCAGTTATGAAAACTGGCGGGAATTTGGAGATTTTTTTGTGTTGTTTTTTTTTGGGGGTTCTTCTTGGTTTTTTTTATTTCTGTTTTTTTGTTGTAACTTTTTTTTTTTTTTTTTTTGCATTTTCGTTTCTTTGATTATTTGTTGTTTTTTTTTTTTTTTCATTTACGTTTTTTTTTTTTTCTTTAATCTTTAAAAAATATTTCTTAGTTTCTTTCTGTTTTTGTATTTTTGTATTTTTCTTTTCTCTTTTATTTTGTGTGGCGGCTGTGGTTGCCGTGGGAACGCGTGGTTGTCTTGTTTTTCGTTGTTTTTTTGTCTTGTTTTTTTTTTTTTTTTTTTTTTTTTTTTTTTTGGTGGTTGAATGTCTTGATAAAAGCTGGTTGTGTAACGGTTATCGCCATGGGATGTTGACTCTTTACCCGAGTTCAAATCCCGAACAAGGCCGTTTACAACTAATGCCCTTGGGAAAGTTTGTAAATTTAACTATTCACACTCCAGCTATGGACTCTTTAACCCAGGTATGGCAACCAGTGTAGGAGAAGGAAAAGTGAATTCAAACCAGTTATAGATCTGGAGAGAGGTGGGCTCCACCAGACTATTTCAACCCAAGACATACTACCTGATAATATCCACCTGACCAATCAAGGTTACCAGATCCGATATTATATATATAATATATATATATATATATATATATATATATATTAAGGATTTTTGATTTTTTCATGCAAGTCAACAAGTGAAAAAATCACAATGTGCCACTATATAAAAAATGTTTTTCTTTAATATATTGAACATTCTTTGTACCAAAAATAGAGTTTGGTTTTTGATCACAAGCAAAGTTACAACATTAGATAAATTTAGCAATTTTACGTTTTGAGTTTTTTTCCGTTCAGCCATTGATTAAGGGCTGTATGGAGCTAAATAACTGCCAGAGTTCGATAGAAATTATCAGAATTATGTTGATGGTTGGATATGTTTAAAATAATATACAAACAATATATTTCCCATGTATCAATAATATTGCCTGCTTTTGTTTATGAAATACAAAGACTGACAACTAAGTACATTAAGAACAAATACCCTGATATTGAAAAAAAAATCTTGATTATCTGCTGTCGCTTATCCGACGAATTCTTATTTATTATGAGTTTTTACGGTTTGTCAACTCATTTGGGTTATTTTAGGCCGAAGATTTTTTTGTTGAATTCATTCATAATTGGTATTCAATTTTTGAACTCTATTTCTTAAACCCAATTTAAGCTCATTTTTTAATTTAACCCATAGATGTGTGTGAATGCATGTGTATGGTGAATGTGTGCGTGTATGTGTGCGTGTGTGTACGTGTGTGTGTGTGTGTGTGTGTGTGTGTTAATGTGTGAGCGTGTGTATGGTGTATGAGTGTATGTGTGTGTGCGCGTGTGTACGTGTGTATGGTGTATGAGTGTATGTGTGTATATGTGTGTAAGTGTATGGTGTGTGTGTGTGTGTGTGTGTGTGTGTGTGTGTGTGTGTGATAATGTTCAGACACATGTCGATCTTTAGTCTAAGTTATCCATCCGGGAAGGCTTGAAAAAATGCTACTTTCTTTATCTCTTACATCAAAACAAATTAAAATGTGATTTCCTTGATAAGATTTCAAGTTTGTTCTCTCGAGAAGAGAGTGAAGTCAACGACATTCAATATCTCGACTCTGACCCAACGGCAATCATTTGACATACACCATCACCCACAAATGAATATACACCTAACAATTTGCTTAAACGGCATGTCGGCGAGGAGATTAGAATACGCTAACCAGAGAGAGAAAGGGAGGGGGAGAGAAAAAGAGAGAGAGAGAGATTGGGGAATGGGAGAGAGAGAAAAAGAGAGAGAGACTGGGGAATGGGAGAGAGAAAGAGAGAGAGATTGGGGAATGGGAGAGAGAGAGGGGAGAAAGAGAGAGAAAGAGAGAGAGGGAGAAACTGGGGAATGGGAGAGAGGGAGAGAAAGAGAGAGAGAGATATACTGAATCATTGAAAAAATAAACAAATTCGATAAACATAATAAGAAGCAAATAAAATTTTAAAAAATACAAACACGAAATAATAAAAATAACAACTTCAAAGAAACATTTATCGATAATAAAAAATGTTTGCAAATCCCGGACAGCACCGGGTAGCTTTGTTCGTAAAAAAATAAGATATTACTGAAATAATAAAAATATATAGGGTGGCCCATAATGATGAGACACATTTTAAATGCTATTTTCTCAGATTAGCAAAGCAACACAGAGTACTAAGTATATTTATTACATAACAGTTACAAAGGAGTTTTACATATAATCAAAGATTTGAACATCATGTCCTTGAGATGGTCACCATCATGACGAAAATATTCGTGAGCTCGATTTCTCATATCACGTAAAGTGTGGTTTAGCATATCAACTGGAATAGCTGTCATCTCTCTACGGATGGCCTGTCTCTTGGAAATTTGTAACAGCCCGAAGGATTCCCTTCCGGGATGGTGCTTCTCGCTTTCCAAAATGCTGTCGGAATTTTAATTGGGCTGCAACGATGATCTTTGGCTGGCAAAGTATTCTTCGACTACATATGCAATTTCTTTTGGACTCCACGGCATTATGAGGATCACCAAAATCATTACGTGAAAGTAGTAAAAACTTAATGTAATGTTTGTTTGTTTATTGATTTTAACGGCATATCAACCCGTCTGGGGTTATGTCATGCCTAACGATTAGGAAGTAATACATATCGTGTATTTATATTTATACTTTTTAGTAATTGGTTTTAAAAATGTGTTAGCATTATTATTGGGGATTATGTTGTATGGTATTGATTTGTTTCATGTCTATATTCTATGGTATAATTTTATTTCTCTTCAAAAAGGAGAGAATATCCTCCATGTTGACATTTTCAAATAGATCTTTCATATTGTTTGCTTTAAAATAACGGTTTCTGATGTGAACAAAAAACCTGCATTCTATGAATAAGTGTTTAACTGTCAAAGGTGTTTGACATGTTCCACATTGTAGTTGTTGTTCTTGTTTGAGTATATAGGAGTGCGTTAGTCTTGTATGACCAATACGTAATTGAGATACAATGACTTGTTCCTTTCTAGACTTTCTTAAAGTTGGTCTCCAGCCTCCCAAAGTGGGTTTGATTAGGAAGAGTTTATTGTGGATGTTGTTATTCCAGTGTTGTTGCCATTTTGTATGAAGGTATCTATTAATTTTACGTTTCAAATCAGTATATGGTATCTTGAAATTGTTGGCGATCAAATCTAGAGCCGATTTAGCTGCGGAGTCAGCTCTTTCATTCCCCCTTACTCCTATATGGCTTGGGATCCATCATATCATAATCACCTTAGAGTTAGACATCAAGTCTAATCTATTCAGGAGCTTAATGATGAGAGGTTTTCCAGTTTTTTATTTCTTAATGATAGTAGGACAGAGAGGCGAGTCTGAAAATGTGTCCATCATGATGGTCCATCTTGTATATTACTAAACCTTTTAATAAATAAAAAAGAGAGCATATCTGGAACCCTTTTGGGTATTTGGTCTTAAAATAGCAGATAACTCAGCTAAAAAGCCATTTTAAAGATTGCTAAACAATTTTTATGATAAATTCGCGCAAATTTTGCAATTAATTTTTCGATAAAACTCTAAACTTCAAAACACCGTAACCTTTCAAGAAAAAAAATGAGAGAACCAAAAAGTTTGAAATGTATATTTGCCAAAAAAAATTCCTGATAAAGAATACAAGGAATGTCAAAAAAGTTCCTTCCAGAATTGGTGTCACAAAAGATTTATTTCAAATACAAACTACAAACTACAAATTACAAGTTATCCCCTTCAAAGTAACCCCCTTCTCTGCCACGCTTACATGCACACCTGGAAGGATTCTTCCGGGATTCTGTGTAGCTCCGTCGTCACGGCCTTTTTTTAATGTCGTCCACATCCTCAAAACGGGTTCACTTAATGATTCCCTTGGGGAAGAGGAAAAAATCACTTGGAGCCAGGTCGGGCGAGTAAGGAGGTTGCTCCAGCACAGTAGTGTTCTTCTGGGCAAGGAACTCTCGAATACAGTGTGGACAGGTGCGTTGTCATGTTGAAGCATCCACGAGTTGTCCTGCCACATCTCTCGCGTCTTCTCGCGCACTAAACGAAACAAACCCCGCAGTATCTCTTTGTAGACATGCTGATTGATCGTCTGGCTCTGATAAATAAGAAAAAGAAAAAGAAAACGAAAAAGAAAACGAAAGAAGAAAAAAACACAAGAGAAGAGAAGAAAAAAGAAAGAAAGAAGAGAAGAATAATGGGTGAAAGAATGAATGAATGTAAAAAAGGGCTGACTTCTGATTTAGGTCGGAAAATTAAAACGGTAAGTTTTTTGGTGGTCCCCAATGCCAGTTTAACTACAGTCTATGAATTAGCATTTTGCGAATTGGGTTACGGTTTTAGG
>CM042172.1:23578857-23588857 GCA_023376005.1 Doryteuthis pealeii
ATAAGAGTAAAACATTAAAAAATGAACTAAATTTCGGCATTAGATATCCCACATGGAGTTGATATGCCGTTAAAACCAAACAAAACTATAATAGGTATGATTGCAATCAAATCTTTACAAATTACGATTTCTCTGAATTTTTAGTTGAGGCTTAATATTTTGGATCATTTGGATTATTCGGACTATTGTCCTCATCTTCATTGTTATCTGTACAACGTTTCGGCCGATATACCCTCTGGCCTTCTCCAGGTATTTCGCGAGTTCGAGGAGAAGGTTCCCGAGTCCGAGAAGAAATACCTGAAGAATGCCGGAGGGCATTCAGCCGAAACATTCTACAGATAACAATAAAGATGAGGACAATAGTCAGAATAATCCAAACTTAATCGAATTTCCGCATTAAATAACCCATAAAGTGTTTATATGCCTTTAAACGAATAAACCAAATCAGACCAATCAAAATAAATAAATTGTGTGTCCTTAAAAGGGATACAATCAGACAAGGCTGTAGTCGAGTGGAAGAACCAGACAACACATTCGTAGAGTTAAGATAGAGAGTTTTATTGCAGAGAGATACAATAAGACAGACAAGGAATAGTGAGGTATGCTACTAATCCTCGAAGCCCACCAGCATAATGCCGTGCTCACTATATATATTGTTGAAAAATTTCTGATATAAGTTGTGTGTTAAAAGCCCACTTCTATTTATAGACTCGCCGAGAACCATGTGATCAAACTTTTGGCCAATCTCTGGCAGTATTCTGCTGCTGATACAATAATTATACCGGCAGTACTGACCATAACTACTTTGACTTTCATTGACGACGGACATAGGATTAAATCACTGGACCTTTAACAATACGCTGGATAGGACTTATTCGCTTACCAAAGGATTCCATAACTTAGGACTTACTTACTTTAAGCCCTTTTCAACTGGCCAAGGATGGCATTTAAAAACTTAACACACACATACACACACACACACACACACACACATATATATATATATATATATATATATATATATATATATATATATATATATAAGAAAAATAAAATAGAAATTAGTCGGCCATTGACAACGCAACGGAAAAACGATAGGTGATGAAATTGACGTTTATTTACCTGTTTCCTAAATTTTCGGGATAATCCCATCTTCAGAGGTTTCGGTGTAACGTGTGTTTTTTAATATATATATATATATATATATATATATATATATATATATATATATGTGTGTGTGTGTGTGTGTGTGTGTGTGTGGGATTGGCACTGTTTCAGCTTTTACTGAAACGGTGTGCCAAAGTGAAGTATTATTGGGAGAGTGCTCAATATAAAAAAATAGAGCTATTATATAATATAACAAAAAAATAAATATATAAAGGTTTTATATATTTAATGACATAGGAACATTTTATATATATATATATATATATATATATATATATATATATATATATATAGTCAGACCACATGTGTGTGTGAGAGAGAGAAGAATATCCATTACAACAATAAATTACTTATATCTTTGTTGGTTCGAGAACTTTTCATCAGCCCCTCTTCATTAGACATCGTTGCATCTCCTTGACGCTGGCAGATAAGAGAGAGAGACGCCCCGGTGAATCAGGTTGGTGTGGCTTTCGCTTGTCGGCAACGAGTCAGCCATTTAAGAAGGATAAGATATTTGAAAGATTGATGCTCTGTTTAGCAAAATCTAATATTACCATCGAGATTGTTCTACTTTCTCCCCCCCCCTTTTCTGTTTGATTATTGAACAAGCAAAAGTATGCGCCCCCTAAATGCAAGTATTTAAGTTTTAATGTAATAAAATATTATTAGCTGGACCTGTGGCTATAACACAGTATGATAATCTAATTATCACAACGTTTAAAATGTTTACTTAAGAGCTATTACAAATACTTCAATATGTAAAAAGTATAATAATCTTGATTTAACTCTCTCTCTCTCTTCTCTCTCTCTCTCTCTCTCTCTCTCTCTCTCTCTCTCACACACACACACCACACACACACACACACAACACACACACTCTTTTTTATCTTTCTTTGTTTCTTTTCATATTTTCATTTTGTTCGATTGAAACAGATTAGCGTTATCTCTTCCGCGCGCTGACTCCCTCTCTCTATCTTTCACCCACTCTCTTTCTTTCTTTCTTATTTTTTCTGTGTAGCATGTACTTTCTTTCTTTATAATAAAAACGCAATTCTCCATTATTTAGCTGAGATGACGACATTCATAAAAAATAAGAATTCGACGTTTAAGCGACACCAGATTATCAGTATTTCATCTTGGAGAATTTGGACAGTCTCATTTTTAACCAGACGGTGTTGTAACATGATAACGGTCGAAAGATTAAGGAACAAGAGTATTAATATATAGATATAGATAGATAAGAAAGACTAAAGAAAGTAAATAAGAATGCATGAGAGATGGGGGTCCTTTCTATATCTCATATTATTTGCCTGTAACTACATCACCACCAACGTCAAAATTCCTTTAGTTATTTAATAATAATTCCAAATTCAATTCTATAGCAAAATAATTTCTATTTGTTATGGAAATTTACCACGCACTCTTCCAACTATAAATAGCAGCAGGTTCTGCACTTAAGCGAGAGTTAATATTTCAGCGAATAGCTGATAAGACAGCCTCGCGAGAAATTTTTTTCATATATATATATATGTTTGTACTACTGTTCTTTGTTAATATATTTGTTTAACTCTTTTCCATTCTTGTGTCTTTATTCTGGCCTCTAACCAAGCCACAACACAATTGTTAATGAATAGAATTTTTTCTACGTATTAATGATTTTGACTATGAATTTCAATTAAATATTCATTGATAAAAAAAAGTAAGTCGACGGGGCGGCCTAAAGTCGGTATTAGCCATACAGCGAGGGAGTCTATCCCCTTTTCAATAGCGCTAGACCAAGGAGATTGTTTTAGCATCTGAGGTGGAGCGCCACACCTACCATCAGCTCCTCACTTTACGGCACAGATTCACTGTGCTACTCATACGCTGAGTTGGCGAGGGCCGGTATCGAACCAGGAACCTTGGGGTTCCTAGTCTGAGGCTCTACCGACTGAGCTAAACCGGCCCCTTACGTAATTACTGACGGTATTGTGACGAAAGCAGTGATGTAGTTTCGGTTTCACACTGACATACACCGAATCTCCATTATAGTAAGATTGATGCTCTGTTGAAAAAAAAATTCTAATATTACAAACATTTGCTTTTTTTTTTGTATTTTTCACTTTTCTGTGTATTCATTGAATGTGTGAAAAACAGAGATGAGAATTAACTCAAATATTCATTGATGAACTTACGCAATTACTGAGGGTATTGTTACTCAAGCAGTGACGTAGTCTCGGTTACAAAAAGACTGACGCCGAATCTCCCTTATCGTTGGTTTTTATTTTTTTGTTTGTTTTAATTTGTGTGGGACACTTTCCAACACTTTCATCAATGTTATTACCTATTGTTGCTCTCTCTCTCTCTCTATATATATATATTATATATATATATATAATATATGTGTTGTGTGTGTGTGTGTGTGTGTGTGTATGTGTGTGTGTATATATATATATATATATCCCCCTCTCTCTCTCTCTCTCTCTCTCTCTCTCTCTCTCTCTCTCTCTCTCTCTCTCTCTCTCTTAATCTATCTCCTTCTGAATGTCCGTCTGTCTGTCTGTCTGTCTGTCTCTCTCTCTCTCTCAATATATATATATATAATGTGTGTGTGTGTGTGTGTGTGTGTGTGTGTGTGTGTGTGTGTGTATCAAGATTGCCTTTTTTCTCTATTTTTCACTTTTCTGTGTATTTATTGAATGTGTGTAAAACAGAGAAGAGAAGAAGTGAAACATTTTTTTGTTCGGATTCTTCTCATTGTATTGAGATTGTCTTTCAGTAAAAACATCGGTGGAGTCGCTTCAAACAATCAAAACGACATTCTCTGATCTTGAAAGAATTCCATTAACATTTTCACTATTGCTAAAATAGAAGGAGTACTTAAGATTGAAGGAGTGGTTCTTTTTATCTTACCTTTCAAACCGAATTCTTCCAGTAACTAATGACAACAGACGCTAAAAACGAAATATCATATACCTAGCTAGTGATTAGGGGTACTCCAATCTGGTGTAATGGCTAGCAAGTTATGTTATATACCATTCTAAAAGGAGTACTTGTATCTCTTTGATAGTTCTGGTTAGCTCTATTATGATTGTTTAACATCAATCTTTTTTGTGGGTTGGTCTATCTCTGGGCTGGGATGGACTGAGCTTGGCTGGACTGTGCTGGACTGGACTGGACTGGACTGGGCTGGGCTGGACTGGGCTGGACTTGGCTGGGCTTGGCTGGGCTGGACTGGACCTTGGCTGGGCTGGGCTGGGCTTCGCTGGACTGGACTGGACTGGACTGGCTGGGCTGGGCTGGGCTGTGCTGGACTGGTGGTTGAATTTCTTAATTAGCTCGATCTTGTTATTCAGGGGGCACACATGGCTTAATGGTCATTGTCATAGGAAGTGGACTCTGCTACCTGAGTTCTAATCCTGGACGAGTATGTTTGCATTTTACATAGTGCTAATATCCTAATTATTCTCCCTCTAGCTATGGGTAAATAGTAGGGCAAACTGGGCTCTTTTAACTTTGGTATGGCAACTGGTCAAGTAGAAGGAAAACTCTGAATTCAAAGCAGACCTGGTGTTCTTCTACTCTCTCTCTCTCTCTCTCTCTCTCTCTCTCTCTCTCACACACACACACACACACACACACACACATATATATATATATATATATATATATATAGAGAGAGAGAGAGAGAGATCGTTAATCACGGGGCACAAAACTCTTGATTTGGGCCGGAATTTTCAAAAAAAAAATTTTAATTTTAAAAATTTTAAAAATGCGTATTCTATTTTATATTGGGCACTCTACCAATAATACTGCCTTTGCTACGCCATTCCAGCAAAAGCTGAAACAGTGACCATCTCACACTATGGTATATATATATATATATATATATATATATATATATATATATATATATATGGTCTCTTAAGAATTTCTTTTTAAAAATTTTAAAATTTTTTGAGTTTCTGGTTGAAATAAATTATTACGAGATGACAGTTTGTTAATTTTTTATTCCTTTGAAAGTTAAATATTGCTCTGTATTTAATCTAATTTATTGATTATCATACATTGAGCTCTCTTTAGGGATTCATAAAAATCCTTATATGAGTATATGTTTGCACCTACAAGAGCATACAGTATGGTTATACTGTGAGATTTTGAGGATCCCGAATAGAATCATCCCTTACTACCAGTCATTTGGATTACCTTACACACACACACACACACACACACACACATATATATATATATATATATATATATATATATGCCAGCAAAGGAAAATAAAGACATGCCACATTGGCACCAACACATGGGAGGCTTGTGCAGACGACCGTGCGACCTGGTGACTCCTTGTCAAACAAGGAACGTAACGGAGTGAAAAAGAGCAACTCCAGCAGGCATCTCTGTTTGCTTGCAGTGATTGCCATTCAAGAGGTGGACTGTTCAGTCACTCACACGTCTGCAGATTAAAGGGGGAAAAGTGGACACTACGCCATCGTCTTTAGTAGACGGAAGGATGCCAATCATATATATATATATACATATACACTGAATCTTAATTAGGCGGCAAAATCCATTCATTTTGCTGCCTACCTGTGAAAACGAGTGTTCTGAAACTTAAGTTTATTTCACCTTTGGTGGTAGATTGTTGAGATTCCAACGTCCAAATCTCGCAATATCTCGTATCAGTTCATTGGCATTCTTAGATATTTCATACTTGCATTGTTTGCTTCTATTTCCTCTGAAATAAGAACATCTTTATAAATTTAGACATATATTCTTGTATCCATGGAGACAAAAACGACAGAGAAGATAAAACGCACTATCACGAAGAAAAATCAAGGGATAATTATGAACTCCGTTTGTTGCGTCCGTTTGCCGTGACAATAACCGTTACATATCTCTACACTTCCGTTAACATATATCTATTTACCAACCCCTCCACACGGGCAGGGTGTGATACAAGGTCAATTTCTTAAGCGGAGTTCAACAGGTTTGAATTTAGAGTTTTCCTTCTCCTAGACTGGTTACCTAGCCATGGTTAAAGAACCCAGTCTGTCCTACTATTTACCCATAGCTGGAGGGAGAGTAGGATTCACACCTTTCCCAAGGGTATTAGCACTAAGTGAAATGCAATTATCACGTCCAGGATTTGAACTCGGGGCGACGAGTCCATTTTCCATGACTTTAACCATTACACCACACGCCTCCGTTAACATATAAGATACTCTGGTTCATTCTTAAAATGAACACCAGACAGATCGACCAAAGGACTAGGAAATTAATGACAATGCACAAGGCTTTACACCGTAGAGACGATAGAGATAGGCTATCTATATTTTAAAAAAAGGCAGGCAAATGAGTTCTTGACAACATAGAGGACTGCATAGGGACCACAATCCATGGACTCGAAGAATACACAAAAAAGAGTAAAGAAGATTACATATGGCAGCCAACAACAGCAGATGTAATATATGGACAAACAGAAAAACAACGAAAACTAGAAAACAAAGATGGGAAGAAAAACAATTATATGGACCCTTCAAACGATAAATCGGAGAGATTGAACATAAAAAGACTTGGACATGGTTAAAGAGAGGAAACCTCATGAGAGAAAATAAATCACTAATAATTGCTGCACAAAACAATAAGAACAAATTATATCACCAGCAAAAATTGATAAGACACAACAAAACAATAAATGTAGACTATGCGTTGACAGAGATGAAACTGTAACCATCTTTTTGTATTAAAAAATTTTTAACCAGAGGGTGTCGTAAGATGATAACGCTCGTGGAATTTGTTACGATTTTTGCGGTCATTTTTAGGCTACAGAGCACTTTACAGTGGAGATCCCGTGTGTTCCTCAGTGTTAGGTAGAATCCTTTGGTTGTTATTCGATGAAGAATCCTTGGTTGTTCCACGGTGTTAGGCAGAATCCTTTGGTTGTTCCTTAGTGAAGAATACTTGTGTTAAGCAGTGTCATTGGTTGTTTCCCGGTGTTAGGCAGAGTCCTTGGTTGCTGATCCCTTCGTCCGTGTCGAATACGTGCGAATAGACGGCTTTCAAGATCTGTGATTAAATAGATAACTAACCACCTATTCGAGCGTATTGATTGGCTGGCTTTAATCCAAGCACCCACGCAGAGTCTATAAGTTTAAGTGGTGGTCTACAGCATAGCTTATATATATCAAAATATAGGAAGCGCGTGGTGTAATGGTTAAGACCATGGGAAATGGACTCGTCGCCCCGAGTTCAAATCCTGGCCGTGATAATTGCATTTCACTTAGCGCTAATACCCTTGTGAAAGGTATGAATCATACTCTCCCTCCAGCTATGGGTAAATAGTAGGGCAGACTGGGCTCTTTAACCTTGGTTAGGCAACCGGTCTATGAGAAGTAAGACTCTGAATTTAAACCTGTTAAACTCCGCTTAAGAAATTGACCTTGCGTCGCATCCTGCTCGTGCGGAGGGGTTGGTATATATATATATATATATATATATATATATCAAAATATTTCAACACACTCAAGGAACACATGTGTAAATGAGTGGGTGACTCTACGCTCACCAGAATTCCAGAAGTGGAGTCTCACCACCAGTTCAGAATCGTACTCAATGCTCAGTTTTTTAGGTGGTTCCCGACAAACGGGAGATGCTATCGGCGTATTTTCGGCGCCGTCGGGAAGGGCGGGTTGTTGTGTCATCTTCTGAAAACTCAAGATGCACTTGGCATCAAAGTGAGCATTAATGTCTCGGATGTTGGTTATCTGTTAAAAAATAAATTGTCACCCGCGGAGCACTTGCCGTTTATAAAACAGATATGGAAAATTTATTTTGATATCTAAGAAATATACATAAGATATATACAGATATATACAGGCTGTTGTAGATTGAGAGATATAAAGTTTGTCTTCAAATGCATTAGGATAAATAATCATATAGATATATAATAATAATAATAATAATAATAATAATAATAATAATAATAATAATAATAAGAAGAAGAAGAAGAAGAAGAAGAAGAAGAAGAAGAAGAAGAAGAATATCATATAGAAATAATAATAATAATAATAATAATAATAATAATGATAATAATAATAATAAGAAGAAGAAGAAGAAGAAGAATATAGAATTATATCATATAGAAATAATAATAACATAATAATAATAATAATAATAATAATAATAATAATAATAATAATAATAATAATAATGGACGCTTCAAACGACAAATAGAAGAGGTTGCACATGAAAAGACTTGGGAAACCTCAAAAGAGAAACTGAATCACTTATAATTGCTACACAAAATAATGCCATAAGGACAAACTATATAAAGCGAAAATTGATAAGACCCAACAAAATAGTAAATGTAGACTTTGCGGTAATAGAGATGAGACTGTAAATCATATACTCTGCGAATGTAGCAAACTAGCACAACGAGAATACAAAACTAGACACGGCTGGGTTGGGAATGTGATCCACTTGGAATTATGCAAAAAATTAAATTTTGACCATACAAAAAAATGGTATATGCATAAACCAGAATCGTTCTTGAGAATGAAATGCATAAAATTCTCTGGGACTTTGAGATAGAAACAGGTCACCTTATCCCAGCCAGGAGACCAGACCTAGGGTTGATTAACAAAAAAGAAAGAACTTGTCAACTGGTGGATTTTGCAGTTCCAACAGATCACAGGGTGAAGCTGAAGGAAAACGAAAAGATGGACAAATACCTGGACCTTGCCAGAGAACTGAAAAATTATGGAATATGAATATCAAAGTGATACCAATTGTTGTAGTTGCACTTGGAACGGTCCCAAAAAGCTTGGAAAAAGGATTGGAAAATCTGGAAATCAGAGGAAGAATTGAGACCATCCAGAATACTGCACTGCTGCAATCTTCCATAATACTCAGAAGATCCTGGAGACCTGAGGAGACTTGTTATCACTCGGACTCCAATGAAAGACCATCAGCTAACGCTGATGTGAAAAAAAAAAAATAATAATAATAATAATAATATCCCAGCAAGAAGACCAGACCTAACAAAAAAAAAGAGAACGTATCAACTAGTGGACTTTGCAGTTCCAGCAGATCACAAGGTGAAGCTAAAGGAAAATGAAAAGATGGATAAATACCTGGACCTTGCCAAAGAATTATAGAAGCGGACACCATCAAGCAAACAGAGATGAAAGAAAAAATTTTTTTTAAAAGATACATCAGAAGAACAAGAAAACTCCAAGAAACCAAGCTCTGCAATAGAAATCTCATCAAAGGAATAAATACTTGGGACACCCTTATTATAAGATACCCTAGACAATTCTTAAAATGGATAAAAGAGGAACGCAAACAGATTGACCAAAGACAAGGAAATTAAGAACTATGCACAAGGCATTACACCCTAGAGACGATAGAGAACTTTCTGATAGATTTTGTAGTTCTAACACATGCCAATATTGATAAGATCGGTTAGATTACGGAACAGGCCAATAAATACTTGGGCCACCCATATTATAAGATATCCTAGACAATTCTTAAAATGGACAAAAGAGGAATACAAACAGATTGACCAAAAAACAACAAGGAAATTAATGTCTATGAACAAGGCATTACACTCTAGAGACGATAGAGAACTTTCTTATAGATTTTGCAGTTCTAACACATTCCAATATTGGTAAGATCAGCTAGATTATGGAACAGGCCAGTTTAGCTCAGTCGGTAGAGCACCTGCCTCGGAATCGCAAGGTGCACGTGTTCGATACTGGCCCCTGTCAACTTAGCGCATGAGTAGTACAGATTGGGTAATTTAATCTGTGAGGTAAGGTAGACTGTTAACAGTAGTGTGGCGCTC
>CM042172.1:23598857-23628857 GCA_023376005.1 Doryteuthis pealeii
TTTATCTATTTTTCCTTCTTTTTTTTCCTAACCTGTTTAATTCCTCCTCCTTTCCTTCTTCTTCTTTCTTTTCGTTCTCTCCTATCTTTCTTCTTTTTCTTTTTTCTTTCTTCTTGTGTTCTATTCTTTCTTCTATCTTTCTTTCTTTCTGTTATTTTTCTTCATTTTTCATCCAAGTTTCTCTCTTTCCGCTTGTCCTTTTTTTTTCTTCTTCACTTCGTCGTAATTGTTTTCAGTCTTTAGACATTTTCTTTAATTTTCTTCTTTTTTCATATTGTTTAATTCTTCTTCTTTCTTTCTTTCATTCTTTTTCTTGTTATTCTTTGTTTTCTTCCTGTTTCCCATTTCTCTTTTTGCTTGTCTTTCTTTTTCCTGTTATCCTTTCTTCAGTTTTTTAATTTTCTGTTTCCTTCTACTTCCCTTTCTTCCTATTTCATGCTTTTTATATTAGTTCCTTTTCATTAATTTTTTTAATTGTTTCACTTACGATTAATTATAAGTCTACCCCCCTCTCTCTCTCTCCTTCTCTCTCTCTTTCTCTCTCTCTCTTCTCTCTCCTCTCATCTCTCTCTTTCTCTCTCTCTCCTTAACCCTATCCTGTAGATTCAACATGCTTGCCTGTTTCAATTCCTGCCAGACAAGCATTCAAAATATCAGCAGTCGAAGCGACCACAAGTGAAGATGAATCCATAACAAGATATAATTTGAAAAGATAAAAATAGTAGTATCTTCCAGACAGACTCCACCCTTATCAGGATGATCGCCAAGGGGGAAAAGAAAAACAGATTAAGCAACCGTAAACAGATTGTTAACGATGGTTCCGTTCAATGGAGTAAAGTAAGAACGTAATGAAACAAAATGTGTTTTTAATCCCGAACAGGTTCGGGTTTTTAGGCATTATCAGAATATGCTGTTCAGAAAATATGTAAATAGCATATATATATATATATATTATATATATATAGGGTGCGGGTAATAAATAAACGCTCTTTGTTAAGTGGAACAAAATAAAGCCTTTTTTGATTATCCTTTATTTTTTCGAACATGAATGTATTTGCACAGGCTTTAATGGATTAATAGAATCTAAATTAACAAAATTGGTATAATGCTATATTCGGTTTAATAATGTTCAATACAAATGAAATCAAACCAAATTAAGAAGAAAAAAAGTTACATTTATTTGGAGATGTTCAAAAGTTCCCCTTCATGTTCCCATACGTTCTGAACTCTACCAGCAAAAACTTTTACAAACTTTTTTTGACACGTTCAATGGTAATTTCATGAAATTTATCTGAAATTGCATTCTTTTATTCCGGAATGTTTTCGGCTTAAAGATTGTAAACCTAATCTTTTCATACACCCCACAAAAAAGTCCGTGGTGTTAGATCTGGTGAACGTGATGGCCATTCATGGTCTCTTCGTCCTATCCATCTAGCTTCAAAATTTTCAATTTAACCATTCCTAGACTCTTATCCATAAAGAATGTATATATAATATATATTATAATATATTATGTTTATATAATATATATATATATATATATATATATATATATATAAAGTAAAGTCTTCGGGGTGGCCAAAGTCGATATCAGCCAGTCAGCGCTAGACCAGGAATTGTTTTTTGGCGTCAAGGTGAGCGCCACATCTACCATAGCTCCTTAATTTTAAAACACAGAATCCCTGTGCTACTCACTGCCTGAGTGGCGAGGACCGTATCGAACTAGGAACCTTGTGGTTTCAGCCGACGCTCTACGACTGAGCTAACCCGGCCTCTTTTTTTTTATTTTTTTTTCATACTGTATACTTCATTTTTTTTCTTCTTCACATCAAGGGTGGCTCCCCAACAGTACAAAATGAAGCGCAAAAATGTTGGTCTAACTTTCAGTTCCGTGTACCCCTTTGAAATCCTCGAAGATCTTCTTGGATACACTTCCACTTAACCTTACCTTTTCAAAGACCGAAGCAGAATAAAGCAATGTCATAAATACAACCCCCTCTAGCGTGGAATGTACAGCATTTAATACTTCCGGTTTCGTATTAAATAAAGCGCTCCTTTACCAGAGCTTCATCAGAAATCTAATAACTTCCTGATGTGGCTGGGCATTTTACTAGACGGGCGGATTTCACACGTGCTAAACCGATTGCCTTGAAAAAAGAAATGAGGGTATAAAAGCTTTCAAGAAAGAACACCTTTTAAATCAGAAACCATAAACACACTTAGCCTGTGAGATCATTTGAAAAGAAGAATAACAAAAACGAACAAGATAGATGGCAGAATCACTTTAATAGATTCTAATACTACTTTAGAATACTACTTACATAACATGCAAACTTAAGAGGTTAAATTTAGATTATATTGTAAAAATCTTGTCTAATGATTTTATAGTAAAAATCATTGTCCAATGCATTTTTATAGTAAAATCATTCCAAGTGTATTTTTATAGTAAAATTTTGTCCAGTGCATTTTATAGTAAAAATCATTGTCCAATAATATTTTATAGTAAAAATCATTGCGCAATGCATTTTTTAATTGTAAAATCAATTGTCTATATTTTTATAGTAATAATCATTTCCAATCATTTTTATGGCAAAAATCATTTCCAATGCAATTTTATAGTAAAAATCATTCTAATGGCATTTTTTATAGTAAAAATCATTTCAATGCATTTTTATAGTAAAAAAATCATTTCCAAAATGCATTTTTATTGTAAAAATCATTAATCAAATGCATTTTTAATGTAAAAATGTTTAAATTATGTAAAAATAGGATGTCTTCCATCAGCAGGGGTGCAGTCGGCGATATTCTAGCTCCAGCCGATAGGTGGTCTTAGCACAGGAGGCAATCGTCATAATTCTAGCTGCCCCGACGACAGGGCGATCGTAGTTTCCATGAATAAATCCTAAGATTCGATGCAGAAATGCAAAGACTTTCGAAGTGTCACTCCGTCGACATTTCGCCACAATGAGAAGTTATCACAGATATATATCAGAGCCAATCGTGAGAGAGCGAGGGAGTACGAACAGGCAGGGAGGTCCCTCGTGAGGGGGAGGCAGTCTCTAATCAAGCCGATAATCAAAGGTGGAGATATAAGGATCGAAGACAACCAAAGTTGAATGATCAGATAATAACATTTTGGCATTGGCTTGAAGAGAAAACAAGAATTTGTGTTGAGAGAATTCAAGGAGAAGGGGAGGGTGCCGTTATGATCTGGAGAAAAACGGGAGGGTTGTGGTGGCATTTGTTGCTGTTCCAGAAAAATTAGTGAGGGGGAGAAAGAGATAAGAGTGCAGAGCGAGGGGGAAGAGAAAGTTGGTAGAAACTGGGTGAAAATATATACATTCGTTTATTATCGGTCTATCAAGCCTCTTATATACATATTTACATTATATATAATATATATTATATATAATATATATATATATTAATACTAAGACATTTGAAAAAATCTTCACTGATCATTGCATCGCAATGAAACCATTGGTTGTGAATGTTAACCTTTGTCACTACTAAATAGATAATGTAAAACTTTACATATTTATCTTATTATATTATATAACAGCTCTATTTTAATATTGAGCCTCTACAAAATACTGCGTTGGCACACCGTTCCAAGTAAAAGCTGAAACAGTGAACCATCTCACACATATATATATATAATATAATATATATATATATATATATATATATATATGAAATTAAACAACAATATGTTTTGATATGGCTTTTGCCGACAATTTTTGGGAGAATAATGTGCTATTGAAGTCCATAACTAATTTTTAAATCAATTAATTGATATTATGAATTAGGCGGGCATGCGTTCAAAGTAAGGCTGAACAAATCGAGAAAAAGTCAATCTCTGTATGTCATTTCAGCCCATTAGGCCTCATCAGCAGTCTTCCTGTCTAAGCTCTGCTGATGTGGTCTAATGGCCCTGAATGTACATATAGTTAGGTATCAGTAAGTATTTGACACTTCTTATCCTTGTGTTTTCTCAGAATGACTCACCAGGCCAGTCATGGAGAGACATACTCTTCCACAGTGTACATGTTATTCCTCACTTTGAATGTGACTGGGCTGAAATATAATATATATTGTGAAAGTATTGTTTGTTTTGGTATTAGAAGAATAGATTGTCCTTCTATATATTATACTACATGACGCCAATCTTGACTTTTTTTTTTTGGGGTTGAGACCACACGCGTGTGTGTTCCTACTTTAGATAAGGTTATGAAGTTTAAATTCTTTAGCGGTCTTTTTCTTTTAATCATTCTTTGTTGTGTCTAATGTGTGTTCACATCTTATCAATGTTTTAATTGATATTTAAAATCATTGTCAATGCATTTTCATAGTAAAATTTTCGAGTGGCGAATCATTGTCCAATGCATTTCAATGGTAAAAAATCATTTCAATGCATTTTTATAGTAAAAATCATTTCAATGCAATTTTTTAGTAAAAATCTCTACTATGGCATTTTTCATAGTAAAAACCATTTCAATATCCAATTTTTTATATAGTAGAAATCAATTTCCAATTCATTTTTTATAGTAAAAATCATATCCAATGCATTTGTATAGTAAAATCATTGTCCAAAGGTTTTTTATAAGTAAAATCATCTACTATGCTTTTTTAAGTAAAATACATTATCCATGCATTTTTATAGTAAAAATCTTGTCCAATGCAATTTAATAGTAAAAAATCATTTGCCAATGCAATTTTTAATGTAAAAATCATTGTCCAATGCATTCATATAAAATCATTTGCCAATGCATTTTTAATAATAACAATTATTTCCAATGAAATTTTCATAAGTAAAAATCATTTGCCAACTGCATTTTATAGTAAAAATCATAACCAATGCAATTTTTAATAGTAAATTATTTCCAATTCATTTTCAAAGTAATATATTATATAATATATATTATATATTATTTATTATATATATATATAATCTATAAGTGTATGTCATAAGATTAATCGAGAATTTGAGGCTGATTTACCAAAGATAGAAATGAACAAATGAATAAACGTTCATCTTGTTTTCAGATTACAAGAATGTGTCTAAAAGTGCCGAGTTTGAAGCTGCCTTTACCAAATAGAATAAAGAAATGAATGGAACGTTAATTTTTCAGAACAAGGTGTGTCAAAAAGTACAAAAAGCCTCGTGTTTTTGACACACCTTGTGTACATAATATATTTGTTGTATCATATATATATATATATTAATTATATATATATAGAGAGAGAGACACAGAAAAAGAGAAAGAAGAGGAGACGTTGGCGCCTGTGTTTCCTCTCCGTCCAAGATTTTGTCTCCATTGCGCTCAACCTTCAACTCGCGAAAGACGTGAATTTAGACTTGCTGATATACGTATAAAAGCCAAGTCTTGTTCTGACCTACAGATGCGCTTTAATAATCTAAAACTTTTTAGCCTCAATGGGAAAAAAAAACTTGAATTTGTAATAAAATGGATGCTCCATTTAGAAAATGTAATTTTCATGTAAAATCTGTGGATGAAAATGCTGTTTTTGGGGGTTTGTTTCTTGTCAGTTTTTAGGGGGGGGGGGGTAATTAAATGTTCGAATGTGAAAGAATTAAAAACGTACGTTTTGTCAAATTTGTTCTTCTAACAGTTTTTCGCCTAAACATCAACAAATCAACAGCCTGAATAGAGAATTTATTAATGAAAAAGTTAATATAGATAGACAGATGATAGATAGATAGAACAGATTTGAGATATATAGATAGATCTAACAAACTGAGATAGATAGATAGATAGATAGAAGATAGAACATGTTTCCGTCCTTCGGACGGGGGTTCGGTGTGCTTCGGCCACTGGCCCGGTCACTATTAAATTAAAAGCGCGATCCCCAGGGGCTATCCCCAAGCAAACACTTGCCCCCCTTGACTTAAAGGGACAGGGCTGGGTTTATTGCCCAGCGCCTGAGGCGCCCCCCTTCGAGGGGGATGCCCGAAGGGATCGACCGCACCTTTTTGTTCTTCCCACCCAATGAACTTCGGCTTGTGGTGGGCCCACGTTAAAACGAGCTTGTGCCAGCCCATCCAAGTGGGGATGAGGTAAATACCCATAGGTATAGATAGATTTGATTTGACAGAGTGAGATAGATAGATGATAGATAGATATATCTGAACAGGCGGAGATAGATCATACATACATACATACTACATAGATGTATCAAGCACGGCGCCATCTATCCCAAGAAGGTTCTCGCTTCCTGTGGTGCCTAGAATTTTTTTTAGCCGAATAATAATTTATTAGTAGAAGAAAATATTTACAGGAAAAATATTTCACCCATCCATGGTCACTGAAATTAATCCGAACGAATATCAAGATAAAATCGCCTACCTTTCCTTAGTATATATATATATATATATATATATTATATATACTATTATATAAATATATATATATATATATATATCTAGTTTAAAAAGAAGTAAAGTTAGCGGAGTGCCTTCTTTATTTTCTCTAGCATAGACAATGGGGAGATTGTTTGACTGAGGAAGTGCTACATATACTGTATAAGTATTATAAGTATAATAAGTATTATATCATTATTTTACATGTCGCGTCGGCGTATGGGCCACCTTATATAAATTCAAAGTTTATGTTTAATAGAAAATAACGTCGTTTCTTAGCTTCTTGTGTTATCTATCGGTTTTTCGCTTATATTAATATAATATATAGTTATATAAATATATATATATATAATATAAAAGGAGAGATTTTGGTATGTACGTGGTCGACCTATACACTCCAAAAACGGGAAGTCACTCAGATTCAACAATCTTTGCCATGCCATTGATATTCGTCTAACTAAGAAACACTCCAAATCTGGTTATTCCATTTTTACTGATTAAGGGTATAATTTAATTAATCAAACAAAAATCAATCGATTTTAGAAAGAATCATATAGCTGCTGCTGATACTCCGTTACAATCATCACGCACGCAATACTCGCACCACCTGCCCTAACCTGCTGCTCTATTCCGCGTTGTTGAATGGTTTGCCAGAAGCTTGCATGCTGATTTTTTCAGCTATCCGAAGAAAGAAGAAAGAAAGAAAGGAAAGAAAAATCAGCTCAGTCATGACGAATTTTAACGTAAAATAAAATTCGGTTTTTTTGTCCAAATCTAAAAAATATTATTTTATAATCTTTTTCTAGATATTTTAAAATATCTTAATTTGAGAGCCCGATTATTACGAGTAAAATCATACTTGTATGTTTTTGGGCCTAACTTTAGGAAAATCAAATCTTTTGTCCACATTTACGGTTACATTTTTTAATAAGATTTTAAATGTCAATAAAAATATCACAGTATAGGGTTTGTATAAATGTAAATAAAAAAAATGAAAACGTTTTTATCAATATTTTTAACCGAATATTTTTCATATTTCTAGAATAAAATATAATCCATTTTTAAATCTTTGTTATTTTGTTGCTCAAATAACATAGATAAATTACAATGTATTACAATATTTATTTCTAAACTCAAAACAAGCAATTAAAAAACTGAATTTAACAATGCTTACGTACGAAAAAGTTGGATATATAAAATATTCATTCTCAATGTTGTAACCAACAATACAAAAAATCGTAAATTATTAGCGCTTGGGGGGGGATATTTAATGAAACCTGAAGTAAAGTTATATTATCTCAAATTACGACAATTCACACCAACACTATTTACTTATTATTTTTAACCTTATTTTAAATAAGTTATAGTGTTTGTGATTCGTAAGTATTTTACGAAAATCTTTTTTGTCAAGCAGTAAAAAGAGATGAATAAGAAATATCTAAATAAATACATACATATAGTTATCGAAAGATGTTTTTTACTAACATTGCTAACATAGGTAGACCCATGGGTTTAAATAGTAGGGCAGACTGTGCCCTTAGCCTTGGGTAGGTAACCAGTCCTAGGAGAGGGAAATCTGAATTCAAAATTCCCTGAGGTCGTTCGTTGATTGGGTTGTAGCAACCCTTTGATTCACCAAATTCTTTCACTAATCGACTGTGCCAAAAAGTGTGGATGGTCCAACCAAGCCTTCACCACTCACCACACCAATCACTGTGTGGGTTTTCATTGTACGAACGCCTCATGCGTCGAAATCACGAGAGTCCTAATATAATATATAATATATAATATTAATTTCTATTTTTGTTTTATCCGTAGCAACCATAACAGACTAAGTTACATTCTCAGACAGGTGGATCAGTTTTTTTAAATGCCCTAACGCCGTGAGCTGTTGCAGTCTCCTGCTACAAACCAACTGATAGTTTTTTCCCCGCCCCCCCCCCCCACCCCCAAAAAAATAAATGCTTGAAAAATAAGCCCATCCTACCTGCCTCTCACCCCCCCCCCAAAAAAAACAAAAAATATCGGTTCCTAACTCGTTGCTGCATTTTCCGCATCAATATTACTATGAAATACCTGTTCCCTTACTCCGACTGTTTATCATCTAATCAGAAATTGTTAGAAAATAAGACCGCCAAATCGGTTAAAAAGCCCCGATTTTTTCTTCTTCCGCTTGAAGTCCTGGGTGGGGAAAGGAAACTCCGCTTCCGCTTTCCGCATAAAACCCGGAGACTCCGTTTTTATTTTTTAAATCTAGTTCGCGGGTCATTGGTCGGTCAATAGCTAACACCCGTTGAAGGGTTTACAATTCTAAACTTTAACCTCTTTTGTCCCTTGTTCTTTTTCTCTCTTTCTCAGAAATCCCCGATTATCTTTCTTTTCAATCCCCAATTATTTCTCCGTAGACCATAATAATTACGCGACATCATCCCTTACAAAATCATTGTAATTTTTTTTCCTTTAAAAAAAATCACCAAGTATATCTCTTTAATGCTTAGAATATGCGTGATTATTTATTAGTTTGTTTATTGATTATTTGCGTTCATCTTAACCATTTCTATCTACTAATATAATTAATCAATCGCAAATAACCCTGATCGATTCGAACGAGTGAAACCCCGAGTAGCGCTACCTGACTAATTACATTTTAAACTAAATCTGCTCTACTTTAACGTATCGGGCACTCTTATATTATTTATAACCCCGAATTATTCGGTTAATTATTTAATCGAATTAAAATTTTAGATGGGCGTCGATGTTAACGTTCGGATTTTTATAAAACCTTCATCGGAATGTTGCATAATTGTATGGGCGTAGAGCTTTTGACAAGCCTGTACGAGAGCTCTGAAGGGAATGGAAAATACCAGTGGCGTTACTGGCCCCAACTGACCAACAGAGGAGAGATCTCGCAAGTTACGTGAGACTTTAGTTAGTTAGTCAGTATGCAGCCAGACCCCGGGTGGGAGAGACGTTTCCCTTTGATCAAAGTCTTGTTGATTAGTTTATACATGACTTAAACGCACGCCTTTAGTTAGAAACCCAATCAAAGATACAACAAGTTAGAAGACCAAGCAGACAAGTAGAAAAGAAAAACAAGAAAAGAACTTAGACGTAGACGATCATGGACGAAATAGAAGAGAAGAAGAGAACAAGTGAATAAAACGACTCTTCTCTCTCCTCTCCTCTCCTCTCTCTCATCGAATCTCTCTCCTCCTCTCTCTCTCTCTCTTCTCTCCTCTCTCTGAATGCCTCTACTCTCTCTGTTACACAAAAGAACTCTTGTTAATGCACCGACGAGAATAGGGGTACGCAACAACAACATTAGGATGAATAACGAGTCTAAAATGGATGGAAAATCTTTTCAAAAATGACATGAGGGATGGGAAAGTATGAGAAAAAACATTCGGACCAACATGACCTTAAGGCACCCCTTCCGCGAGCTAAACTCGTTGGATACTTTTCCTGATTTACAAACACCGTACAAAAAAATCGGTTGTTTTGTTAGGGTTTAGGGTAAGGTTAAGGTTAGTTTATAATTTAAATAAGAAACTCCTCAGAATCGTCTGTAAAACATTAACCGGTTTGTCGGTGAAATAGAAAAGAGTCCCCACGAATCGAAATCGCAAAAGGGTTGCCTTAAAGGTCATATGTCCAAACATTCTTTGAAATATTTGAAAATGTTTTTGCTTCTGAGATAAGAAGAAAAGGAAGTTAAAGAGAGTAAAGAGAAAAACTAACTAACCCATACGTATTAAGATAGGTTTACACATTATCGTTACACGTATGTTTATTATATAATCTTTCGTTTTTATTGCTATTTTATGTAGATAGGTGCACAAAGCGTGAAACGGTAAATGATAGAATTAAAATATATATATATATATATTAATATATAATATATATACAATATATAGCGTGAAAAACATATCTAACCTGCTAGCAACGGCTCATCTACTATACAAATATATATCCTAGTCGTCCTATTATTGCCGGGTTAGCCTCATCGGTAGACGCGTCGGCTAGACCCACAACGATTCCCTAGTTCGTTATTAACCGGCCTCGCCAACTCAAGCCTTATGCGTAACACGGAGAGTTGTGCGTAAAGTTAAGGAGCTGATGGCTATACATAGGGGCTCACCTCAGAAACGCAAAAAATACAATTTCTTAAGTCTAATGCGCTATTGAAAAGGGGATAGATTCCCCTCGAGACTGTACATTTACTTTAATACAACTTACACACACAACATATAATATATATATATATATATATATAGAGAGAGAGAGAGAGAGAGATTCTAAGTTTATTATATAACTAGTTTAATAGCTTATTTTATTATATAGGTGCAACGAAACTGAAAACGTGGTAAGATGAATAGCATTAGAATTATATATATATATAATATTATATATATATTATATATTATAGATAGATAGATAGATGATATGATAGATAATGATAGATATATCACTATATATTTTTTTTATAAGATCTATAGCCGGTTTTCTCCTCTCTTTCTTTTTTTCAAAAATCTTTAAACAGGAGAACAAATACACACACACACACACACACACACACACCACCATATATATATATATAAGAAGATAGATAGATAGATAGATCAGTAAGAAGAGAGCAAATGTATCATAACACACGCAGCGCATATGTATATATATATGAGAGAGAGACAGTAGAATAGTATAGATAGATAGATAGATTCAATTATATCATTTTACACATTTTCATGCTCGGTGCATTTTAGATCTTAAAATCAATGCATAACGTAGATTATACATAAATATATACGTAACAATTTTAATGTTGTAAACGTGACTTAATCACGTTTGGATTAAGTAAAATTGAAAGGTATATATATATATATAATATATATATATATATTATATATATATCAAATATATACTAAATTATTATATATATATATATATGAGGAAAATATATAAATGAAAAACTTTAAATTAGTTTAATGTAAATTTTAATTTCAACTGCAAAATGAATCCTATCAGACATAGCAAATGTTTTTTTTCCGGATATGATGCCCTTTTCGTTGAAATAAATATACATGAAGTAATTTTAAGTTTTAATATTACCCTGTCCATCCACTAAGATTAGGCCTATCGGCTGTCACTATGGTTACCTGTAACATTGCTGTTGAACTTCAAACATTGAATAACTTCATCAACAACATACAGATGTGTTTATTAAACAGTAAAATCCCACTTCACATTCTGTCAGGGATGACGCTGGCCGGAAAGACTTGATAATCGAAACACGTATCTGTGGATTGACTATATATATATAAATTATATCTAATATATATATATTATGGGGTATTATGTGAGTGCAATATTATGCATATTCATACATATATATATGTGTGGTGTGTGTGTGTTATTTGAATAATTGGTAGAGAGTTATAGGTAAGAAAATATGTTTCCAGTTAATTTCTTGATCCCATAATATTCAGCCGAAGTTTTCTTAAGTTGTTTTTGTTTACGGCATAAATCAACCACCCCAGTGGGTCATTTAATGCCGAAAAAAATTTTGAAATAAATTCATTCTTCAATGGATACTCAATTTTTTTATAACATATTTTTCTATTTACCATAGATGGGTACCCTAACAGGTACTACCATCTGATTGGACCAAGAGCATCGTGCTGTAAGGGTTCTCCCATATTCCCCAAACCTCCAGATCTGGAAACCTCCAACCATCAGATAGAGTTTAACGTCATTTCCAGGATATGAAGAACTTCAACCACCACCTTCTAAATATTAATATATATATATATATATTATATATATATAATAAAATAAAATTTTGGATTGGTTTTTTTTTGTTTGTTTTTAGAACATTGTTAATAAATTATATATTATTATTATATTTTTGCTTGAAGGCAATTACAATGCGTATATCGCATAAAATTCGATATTATAAGAAAATAATCATACAAGTGAATCTCCCGACAAAGAATTGCTCGGTGTCTCATCCATGGTAAAGAGGTGTACAGTAATCACAAATTGACAGGTTAATTTCTCAAGGATTGTCCGGTGCGTATCGTGGCCGAAGCAGTTTAGTCTCTGACTATGCCTGCTGAAGTCTCGGTTTTCGATTTCTGTCGAGGGAAATCGTTAGTATAACATCGCTGATGGAGCCCTTAATACAAGTTGAAAACAATCTGTCCGATGTACGATTATTTTCAAATAATTATCGAATTTATGGCGATATACGCAATTGTAATTGCCTCAAGCAAAAATTAAATAATAAATATATATATTTATAATAATATATATATATATAAATATATATATATGATAAAAAGGATGGGCTTGCTATAAAGGGCAATAGGTCGGGGCAGATCAAAAGGTCTAGGGCTTGACATAACCAGTTCGATTGATGGAGGGGGCCTTCTGAACCGCGTGATGTGACACATGGTCAATTTTCTTAAAGCGGATTTTAATAGGTTTGAATATAGACTGGTTACCTAGCCACGGTTAAAGTCCAGTCTGCCCTACTATTTTTTCTATAGCTGGAAGGAGAGTAGTTGGGTGCATACCTTTCCCCAAGGGTAATTAGCCCTATGGTGAAATGCAAACAGCATCGGCGTCGAGGTTGACTCGGTCGACAAGTCCCATTTTCCCAACGACTTTAACCATTAATTCGGAGTTGGTTGCATGTCATGGCACTGTTTTAGCCACCTGTGTCCATCTTAAGCATCACGCGTCGCCACCGCACGGCCAACAAGTGTTAACCATTTGGTGGGGGGTGTCTACCCCCCCAGAGGTAAACCTCCAACACCATCTAGCCCAAGAAGGGCCAAATCTTGAAGTGTTGCATGCCCATGGGATTGTTTCGCCACCTGTTTCATTTTTAAGCCTCACGGGTCACCGCCCCGGCCAACAGGTGGCCATTTGTGAAGGGGTTGTCTTACCCTTCGCAAGGCAGTTGGTGTATTTCTAAATCCCCAGCCGACAAGGCTGAAATTTTCCTTTTATCATCACATAAACGTTGATATGTTAAGTGACAGGTTAACGATTAAGACCAAGAGAAAGCCCGAGTTCCAACTGAAGTAATAGGTGACTAGAAATAGAATCGGGTGCGTGATGAACTGCTAAAACAAATACAAATAGTTCTATTCGGCGACATCGCCTTTTGAACAGATATATTATAGTGTGTGTGGTGTGTGGTGTGTGTGTGTGTGTGTGTGCGCGCGCGCGCGCTCGCGCCGTGCGTGCGTGGTGTGTTTTTTTTTCAATGTTGTAAATATCAAGTCCTCCAAATTTGTATTAGAAAACCCAAAGAAAAAAAATATATATATAATATTACCAACCCCTCCAACACGAGCAGGAATGTGATAACAGGTCAATTCTTCTGAGTTTCCTTCTCCTAGACCAGTTGCCTAACATGGTTAAAAACCCCAGTTGCCTACTATTTTCCCATATCTGGAGAGAGAGTAATTAGCACTTATGAAATGCAATTTACCACATCCAGGATTGAACTCGAGTCCATTTCCCATTGACTTTTAACCATTACACTCAAGCGCTTCCACAGAGCATAATATTAAGTTAGGAAAGAGTAACATAGTGTCAACTGTAATTCGGGACTATAATCACGTAATTCCTAAATATATATATATATATATATATATAATATATATATCAACCGGTTCTGTGAAAGAATTTATCACCGAATTAAAACTGAGAGCGGGTAAGTTTCATCCAACAACATTCAAAATGGAAGAAAGTTCCAACATGTTAATTTATGTGGAAGCGTATGTCTCTCAGGACGGACTGTGAATCATCGGAGAAAACACAAACAGATACAGTAATCAGATGCTCACTGACACGTAATATTGAAACACAAAAGAACAGGACATTGTCTTAAAAATGTTTAGGTCGATGATTTGGTTTGGTTGTTTAAAGGAATTCAACCGCCTGTGGTTATTTATAATCCAAAACTGTCGAGTGCGGATAAAAGTTGGTACTCAAGTTTCTTTACAGGTATTGTTACAATCTGTTGGGGCTCTGTAGGCCTTAAACCAGAGCGCTTGTTTATGAAATTGGATCCTGGTTAATTTCCCTGGTAAAGAGTCTTGAGTATTGGTAATCGTTTGGTAATCTTGAGTATCGTAAGTCTCTCTCAATAGTGCAATTAGAATATGCCAGTGGGGGTTTAAGTAGCGTATCAGCCACGCAGAAGGCTGGTGATTGGCTGGAGGAATAAACTACGTGAACCTGACTAGTCTATAAATCCAAGTGGGGAATTGAGCACACTTTAATATATCAAATAGTCCCAGCAGTAATATTTTTGTAGAAAAATTAAATAAAAATAACACGGCCCATTTAGATTTCTAAAGGCAATACTTTGTGCTTAAAAATCTCAGGTTTTAGTTTGTTTGATTTGTTAATGGCATACAACTCTGTGGGTTATTTTAATGTCAAAACTGTTAGAATGGAAAATAAAAGTTTCCTTTACAGCTTATGTTTTGTAATAGCAACGAGATCACCAAAACAATTTGTAAAACTTTTTTCAAACCATTTTTCGATTTAACCGATAGGTGGTACCCTAACAGATATTTCCAGCTCATGGTGACCTGGTACGTAATGGCGATAAAGGTTTCCATATATATTTACCACCCTCTCGCACCGAGCAGGATGTGACACAAGGTCCAATTACTTAAACGGAGTTCAATAGGTTTGAATTCAGAGTTTTCCTTCTTCTAGACTGGTTACATAGCATGGTTAAAGAGTCAGCCTGCCCTACATTTTACCCATGCTGGAGGGGGACGTAGGATTCATAACTTTCCCCAAGAGTAATACGCTAAGTGAAATGCAATTACCACGCCCAGGAGTTGACTTCGGGGCGACGATCCCATTTCCAGACTCTAACCATTCACCACGCGCTTCCTATTCCACAATTCCTCCAGCGCTCCTTGTCGAACTCGAATAATAACACACTTTAACAACCTATAACCCCAGCTTGGTTAGCAAATGAGAACATGATTCCTCCTGGACTGACATAAGGGTTATGTTCAAAGTTCTGTGAATGGCTCCCAATATGACAAGAGGGTCCCGAGTCCCGAACAAAAATACCTGAAGAAGCCAGATGGGCACATCAGCAAAAACGTTTACAATAACAATGAAGATTGAGGACAATAGTCCGAATTAATATAAAATAAAACTAATTATCAACCTCCTAACAACTTCAGAGAAATGTACAGTACTCTCATTGCCATTACTCCACTCTGCCCGAGTGATAGTAACCGGTTAGGGTCCCATCTATGTTAGATCATGTTCAAATAAAAACAGTTTTTTTTAATTAAATGTTTTTTGTACAATAACAAGATTAATAAAACAAAATCGTCTTCCCGGGCCCAATAAAAAAAATAAAAGGCAACAAGGGTTGATATCGTAAAATCCAACACGAACCATATATGTTGTTCCACGATTGAGAAAACATTTCAGTAACAGTTTCCCATGCACAGAATGTGATTATAGAATACATAAATCAGGGGTCTCCCACACGCGGCCGAGGGCCGCCCAACTACTTTTTTATTGGCACGCGGCAGAACCATTTTTGTGACTATATTCTGGGTAATTTTCCATCACCCGGACCATTTTCCTCCCAGCAGAATATGTAAAATATAATTTTTATATTTCGTTCATGCTTTTCAAAAAAAGATTCAAAGGCTTAAAAGTAAAAAATTTTCCAATACACACACCACACACAACACACACACACATATATAATATATAATATATATATATATATATATATATATATATATATATATATATGGTAATTGTGAATAACCCCATTGCATAATTTAAAATGTCATAGTTTTTTCTGAATCATTATTTTACAAAAATGAAATGAGAAAAACAACTAAATGGTGTAAATTCAAAATTCTGTAATGGCACCAGCTCGTCTCCGGTCTCACAAGCCGCTCGGAATTAAGAATTAAATTAAAAGTTAAACGCCCGTACCTCTTTATAGGCTTCGAATTTTGAAAATAAAATAATCAATCTGACAAGAAAAACAAGCACAGTTAATTGTCAATATTATTATAAATAGTAATGCAATATCAAAACAAATTAATGAATAGATTAAAATAGGAGTTTACTTTTCAATCAGCCGTATATTAAGGACATACATTAAAGAATGAAAAAATGTAACGCAATAGAACAACAAAATTTATAGTTAAAATAGGGAGTTACTTTTGTTGCATAGGACCAAACACGGAGTTGGTAATAAATCGTTATAGTAGTATTCGTTGTTAGTCAGAACAAATAACGCAAGTCGTTAGTCCATAAGGGGACTGTTTTCTATTTCTAGGCTCGTGGTTCTTTTCAGAGAGAATGAAAGAGAGAGAGGGTAAGGTCAAATTAATTCTCTCGTAAAGCGTAATCGGTACTACAATGCGAAACCCATACGGGGGGAACGGAAGCCCCGTCTCCTCTCAGAAGGTCTCGTCCCGAGGTGGGAGGGTCAACCCACTTCCGCAACCAGTCAAAACCCGGAACTTTTTATTTTACATCTAATCCGGGTCAATTCATCGTCAATTGCTGGCACCCCGTGATATTACCCTTCTAAAACTTTAACCTTTGTTCTTATTTAATTTTCTTCTCTTCTCCAGAAATCCGAAACAACCGTTTCCTTTCTGTGTGTTGTGTGTGTGTGGTGTGGTGGGGTTGTGTGTGGTGTGTGTGTGTGTGGGTGTGTGTGACGAAAAAGTGGAAAGTGAATCCGACAGAACCGCAAATTGAACACACAAGTTCATAAATAAAGTATTTTATTTCGCTCTCGCTGCATGGGTTCGATCTGTTTCACATAGATCTTCATCAGGGCTTTCGTTAATTTGGGGATTTGAATTATACATAGCGTAAATGTGTTTGTGGTGTGGTGTGTGTTGTTTGTGTGTGTGGTGTTTGTCTAAATGCAGACTAACTGACAGCATAAATTAACACAGAAGTGTAAATGCTAAACTGAGACTCGAACCTTTCATACTTTGGTGCGAGGGGCGCGGTTCACACAACTATTCTAACAACTGAGCTAAATCTTTCAGACTTTATCAGCTTTTGCCGCTTATTAACCGACATCCTCAAGTTACACACAAAAGTTCTCGTGTCACTCATATTTACAAGCCTTTAGCGCAACTTTCTAAACAAGGACAGGCCGAGCGAACGCCCACCTTTTGTTCGTAATGGAGGCCGCGGCCCAGGGATCAGATAACCTTGGCTCCTCATCCAAAATGAAAATCCACAAAATAACTGAAAATCTCATCAAGCAAGAACAGCAAGAACACTTTTTGCTTTTCTTGGGCAGACCAATATTTTCGCATTTTCTGTTTTTTTTTTTTTTGTTTGTTTGTTTTTTGTTTTTTTTTGCAGGGTGGTGGGTGCTTCTTTGGGCAGACCCTGAATCCGAGATTAAAGCTACCATGAAATACAATATACCCAAGACGCAACCAGATGAATAATCAAAAATCCACCTGTTTATCAAATGACGTATTGTTTATTTATCTGCTTGTTTAGTACGTTTTATTTTTAGGGAAAGTCCCGTGGTGCAGTAGGTAGCTTATACTTCAATCTCTTTCCTCTTTCAATGTTGATAGGATGTTCTTTTCGATTTTAATAAACTATCCCAAATTAAAACTGTTAAATTACATCTCATCATTTATATTGTTGGGATTTTTCGGGGCTATTGTCCTCATCTTTATTCGTTATTTATATAATATTATATATATATATATATTACGGCATCCACAGACCGTGTGCCGAGATCGTTTCGACTATCAAGTCTCTTCAGTGTGCTAGATATTCGGAGCTAACCTAAACCGGAATAAAAAACCGATCGATTCAGCTTCAGTCAGACAGCTAACCGCTCGGCTATCACCCCACAGAATGTGAAGGAGATTTTTAAATGTTTTAATACCCACCTGTATGTGTGTAAAGGGCGCCATTGAGTGCTCCATCCCCTTTTATAGGAAGAGCGTTGTTGTTTACGCTTTCAGTCGGCGGTCGTCAGTGAAATCCTCCTAGTGCTCACCTCAAGGGATGGGGAGCATAATATATAAATAATATATATAATATATAATATATAGACGTGACCCAAATTGGGTCACCCATTCAGCTCTGGGTAGATTAATTGAGATTAGGGAAAAGGGAGTTAGCAAACGCGAAAATACAATTTTTAAAATATGAATACGGGCCGGATGAAACCTTAAAATCCTTTTTGTTAGGAAATGTTTTGACCTATTAAGCTACGGGGGCTGCTGGTTAGAAATAGATTCGATTCCTCACCGGACTCTCTCTCTCTCTCATTCTCTCCTTTCTCTTCGCTCTCTACTCTCTCTCTCTCTCTCTCTCATAGCGGAGGAAGAAAGAGATAGCACAGAGTAGAGTAAGAGATTGGTCGTTTTTTTTACTTAATTGCAATTTACGACTAATTAGAACCAATTTAAAACAGAATTATTTTTCCAAATAATAATTAATCTTCAAAGTAAGGAATAATCTAGTATAATTTTCGTGTCATTAACTAAACAGTAACCGCCTTAGGAAGCCAAAGCGAGGGCCGGTATCGGAACTAGGAACATCGTGTCTAGCCGAAGGTTCTACCGACTGACTAACTAAACTCCGCATGGCCATATGTTTCATTATTGGGACTGGGACTATTGTTTTGTTTTTGTGCTAAGGTGACCTAAATAACCGTGGCGGTTTTACTTTTTTAAAACATTTTTATCATGTCTTGTGTTGTGTGTGTGTGTGTGTGTGTGCGGTGCGCGCTTGTTGGCGTGTGTGCTGTTCCCGTTGTCCGTGTGTGTGCATATGACCGTGTGTGTGTGTCCGTGTGTATGTGGTGTGTGTGTGTGTGTGTATGTTTGTGTGTGCTTTAATTTGTTTCGGTTTTGTTTGTTTTAATACACTACCACGTGATGTAGTAGACTGTATTTTTTTTTGCTTTGCTGATTTATTAACGNAATTTCTGGCCTAAAAAAATTTCAACACCCACCAGAAGCGAGAACCTGTTGGATAGAACGGCGCCGTCTTAGATACATCTATATATATATATGTATGTATGTATGTATGTATCATTATCTATCTATCTATCTATCATCTCCGCCTGTTCAGATATATCTATCTACAATCTATCTATCTTAGTCTGTTCAATTTATCTATCTATCTATCTCACTCTGTACAATCAATCTATCTATCTACCTATGGGTATTTGCTCATACCCCACCTGTATGGACTGGCACAAGGCATCGTTTTAACGTGGACCACCACAAGCCGAAGCTCATGGGTGGGAAAGAACAAAAATTGCGTCGATCCCTTCGGCATCCCCCTCAAGGGGGCGCCTCGGGCGCTGGGCAATAAAACCAGCCCTGCCCCTTTAAAGTCAAGGGGCAGGTGTTGCTGGGGGATAGCCTCCTGGTGATCGACGCTATTAATTTAACATGACCGGTCCCAGTGGCCGAAGGCACACCGGACCCCCGTCAAAGGACGTGTTAAACATGTTATCTATCTATCTATCTATCTATCTATCTCAGTCTGTTCAATCAATCAATCAATCTATCTATCTATCTATCTCAGTTGTTAAGATAAATCTATCTTCTCAATCTGTATCTATCTATCTATCTATCTTAACTTTTTCCATATATCTATCTATTCTATTGATTGTATATGTGACCTTTACTCTATTTCTTATATCCACCAAATAATCTATCAATTTTCAAATCAAGACTTGGTTTGAAAATTAGGCGAAAAAACTGTTAGAAACAAATTTACCACACAAAACGTACGTTGTTAATTCTCACATTCGAACATTTAAATTACCCCCCCCCTAAAAATGACAAGAAAACCAAAAACCCCAACAAAAAAAAACCCAGCATTTTTTCATCACAGATTTTACTATGAAAAAACATTTTCTCAAGGAGCATTCACTTTTATTACAAATTCAAAGTTTTTTTTTCCAAATTTGAGGCTAAAAGGTTTTTAGATAAAAGCGCCATCTGATAGGTCAGAACAAGACTGGCCTTTTATAACCTCTTATATTCAGCAAGTTACAATTCACGTCTTTCTCGAGTTGAAAGGTGAGCGCAATTGGAGACAAAATCTTGACGGAGAGGAAAACACAGGCGCCAACGTCTCTCTCTCTCTTTTTCTTTGTGTCTCTCTCTTATATATATATATATATATATATATATATATATATGCATACACACATATATATGTACACAAGGTGTGTCAAAAACACGAGGTTTTTGTACTTTTTGACACACCTTGTATTCTGAAAAAATTAACGTTCCATTCATTCTTTTATTCTATCTTGGTAATGCAGCTTCAAACTCGCACTTTTATGACACATCTTGTAATCTGAAAAAACAAATGAACGTTTCATTCATTGTTCATTTCTATCTTTGGTAAATACAGCCTCAATCTCGATAATCTTATGACATACCTCATTATATATATATATATATATATATATATATATATATTATATATATATTACTTTGAAAATGAATTGGAAATAATTTTTACTATAAAAATGCATTGGTTAATGATTTACTATAAAATTGGCAAATGATTTTTACTATGAAATTCATTGGAAATAATTGTTATTATAAAAATGCATTGGCAAATGATTTTACTATAAATGATTTTTTACTATGAAAATGCATGATTTTTACTATTTAAAATGCATTAAATGATTTTTACTATTAAAATGCATTGGAAATTGATTTTTACTATAAAAATGCATTGGATAATGATTTTTACTATAAAAATGCATAGGATGATTTTTTACTATAAAAAAACCTTGGACAATGATTTTTACTATAACAAATGCATTGGATATGATTTTTACTATAAAAATGAATTGGAAATGATTTCTACTATAAAAATGGATTGGAAATGGTTTTTACTATGAAAAATGCATAGTAGATGATTTTTACTATAAAAATGCATTGGAAATGATTTTTACTATAAAAATGCATTGGAAATGATTTTTACCATTGAAATGCATTGGACATGAAATGCATTGGACAATTGATTTACTATGAAAATGCATTGGACAATGATTTTAAATATCAATTTAAAAACAATGATAAGATTGAACACACATTAGACACAACAAGAATGATTAAAAGAAAAAGACCGCTAAAGAATTTTAAACATTCACTAACCTTATCTAAGTTTAGGGAACACACAACGCGTGTGGTCTCAACCCCCCAAAAAAAAAAACAAGATGGCGTATGTAGTATAATTATAGAAGGACAATCCTATTCTTTCATAAATACCAAAACAACATATACTTTCAAATATATATATATTCAGCCCAGTCACATTCAAAGTGGAGAAGTTCCAACATGTAGCTTATGTGGAAGAGTATGTCTCTCCATGACTGGCCTGGTGAGTCATCTGAAAAAACACAAGGATAGAGTGTCAAATACTACTGATACCTAACTATATGTACATTTCAGGCCATTAGAGCCTATAGGAAGACTGCTGATGAGGCCTAATGGGCTGAAATGTACATACAGAGATTGACTTTTTTCTCGATTTGTTCAGCCTTACATTTGAACGGGCATGCCCGCCTAATTCATTAATTATCAATTAATTGATTTTCAAAAATTAGGTATGACTTCAATTAAGCACATATTCTCCCCAAAATTGTCGGCTAAAAAGCCATATCAAAACATATTGTTTTTAATTCTCATATATATATATATATTATATATATATATATATATATATATATTATATATAGTGTGAGATGGTCACTGTTTCAGCTTTTACTGGAATGGTGTGCCAAACGCAGTATTATTGGTAGAGTGCTCAATATAAAAAATAGAGCTGTTATATAATATAATAAGATAAATATATAAAGGTTTTACATATCTATTTATTAGGTGACAAAGGAACATTCACACCATATTGGTTTCATGCGATGCAATGATCAGGTGAAGATTTTCAAACTCTTAGTATATATATATATATATATATAATATATATATATATATATATAATGATAAATATGTATATAAGAGCTTGATAGACCGATATATAAACGAATGTATATATTTTCCCAGTTTCTACCAACTTTCTCTCCTCCCCCTCTCTCACTCTTTATTCTCTTTTCCTCCCCCTCACTAATTTTTGCTGGAACAGCAACAAATGCCACCACAACCCCTCCCCGGTTTTTTTCTCCAGATCATACAGCACCCTCCCCTTCTCCTTGAATTCTCTCAACACAAATTCTGTTTTCTCTTCAAGCCAATGCCAAAAATTTTTATCTGATCATTCAACTTTGGTGTCTCCACTGATCCTTGATTAGAGACGTGCCTCTCCACTGCCTGTTCGACTATCTGATATATATCTGCTGATAACTTCTAGAGACGTGCACTTCCCATTCTGCATCGAGGATTTATTCATGGAACTACGACGTGGGGCAGCAGAATATGACGATTGCACTCCTGTGTAAGATCACCCTATCGGCTGGAGCTAGAATACGCCGACTGCACCCCTGCTGATGGGAAAGACATCCCTATTTTTTACGATAATTTAAACATTTTTACATTAAAAATGCATTGTTAATGATTTTTACAATAAAAATGCATTGGAAATGATTTTTACTATAAAAATGCATTAGAAATGATTTTTACTATAAAAATGCATTAGAAATGATTTTACTAAAAATGCATTGGAAATGATTTTTACTATAAAAAATGCATTGGCCAATGATTTTTACTATAAAAATGTATTGCACAATGATTTTTACTATAAAAATGCATTGGACAATGTTTTTACTAAAAAATACATTGGAAATGATTTTACTATAAAAATGCATTGGACAATGATTTTTACTATAAAAATGCACTAGACAATGATTTTTACAATATAATCTAATTAAACCTCTTAAGTTTGCATGTATGTAAGTATGTATTCTAAAGTATTAGAATCTATTTTTATAAGTGATTCTGCCATTCTATCTTGTTCGTTTTTGTTATTCTTCTTTTCAAATGATCTCACAGCTAAGTTGTGTTTTATGGTTTCTGATTTAAAAAGGTGTTCTTTCTTGAAAGCTTTTAATACCCATCAGTTCTTTTTCAAGGCAATCGGTTTTAGCACGTGTGAAATCCGCCGTAGTAAATGCCACAGCCAACATCAGGAAGTTATTAGATTCTGATGAGCTCTGGTAAAGGAGCTGTTTATTTAATACGAACCGGAAGTATATAATGCTGTACATTCCACGCTAGAGGGCGTGGTGTATTTATGACATTGCTTTATTCTGCTTCCGGTCTTTGAAAAGTAAGGTTAAGTGGAAGGTGCTATCCAAGAAGATCTTCGAGGATTTCAAGGGGGTACACGGGAACTGAAAGTAGACCAACATTTTGTCGCTTCATTTTGTACTTTTGGGGAGCCACCCTTGATGATGAGAGAAGAAAAAAAATGAAGTATACAGTAAATGAAAAAAAAAAATAAAAAAAAGAGGGGCCGGGTTAGCTCAGTCGGTAGAGCGTTCGGCTAGAAACCACAAGGTTCCTAGTTCGATACCGGTCCTCGCCAACTCAGCATATGAGTAGCACAGGGATCTGTGTGGTAAAGTAAGGAGCTGATGGTAGATGTGGCGCTCCACCTTAGACGCCAAAACAATCTCCTTGGTCTAGCGCTGACTGGCTGATATCGACTTTAGGCCACCCCGAAGACTTTACTTATATATATATATATATATATATATATATATATATATATATACATATATATATATATATATATATAATATATATACATCTTTTATGGGATAAGAGTTAGGGAATGGTTAAATGAAAATTTTGAAGCTAGATGGATAGGACGAAGAGGACCAATTGAATGGCCATCACGTTCACCAGATCTAACACCACTGGACATTTTTTGTGGGGTGTATTGAAAGATTAGGTTTACAATCTTAAGCCGAAAACAATTCCGGAATTAAAGAATGCAATTTCAGATAAATTTCATGAAATTACCATTGAAACGTGTCAAAAAGTTTGTAAAAGTTTTTGCTGGTAGAGTTCAGAATCGTATGGAACATGAAGGGGAACATTTTGAACATCTCAAATAAATGTAACTTTTTTTCTTCTTAAATTTGGTTTGATTTCATTTGTATTGAACATTATTAAACCGAATAAGCATTATATCAATTTTGTTAATAGATTCTATTAATCCATTAACCTGTGGCAATACATTCATGTTCGAAAAAATAAAGGATAATCAAAAAGGCTTTAATTTTGTTCCACTTAAACAAAGAGCGTTATTTATACCGCACCCTATATATATATATATATATATATATATATGCTATTTACATATTTTCTGAAATCAGCATATTCTGATAATAGCCTAAAACCGAACCTGTTCGGGATTAACACATTGTTGTTTCATTTACGTCTTATTTACTCCATTGAAACGGAACCATCGTTAACAATCTGTTACGGTTGCTAATCTGTTTTTCTTTTCTCCCCTTGGCGATCATCCTGATAAGGGTGGAGTCTGTCTGGAAGATACTACTTTTTTATCTTTTCAAATTATTCTTGTTGGATTCATCTTCACTTGGTGGTCGCTTCTGACTGGCTGATAATTTGTAATGCTGTCTGGCAGGAATGAACAGGCAAGCATGGTGGAATCTACAGGATAGGGTTAAAGAGAGAGAGAGAGAGAGAGAGAGAGAGAGAGAGAGAGAGAGAGAGAGAGAGAGAGAGAGAGAGAGAGAGAGAGGGGGTAGACTTATAATTAATCGGTAAGGAAACAATAAAAAAATAATGAAAAGGAACTAATATAAAAAAAGAATGAAATAGGAAGAAAGAGAAGTAGAAGGAAACAGAAAATAAAAAAAGAAGAAAGATAGAAGGAAAAAGAAAGACAAGCAAAAAGAGAAATGGAAAACAGGAAGAAGAAACAAAGAATAAAAGAAAGAAAGAAAGAAAGAAAGAAGAAGAATTAAACAAATATGAAAAAAGAAGAAAATAAAGAAAATGTCTAAAGACTGAAAATAACGACGGAAAGTTGAAGAAAGAAAAAAAAGTGACAAGCGGAAAGAGAAACGGAGAAAAATGAAGAAAAATAACAGAAAGAAAGAAAAGAAAGATAGAAAGAAAGAATAGAACACAAAGAAAGAAAGAAAGAAAGAAAGAAGAAAGAAGAAAGATAGAGAGAACGAAAGAAAGAAAGAAAGAAAGAAAGGAGAAGAATTAAACAGGTAGGAAAAAAAGAAGAAAATAGATAAAAGAACAGAAGAAAGAAAAATGAAGACAAACCAAAAGAGAAAGAGAAAAAAAAAGAGAAAAGGAACAAATAAACAAAACAAAAAAGAAGAGAAGAATGAAAATTCATTTTGTAGTCGAAAGAAGAAGAAACTAATAAAATGAAAATAAAGAATGAAATAGGAAGAAAGAAAATGAGAGGGGAACAAAAAAAAAAAAAAAAAAAAAAGGAGACGCGTGGCATTATGGTTAGAGTCATAGGAAATGGACTCGTCGACCCGAGTTCGAATCCTAGACGAAACTGTTAACATTTCACATCGCGCTAATACCCTTGGGAAAGGTATGAATCCAACTATACTCCTCCCAGCTATGGGTAAATCGTAGGGCAGACTGGGCTCTTCAACCTTGGTAAGGCAACCTGTCTAGGAGAAGGAAACTCTGAATTAAAATAAGGATGGGTAGACGTGGTCTGCATGAATGGCCGGTCAGAAGCTCTGATTTAACACCCTGCGACCTTTTTTTCTTAGGGTCAAAGCGGAGTGTTGCATGTCATGGATTGCCCAGCCATCAGCATTTTGGAACTTGAAATGAGGTGAATATCTGTTCTAAAAATCAGATCTCTGCGAATTACCATTTGGGTGTGGTGCTCAAACAGGTAGGTTCTTCTCAAAACTCGCAGACTTTGGCACCGCACTTAAGATCAGCAAGTAGCAAGATATTTAAATTACGAACTATAGTAAAGTAAACATAGATATGTCAATTTTGGATTTTTGGCAAAGATAAGCAAAGATTCTTTGGAATCAGGTCAAAGAACCGGTACTTGTCTTAGATTACAGAGGAAAGATATGAAACATTTATCGAAAGTATATATCTATCAATATATATATACATATCTATATAACCACCCCCAACCACCCTCCCCTATCTATATAACCATTCCCAACCACCCTCCACCTACTGACGACCTTCTGTTTCAGCATTTTGAGAATGACCATCATATCCAAGTCCTGAAGATGGTCTAATAGACCGAAACGTTGCATCGTCGGCAATAAACATCGAGTTTTCACAACACCCCGTGTTTGTCTACCTTTCTCCACATACTTTCTCCACATAACCTCCTCACATTTCTCCCATATATATATATATATACATTTTTTTTCGTATGATTGATCAAAGCCTGAAGAAGATATCAGAAGATCTGAAACGCGTTTCGCAAATGTTAGATAAAAAATTTTTTTTTCTAAAAACATAATGGATTTTGCGGACCTTCTTCTTTTTTATAAAATGTTTAATTTTCCCCCGTTGGAACCAGAAAACAATATATATATATTATATATATATTATATATATATATATATATATATATATATATATATATATATATATATAAGTGTTTTAGTTAATATTTATTTGCATTGGAACAATTTTGGTATAGTTGGTTTCTTGCTGTGTAGCTGTCATCAGGCAACGATATTAATGCTCTATCACAGATATTGAGCACTCTTCTAATAACACTGTACGTTGGATTACTACGGCTTTTTCAAGTATAATAGTGCAAACCATACACATTAAGTATATATATATATATATATATATATATATATATATATATATATATATATGATTTAGACGAATATTTTAACGGCTAAAGACAAGAAAATATTCCTTATTGTCTGTGAAGAATGTGAAATATTTCACTGAAGCAACAGAAATGTTCCTGCCAGTGAATATATATATATATATATATATATATATATATATAATATATATATATTAACTGCAGATTGCAGTAGATAACGTTGCCTCAGAAGCAGCTCGCGTTATTGTCGAAAAAAAATGATGAGAGCCCGATAACGACGTTTAGAAATATGTAACGTAATCTTCAAATTTTTTTAGTTCATTGTCGAAAGTATTGAAGACATTTCGGAGATTTGAAATCTCTCAGTAAATATCATGTTTCGCAGATTTTACACACACACACACAACACACCACACACACACACACACACACATATATATATATATAATATATATATATACGCTGTTTCATAAAAGTGTCAAGTTTGAAGGCTGTATTAGAATAGAAAAGAGCATTGAATGAAATGGTAATTTTTTCAGAATACAAGGTGTGTCATAAAAGTGCCGAGTTTGAAGCTGTTTTTACCAATGGAGAAATGATTAATGAATGAATACAAATGTGTCAAAAAGTAACGAAAATGGCGATACTTTTTTACACAACAACACACAACACACACACACACACACACATACATACCACACACACACACACACACACACTACACGTTGGACATCACTTTTGGGGGTTTCTCTTTATCAGAAGCTCTGTATATTGGTAGTTTTTAGATAAAACCCAAGACTTCGATTTACTTAGATTTTATTCCGAAATCCCCACCAGACTACCTGCGAAGATAAAGTCGGCCGTGCGCTTAACACGACTTACCACCTTCGTGGTTTGGCCGATAGTGACTAAATTCTCTTTCTAATCTAAACCGGAAGAGGGTCTTCTCCACCGATTCTCACGGTATCCCCCAGAAAGGAGGATCAGACTGAGTCAACCGAGTCACTCAATCCTTCAAGGCCACCGACTGCAAATTATAACAGCCATTTTAGTTTCTACACTACTGTAAATAAGTGTTAGGTACTAACAATTATGAAACATAAGTAAATACTGCTCAATATCATGGATATAGCATGTATATCTAAGTTAGGGTGGCGTGGATATAAAGATAACGATGCTTGGTTACTATCAGTTTCTTGCGTATGCGATTAATTTACAAACAATAGAAGCTGTTTATATATATATATAATATATATAATAATATATATATAATATATATAGTTAAAAATTAATGGTACAATGAATGAATGGATGAAATAAAAATGAATGAAATGAGGGGGATAAATGAAAAATCCTTTCCAAGGACCCCTTCTCAAAAGTATTAAAACACTTTTTGAGAGTGGGGTCCTGATAGAAAGTTTTTCTCATCTATTATTAGACTTCTTTGAAGCATCAAGTTGATATAATTATTCTATAAGTTATTAGAGAAGATAAAATCCGTCTTTTACCTTTGTAATATCTGTTGAGAATGGGTTTTGAATTTTTTAAATATATATAAAATCGATTGTGTATTAAAACAGTTAAAATCCCCTTCCATTCTGTAAATGAAGACAGCCTAATGGTTAAGGTGCCGGACTGGCACCCAATCGACCGGAGTTCAAATCCGGCTGTAGGTAGCTTACAAAAATGTCTAGCCACACTGAGGAGACTTGATAAGTCGAAACACGTGTCTGTGGATGACCCTATATATATAAAATCTTGACTGTTTAACTTCCGGTGAACATTGCTACATTGTGACTATCTTAAAATGAAAACGGTCAAATCGAAGAAATTTTCTTAGCTTTTTTACAGTTGTAAATATATATATATATATATATATATATTATATATATTTACAACTGAGTTTCGATTTGATATTTATATATATATATATATATATATATATATTATATATATATATATATATATTTCGAACACTTCAAACTCTCTGTATTTTGACCGTTTTAACTTCAAATATCAAAATTTTACTCTGATGAAGGTTGTTATTCCTTGTATGCTTAAAGATTTTATGATTTTCTATTATTATTATTATTATATTATTATTATCATTATCATCATCACATTATTATTATTATATATTATTATTATTATTATTATTATTATTTTATTGTATATTTAAAAATAATGATAAATAGACATGAATAAACTCCTGGCCGAAAACACATGTTAGCAATCTATTTTAGCCATTCAACATTTTCTTTCCTTTATTTTTTTAACCTTTCAACACACACACACACACACCACACAATATATATATATATATATATAATATATATATATATATATATATATATATATATATATGCATGCAGATTATCATTCCAGGGTTCGGTTTCGCAAACACCTGTTGCTGTTTATCAAATTCACCAAAGAGGCTCGCACGGGGAAGAATTTTTAAAAAAGAAAAAGAGAAAAATCTGCAGTTGAAGAAGAAACGATAGCCAAAAGGAGTTCCGGTTTTACGGCGTTGTCTCTCCTCTACTGATCTTGCTCACCAATTTTCACTGGAAGGGGAATTTTCTGGGAAGAACTTATAGCGTCATTTGGGTTCGTTTTAAATCTCTGCTTTGACATTCCCCAAAACGAATTTTTTGATAAAATTCCAAATTGATTTCTATAGTAAAATAATTCCCACTGGATCCTTTTAAAGATTTCCTACATCAGAAAAATAAGATCTAAAAAAAAATTCTACTTTAAGTTACCCTTACCACGGTTTTAAC
>CM042172.1:23633857-23643857 GCA_023376005.1 Doryteuthis pealeii
GGTTTGTCTTCATTTTTCTTTTCTTCTGTTCTTTTATCTATTTTCTTCTTTTTTTCCTACCCGTTTAATTCTTCTCCTTTCTCTCTTTCTTTCTTTCTTTCTTTCTTTCTCTCTATCTTTCTTTCTTTCTTTCTTTCTTTCTTTTCTTTCTTGTGTTCTATTCTTTCTCTATCTTTTCTTCTTCTTCTTTCTTCTGTTATTTTTCTTCATTTTTCTCCGTTTCTCTTTCCGCTTGTCACTTTTTTTTCTTTCTTCAACTTTCTGTTGTTATTTGTCAGTTTTTAGACATTTTCTTTATTTTCTTCTTTTTTCATATTTGTTTAATTCTTCTTCTTTCTTTCTTTCTATCTTTCTTTCTTTCATTCTTTCTTTTATTCTTTGTTTCTTCTTCCTGTTTTCCATTTCTCTTTTTGCTTGTCTTTCTTTTACCTTCTATCTTTTCTTTTTTTTCTTTTCTGTTTCCTTCTACTTCTCTTCTTCCTATTTCATTCTTTTTTTATATTAGTTCCTTTTCATTATTTTTTTATTGTTTTTCCTTTCACTTACCGATTAATTATAAGTCTCTCTCTCTCTCTCTCTCTCTCTCTCTCTCTCTCTCTCTCTCTCTCTCTCTCTCTCTCTCTCTCTCTCTCTTTAACCCTATCCTGTAGATTCCACCATGCTTGCCTGTTCATTCTTGCCAGACAGCATTACAAATTATCAGCCAGTCAGAAGCGACCACCAAGTGAAGATGAATCCAACAAGAATAATTTGAAAAGATAAAAAAAAGTATCTTCCAGACAGACTCCACCCTTATCAGGATGATCGCCAAGGGGAGAAAAGAAAAACAGATTAGCAACCGTAACAGATTGTTAACGATGGTTCCGTTTCAATGGAGTAAATAAGACGTAAATGAAACAACAATGTGTTAATCCCGAACAGGTTCGGTTTTAGGCTATTATCAGAATATGCTGATTTCAGAAAATATGTAAATAGCATATATATATATATATATATATATATATATATATATATATATATAGGGCGCGGTATAAGTAACGCCCTTTGTTTGAGTGGAACAAAATTAAAGCCTTTTTGATTATCCTTTGTTTTTTCCAACATGAATGTATTGCCACAGGTTAATGGATTAATAGAATCTATTAACAAAATTGATATAATGCTTATTCGCTTTAATAATGTTCAATACAAATGAAATCAAAAATAAAATGAAGAAAGAAAAAGTTACAAAAGTTTTAGAATTTAGTCATTTCTTTGAGATGTTCAAAATGTTCCCCTTCTTGTTCCATACGATTCTGAACTCTACAAACTTTTTGACACATTTCAATGGTAATTTCATGAAATTTATCCGAAATTGCATTCTTTAATTCTGGAATTGTTTTCGGCTTAAGATTGTAAACCTAATCTTTCAATACACCCCACAAAAAAAAGTCCGGTGGTGTTAGATCTGGTGAATGTGATGGCCATTCAATTGGTCCTCTTCGTCCTATCCATCTACCTTCAAAATGTTCATTTAACTATTCCCTAACTCTTATCCCATAAAGATATGAAATTAAAAAGGCGTTACTTATGCCGCACCTTGTATGTATGTATGTATGTATGTGTATATATATATATATATATATATATATATAAAAGTAAAGTCTTCGGGGTGGCCTAAAGTCGATATCAGCCAGTCAGCGAGGGAGTCTATCCCCTTTTTAATAGCGCTAGACCAAGGAGATTGTTTTGGCGTCTAAGGTGGAGCGCCACATCTACCATCAGCTCCTTACTTTACCACACAGATCCCTGTGCTACTCATATGCTGAGTTGGCGAGGACCGGTATCGAACTAGGAACCTTGTGGTTTCTAGCCGAACGCTCTACCGACTGAGCTAACCCGGCCCCTCATTTTTTTCTTTTTTTTTTTTTTTTACTTTATATTTCATTTTTTTCATCTCTCATCATCAAGGGTGGCTCCCAAAAGTACAAAATGAAGCGACAAAATGTTGGTCTACTTTCGGTTCCTGTGTACCCCCTTGAAATCCTCGAAGATCTTCTTGGATAGCACCTTCCACTTAACCTTACTTTTCAAAGACCGGAAGCAGAATAAAGCAATGTCATAAATACACCACGCCCTCTAGCGTGGAATGTACAGAATTATACACTTCCGGTTCGTATTAAATAAACAGCTCTTTTACCAGAGCTCATCAGAATCTAATAACTTCCTGATGTTGGCTGTGGCATTTGCTACGGCGGATTTCACACGTGCTAAAACCGATTGCCTTGAAAAAGAACTGATGGGTATTAAAAGCTTTCAAGAAAGAACACCTTTTTAAATCAGAAACCATAAAACACAACTTAGCTGTGAGATCATTTGAAAAGAAGAATAACAAAAACGAACAAGATAGAATGGTAGAATCACTTATAAAAATAGATTCTAATACTTTAGAATACATACTTACATACATGCAAACTTAAGAGGTTTAACTTAGATTATATTGTAAAAATCATTGTCTAGTGCATTTTTATAGTAAAAATCATTGTCCAATGCATTTTTATAGTAAAAATCATTTCCAATGTATTTTTTAGTAAAAATCATTGTCCAATGCATTTTTATAGTAAAAATCATTGTGCAATACATTTTTATAGTAAAAATCATTGGCCAATGCATTTTTATAGTAAAAATCATTTCCAATGCATTTTATAGTAAAATCATTTCTAATGCATTTTTATAGTAAAAATCATTTCTAATGCATTTTTATAGTAAAAATCATTTCCAATGCATTTTTATTGTAAAAATCATTAACAATGCATTTTTAATGTAAAAATGTTAAATTATCCTAAAAAATAGGGATGTCTTTCCCATCAGCAGGGGTGCAGTCGGCGTATTCTAGCTCCAGCCGATAGGGTGATCTTACCACTCTGTAGGAGTGCAATTGTCATATTCTGCTGCCCCAGTCGGAGGTCCCTCGTGAGGGGAGGCACGTCTCTAATCAAGCGATATCAAAGGTGGAGATAAAGGATCAGTAGACAACCGAAGTTGAATGATCAGATAAAAATGTTTTGGCATTGGCTTGAAGAGAAAACAGAATTTGTGTTCAGAGAATTCAAGGAGAAGGGGTGTTGCCTGTATGATCTGGAGAAAAAAACCCGGGGAGGGGTTGTGGTGGCATTTGTTGCTGTTCCAGCAAAAATTAGTGAGGGGGAGGAAAAGAGATAAAGAGTGAGAGAGGGGGGAGGAGAGAAAGTTGGTAGAAACTGGTGAAAATATATCCATTCGTTTATATATCGGTCTATCAAGCCTCTTATATACATATTTATCATTATATATATATATATATATATATATATATATATATATTACTAAGACATTTGAAACATCTTCACCTGATCATTGCATCGCATGAAACCAATATGGTCGTGAATGTTCCTTTGTCACCTAATAAATAGATATGTAAAACCTTTATATATTTATCTTATTATATTATATAACAGCTCTATTTTTATATTGAGCACTCTACCAATAATACTGCCTTTGGTACACCATTCCAGCAAAAGCTGAAACAGTGACCATCTCACACTATAGTATATATAATATATATATATATATATATATATATATATATATATGAGAAGTAAACAAACAATATGTTTTGATATGGCTTTTTTAGCCGACAATTTTGGGGAGAATATGTGCTTAATTGAAGTCATACCTAATTTTTGAAAATTAATTAATTAATAATTAATGAATTAGGCGGGCATGCCCGTTCAAATGTAAGGCTAAACAAATCGAGAAAAGGTCAATCTCTGTATGTACATTTCAGCCCATTAGGCCTCATCAGCAGTCTTCCTATGGTCTAATGGCCTGAAATGTACATATAGTTAGGTATCAGTAGTATTTGACACTCTATCCTTGTGTTTTCTCAGATGACTCACCAGGCCAGCCATGGAGAAACATACTCTTCCACATAAGCTACATGTTGGAACTTCTCCACTTTGAATGTTGCTGGGCTGAATATATATATATTTGAAAGTATATGTTGTTTTGGTATTTATGAAAGAATAGGATTGTCCTTCTATAATTATACTACATACGCCATCTTGTTTTTTTTTTGGGGGGGGGGTTGAGACCACACGCGTTGTGTGTTCCCTAAACTTAGATAAGGTTAGTGAATGTTTAAAATTCTTTAGCGGTATTTTTCTTTTAATCATTCTTGTTGTGTCTAATGTGTGTTCAATCTTATCATTGTTTTTAAATTGATATTTAAAATCATTGTCCAATGCATTTTCATAGTAAAAATCATTGTCCAATGCATTTTTATAGTAAAAATCATTGTCCAATGCATTTCAATGGTAAAAATCATTTCCAATGCATTTTTATAGTAAAAATCATTTCCACTGCATTTTTATAGTAAAAATCATCTACTATGCATTTTTCATAGTAAAAACCATTTCCAATCCATTTTTATAGTAGAAATCATTTCCAATTCATTTTTATAGTAAAAATCATATCCAATGCATTTGTATAGTAAAAATCATTGTCCAAGGTTTTTTATAGTAAAAATCATTTGCCAATGCATTTTTATAGTAAAAATCATTATCCAATGCATTTTTATAGTAAAAATCATTTCCTATGCATTTTATAGTAAAAATCATTTGCTAATGCATTTTAATAGTAAAAATCATTGTCCAATGCATTTTCATAGTAAAAATCATTTGCCAATGCATTTTTATAATAACAATTATTTCCAATGAATTTTCATAGTAAAAATCATTTGCCAATGCATTTTTATAATAACAATTATTTCCAATGAATTTTCATAGTAAAAATCATTTGCCAATGCATTTTTATAGTAAAAATCATTAACCAATGCATTTTTATAGTAAAAATTATTTCCAATTCATTTTCAAAGTAATATATATATATATATATATATATATATATATATATATATATTATGAGGTATGTCATAAGATTATCGAGATTGAGGCTGTATTTACCAAAGATAGAAATGAACAATGAATGAAACGTTCATTTGTTTTTTCAGAATACAAGATGTGTCATAAAAGTGCCGAGTTTGAAGCTGCATTTACCAAGATAGAATAAAAGAATGAATGGAACGTTAATTTTTTTCAGAATACAAGGTGTGTCAAAAAGTACAAAAATCCTCGTGTTTTTGACACACCTTGTGTACATATATGTGTGTGTATGCATATATATATATATATATATATATATATATTATATATATATATATATATATATAAAGAGAGACACACAGAAAAAGAGAGAGAGAGACGTTGGCGCCTGTGTTTTCCTCTCCGTCAAGATTTTGTCTCCAATTGCGCTCAACCTTTCAACTCGAGAAAGACGTGAATTGTAACTTGCTGATATAAGAGGTTATAAAAGGCCAGTCTTGTTCTGACCTATCAGATGCGCTTTATCTAAAAACCTTTTAGCCTCAAATTGGAAAAACTTTGAATTTGTAATAAAAGTGAATGCTCCTTGAGAAAATGTTTTTCATAGTAAAATCTGTGATGAAAAAATGCTGGGTTTTTTTTTGTTTTTTGGGGTTTTTTGGTTTTCTTGTCATTTTTAGGGGGGGGGGTAATTTAAATGTTCGAATGTGAGAATTAACAACGTACGTTTTGTGAATGGTCAAATTTGTTTCTAACAGTTTTTCGCCTATGCGATTTTCAAACCAAGTCTTGATTTGAAAATTGCATAAGCGAGTGTTGGATTATTTGGTGGATATAAGCCGTGCTACAATACACCACTTAAATTCATAGAGTAAGCGAGGTCACATGGTTTAAACCTCAGTCAATCAATAGCCTGAATAGATAGATATATATGAAAAAGTTAAGATAGATAGATAGATAGAACAGATTGAGAAAGATAGATTTATCTTAACAAACTGAGATAGATAGATAGATAGATTGATTGATTGATTGAACAGACTGAGATAGATAGATAGATAGATAGATAGATAGACATGTTTAACACGTCCTTTGGGACGGGGGTCCGGTGTGCTTCGGCCACTGGACCGGTCATGTTAAATTAATAGCGTCGATCCCAGGAGGCTATCCCCCCAGGCAACACCTGCCCCCCTTGACTTAAAGGGGCAGGGCTGGTTTTATTGCCCAGCGCCCGAGGCGCCCCCTTGAGGGGGAATGCCGAAGGGATCGACGCAATTTTTGTTCTTTCCCACCCATGAGCTTCGGCTTGTGGGTGGTCCCACGTTAAAACGATGCCTTGTGCCCAGTCCATACAGGTGGGGTATGAGGCAAATACCCATAGGTAGATAGATAGATTGATTGTACAGAGTGAGATAGATAGATAGATAGATTGAACAGACTAAGATAGATAGATTGATAGATAGATATATCTGAACAGGCGGAGATAGATAGATAGATAGATAGATAGATAGATACATACATACATACATACATATATATATATATAGATGTATCTAAGACGGCGCCGTTCTATCCAACAGGTTCTCGCTTCCTGGTGGGTGTTAGAATTTTTTTAGCCAGAATAAAATTTTATTAGCTAGAAGAAAATATTTACAGGAAAATATTTCAACCCATCCATGGTCACTGAAATTCAATCCGAACGAATAACAAGATAAAATCGCCTACCTTTTCTTAGTATATATATATATATATATATATATATATATATATATATATATATATATATATATATATATAGTTTTAAAAAGAAGTAAGTAAAGTTAGCGGAGTGGCTTCTTCTATTTTCTCTAGCACTAGACATGGGGAGATTGTTTTGACTGAAGGGAAGTGCTACATATACTGTATAAGTATTATAAGTATAATAAGTATTATATCATTATTTACATGTGCGCGTCGGCGTATGGGCCACACATATAAATATCAAAGTTTATGTTTAATAGAAAATAACTCGTTATCTTAGCTTTCTCGTGTTATCTACGGGTTTTCGCTATATATATATATATATATATATATATATATATATATATATATATATATATATATATATATATAAAGGAGAGATTTTGGTTTGTACGTGTCGACGTATAACTCCAAAACGGGAGGTCACTCAGATTCAAAATCTTTCATGCACATTGATATCGTTCTAACTAAGAAACAGTCCAAATTTGGTTATTGATTTTTACTGATTAAGGGATATAAATAATTAATCAAACAAAAATCAATCGATTTTTAGAAAGAAATCATATAGCTGCTGCTGATTATTCCAGTTACAATCAGCACGTACGCAATGCCCTGCACCACCCTGCCCTACCCTGCTGCCTCTATTCCGCGTTGTTGAATGTGTTTGCAGAAGCTTGCGTGCTGATTTTTTCAGCTATCCGAAGAAAAAGAAGAAAGAAAGAAAGAAAGAATATCAGCTTCCAGTCATGACTAAATTTTAACGTAAAATAAAATTCGTTTTTTTTTTTGTCCAAATCTTTAAAAATATTTATTTTATAATCTTTCTAGATATTTTAAAATATCTTACTTTGGAGAGCCGATTATACGAAGTAAAATCATACTTCGTATGTTTTTGAGGCTAACTTTTAAAGGAAAATCAAATCTTTGTCCACAAGTTTACGGTTACATTTTTTTAAATAAGATTTTTGATGTCAATAAAAATCAGTCACCAGTATAGGGTTGTATAAATGTAAATAAAAAAAATGAAAACGTTTTTATCAATATTTTTACGAATACTTTCATATTTCTTAGAATAAAATATATCCATTTTTAATCTTTGTTATTTTTGTTGCTCAAATAAATAGATAAATTACAATGCTACATTTTATTTCTAACTCAAACAAGTAATTAAAAACTGAATTTACAATGTCTTACGTACGAAAAAGTTGGAATATTATTCTCAATTTTGTAAACAAACAAACAAAAAATCGTAAATTATTAGCACTTGGGGGTGGATATTTAATGAAACTTGAATAAAGGTTAATATTATCTTCAAAATTACGAAATTCACACCAACACTTATTTACTTATTATTTTTACTTATTTTAAATAAGTAAATAGTGTTTGTGTGAATTTCGTAAGTTATTTACGAAATTCTTTTTTGTCAAACAGTAAAAGAATGATAAAGAAATATCTAAATAAATACATACATATAGTTGTCGAAAGTTTTTTTTACTAACAGTTAGCATAACATAGGTAGACCCAAATTGGGTTAAATAGTAGGGCAGACTGGGCTCTTCAGCCTTGGGTAGGTAACCAGTCTAGGAGAGCGATAACTCTGAATTCAAAATTCCTGAGGTCGGTCGTTGATTGGGTTTGTGGCAACCCTTGATGCACCAATTCTTTCCTATCGACTGTGCCAAAAAGTGTGGATGGTCCAACACAAGCCTTCACCACTATAAACAAATCACTGTGTGGGTGTTCATTGTACGAACCCTCATGCGTCGAAATCGACGAGAGAGTCCATAATATATATATATATATATAATTCTATTTTATTTTATTTTCGTAGCAACCATAAAAGACAGTTACATTCTCAGACGGATCAGTTTTCTTAAATGCCCTAGCCGTGAGCTATGTGTCTTTGCTACACCAACTGATTAGATTTTGTCCCCACCCACTCACAAAAATAAATGCCTGAAAAATAAGCCCATCCTACCCGCCTCTCACCCCCCACCCAAATATCGGTTCCTAACTTGTTGCCGCATTCAATGATCACTGTGAATAATACTCTTGTTCCTTAATCATCCGACTGTTATCATCTTAATCAAAATTGATTAAAAATAAGACCGTCCAAATCGTTCAAAAAAGACCGATTTTTTTCTTCTTCCGTTTGTAGTCCTGGGGTGGGGAAAGGAACACTTCCGCTTCCGCTCTCTGCATAAAAACCTGGGACTTCCGTTTTTTATTTTTAAATCTAGTTCCGGGGTCATTGATCGGTCAATAGCTAGCATCCGTTGAGGGTTTACAATTCTAAACTTTAACCTCTTTTTGTCCTTATTTCTTTTTCTTCTCTTTCTCCAGAAATCCGATTATCGTTTTCTTTTCAATCCCCAAATTCTCCGTAGACCATAATAATTACGCTACATACCTCCCTTACAATCATTTAATTTTTTTTCCTTTAAAAAAAAAATCACAAGTATATCTCTTTTATGGCTTAGAATATGCGTGATTATTTATTAGTTTGTTATTGATGATTTGCGTTCATCTTAACCATTCTATCTACTAATCTATTAATCAATCGCAGATAACCCTGATGATTCGAACGAGGTGAAACCCGAGTAGGCTACCTGACTATACCATTTTACTAAATCTGCTCTACAAACGTATCGGGCACTCTTATATTATTTATAACCCCGAATTATTCGGTTAATTATTTAATCGATTTATTTTAGATGGTGCAGTCGATGTTAAAACGTTTCGGATTTTTATAAAACCTTCATCGGGATGTTGCATAATTGTATGGTGGCGTAGAGCTTTTGACAAGCCCTGTAGCGAGAGCTCTGAGGGAATGGAAAATACCAGTGGCGGTTACTGGCCCCAACTGACCACAGAGGAGAGAATATCGCAAGTTACGTGAGATTTAGTTAGTTAGTCAGTATGCAGCCAGACCCCGGGTGGGAGAGACGTTTCCTTTGATCAAAGTCTTGTTGATTAGTTATTACATGACTTAAACGCACGCCTTTAGTTAGAAGACCCAACGAAGATACAACAAGTTAGAAGACCAAGCAGACAAGTAGAAAGAAGAAACAAGAAAGAACTTAGACGTAGACGATCATGGCCGAAATAGAAAGAGAAGAAGAGAACAAGTGAATAAACGACTCTCTCTCTCTCTCTCTCTCTCTCTCTCTCTCTCTCTCTCTCTCTCTCTCTCTCTCTCTGATGCCTCTACTCTCTCTGTTACACAAAAGAACTCTTGTTATGCACCCGACGAGATAGGGGTACGCAACAACAACATTAGGATGAATAACGCAGTCTAGAAAATGGATGGAAATCTTTTCAAAATGAAATGAGGGATGGTAAAGTATCTGAGAAAAAAAACATTC
>CM042172.1:23646357-23649572 GCA_023376005.1 Doryteuthis pealeii
AGACTATAATGCAAAATCTCTAAGTCTTTTGTTATTTCTTTACTTATGAATTTGCTCTGTGACTCTAACAATAAGAGCACACATTGAGTTCTCAAACTGCGACAGGTTGTTTAAAAAAAAAACTATTTCGTAAGGAAGATTTCTTCTCTGGACTTTTGGATTATATAATATATATATATATTATATATATATATATATATATATGATAAAAAGGGTTGGGGCTTGCCATAAGGGCAATAGGGTTGGGCATTCATAAAGGTGCTACGGCTTGACATGACCAGTCGATTGACTGATCGCCCATCTAGCCCAAGTATATATTTAACAACCCCTCCGCACGAGTAGGATGGGACATAAGGTCAATTTCTTAAGCGGATTTTAATAGGTTTGAATCTAGACTGGTTACCTAGCCAAGGTTAAAGTGCCCAGTCTGTCCTACTATTTTTCCTATAGCTGGAGGGAGAGTAGTTGGGTGCATACCTTTCCCAAGGGTATTAGCCCTATGTGAAATGCAAACAGCTTCGTCGAGGATCTGAACTCGGTCGACAAGTCCATTTCCAACGACTTTAACCATTAATCAGAGTGTTGCATGTCATGGACTGTTTAGCCACCTGTGTTCCATCTAAGCATCACGGGTCGCCACCCACGGCCAACAGGTATTACCATTTGGGAGGGGGTCTTTCCCCTCTCCAGAGGTATAGTAAGGGCCATATTTGAGTGTTGCATGCCATGGACACCTGTGTTTCATTTTTAAGCCTCACGGGTCACCACCCACGGCCAACAGGTGGGCCCATTTGTGAAGGGGTTGTCTTACCCTTCTGCAGAGGTGCAGTTGGTGTATTCTAAATCCCCAGCCGACAAGGCTGAACATTTTCTTTTCATCATCAACATAAAACTGTTGATGATGTAAGTGACAAGTAACGATTAGACCCAAGAGAAAATGCCGAGTTTCCAACTGAAGTAAATAGGGTGACTAGAAATAGAATCTGGTGCGTGATGAACTGCTAAACAAATACAACTTTGATTAAAATAGGTCTACTTCGGACATCGCTTTTGATACAGATATATATATAATATATATATATATATATATATATATATATATATATCTGTGTGTGTGTGTGTGTGTGTGTGGTGCGTGCGTGCGTGAGTGTGTTTTTTCAATGTTTGTAAATATCAAGTCCTCCATATTTGTGATAGAGCATAAATATATATATATTTACCAACCCCTCCGCACAAGCAGGATGTGACACAAGGTCAATTTCTTAAGCGGAGTTCAACAGGTTTGAATTCAAAGTTTTCCTTCTCCTAGACTGGTTGCCTAATCAAGGTTAAAGAGCCCAGTCTGCCCTATTATTTATCCATAGCTAGAGGGAGAGTAGGATTCATACCTTTCCCACGAGTATTAGCGCTAAATGAAATGCAATTACCATGTCCAGGATTTGAACTCGGGGTGACGAGTCCATTTCCCATGACTTTAACCATTACACCACGCGCTTCCTATTCCACATTCCTCAGAGCTCTTGTCGAACTCGAGATAATTAACACAGCTTAACACCTATACCCCAGTTATGGTTAGCGGAATGAGAACATGATAGCCTCCTGGACTGAATAAAGGGTTAGGTTCAAAGTTCCGTGATGGCTCCCTATTATGACAAGAGGGTTCCCGATTACGACAAGAAATACATGAAGAAGGCCGGAAGGCACATAAGCCGAATCGTTGTACAGATAACAATGAAGATGAGGACAATAGTCCGAATAATATAAATAATATTAATTATCAAACCTCATCTAAAAAATTCAGAGAAATGTACAGTACTCTTCATTGCCATTACTCCACTCTGACCCGGAGTGATAGTACCGGTTAGGGTCCCCATCTATGGGTTAGATATGTCAAATAAAAACAGTTTTTTTTTTAATTAAAATGTTTTTGTACATAACAAGTATTAATAAACAAAATCGTCTTCGGCATAAAATAAGCCAACAAGGGTTGATATGCCGTAAAATCCAACCACGAACCAATATACTGTTGTCCATTGAGAAAACATTTCAAGTAACAGTTTCCCATGTCACAGAATGAGTTATAGAATACATAAATCAGGGTCTCCACACGCGGCCCGCAGGTGGCCCGCAAACTACTTTTTATGTGGCACGCGGCAGAACCATTTTTGTGACTAATATCTGGGTAATTTCTCATTCACCCGGACCATGTTTTCTCCCAGAGATATGTAAAATATATTTTTATATTTCGTCATGCTTTCAAAAAAGATCAAAGGCTTAAAAGTAAAAATAATCCAATATACACACACACACACACACCACACACCACAATAATATAATATATATATATTATATATATAATATATATAATTATATATGGTAATTGTGAAGTAACCCCATTGCATAATTTTAAAATGTCATAGTTATTTCTGAAATCATTATTTTTACAAAAAATGAATATGAGAAAAACACACATAAAATGGAGTTGTATTCAAAATTCTGTATGGGCACCAGCATTCGTCTCCGGTCTCACAAGCCGCTCGGGAATTAGAATTAAATTAAAGTTAAACGCCCGTACATCTTATATAGGGCTTCGAATTTTTGAAATAAAATAATCAATCTGAAAAGAAAAATAACACAGATTTAATTGTCATATATTAATTATAAATAGAATTGCATATAAAACAAATATGAATAGTTTAAAATAGGAGTTACTTTTCAATCAGCCTGTATATTAAGGAACATACATTAAAGAATTGAAAAAAATGTAACTGCATAGAAAAAAATTATAGTTTAAAATAGGGAGTTACTTTTGTTGCATAGGACCAAACACGAGTTGTAGTATAAATCGTTAATAGTAGTATTCGTCGTTAGTTCAGTAACAATATACGCAAGTCGTATAGTCATAAGGGGACTGTTTATCTTTTCTAGGCTCGTGGGTTCTTTTTCAGAAGGAATGAAGAGAGAGAGGGTAAGGTCAAATTATTCTATCGTGAACGTGTTCGGTACTACAATGCGAAACCCATACGGGCAACCGGGAAGCCCCGTCTTCCTCTCACGAAGGTCTCGTCCGAGGTGGGAGGGTCACCACACTTCCGCTACCAGTCAAAACCGGAACTTTTTATTTTTAAATCTAATTCCGGGGTCATTCATCGGTCAATTGCTGGCACCCCGTATGAGTATTACCCTTCTAAACACTTTTACCTTTATCTCTCTAC
>CM042172.1:23649672-23657172 GCA_023376005.1 Doryteuthis pealeii
TAGTAAAAATCATTGTACCAATACATTTTTATAGTAAAAAATCATTGGCCAATGCATTTTTATTGCTAAAAATCATTGTTCTAATACATTTTTTATTAGTAAAAATCATTTCAAAGGCATTTTATGGCAAAAATCATTTCCAATGCATTTTTTATAGTAAAAATCATTTCTAATGCATTTTTATGAGTAAAAATCATTTCAATGCATTTTTATTAGTAAAAATCATTTACCAATGCATTTTTATTGTAAAACTCATAACAATGCATTTTTAATGTTAAAAATGTTAAATTATCGTAAAAAAATAGGGATGTCTTTCCATCAGCAGGGGTGCAGTCGGCGTAATTCTAGCTCCAAGCGATAGGGTGGTCTTAGCACAGAGTGCAATCGTCATATCTGCTGCCCCCGACGGACAGGGCGGATCGTAGTTCCATGAATAAATCCTAAAGATTCGATGCAAGAATGCAAAGACTTTCGAAGTGTCACTCACGTCGACATTTCGCCACAAGTGAGAAGTTATCAGCAGATATATATCAGAGGCCAATCGTGAGAGAGCGAGGGAGTTACGAACAGGCAGGGAGGTCCCTCGTGAGGGGAGGCACGTCTCTAATCAAGCGATATCAAAGGTGGAGATAAAGGATCAGAAGACAACCAAAGTTGAATGATCAGATAAAAACTTTTGGCATTGGCTTGAAGAGAAAACAGAATTTGTGTTGAGAGAATTTCAAGGAGAAGGGGAGGGTGCCTGTATGATCTGGAGAAAAAAACCGGGGAGGTTGTGGTGGCATTTGTTGCTGTTCCAGCAAAAATTAGTGAGGGGGAAAGGAAAGAGATAAAGAGTGAGAGCGAGGAGGAGAAGAAAAGTTGGTAGAACTGGAAAATATATACATTCGTTTATTATATCGGTCTATTCAAGCCTCTTATATACATATTTATCATATATATATATATATATATATATATATATATATATATATTATATACTAAGACATTTTTGAAAATCTTCACCGATCATTGCATCGCATGAAACCAATATGGGTTGTGAATGTTCCTTTGTCACCTAATAAATAGATATGTAAAACCTTTACATATTTATCTTATTATATTATATAACAGCTCTATTTTATATTGAGCACTCTACCAATAATACTGCGTTTGGCACACCGTTCCAGTAAAAGCTGAAACAGTGACCATCTCACACTATATATATATATATATATATATATTATATATATATATATATATATATGAGAATTAAACAACAATATGTTTTTGATATGGCTTTTTTAGCCGACAATTTTTGGCAGAATAGTGCTTAATTGAAGTATACCTAATTTTTTGAAAATCAATTATTGATAATTAATGAATAGGCGGGGCATGCCCGTTCAAATGTAAGGCTGAACAAATCGAGAAAAAGTCAATCTCTGTATGTACATTTCAGCCCATTAGGCCTCATCAGCAGTCTTCCTGTCTATAGCTCTGCTGATGTGGTCTAATGGCCTGAAATGTAACATATAGTTTAGGTATCAGTAGTATTTGACACTCTATCCTTGTGTTTTCTCAGATGACTCACCAGGCCAGTCATGGAGAGACATACTTTCCACATAAGCTACATGTTGGAACTTCTCCACTTGAATGTGACTGGGCTGAATATATATATATTTGAAAAGTATATGTTGTTTTGGTATTTATGAAGAATAGGATTGTCCTTCTATAATTATACTACATACGCCATCTTGTTTTTTTTTTGGGGGGTGAGACCACACGCGTTGTGTGTTCCCTAAACTTAGATAAGGTTAGTGAATGTTTAAAATTCTTTAGCGGTCTTTTTCTTTTAATCATTCTTGTTGTGTCTAATGTGTGTTCAATCTTATCATTGTTTTTAAATTGATATTTAAAATCATTGTCCAATGCATTTTCATAGTAAAAATCATTGTCCAATGCATTTCAATGGTAAAAATCATTTCCAATGCATTTTTATAGTAAAAATCATTTCCAATGCATTTTTATAGTAAAAATCATCTACTATGCATTTTTCATAGTAAAAACCATTTCCAATCCATTTTTATAGTAGAAATCATTTCCAATTCATTTTTATAGTAAAAATCATATCCAATGCATTTGTATAGTAAAAATCATTGTCCAAGGTTTTTTATAGTAAAAATCATCTACTATGCATTTTTATAGTAAAAATCATTATCCAATGCATTTTTATAGTAAAAATCATTGTCCAATGCATTTTAATAGTAAAAATCATTTGCCAATGCATTTTAATAGTAAAAATCATTGTCCAATGCATTTTCATAGTAAAAATCATTTGCCAATGCATTTTTATAATAACAATTATTTCCAATGAATTTTCATAGTAAAAATCATTTGCCAATGCATTTTTATAGTAAAATCATTAAACCAATGCTATTTTATAGTAAAAATTATTTCCAATTCATTTTCAAAGTAATATATATATATATATATATATATATATATATATATATATATATATATATATATATATATATATATAAGGTTATTGTCATAAGATTATCGAGATTGAGGCTGTATTTACAAAGATAGAAATGAACAATGAATGAAAACGTTCATTTGTTTTTTTCAGATTACAAGATGTGTCATAAAAGTGCCGAGTTTGAAAGCTGCATTTACCAAGATAGAATAAAAAGAATGAATGGAACGTTAATTTTTTTCAGAATACAAGGTGTGTCAAAAAGTACAAAAAAGCCTCGTGTTTTTTGACACACCTTGTGTACATATATATGTGTGTATGCATATATATATATATATATTATATATATATATAAAGAGAGAGACACAGAAAAAGAGAAAGAGAGAGAGACGTTGGCGCCTGTGTTTTCCTCTCCGTCAAGATTTTGTCTCCAATGCGCTCAACCTTTCAACTCGAGAAAGACGTGAATTGTAACTTGCTGATATAAGAGGTTATAAAAGGCCAGTCTTGTTCTGACCTTATCAGATGCGCTTTATCTAAAACCTTTTTTAGCCTCAAATTGGAAAAAAAAACTTTGAATTTGTTAATAAAAGTGAATGCTCCTTGAGAAAATGTATTTTCATAGTAAAATCTGTGATGAAAAAATGCTTGTTTTTTGGGGGGGTTTTGGTTTTCTTTGTCATTTTTAGGGGGGGGGGTAATTTAAATGTTCGAATGTGAGAATTAACAACGTACGTTTTGTGTCAATTTGTTTCTAACAGTTTTTTCGCCTAAACATCAACCAATCAACAGCCTGAATAGATAGATATATATGAAAAAGTTAATATAGATAGACAGATAGATAGATAGATAGAACAGATTGAGATATATAGATAGATCTTAACAAACTGAGATAGATAGATAGATAGATAGATAGATAGACATGTTTAACCCGTCCTTCGGGACGGGGGTTCGGTGTGCTTCGGCCACTGGACCGGTCATATTAAATTAAAAGCGTCGATCCCAGGGGGCTATCCCCCCAAGCAACACTTGCCCCCTTGACTTAAAGGGACAGGGCTGGGTTTATTGCCCAGCGCCTGAGGCGCCCCCTTGAGGGGGAATGCCGAAGGGATCGACGCAATTTTTGTTCTTTCCCACCCATGAACTTCGGCTTGTGGGTGGGCCCACGTTAAAACGAGGCCTTGTGCCCAGCCCATACAAGTGGGGTATGAGGTAAATACCCATAGGTAGATAGATAGATTGATTGAACAGAGTGAGATAGATAGATTGATAGATAGATATATCTGAACAGGCGGAGATAGATACATACATACATACATACATACATAGATGTATCTAAGACGGCGCCATTCTATCCAAGAGGTTCTCGCTTCCTGGTGGGTGCTAGAATTTTTTTAGCCAGAATAAAATTTTATTAGCTAGAAGAAAATATTTACAGGAAAATATTTCAACCCATCCATGGGTCACTGAAAATTTAATCGAACGGAATATCAAGATAAAATCGCCTACCTTTTCTTAGTATATATATATATTAATATATATATATAATATATATATATATATTATATATATATATATTTATATATATATAATAGTTTTAAAAAGAAGTAAAGTTAGCGGAGTGGCTTCTTCTATTTCCTCTAGCACTAGACATGGGGAGATTGTTTTGACTGAAGGGAAGTGCTACATATACTGTATAAGTATTATAAGTATAATAAGTATTATATATTATTTTACATGTGCGCGTCGGCGTATGGGCCACACATATAAATATCAAAGTTTATGTTTAATAGAAAATAACTCGTTATTCTTAGCTTTCTGTGTTATCTACGGTTTTTCGCTTATATATATATATATATATATATATATATAATATATTAATATATATAAAGGAGAGATTTTGGTATGTACGTGTCGACCTATAAACTCCAAAACTCACTCAGATTCCATGCACATTGATATCGTTCTAAAAACACTCCAAATCTGGTTATTCATTTTACTGATTAAGGGATATAATTAATTTAATCAAACAAATCAATCGATTTTTAGAAAGAAATCATATAGCTGCTGCTGATTACTCCAGTTACAATCAGCACGCACGCAATACTCTGCACCACCCTGCCCTCCTACCCTGCTGCTCATTCGCCGTTGTTGAATGTGTTTGCAGAAGCTTGCATGCTGATTTTTTCAGCTATCCGAAGAAAAAAAGAAAGAAAGAAAGAAAGAATATCAGCTTCCAGTCATACTGAATTTTTAACGTAAAATAAAATTCGTTTTTTTTTGTCCAAAATCTTTAAAATATTTATTTTATAATCTTTCTAGATATTTTAAAAATATCTTAATTTGGAGAGAGCCGATTAACGAAGTAAAAATCATACTTCGTATATGTTTTGAGGCTAACTTTTAAAGGAAAAATCAAATCTTTGTCCACAAGTTTACGGTTACATTTTTTTTTAATAAGATTTTAAATGTCAAATAAAAATCAGTCACCAGTATAGGGTTGTATAAATGTAAATAAAAAAAATGAAAACGTTTTTATCAATATTTTTTACGAATATTTTCATATTTCTAGAATAAAATATATCCATTTTTTAATCTTTGTTATTTTTTGTTGCTCAAATAAAATAGATAAATTACAATGTTACATTTTTCTAACTCAAACAAGCAATTAAAACTGAATTTACATGTCTTACGTACGAAAAAGTTGGAATATTATTCTCAATGTTGTAAACAAACAAACAAAAAATCGTAAATTATTAGCGCTTGGGGTGGATATTTAATGAAACTTGAATAAAGGTTAATATTATCTTCAAAATTACGAAATTCACACCAACACTTATTTACTTATTATTTTTACTTATTTTAAATAAGTTAATAGTTTGTGTGAATTTCGTAAGTTATTACACGAAATTCTTTTTTGTCAAGCAGTAAAAGAATGATAAAGAAATATCTAAATAAATACATACATATAGTTATCGAAAGTTTTTTTTACTAACAGTTAGCATAACATAGGTAGACCCAAATTGGGTTAAATAGTAGGGCAGACTGGGCCCCTTAGCCTTGGGTAGGTAACCAGTCTAGGAGAGGGATAACTCTGAATTCAAAATTCCTGAGGTCGTTCGTTGATTGGGTTTGTAGCAACCCTTGATGCACCAATTCTTTCCTATCGACTGTGCCAAAAAGTGTGGATGGTCCAACACAAGCCTTCACCACTATAAACAAATCACTGTGTGGGTGTTCATTGTACGAACCCTCATGCGTCGAAATCTACGATAGAGTCCATAATATAATATATATATATATATATATATAATTCTATTTTGTTTTATTTTCGTAGCAACCATAAAAGACATAGTTACATTCTCAGACAGGTTGGATCAGTTTTTTAAATGCCTAGCCGTGAGCTGTGAGTCTCTGCTACACCAACTGATGATTAGTTTTTTCCCGCCCCCCCCCCCCCCCCCAAAAAAAATAAATGCTTGAAAAATAAGCCCATCCTACCTGCCTCTCACCCCCCCCCCCCCCCCCCAAAAAAAAACAAAAATATCGGTTCCTAACTCGTTGCTGCATGTTCCGCATTCAATTATTACTATGAATAATACTCTTGTTCTTAATCTTCCGACTGTTATCATCTTAATCAAAATTGATTAAAAATAAGACCGTCCAAATCGTTAAAAAAAGACCGATTTTTTCTTCTTCCGCTTGTAGTCCTGGGGTGGGGAAAGGAACACTTCCGCTTCCGCTTTCCGCATAAAAACCCGGGACCTCCGTTTTTTATTTTTAAATCTAGTTCCGGGGTCATTGGTCGGTCAATAGCTAACACCCGTTGAGGGTTTACAATTCTAAACTTTAACCTCTTTTTGTCCTTGTTTCTTTTTCTTCTCTTTCTCCAGAAATCCGATTATCGTTTTCTTTTCAATCCCCAAATTCTCCGTAGACCATAATAATTACGCTACATACCTCCCTTACAATCATTTAATTTTTTTTCCTTTAAAAAAAAATCACAAGTATATCTCTTTTATGGCTTAGAATATGCGTGATTATTTATTAGTTTGTTATTGATTATTTGCGTTCATCTTAACCATTCTATCTACTAATATATTAATCAATCGCAGATAACCCTGATGATTCGAACGAGGTGAAACCCGAGTAGGCTACCTGACTATACCATTTTACTAAATCTGCTCTACAAACGTATCGGGCACTCTTATATTATTATAACCCCGAATTATTCGGTTAATTATTTAATCGATTTATTTTAGATGGTGCAGTCGATGTTAAAACGTTTCGGATTTTTATAAAACCTTCATCGGGATGTTGCATATTGTATGGTGGCGTAGAGCTTTTTGACAAGCCCTGTAGCGAGAGCTCTGAGGGAATGGAAAATACCAGTGGCGGTTACTGGCCCCAACTGACCACAGAGGAGAGAATATCGCAAGTTACGTGAGATTTAGTTAGTTAGTCAGTATGCAGCCAGACCCCGGGTGGGAGAGACGTTTCCTTTGATCAAAGTCTTGTTGATTAGTTATTACATGACTTAAACGCACGCCTTTAGTTAGAAGACCCAACGAAGATACAACAAGTTAGAAGACCAAGCAGACAAGTAGAAAGAAGAAACAAGAAAGAACTTAGACGTAGACGATCATGGCCGAAATAGAAAGAGAAGAAGAACAAGTGAATAAACGACTCTCTCTCTCTCTCTCTCTCTCTCTCTCTCTCCTCTCTCTCTCTCTCTCTCTCTCTCTCTCTCTCTCTCTCTGATGCTCTACTCTCTCTCTGTTACACAAAAGAACTCTTGTTATGCACCCGACGAGATAGGGGTACGCAACAACAACATTAGGATGAATAACGCAGTCTAGAAAATGGATGGAAATCTTTTTCAAAATGAAATGAGGGATGGGAAAGTATCTGAGAAAAAAACATTCGGACCACATGACCTTAAGGCACCCTTCCGCGAGCTCAACTCGTTGGGATACTTTTCTGATTTACACCCGTAAAAAATCCGGTTGTTTTTTGTTAGGGGTTAGGGTTAAGGGTTAAGG
>CM042172.1:23662172-23679672 GCA_023376005.1 Doryteuthis pealeii
AAAACTGTTAGAATGGAAGATAAAAGTTTCCTTTACAGCTTTATGTTTGTAAATAGCACGAGAATCAACCAAACAATTTGTAAAACTTTTTTCAAACTCAATTTTTCGATTTAACCGATAGGTGGTACCCTAACAGATATTACCACTCATGGTGGACCTGGTAGTAATGGCGATAAAGGGGTATTCCATATATATTTACCAACCCCTTCGCACGAGCAGGATGTGACACAAGGTCAATTACTTAAACGGAGTTCAATAGGTTTGAATTCAGAGTTTTCCTTCTTCTAGACTGGTTACCTAGCCATGGTTAAAGAGTCGAGCCTGCCCTACTATTTACCCATAGCTGGAGGGGGAGTAGGATTCATACCTTTCCCAAGAGTATTAGCGCTAAGTGAAATGCAATTACCACGTCCAGGAGTTGAACTCGGGGCGACGAGTCCATTTCCCATGACTCTAACCATTACACCACGCGCTTCCTATTCCACATTCCTCAGAGCTCTTGTCGAACTCGGAATAATTAACACACCTTAACACCTATACCCCAGCTATGGTTAGCAGAATGAGAACATGATACCCTCCTGGACTGAATAAAGGGTTATGTTCAAAGTTCTGTGATGGCTCCCAATTATGACAAGAGGGTTCCCGAGTCCGACAAGAAATACCTGAAGAAGGCCAGAGGGCACATCAGCAGAAACGTTGTACAGATAACAATGAAGATGAGGACAATAGTCCGAATAATATAAATAATACTAATTATCAAACCTCATCTAAAAATTCAGAGAAATGTACAGTACTCTTCATTGCCATTACTCCACTCTGACCCGGAGTGATAGTACCGGTTAGGGTCCCATCTATGAGTTAGATATGTCAAATAAAAACAGTTTTTTTTTTAATTAAAATGTTTTTGTACATAACAAGAATTAATAAAACAAAATCGTCTTCGGCATAAAATAAGGCAACAAGGGTTGATATGCCGTAAAATCCAACCAACGAACCATATACTGTTGTCCACGATTGAGAAAACATTTCAAGTAACAGTTTCCCATGTCACAGAATGTGAGTTATAGAATACATAAATCAGGGGTCTCCCACACGCGGCCCGCAGGTGGCCCGCAAACTACTTTTTTATGTGGCACGCGGCAGAACCATTTTTGTGACTAATATTTTCTGGGTAATTTCTCATTCACCCCGGACCATGTTTCTCCCCAGAGATATGTAAAATATATTTTTATATTTCGTCATGCTTTCAAAAAAGATCAAAGGCTTAAAAGTAAAAATAATCCAATACACACACACACACACACACACACACACACATATATATATATATATATATATATATATATATATATATATATATATATATATGGTAATTGTGAAGTAACCCCATTGCATAATTTTAAAATGTCATAGTTTATTTCTGAATCATTATTTTTACAAAAAATGAATATGAGAAAAACACACTTAAAATGGAGTTGTATTCAAAATTCTGTATGGGCACCAGCATTCGTCTCCGGTCTCACAAGCCGCTCGGGAATTAGAATTAAATTAAAGTTAAACGCCCGTACATCTTTATAGGGCTTCGAATTTTGAAAATAAAATAATCAATCTGAAAAGAAAAACAACACAGATTTAATTGTCATATATTAATTATAAATAGTAATTGCATATAAAAACAAATTATGAATAGTTTAAAATAGGGAGTTACTTTTCAATCAGCCTGTATATTAAGGAACATACATTAAAGAATTGAAAAAAATGTAACTGCATAGAAAAACAAATTATAGTTTAAAATAGGGAGTTACTTTTGTTGCATAGGACCAAACACGAGTTGTAGTATAAATCGTTAATAGTAGTATTCGTTGTTAGTTCAGTAACAATATACGCAAGTCGTATAGTCATAAGGGGACTGTTTATCTATTTCTAGGCTCGTGGGTTCTTTTTCAGAGAGAATGAAAGAGAGAGAGGGTAAGGTCAAATTATTCTATCGTGAAACGTATTCGGTACTACAATGCGAAACCCATACGGGGGAACCGGGAAGCCCCGTCTTCCTCTCACGAAGGTCTCGTCCCGAGGTGGGAGGGTCACCCACTTCCGCAACCAGTCAAAACCCGGAACTTTTTATTTTTACATCTAATTCCGGGGTCATTCATCGGTCAATTGCTGGCACCCCGTTGAGTATTTACCCTTCTAAACTTTAACCTTTGTTCTTATTTATTTTTCTTCTCTTTCTCCAGAAATCCGAACACCGTTTTCCTTTCTGTGTGTGTGTGTGTGTGTGTGTGTGTTGTGTGTGTGTGTGTGTGTGTGTGTGTGTGTGTGTGTGAAGAAAAAGTGGAAGTGAATCCGACAGAATCCGACAAAAAATTGAAAAAGCACAAGTTCATAAATAAAGTAATTTTTATTTCGCCTACGCTGCAGGGTTTCGATCTGTTTCAATAGATCTTCATCAGGGCTTTCGTTAATTTGGGGGATTTGAATTATACGCATAGCGTAAATGTGTGTGTGTGTGTGTGTGTGTGTTTGTGTGTGTGTGTGTGTTTGTCTAAATGCAGACTAACTGACAGATAAATTACAAGAAGTGTAAATGCTTAAACTGAGACTCGAACCTTTCATACTTTGTGCGAGGGGGCGCGGTTCACACAACTATTCTAACCACTGAGCTAAATCTTTCAGACTTTATCAGCTTTGCCGCTATTAACCGACATCTCAGTTACACACAAATGTTCTCGTGTCACTCATATTTTACAAGCATTTAGCAGCAACTTCTAAACAAGGACAGGCGAGCGAACGCACCTTGTCGTAATGGAGCCGCGGCCCAGGGATCAGATAACCTTGGCTGCCTCATCCAAAATGAAAATCCACGAAAATAACTGAAAATCTCATCAAGCAAGAACAGCAAGAACACTTTTGCTTTTCTTGGGCAGACCATATATTTTCGGCATTTTCTGTTTTTTTTTTTTTGTTTGTTTGTTTTGTTTTTTTTTTTTGCAGGGTGGTGGGGTGCTTCTTTGAGGCAGACCCTGAACTCCGAGATTTTAAGAGCATACCATGAAATACAATATACCCAAGACGCAACCAGATGATAATCAAAATATCCACCTGTTTATCAAATAGACGTATTGTTTATTTATCTGCTTGTTTAGTATCGTTTATTTTTAGGGAAAGTCTCCGTGGTGCAGTAGGTAGCTTTTCATCTCTTTTCCTCTTTCAATGTTAATAGGATTTTCTTTTCAGATTTTAATAACTATCAAATTAAAACTGTTAAATTACATCATCCATCATTTATATTGTTGGGATTTTTCGGGCTATTGTCCTCATCTTTATTGTTATATATATAATATATATATATTATATATATATATAGGCATCCACAGACACGCGTTTCGACTTATCAAGTCTCTTCAGTGTGGCTAGATATTCGTGAGCTACCTACAACCGGAATAGAAAACCGATCGATTCAGCTTCAGTCAGACAGCTTAACCGCTCGGCTATCATCACCCACAGAATGTGAAGGAGATTTTAAATGTTTTAATACACACACCTGTATGTGTGTAAAGGCCGCCATTGAGTGCTCCATCCCCTTTTATAGGAGAGCGTTGTGTTTACGCTTTAGTCGGCGGTCGTCAGTGAAATCCCCTCCTAAGTGCTCAACCTCAAGGGGATGGGGAGCATATATATATATATATATATATATATATATATATATATAACGTGACCCATTGGGTCACCCATTCAGCTCTGGGTAGATAATTGAGATTAGGGAAAAGGGAGTTAGCAAAGCGAATACAATTTTTTAAATATGAATACGGCCGGATGAAACCTTAAAATCCTTTTGTTAGGAAATGTTTGACCTCATTTAAGCTACGGGGCTGCTGGTTAGAAATAGATTTCGAATTCTCCCGGATCTCTCTCTCTCTCTCTCTCTCTCTCTCTCTCTCTCTCTCTCTCTCTCTCTCTCTCTCATAGAGAGGGAGAAAGAGATAGACACAGAGTAAAGTAAGAGATTGGTCGGTTTTTTACTTAATTGCAAATTACGACTAATTAGAACCAATTAAAACAGAATTATTTTCCAAATATAATTCAATCTTAAAAGTAAGGAATAATCTAGTATAATTTTCGTGTCATTAAACTAAACAGTAAAAAGCCTTTAGGAAGCAAAAGCGAGGGCCGGTATCGAACTAGGAACATCGTGGTTTCTAGCCGAAGGTTCTACCGACTGAGCTAACTCCGCCCATGGTCAATAATGTTTATTATTGGACTGGACTATTGTTTTGTTTTTGTTGCTAAGGTGACGCTAAATAACCGTGGCGGTTTACTTTTTAAACATTTATACATGTCTGTGTGTGTGTGTGTGTGTGTGTGTGCGTGTGCGCGCTTGTGCGTGTGTGCATGTGTCCGTGTCCGTGTGTGTGTGCATATGACCGTGTGTGTGTGTCCGTGTGTATGTGTGTGTGTGTGTGTGTGTATGTGTGTGTGTGCTTTATTGTTTCGTTTTGTTTTGTTTTAATACACTTACCACGTGATGTAGTAGACTGTATTATTTTTTGCTTTGCTGATTTATTACGGGAAATACCTGTCGCTGGCGCTTGTTTTCTTTTTGTTTTATTTTGTTTTTTGTATTTTTTTTTATTTTTATTTATTTTTTTTTGATGGGGTAGAAGTGTTTTGTTTTGTTTTTTTGCATGTTCTATTTTACGTATACTTGAATAGATGATTGGTGGAGTTTAAAATGTTTTCTAGCTTTTTTTTAGAGATCAAATACTGAATAAGTAAGGTGGCTTAAAGTCGGTTTGGTTTGGTTTATTTTGTTTTACGGCATATCAACTCAGTGGGTCATTTAATGCGATAAAGTTTTGAAATAAAGTCATTCCAAATGGGTACTCAATTCTTTTAAATAAATACAATTTTCTATTTAACCCATAGATGGGACCCTAACATATACTACCACTCCGGGTCAGAGTGGACTAGGGAGCAATGGTGATGAAGGGGTGCTTCACATTCTCCAAACCTCCAAAACTGGAACCTCACCATCAGATAGAGTTTAACGTTATTCCAAGGACATGTACACCCGCAGCCACCGCCTTCTAGCACCCATATGATAAAAAGGGGTTGGGGCTTGCCATAAGGGCAATAGGGTTGGGGCAATCATATAGGTGCTAGGGCTTGACATGACCAGCCGATTGATCGGAGGGGGCTTTCTGATCGCCCGTTTAGCCTAAGTAAGAGTCTAAGTGGAGTGTTGCAGGTCATGGGCTGCTCATCCACCAAGACTCCGTCCTTAAGCATCACGCGTCGCCACCCACGGCCAACAGGTAGCCCCATTTGGGCAGTCTTACCCCTCTGCAGAGGTGCAGTCGGTGCATTCTAACGCCACAGCCGACAGGGCGGCCTAAAGTCTATATCAGCCAGTCAGCTAATTTGCATACTGGTTTTAACAAAACCGGGTTTAATAAATTATTACTTGTTATTTATCTCTTATATCTTTGTGTTATTCTCCAACGTATTAAAATCAATCTTTAAAAATGATACTGGATGCTGTGCGGAGAATATTCTAGAAACGATGGTCAATAGGGACGGGTGGCGTGTAAGACTCATGGAGATCCGTGCTGTCAGACGGCTCGATGATGATAATGAGGATTGTTGCACAAATAGGAAAAGGAGATATGTTTATTTGAGATGAAAACCTCTGAAGTAGCCATTTTTTTAAGAGAAGAAAAAAACAAAGAAACAAAAAAGAAAATGAAAGAAAGGAAGAAAGAAAAAAGTCAGGAAGGAAGGAAGGAAAAATGGGGAACGAAATTATGGAAGGGAAGATATGATGTAAAGAGAGAAAGAAAGAAAGGGGGGAAAGAAAGAAAGAAAGAAAGAAAGAAAGAAAGAAAGAAAGAAAGAAAGAAAGAAGAAAAGTAAAGAGAGAAGTAAAGGAGGAAAGGAAGAAAGAGAGAGAGAAAGAAAGAAAATGATAGAAAAAAAGAAGAAAATCATAGAAAGGAAGAAAAGAAAGAAAGAAAGAAAGAGAGGGAGAAAGAAAGAAAGATAGAGAAAAAGAAAGAAAGAAAGAAGAAAATGATAGAAAGAAAAAAAAAGAAAGAAAGAAAAAAAAAGAAAGGAAAAAAAAAGAAAGAAAGAAAGAAAGAAAGAAAGAAAGAAGAAAAATGATAGAAAAAAAGAAAGAAGAAAAAGAAAGAAAGAAAGAAAGAAAATGAAAGAAAAGAAAAAGAAGAAAGAAAATGATAGAAAGAAGAAAAAGAAAGAAAGAAAGAAAGGTGGAAGACATATTTGTTTTCATAAATCTTTTTTAATTGAATTATTTTATTCGCTTTAAAATGAATTTTAATCGTTACGTATTCTTTTTCGCTTTAAAAATTTTAAGAATGTGTTGCCAGGGATTGCGAACATGTGGAGACTGTGTGAAATTATATCATAAAGGTGCTCCCATAAGGGTGGTAACATTTCTTTTAATCTCCCTGTATAATGTTATAAAATAGCACCAATATTTATGTAAGGCTGTAACTTGACGCAGTTATTAATTGGATTTTGAAGGCCTTACACTAAAAAAAAGGCACGAGGGCGGCGAGATCCCGCAGAGACAATTACGGATGCAGACTACGCAGATGATCGGGCGCTTCTTGCAAATACACCTGCACAAGCCGAATCCTTATTATGCAACTTAAAGAAGGCAGCACGAAAGATCGACCAATAGGTGAACTCCAGTTTGGAGGTGTATGGTGTTATGGTTATAGTCGTCAGAAATGGACTCGTCGACCCGAGTTCTAATCCTGGACGAATCTGTTTGTATTTCACATAGAACTGATACCCTTGGGAAAGGTATGCATCAAACTAGTCTCCCTCCAGCTATGGGTAACTAATAGGACAGACTGGTCTCTTTAACCTTGGCTAGGTAACCTGTCTAGGAGATGGAAAACTGTTAAACTCCGCTTAAGAATTTGACCATGTGTCAAACCCTGCTTAATAAAACAGAATGGATAATTCCTTGCAACAAACTAAAAGCTAACTGATCCAGATTTTCAGAAAGTTTCTGACGAAGAGATTTTTATCTCGAAATATTAAGAATAAATCAAGGGTAAACAAACAACATCTTAGTTACCTCATTTTTCTTTACACATGCATTGGGATAGCCTTCAAAACCAACCACCAAACCAATATATAATACTAGCAAAAGTACCCGGTCCATGACCGGACTAAAAAAATTAGGAACACCAGACAGTGAGTGAGAAGAAAACAGGAGTAAGGGAGAAAATAAGAGGAACATGTTTTATCAAATTAAAAAAGATATTATTTTTAAAAATACATTCCTAAACTTTATTAAAGATTTAACGATAAACGAAGCTAAGAATTAGTGTATTGTAATATTCATTTTGTTTACATTTTTTAAACAATTTTATTTTTTTAAATGAGCTTCCTTGCTTGTTGAATTCAAATATTTTTTACCGTATTAATGTAACAATAAAATGCTAAGAATTAAATACTTACAATTGTTCGTATTACAATTTCTTTTTTCTTTTCTTTTTTTCTAAAACTCTTTTGTACATACGAAAAAATTAAATACTGATTAAAAATGGATAAATTTTATTCTAAAATGAAAGTACTAATAATAAAGATAAAGTTGAGTTATTAATTGTTAAATTAAATGTTTTCGTTTATTATTGTTATTTACTTCGCTGTAAAAAAATAATTCAATCAATAAAACCACATACAAATTACATATTTAGAAAGATTATTTTATTTTATTTCTAAACAAATAAATATTTCTATGATTAGACCGGTGATACGCGAGAAATTCCGAGCTGAAACGATTAGGGCACAAATTTGTCAACTTCATATTACCAGCAGCGGCGCCATTTTACTGTTGATACAGGCAGCAGCCAGAGGAAATTTTTTTTTTATATTAGCTAACTTTTTAAAAAAATAAGCTAATTACTCCAGACTTTCAGAAATCTTCTAAAGAAGAGATTTTTTATCTCGAAATATTAAGAATAAATCAAAGGTAAACAAACAACATTATAGTTACCTCATTTTTCTTTACACTTGCATTGTGGGATAGCCTTCAAAACCAACCACCAAACCAATATATAACATTATATTATGATGGCAGCAAACTCGTGTTCGAGTATTGCCATTGCTTGATAAAACAAACAAACAAACAAAAAGGTTCAAAAGTTCAAAAAGTTCAACGGTGAACTGCGCGAATGTGGCTTTTTAGTCCAACTAAAGTCTTGCACATCTTCGCACATTCGCAATAAATTATTCCAGGGAACACAGGGTAGAGTATTGGTCCATTTCGCCGATGCACGGTTTGGTGACTCATCGGGCCAGGTCTGCTCTGACATAGAGAGAGAGAGATAGATAGATAGATAGATAGATAGAGAGAGAGAGAGAGAGAGAGAGAGAGAGAGAGAGAGAGAGAGAGAGATGTCATACCAATTTCAAGAGTGGCCTGAACGCGATTTCCTAACCTCTTATAAAATAACCCTCGACCTGTTAATATATACATCAGCACTTTTGGATATATCTCGTAGGCATGTTTAGATTAAAAAAAAAAAAGATAGAGATAGATAAATAGATAGGTAGATAGATAAATAAAGAGAGAGAGAGAGAGTAAATGTCATACCAAATTTAAGAGTGGCCTAAACACGATTCCCTAACCTCTTATAGACTGTGTGGGGGGTCAATATATAATACTATATTATATTATGCTATTATAGTCGTCGTCGGGGCAACCTAATATCGGTATCAGCCAAACAGCGAGGGAGTCGACCCCCTTTTCACTTGCGCTAGACCAAGGAGATTATTTTAGTATCTGAGATGGAGCGCCTCACCTACCATCAGTTCCTCCTACAGCACAGATCCCTGTGCTACTCATACGCTGTTGGCGAGGGCCAATATCGAACTAGGAACCTTGTGGTTTCTAGCCGAACGCTATACTGAGCTAACCCTGCCCTTCGCACAGATCCCTGAGCTACTCATACGCTGAGTTGGTGAGGACCGGTATCGAACCAAGAACCTGCTGATTCCTAGCTGAACACTCTACCGACTCAGCTAACCCTCATATACTATCATAATGATATAATATTATATTATACCACTAGAAGCGGCTACTGGGCGTCGCCTGGGTAGAGGAGGTTTTTTAAAGTTAGTCCCGCAGATCCATTATTACTGAATCATGAGTTGAATCCTCGTGGGATGTCCCATTTAAATCCTTATGTAAAAAAAAATAGACCTTGCATTGATCCAGCTATTCTGAAAAGAAATATTAATGTCTACTATCTAAAATATTCAATGAAAACAAAAATCCATGCTGTTATTATTTAAATTTTATTTTTCAATTATCTTCACGAATATAAATCAAATCTGTATTACATTTGCTCAAAAACCAAGCCTGGTGATATTTAATGTGTACATATATTTACTTTGTCGTTAATTGTTTTATTTTCGAAGTTTCCTCCGGACATACAGATTCACATAACTGCCCTTTATATATGTATAGATTATAATAATATACATAATATTATATATATTATATAATACATAATCTCTATTAATAATGGAGATTCGCTTCCGGTTTTTGTCTGTAACAAAAATTACGTCACTGCTAAGTAAATACAAACACATGGAAATAGACATCTTTTTTTTTAAATGGCACTTTTTTTTTTTGGGCTCCTACCGTTCAAGTTATAATGGGACCCGTGGGTATCATCCAGACAGCGAATGATAAATACATTTCATAAAGACATTTAGAAAGAAAAAAGAAGGAAAGAATAGGAAGAAAGAAAAGAATAGAAAGAAAGAAAGGAAAGGAAAGAAAGATGAAAGAAGAAAGAAAGGAAAGGAAGAAAGAAAGAAAGAAGAAAGAAAGAAAGAAAGAAAGAAAGAGAAGAAAGAAAGAAAGGAAGAAAATGAAAGAAAAAGAAGAAAGAAGAAAGAAAGGAAAGGAAAGAAAGAAGAAAGAAAGAAGAAAGGAAGGTAAGAAGGAAAGAAAGAAAGAAAAGAAGAAAGAAAAAAAAAGAAATGAAAGAAAGAAAGAAGAAATGAAAAAGAAAAAGAAAGAAAGAAAGAAAGAAAGAAAAAAGAAAGAAAGAAAGGAAGAAAGAAAGAAGGGAAGGAAGGAAGGAAGGAAAGGATAGAAAGAAAGAAAGAAGAAAGAAAGAAAAAAGAATGAAAGAAAGAAAGGAAGAAAATGAAAAGAAAAAGAAAGAAAGAAAGAAAGAAGAAAGAAAGAGAAGAAAGAAAGAAAGGAAAGAAGAAAGAAAGATAGAAGGAAAGAAGAAAGAAAAAAGAAGGAAAAAGAAAGAAAGATGAATGAAAGAAAAGAAAAAGAATGGTAAAGAAAGAAAGAAAGAAAAGAAAGAAGCCAAGAAAAAGAAAGAAAGAAAGAAAAAAGAAAGAAAAGAAGAAAGAAAAAGAAAGAAAGAAAGAAAGAAAAAAAAAAGAAAGAAGAAAAAGGAAAGTATGTAATGATAACACATTCACAAAGTCACTTCGAAAGAACAAAAGAAAGGAATGCAAAGGAAAGAAGAAGTAAAAGAATAGAAAGATAAAGAAAGAATGAAGAAAGAAAGAAAGAAAGAAAGAAAGAAAAAGAAAAGAAGAAAGAAAAAAGAAAGAAAAAGAAAGAAAAAGAAAAGAAACGTAATTATAAATACATTCACAAAGTCACTTAGCAGTTCCAGCCTAAATGAAATATTTTTAAAAATTGCACTTTGCGGAACTGCTTATCTCTTTAGGAGAATGCTATCAATGTGAGTGGAAAAGTAGCACCAAAGGACACAGACCACCCACAAAAAAAAAACATGAGCAAACCAAAACAAACAACAAACAAAAACAAACAAACAAACAACATACACCAGCATAGATATATATAATGCATATATTTACTTCCTTCCTTCCTAAGTTCTTTCAGTAAAAAAAAAACCTGCTGAAGGATTGTAAGAAACAAAACCTGTCACCATACCAGTGATCCGAACATGATGAAATTTACATCCATGTTCAAGTTGATTCAGCAATATGACTAGCTAGTTAAACTTAAAAAAATCAATAACTCCTGTAGAAATCTATTAATAATGGAGATTGTCTGTATTTCTGTCGTACAAAACTACGTCATAGCTCTACGTCAAAGTTACTTTTTAATTCCGATATTTCGGTGAACCTTCACCCTTTTCAATGTATATGAGACGGTCTGGAGAAAAAAAAGATGAAATGTTGTATATGAGGGCAAAAAAGTAATTAAATAAAGTGAACGGATTTGGCGTTTTTTAGCCGTTAATTTTCTTTCGAAATTGTGTGACGTCACTCATCCGAAATACGATCATGGAAATCGTTCGAAATGTGGCATGACTTTGATCGTGAAAGTCATGTGCAACTTAAAGAAAATTAAAAGAATAAAATTATATATATAATATATGTATATAAATAGAATGAATAGAGAATGAATGAGAAAAGTATGGCATATAAAGGTGCTCAATGCTAAAATAGCAGAGCAGGTTTACAATCAATAATATATTAATATATTATATTTATTATTCTTGTTACTATTAGTTTCATGCTTATGCAATCCTCAGACAAGAGTAAAATTTTTACTCTTGTCTGAGGATTGTGTAGGCATGAAACTAATGGTAACAAGATAATAATATCAATAATATAATATATATTGATTATATATATATATTATATATAATATATATATATATATATATATTTATATTCTCCCTCTAGCTATGGGTTAAAATAGGAGCAGACTGGGCTCTTTAACCTTGGATAGGAACCAGTCTAGGAGAGGGAAAATTCTGAATTCAAAATTCCTAGGTCAGTCGTTGATTGGGTTTGTGGCATTCGTGCACCAATTCTTTCTATCGACTGTGCTCAAAAAGTGCGGATGGTCCAACACAAGCTTCACCACTATAAACAAATCAATGTGTGGTGTTCCATTGTATGAACCCTATGCGTCGATAATCGACGAGAGAGTCCATTTATATATATATATTATATATATATATATATATATATAAAAAACAAGCTTATCATTCTGTTTTGTCATAGTACACAGTTGACAGTCGGTGTAATATTTTACCTGTTTACTAATTAAGCAGGTAAGGAAGTGATGTGCCGAGGTATTCAATCACTCACTCGCTTTCTGTCTTTCCATTTTGACATGCCAGACAGAAGACATATTTTGGCAAGATATGAGAATGCCCGATGGTGCGTGTGTGGGCTCATACCTTGCCCAAGAGAATTTGTGTCAAGAAAACAGTAGCATCAGTGTCAGTAGACATTTGATTTTCTGTTTACCGATCCAATAGCTGTTAAAATTACCCGCATTTACATATACACAAGTTGGCAATTTATCTATTCAGTCTACTCATATATATATATATATATATATATATAATATATATAATGATAAAAGGTGGCTTACCGGTGAATATGGGCACGATCGTTGGAGGTGCACAAAACCAGGGGTTAAGTCAGCGATATAACAAATACAAAGTGCTCAATACGAAGTAAAGCAAATTATTATAAAAATGGATACAATAGAAACCTACTCGAGTTTCACCATTAGGATCATCAGGGTTAAATCCACTGAATTAATCGAAGGTACCGGTTAATTGCAGTCGATCACACGTGTTTTCATTGTATTAGATATTACGTTACTCTATATATATATACTCACCAAACTGTTTGTAAATCCTCCCGGTGAGAAAAAAAAACAGCAAATAGTTTGATTGTAAAAATATACTACCAAACATCAACCGGGGAGAAAAAAAATTTTGGGAAAGAAGAAAAAAAACCAAGAATAATCGTACCAACCAAAAATAATTTATTGTACAATATTTGGCCAAAAGAAAAAAAACAATTTATAATATATATATATATATATATATATATATATATATATATATATATATAAGATATATATATATTCATACAAAACCACCAGGAAACTAAAGCTAATAAGTAAAAAGTGCTCAATACCTAGTAGAGCAAATAAAAGTCGGATCTTAGCCCTGAAGAGGCACTAAGCGAAACTTTCAGTAGTTTATCTGACTCATTAGGTCTATTATATATATATATATATATATATATATATATATATATATATATATATGAAGTAAATGGAAGTGAATCCGACAGTATGAATAGAACATTTTTAGAAAAAACAAAAGATGTTATTTAGTTTGCTGACAGATCTGTTTCGACCTTAAATAAAGCGGTCTTTTCAAAGCAACTATATTTGTGAGGAAAGAGGAAATAAATAAACCGTTAATCACGAGGTACAAACAATCGTCTCATTCAGGGCCGGAATTTTTAAAATGTTTGAAAATGCGTATTTTGTGATAAAAATAAAATTAATTTTATTTTTAAAAATCAGAAGCATTTTTATTCATAAGAAAAACTCAAAAAAGTTTGAAGTAAAAGTGTATAAAATATCAAAAATGTTCAAGATGTTATTCCAGATACAAAAGCAGTTTTAAAAAAGTAAGTCCACAGCACATTGAGAAAGACGGAAAGTTTCAGGAATTTGTAATGTTGACAAATCCATAGTGTCAGGGTCCTTATCATATTCGAAATTTAGCCTCCGAAACTTTACATCTTCATCAATTGTGCTGTGGACTTACTTTTTTAAAACTTGCTTTTGTAGCTGGATAAATAAAATGTCGGCATTAAGTAACCATAAGGAGTTGATATGCCGTTTAAAAATAAACTAAACAAACTTTTACAAATAAATAAAATGTCGGCATAAGATAACCCATAAGAGTTGATATGCCGTTTAATAAATAAACCAAACCAAAAGAATAAAGAAGTTGGCACTTGACCTCTAGTGAAAAACTATTAGTTGCAACTCTGTGTTAAAAACTAAACAATAGAAAAACAATTATTTTTAAAACTTTGAAAAATGTATAGTTTTGTTCACCGAACCAATCCCTTCCATTTCCCGCCCAAAAACCGTTGGGGGTGATTCTTTTGTTCTCGTGTGGGGAAGACCTAGGGGGGGTATGTAAGATTGGGGGGAGATGTTTGGGATGAACGGATGAAGACATCCCTTTAGAATAATTTATCTTTTTTTCTCTCTCTCTCAGGGAATCTGTCTAGGGGGAGGTGGTGGCGTGCGAACCGCCAAAAAAATCTGTCAACTTCGCCCTTCCCAGCAGCAGCAGCAGCAGCAAGATTTTTTTTCGAAAACGAGCACGTGCAACACACAGTGAGACCGCCCTGCAATTTTATTTTTGCGCGCGCTCACCTGTGTGGGCGTATTGGGGGGGGGCGGCATACGGCGGTAAAATTATATGTATACGTGTGTAGGTGTTTTATTTTTGTTTGGTTTTTGATTTGTTTTTTTTTGTGGGGTGGGGGTATGTGTGTGTGTTTAATGTACGGGTGTATAGCTGCGTTTCGACCCCACTTCTCGCCTATTCGCACGAATGAATCTGTGCGCTGTTTATTGCAATTCTGTCATGTTCTTATAATGAAATTCTATACTTGACGTTTGGAAGAAGACAGAACTCAAAGACTCAAAGACGCAGATGGGCAGATCCGTGAGTAATAGCGTAGTGAACTATAATATATATATATATATATATATATATAATATATATAATATATATATACTATAGTGTGGGATTGTCACTGTTTCAGCTACTGGAACGGTGTGTCAAAATTGTAGTATTATAGGAAGAGTGCTCAGTATAAGAATAGAGCTGTTATATAATAATATTTGAAACAACGTCACCTGAAGATTGTTGCACTTACCATGCATGAAACCGAACGGTTTTGAGGTTCCTGTCATCAAATAAAATAGATATGTAGAAACTTATATATTTATTTATATTATATATATATATTATATATATATATATATATATATAATATATATATATATATATACTAGAAGTGGCTACCTAGCGTCGTCTAGGTAGAGGAGGGACGAGGCGGAAAAAAAACAGATCCATTATTGTTGAACTACGGGTTGGATCCTCGCAGGAGGCCCCGTTAACATCCCTATGTAAAAAAGACCTTGCCTTGATCCAGCCACTCTGAAAAGAAAAATCATGTCTCCCATTTAAAATGAAAAATGCCCCCCCCAAAAAAAAATTCATGTTGTTATCATTTTAATTTTATTTTTTTAAGTATCTTCACTAATATAAATCAAATCTTTGTTGTTTTTACTCAAAAAGCAAGCCCTGGTGATATTTAATGTATATATATATATTTACTTTGTCGTTAATTGTTTTATTTTTGAAGTTTCCTCTTGACATACACATACACACAACTGCCCTTTACACACACACACATACACACACATACACACACACACATATATATATATATAATATATATATATAGGATTCGCATCTGATGATTTGGGAGAGTTAGACACTTTGTCTAAGCTTCCTTGAAATAGACTATAATGCAAAAAGTCTTTTGTTATATTTTTACTTATATATATATATATATATATATATATATATATATATATAAAGTCATCCCCAGACATGGACTTTTCAGTGTGGCTAGATACAACTGCTCTGACCAGAAGTGAAACCCGTCTGACTCAGCGAATCGTAACTTCTCGGCCATTTAACAGCTGCTGTTAAAGGGGTTGTTTAAACTATTAAATACATACATCTGTTTATATATCTTACGATCACCGGAGAGATCCAGTCTGTAAACAACAGACGATCATTCCTTTATGCTTACAGTGGGAGCTAATTTATGTCCCCCTAGGGAGCTCTACCGAATTTTGAGAGCGTATAATAAGTCATGCACAAATACTGCGTTTCGACATTTCCCGTCACTTCAGTGTGACTAGACACAACAACTACCTCCGACCAAGAGTGAAACCCCACTGACTACTCCTCAGCCCGATTCGTTAACCTCTTGGCTATTTGACAGCTGCGTTAAGGGGGTTGTTTAAAGTATTAAATACATACATTTGTTTATATATTTTACGATCACCAGAGAGACCCAGTGTGTAAACAACAGACGATCATTGCTTATACACACACACACACACACACACACACACACACACACATATATATATATATATATATATATATATATATATATATATGAGAAGTAAACAAACAAACAATGTGATTGATATGGCTTTTAGCCGACAATTTTTGGAGAATATGTGCTTAATTGAAGTCACTAAATTTTAAAATTAATTAATTGATAATTAATGAATTAGCTGGGCATACCTGTTCAAATGTAAGGCTAAACAAATCGAGTAAAAGTCAATCTATGTATGTACATTTCAGCCCATTAGGCCTCATCAGCAGAGCTATAGACAGTCAGGGTTCGAATCACACACAAAGCAGTCATCCTGTCTATAGCTCTGCTGATGAGGCCTTATAGGCTGAAATGTACATACATAGATCGACTTTTACTCGATTTGTTTAGCCTTACATTTGAACGGGTATGCCCAGCTAATTCATTAATTATCAATTAATTAATTTTCAAAATTAGGTATGACTTCAATTAAGCACATATTCTCCTATATATATATATATATATATATATATCAGCTCCTCACTTTACCGCACAGATTGTGTGCTATTCATACGCATAGTTGGCGAGGGCCGGTATCTTTCTTCCAATAGCAGAATGTTAGAGTAGTTCAGGTCCAAGTTGAAAGCTCGATGTTCAATATTATTGAACAGGGCAATATAATTGGTAAATAAAAAGCTTGAAAATCGGTCATTTTGTGGTTATAGATCTATTTCTACCCACAGGTATTAATGTATACCTATAAGTATCATCAGACCGCGGACCTTATTGGAAATAGTAAACGGTTTAACATTTCCAATAAAGTAGAGCGGTCCGATGATACTCATAGGTATACACTGATACCTGTATGTAGAAATAGATCTATAACCGCAAAATGGCCGACCTTTAAACTTTTTCGGTTAAATCCTACTTAACGGACCTAAATTCCACAATCGTATGTCACCCCGCCAAAAGAAAAAATACCAAAAATCAGTGAATTAACCGAATGTAATGAAATTTTCAGTGTTGATATATTAATGAATAACCAATATAATGCACTAGTTATTTTATTTGAAAACTCTGACATTTTTTCAGGTCAGTTAACATTGAACCAGGTATCTTAACACAGATTCTCAAAGATACGTGGTTCAATGTTAACTTACCTGAAAAAATGTAAAAGTTTTTAAATAAAATAACTGGTGCATTATATCTTATATTCATTAATATATCAACACTGAAAATTTCAATAAATTTGGTTAATTCCCTAATTTCTTTTTCTTTCTGTGGGGTGACATACGATGGTGGAATTTATGTCCGTTAAGTAGAATTAACCTCTTTTTTTACCATATATTTATATTTATATATATATATATATCGATTAGGAATGTCGTTTTTTGTCGCCATAATTGCTGGTAGTCTCATAAGCTGTTCTCTTGAAAAACGTAACGGTCTGTGAAACGTTTCTGTTTATTTACGCTTCACGGATTCG
>CM042172.1:23682172-23694672 GCA_023376005.1 Doryteuthis pealeii
TAATATATATATATATATATATATATATATATACAAACAAATTTGATTAAACAAAACAGAATTCTTATTATTTTCAAGGTTTTTTAAGTTTTCTACTAATAATAAAAAAAAACTGAAAACAATAAGGATTCTGTTTAGTTTTATCAAATTTGTTTAAATGAAAAGATGCTGCTCAAATACACCTATATATATATATATATATATATATATATATATATATATATATAGTTTATTATTTGATAATGTTGACTCGTTAAAAATGTATATATATATATATATATATATATATATATATATATATATATATATATATATATATACATGTGTGTGTGTGTATATACATATTATTGAAATCTTACCCAGGTGGTCTCCCTAATAATATTTTTAAATAAAGATCCTTCCATAAAAGTATCAACATTTCTTTTAATCACCACAAAGAATTTCCCACAATTTTTTGACAGAGATGAGAAACACATGGAAACTATTTGATATTATATCATAAGGATACTTCCATAAGGGTAAACCCTTTTTTAATCACCCTGTATATATATACATATATATATACATATATGTCTGTATGTATGTCTGTCTGTCTATCTGTTTCTATCCCTCTGTGTGTGTGTGTGTGTGTGTGTGTGTGTGTGTGTGTGTGTGTGTGTGTGCTATATCTATCTATCTATCTATCTATCTATACATATATAAAAGAGTAGTTGTGTGAATCTGTATGTCCGAAGGAAACTTCGAAAATAAAACAATTAACTACAAAGTAAATATATATATATATTTACCAACCCCTCCGCACGAGCAGGATGTGACACAAGGTCAATTTCTTAAGCGGATTTTAACAGGTTTGAATTCAGAGTTTTCCTTCTCCTAGACCGGTTACCTAACCAAGGTTAAAGAGCCCAATTTTCCCTACTATTTATCCATAGCTGGAGGGAGAGTAGAATTCATACCTTTCCCAAGGGTATTAGCGCTAAGTGAAATGCAATTACCACGTCCAGGATTTGAACTCGGGGCGACGAGTCCATTTCCCATGACTTTAACCACGCACTTCCTAAGTAAATATATATATATACACATTAAATATCACCAAGGCTTAGTTTTTGAGCAAAAATGATAGAGATTTGATTTATTTTCGTGAAGATAATTAAAAAATGAAATTCAAATGATAACAACATGGTTTTTTTTTTCATTCAATATTTTAGGTCGATTTTTTTACATGGGGATTTAAATGGGGGAATCCCACGAGGATTCAACTCATGATTCGGTAATAATGGATCCACGGGACTAATTTTTTTTTAATCCCCTCTACCCAGGCGCCGCCGGGTAGCCGCTGTTAGTCATCCATATAGTTATAAATAGATATAATATTCTTTTTCGTAGTATGTTTTTATTCGGTATGTACGTATTAATACGGGAATATGGGCTACCCCTTTGTTGCCATTACTCCCAGGCCAACTCTGATCCAGCTTTTGTTTTGTTTAGTAATTTTGTTAGTTTAAAGTAAAATGGAAGTGAATCTGACAGTATGCATAGAAAGTTTTTAGAAAAAACAAAAGATGTTATTAGTTTGCTGACAGATCTGTTTCGACCTTTTAATAAAGCGGTCTTTTTCAAAGCAACTATATCTATGAGGAAAGACGGAATAAATAAACCGTTAATCACGAGGTACAAACAATCGTTCTCGTTCAGGGCTGGAATTTTTTAAATTTTGAAAATGCGTATTTTGTGATAAAAATAAAATAAATTTTACTTTTAAAAATCAGAAGCATTTTTATCCATAAGAAAAACTCAAAAGAGTTTGAAGTAAAAATATCAAAATGTTCAAGATGTATTCCAGCTACAAAAAGTAAGTTTTAAAATACTTTAGTCCACAGCACAATTGATGAAGATGGAAAGTTTGAGGAATTTGTAATGTTGACAAATCCATAGTGTCAGGGTCCTTAAAGTTCTATATATAGGTTGAATAAATAAAAGATCAGTTGTTTTTTTTTTAATTGAATACCCTACGAAGATGAATAAAACAAAAACAGAAACGTCTTCGGCATGAAATAACCGAAGGGTTGACATGCCGTAAAATCCAACCAACCAACCCTATTTATCATATTTGTACTAGAAGGCGGTGGCTGGAGGTCTTCGTGTCCTGGATATGACTGCATCTTCCTGTGAATGTCCAGTTCTGGAGCTCTGAGGATTGTGAACTACCCCTAGATTGACATTACTCCCAGGTCCACTCTAACTCGGAGTAGTAGTTCTTGTTAGGGACCCATCTATGGAATAAATATATTTTTTTAAATGAGTTAAAATGTACTCACATACAATATAATATATTATATATATATATATATATATATATATATATATATATATATGTGTGTGTGTGTGTGTGTGTGTGTGTGTGTGTGTGTGTGTGTGGTATACTAAGAAACGGTAGCACCGTTTCTACCATTGTTTTGTTATGAAACGGAAGTACTGTTTCAGCCATCTTGTTGAGTTGCAAATAAAAGGCGGAAGTGATCACTTCTTGCAGTTAACGTCAGCTGTTCTACCCGTCTTACTATTCGCTAAGCGCGTTACGACAGTGTGTGTGTGTGTGTGTGTGTGTGTGTGTGTGTGTGTGTGTGTGTGTGTGTGTGTGTGCACCTATATCTTCCTATATGTGCGTGTACAGCGATAAACGCTGCGCAGCATATTTATATATGTAAGAATAAATGTTAGCAAGTAAGTGAATAAACTTTGAGCACATACAACAAACAAATAAATAAGTATGTATGTATGTATGTATGTATGTATGGGTACTTTGTTTTGACAGACACAGAACCATAACAGTTGCACCTCCGATTAAGAATCGAATCGCTAATTTCGCGTGAGTTCTGGGAGACAAACTACTGCCATTTCAAGCATTCTATATATATGTATATATATATATATATATATATATATATATATATATATATTGTAATACAGGTACACGTGATAACCTACCCGATTTCACCATAAGGATCTTCAGGGTTAAATCCACAAGATATTGATTAATTGCAGTCGATTACACGTGTGTGTCTTTCGGTTCGTTTATCGCGAAATACACACACGTGTAATCGACTGCAATTAATCAATATTTTGATTAATCCAGTGGATTTAACCCTGAAGATCCTTATGGTGAAACTCGGGTAGGTTATCACGTGTACCTGTATTACACTAAATTTGCTCTACTAATGTTTTTATTTGTTTATATCGCTGTCTTACCTTTCTTAATTTTGCATCAACTAACGATTGTGACCATATTCACCGGTAATTCCCCTTTTCCAAAATAACACACACACACACACACACACACACATATATATATATATATATATATATATATATATATATATATATATGAAGTAAATGGAAGTTAACCCGACAGTATGAATTTAACATTTTCAGAAAAAACAAATGCTGTAAATAGTTTGCTGACAGAATCTGTTTCGACCTTTTAAATAAAGCGGTCTTCATCAAGAGCAAAATATGAAGGAAAGACGGAATAAATAACCGTTAGAAGGAGGGGAGCATCGAACACCAGCATTCGTTTGTACCCCTCCTTCTAACGGTTATTTTTTCCGTCTTTCCTTCATATTTTGCTCTTAATGAAGACCGCTCTATTAAAAAGGTCGAAACAGATTCTGTCAGCAAACTATTAACATCATTTGTTTTTTCTGAAAATGTTAAATTCATATATATGTGTGTGTGTATGTGTGTATGAGTGTGTGCGCGCGTGTGTGTGTATAAAAATATTGCCATCAATACTATGTATGTTAAAGCTATAAAGTCTACGACCCAAGGGAACAGAAAATCCTTTCTTAATGGTTAGTATCTTTTCTTTTAATATCTGAGTCTGTTTCTCTGTTTATATTTATGAAATGTATTGTTTCTAATATTCACTGTTACCTCATTGTCATAGATCAACATACCGAGTGAGGAAACCACAGAAAATTGAGATGTAAGAAAAAACAAGTCTAATTAATGGCTGACAATGCTTCTTATAAAAAGAGAATTTAATGATACTGATGCATATATTTAGGAAGGAGTGAAAGATTTCAATTAGCATTTCATAATAAACAGCTATCCATGATTATATTGATGCTTCTATTTAGGAAGGAGTAATGAATTCTAATTGGAATTTCATATTTAACAGTTGTCTATGATGATATTGATGCTTTTATTCAGGAAGGATTCGAGGGTTCTAATTGGAATTTCATATTTTACAGCTGTCCATAATGATATTGATGCTTCTATTCAGGAAGGATTCGAGGGTTCTAATTGGAATTTCATATTTTACAGCTGTCCATAATGATATTGATGCTTCTATTCAGGAAGGATTCGAGGGTTCTAATTGGAATTTCATATTTTACAGCTGTCCATAATGATATCGATGCTTCTATTCTGAAAGGGTTCGAGTATTCTAATGGCTGACAATGATTCATATAAAAAGAGAATTTAACTTTTTGATTTACCCCCAACTCTATTTATTCAACCCCTAATTCGCCCCCCCCCCTTTTTTTCGGTCGTTTAGTGCCAATGACTGTGGTATTTATTTAGTTATGGATGACTGGTTTCGACCCCTAAGTGAGTGTTTGATGGTCGGTTGCATCTGTCACGAAAAATACTTCGTCCCATTACGTCATATCGGGTGGAGGCCGACGTGCAACGGTTTGTGTAAAGAGAAACAATCTCTTTCATCTTTAAAGATTATGAAATTTTCACTCAGCGGTACAAGAACGTAACACTAATAGGACAACAGGGTAATCGCGACTTTTTGGGTCGGCATGCTGGGTATCACCACCCCAGACAAGAAGATCTGCTAGAATCATCATCATCATCAGAAAGAAAGAAAGAAAGAAAGAGAATGGTATGGGAGGTTGTAGATCTGTCAGACAGTAGACGTGGGAATATTCCATGGATCTAAGAAAAATAACAGAATCGTTCCTTTATTGAATCATATTATGCAATCATATTCTAATGTCATTAGCAGGTAGTAGACGATCCGCGAACCAAGGAGTTCCATGATGCTTATTCGTACATATTTTACCCATAGCTAGAGGGAGAATAATCGGATCTGTACTTTTTCCATGGGAACTAGCGCTATGTGAAATGTAAACAGCCCAGCCCAGGATTTGATCACATCTCGTCGTATTCATTTCTTATGACGGAAAAAGGAGGGTGAATTATGACATTACACCATAGTCCATGATGATATTGATGCATCTATTTAGGAAGGAGTGAAGGATTCTAATTAGCATTTCATAATTAACAGCTATCCATAATGATACTGGTGCTTCTATTTAGGAAGGAGTGAAGGATTCTAATGGGAATTTCATATTCCACAGCTGTCCATGATGATATTGAGACTTCTATTTAGGAAGAAGTGGTGCATTCTAATTAGCATTTCATAGTTAACAGCTGTCCATAATGATATTGATGCTTCTATTTAGGAAGGAGGGGTGCATTCTAATTTGCATTTCATAGTTAACAGTGATCCATAATGATATGGATGCTTCTATTTAGGAAGAAGTAATGGATTCTAATGGGAATTTCATAATTAACTGCTGTCCATAATGATATTGAAGCTTCTATTCAGGAAGGATTCGAGGGTTCTAATGGCTGACAATGATTCATATAAAAAGAGAATTTACCTTCATCTTTTTCTCGGTTTTACACGAAATATTACGCGACTTTTTGATTTACCCCTAACTCTATTTATTCAACCCTGTAATTCACTCCCCCCCCCTTTTTTCGGTCGTTTAGTGCCAATGACTGTGGTATTTATTTAGTTATGGATGACTGATTTCGACCCCTAAGTGAGTGTTTGATGGTCGGTTACATCTGTCACGAAAGAAACTTCGTCCCATTGCGTCATATCGGGTGGAGGCGGACGTGCAACGGTTTGTGTAAAGAGAAACAATCTCTTTCATCTTTAAAGATTATGAAATTTTCACTCAGCGGTACAAGAACGTAACACTAATAGGACAACAGGGTATTCGGCGACCTTTTGGGTCGGCATGCTGGGTATCACCACCCCAGACAAGAAGGGTTGCTAGAATCATCAAAAAGAAAGAAAGAAAGAAAGAAAGAAAGAAAGAAAGAGAATGGTATGGGAGGTTGTAGATCTATCAGACAGTAGACGTGGGAATATTCCATGGATCTAAGAAAAATAACAGAATCGTTCCTTTATTGAATCATATTATGCAATCATATTCTAATGTCATTAGCAGGTACTAGACGATCTGCAAACCAAGGAGCTCCATGATGATATTCGTACATATTTTACCCATAGCTAGAGGGAGAATAATTGGATCTGTATTTTTCCCATGGGAACTAGCGCTATGTGAAATGTAAATAGCCCAGCCCAGGATTTGATCACATCTCGTCGTATTCATTTCTTATGACGGTAAACATTACACGACAGTCCATGATGATATTGATGCTTCTATTTAAGAAGGAGGGGTGCATTCTAATTCGCATTTCATAATTAACAGTTATCCATAATGATACTGGTGCTTCTATTTAGGAACGAGTGAAGTATTCTAATGGGAATTTAATATTTCACAGCTGTCCATGATGATATTGATGCTTCTATTTAAGAAAGAGTTAAGGATTCTAACTAGGATTTCATAGTTAACAGCTGTCCATAATGATATTGATAACAGTGATCCATGATGATATTGATGCTTCTATTTAGGAAGAAGTGGTGCATTCTAATTAACATTTCATAGTTAACAGCTATCCATGACGATATTGGTGCTTCCATTTAGGAAGAAGCAATGGATTCTAATTGGAAGTTCATATTTTACAGCTGTCCATAATGATATTGATGCTTCTATTCAGGAAGGATTCGAGTATTCTAATTGCTGACAATTTACCTTCATCTTTTTCTCGGAGTTACACGAAATATTACACGACTTTTTAATTTACCCCTAACTCTATTTATTCAACCCCTAATTCACCCTCTTTTTTCGGTCGTTTAGTGCCAATGACTGTGGTATTTATTTAGTTATGGATGACTGGTTTCGACCCCTAAGTGGGTGTTTGATGGTCGGTTGCATCTGTCACGAAAGAAACTTCGTCCCATTGCGTCATATCGGGTGGAGGCGGACGTGCAACGGTTTGTGTAAAGAGAAACAATCTCTTTCATCTTTAAAGATTATGAAATTTTCACTCAGCGGTACAAGAACGTAACACTAATAGGACAACAGGGTAATCGCGACTTTTTGGGTCGGCATGCTGGGTATCACCACCCCAGACAAGAAGATCTGCTAGAATCATCAAAAAGAAAGAAAGAAAGAAAGAGAATGGTATGGGGGGGTTGTAGATCTATCAGACAGTAGACGTGGGAATATTTCATGGATCTAAGAAAAATAACAGAATCGTTCCTTTATTGAATCATATTATGCAATCATATTCTAATGTCATTAGCAGGTAGTAGACGATCCGCGAATCAAGGAGCTCCATGATTATTTTCGTATATATTTTACCCATAGCTGGAGGGAGAATTTCTCGGGTTTACACGAAATAATACACGACTTTTTGCAGTCGGTAGAGCGTTCGTCTAGAAACCACAAGGTTCCTAGTTCGATACCGGTCCTCGCCGACTCGTATGAGTAGCACAGGGCTCTGTGCGGTAAAGTAAGGAGCTGATGGTAGGGGTGGCGCTCCACCTCAGACGCTAAGATAATCTCCTTGGTCTAGCACTAGTGAAAGGGGGATAGACTCCCTCGCTGACTGGCTGATACCGACTTTAGGCCGCCCCGACGTCTTTACTTTACTTACTATATTTATTCAACCCCTAATTCACCTTCCTTTTTTCGGTCGTTTAGTGCCAATGACGGTGGTATTTATTTAATTATGGACTAGAAGCGGTTACCCAGCATTGCCTGGGTAGAGGGAAGGATTTTTTTTTTAATTTAGTCTCATAGATTTATTATTACTGAATCGTGAGTTGCTTTCCCACAGAATGTCCCATTAAAATCCCCACGTAAAAAAGACCTTGTGCTGATCCATCCACTCAGAAAAGAAAAATTAATGTCTACTATTTACAACATTAAATTCAACAAAAAATCCATGCTGTTATCATTTAAATTTTATTTTTTAATTATCTTCACGAATATAAACCAAATCTTCATTATTTTTGCTCAAAAACCAAGATATGATGATAGTGAATGTTTATATATTTTTTCTTTGTCGTTAATTGTTTTATTTTCATGGATTTGGTTTGAGAAAGTTTACTTGCGAGAAGTGCTAGATCATCTGCATAGTCTGGATCCTTAATCATTTAATCATAGATACTGTCTACTTTTCACCCTGTTGGCTGGGGCTGTAGAATATGCTACTGTACATCAGCAGAGGGGTAAGAGCCTTCACAATTTAAATAAAATAGTAAATAAAATCAGTGAAAAAATCTAATACATGGTATGTTTATGATCATTTTTTTTTTAATTTCCACCCAAATATACACATATACAAATATTTATAAGGGTTATTCTAAAGAATGTCTGCAAGATGGCTGCCAAGGATCTGAAGAACAGGCTGAAAAAGGTTCGGATTTCTGGAACACTTCTGATTTGCTTCCTGTCTAAACCGAAGAATTTTCATGATAGACAACCTGAAAAAAGGGGGAAAAAGAAAGATTAATGGACAGACCTATAGAAAGACACACACACACGCACGCACACACACATACATACATATATATATATATATATATATATATATATATATATATATTAATAATAGAGATTCGCTTCCGGTTTTTGTCTGTAACAAAAATTACGTCACTGCTTACGTCACATTACCCAAAAGGTTCCCGAGTCCGACAAGAAATACCTAAAGAAGGCCGGAGGGCATATCGGCCGAAACGTTGTACAAATAACAATAAAGATGGGGATAATAGATAATGATAAGATAATCTCTTTGGTCTAGCGCTAGAGAAAAGGGGATAGACTCCCTCGCTGATACCGACTATAGGCCACCCGGACGACTTTACTCCTTTAGAAAATTTGATGATTTTACTTACTTATGATACAAACCCTCTGGTACTGAATTTTTGACACCCCCCCCCCTCAGACAATAAGATTCAAAAATTAATTTTATACCGCTTGGAGCGTGTTTTGTCTTTGTTTGTTTGTTTGGTTGGTTGGTTGGTTCTTTTTTGGGGGGCGGGGGTTGTTTTTTTTGTTGTTGGGGTTTTTTTTGGGGGGGTTGTTGTTGTTGTGTTTTTTGTTTTTTTTTATAGTCTCGTCAATAAAGTGTGTTTATTACCTGGGGTTTAGGTTTTTTTCCTGTCCCGACCATTGTGTTTTTATATGAAGCATTGTGGAAGCGGGTGGTGTAATGATTAAAGTCATGGGAAATGGACTCGTCGCCCCGAGTTCAAATCCTGGATGTGATAATTGCATTTCACTTAGCGCTAATACCCTCAGGAAAGGTATGAATCCTACTCTCCCTCCAGCTATGGATAAATAGTAGGGCAGACTGGTCTCTTTAACCATGGCTAGGTAACCAGTCTAGGAGAAGGAAAACTCTGAATTCAAACCTGTTGAACTCCGCTTAAGAAATTGACCTTGTGTCACATCCTGCTCATGCGGAGGGGTTGGTAAATATATATCACAGCATTGTCAGCCATTAATTTTGACTTGTACAAAGATTCTGTATGTATATCTGTATGTTTGTTTGTACAATGACCAAACACATGTCCCTTTATAAAGAAAAAGTGTAGGAGACCAGCAAAGACCAAAGACCAGCAAAGACCACCAACGACCAAAGACCACCAAAGACCAGCAAAGATCCCTAATTTTGTCCGAGAGATAGATAAAAAAAAATTCGGTTATTTCCTAGTTGAGTAACATGAGTGACCCAGAAAAACAGAACCCAAATTATTTATTTATTTTCCTATTAAACTAACCCTAAACCCCAACCGTAACCATAACCCTAACCCTAACCCTAAACCTTGATGGACTTAAACTTTAAAAAAATTAAAATTAACATTTCTATTACAAAATTTGTGGTTCTGTTTTTTCTGGATCGCCCTGTAATATTTTGTTACTCAACTAGGGGGTTTAGGGTTTAGGGTTAGGGTTAGGGTTGGGGTTTAGGGTTAGTTTAATTTGAAAATAAATAATTTGGGTTCTGCTTTTTCTGGGTCACCCTGTAATATCATGTTACTCAACTAGGAAATAACCAAAATTTCTCTCCTTCATTTTCTGTAGATGAGATATTGCTACTGAACTGGAGATTTATGTGCACAATTTATGTCGGGGCGTTGCAGAATTAATAGGTTTCTTTTCATAAGTTTCCAAAAATTTCTAAGCAAGAATCGGCAATTCTTTGACTGGTCTTTGGATTATGAGGGTCAATTGCGTTTCTTCTCTTTACGCCCACAAGAAAAATATCCGTCATCTAAAGATGTTTTATATTATAGAATAATTGGCTTTACATCGTAAATTTCGCTGACGTTATTTGCTTACTTTTCTTGGTGATACAATTAGCTTATTTATTTACTTATTTATTGCTTATTTATTTGCTTATTTCTCAATTTGCTTTATTTTTCAATTTGCTTATTTTTCATTTGCTTATTTTTCAATTTGCTTATTTTCAATTTGCTTATTTTTCAATTTGCTTATTTTTCAGTTTGCTTATTTTTCAATTTGCTTATTTTTCAATTTGCTTATTTTCAGTTTGCTCATTTTTCAGTTTTTTTCAATTTGCTTATTTTCATTTGTTTGCTTATTTTTCAATTTGCTTATTTTTCAGTTTGCATTTTTCAATTTGCTTATTTTTCATTTGCTTATTTTCAATTTGCTTATTTTTCAATTTGCTTATTTTTTGCTTATTTGCTTTTTTGCTTCAATTTGCTTATTTTCAGTTTGCTATTTTCAATTTGCTTATTTTTCAGTTTGCTTATTCTAATTTGCTTTATTTTTCAATTTTCTTTATTATTCAATTTGCTTTTTTTTTATTTGTTTTATTTTCAGTTTGCTTCTTTTCCAATTTGCTAATTTTTCAATTTGCTTAATTTTCAGTTTGCTCATTTTTCAGTTTGCTTATTTTTCAATTTGCTTTATTTTCAATTTTCTTTATTTTCAATTTGCCTATTTTTTAATTTGCTTATTTTTCAGTTTTCCTATTTTTCAATTTGCTTTTTTTCTATTTGCTTATTTTTACATTTGCTTACTTTTCATGTTGACTCAATTCAACTCAGTCGATAGAGTATTCGCCTTGGAATCGCGAGGTCCCAGGTTCGATACCTGTCACCGCCAACTCAGTACACGAGTAACACAGCTTGGGTAATCTGATCTGTGCGGTAAATAATCTAGGAGCTGACTGTAGATGTGGCGTTCCACTTCAGCTAAAAACACTCTCCCTGGTCTAGTGCTTGCGAAAAGGGGATAGACTCTGTCGCTGTCCGGCAGATACTAACAATAGACCACCCACCGACTTTACTTACTTGCTAGCGTATTCACTTGCTGAAACGCCTCTCTATCTGATGACAATTAAGCTTTTCTTCTTCTTCTTCTTCTTCTTCTTTTCTTCTTCTTCTTCTTCTTCTTCTTCTTCTTCTCCTCCTCCTCCTCCTTCTCCTTCTTCTTCTCCTTCCTCTTCTTCGTACTGCGGAAGGTCCTTGATTCGGCTTTCGACCCAACTATAACTAGTCATGCATTAAGTACATATTAAATTTCATTTAACTTGAACAATATTTTTGCAACAACCGTTTTCGTCAAAACAATTATATAATGGTATATGTGTGACGGAGAACGAGTACTACCGTACTCATTTAGAAAAAGAGCAAGACATTGTCTTGCCTGCCCGAGTCGAACCCGCGCCTCCCTAATGCAAAGAAATGCAATTTAGGCGCTGGATGGACGCGAGGTGCAATTCAGGTGCCCGGATGTTGGGGCCTGCACGCGTCCATCCGAATGCACGAGAATTGTGCGTTGCACGGGCGCGAGGTTCGACTGATGTGCCCGGATGTTTGGGGAATATGCCCATAAATAACCTTAATCCCTAAACCCCTAAACCGTAACCCAATTCGCAAAAAGTTCATTCATACACTGTAGATAAACTGTCATGGGGACCACCAAAAAAGATTCCGTTTTAATTTTCTGACCAATTTACAAGTATAGCCATATTATTTTAGTTGGTTAGTTAGTTGGATTTGGCGATCTTTCTAATGTTAGGATCCAGTTGAAATAGGATTCTTCCCATACTATCAGGCCGAGCGCTTTCGACTATTTCTTCAGTCATCATCATATGATTTGGTATTAGTTCTTCTTTTTTTTCGTTTTTCTTGTTCTTTTGTCTATTTTGTTTTTAAATTAGAAGAGTCTATTATTTTAAGAGGGTATAACCCCCATATATATATATATATATATATATATATATATATATATATATATATATATATATTACGGATCTTTGCTAATCCACGAAGCAAATAAATTTACTTCTGGGTTAATAAAAAT
>CM042172.1:23702172-23707172 GCA_023376005.1 Doryteuthis pealeii
CAGTTAATGCCCGATTTTTAAGCTTTTTGTCTCAACTAACTACTTTGCTCTGCCTATAAAAATTAAACATTGAGGTCTCAATTCTGACCTGAACTCTTCAACACCATACCGTTAGAAGAAAGGACCAGCTTAGAATAATTCTAATACCAAATTACTTGTACCCCTCCTAAGAATAAGTATATATATATATATATATATATATATATATATATATATATATAATGGAAAAGGGGACTTACCGGTGAATACTGTCACGATGGTTAGGTGGTGTAGAATTCAGGGGGTAAGTCAGTGATATAACAAATACAAAGTGCTCAATACGTAAGTAGAGCAACTTTATTATAATATAGGTACAAGTGATAACCTACACGAGTTTTACCATAAGGATCTTCATGGTTAAATCCACTGAATTAATAGAGATACCAAATTCATTGGATTTAACCCTGAAGATCCTTAGGGTGAAACTCGAGTAGGTTATCACTTGTACCTATATATTATAATATATATATATATATATATATATATATATATATATTCGTTTCATTTTGTATCTTCTTATGTGTTTTCTGTATTTCGGTTCTTACCTATCTCTGTTCATATATCTCTATCTCTGTTCAAACGTATCAAACTATTTTCGATCATATATATATATATATATATATATATATGTGTGTGTGTGTGTGTGTGTGTGTGCATATATATTCTGATAATATATATGTATCTCTGTGTGTGTGTGTGTGTGTGTGTGTGTGTGTGTGTGTGTGTATGTGTATGTGAAGGGCTGGGGATGTAGGTGATCTGTTCGTGCGACTACTAGAAACCCTGTTGTGTGTTATGCATCGGTCTGTGTCGGTCCCTGTGCGCACCTCACTGCAATTTTCAGTCTTTTCTTGGCAATCGTTTCTGATGGTGATCCCATTTAATTCTAACCTATTGTTTATACTAGGACCTAATTTAGCTATTAATAAACTTTCTCTTATTCTGAGATTACCAATGTTGCGTATTATTGTCTCTATCTGAACGGAAAAAACTATTGTCCTTATTTTTGAATTTTATTAAATGTTTATGGAATGAGGATGCATTATTAAATGTTATTAGTTTAAAAAAAAAACATTAAAACATGCACAGTATTTATAAATAGATGAAATAAAGTAAAGTAAAAACAAATAAACTATAAGAGGTAAAGTTTTATATCTAAAGATAAATACTACTTATTATTAGAGTGTTGTAGAGGAGTGAACACCCCTACAAGATGGACTGATCCAGAAGCATTTAAGAGTCGACGCAGCAATGACTGAGGTCGGAATTTATTCGAACGAAATTATCCCGTCAACCATTTGAACCTCCTTATTTGTACGTTTGTCTTGTGATTTGTACTACTTCTTTGTTCTATGTTAAGTGTTGAATAAATACATATTCACACATCTTGTATTCTCTGTGTATTCTTTTTGTCACCTCAAGGATACAACATAGAGATGTGTTAGATATTTTTAAATTTTATAACCGTAAGCTTGTTCACATTGAACTTTGGAGACAAAATAAAATATGTAAATTGTTAATTAGAATTAGGGGAATACGAAATACTACTAATACTACTACTACTTATTTTGAGTTTTTCACATCAGCATTAGCTGATGGTATTTCACTGGAGTGTGAGTGACCACAAGTCTCCTCAGGTCTTCATGGATCTTCTGAGTATTCTAGCCGACTGCAACAGTGCAGTAGTCTGGATGGTCTCAATTCTTCCTCTGATTTCCAGTTCCTCAAGTCTTTTTTCCAAACTTTTTGGGACCGTTCCAAGTGCACCAACTACAATTGGTATCACTTTCACTCTCATATTCCACAGCTTTTTCAATTCTCTGGTAAGGTCCAGGTATTTATCCATCTTTTCATTTTCCTTCAGCTTCACCCAGGGATCTTGCTGGGACCGCAAAGTCCACCTGTTGACACATTTTCTTTTCTTTTATTAAATAACACTAGATCTGGTCTCCTGGCTGGGATAGGGTGATCCGTCTTTATCTCAAAGTCCCAGAGAATTTTATGCGTTTCATTCTCAAGAACAGATTCTGGTTTATACATATAACATTTTGTTGTATGGTCAAAATTTAATTTTTTGCATAATTCCCAGTGGATCACCTTCCCAACCCAGTCGTGCCTAGCTATGTATTCCCGTTGTGCTAGTTTGCTACATTCACTTAATACTGTTTATACATCTGGTTTACAGTCTCATCTGTCACCGCACAGTCTACAATTACTGTTTCGTTGCGTCTTATCAATTTTTGCTTTCATATAATTTGTTCATTATTATTATTATTATTATTATTATTATTATCACTAGAAAAAAATAAAAAAAACACCCTCCGGGCAATGTAAAAATAGATTTTTGAAACATATTGCCTAAGGGGTGGGAGTTAAAAATTCAATGTCAGCGAGTTTGTACCCTAAGTAAGTAAAATCCTCAAATTCATTAAAGGATTAAAAAATAAAACCATTTGAAATGTAAACTTTAAATATGTATTAAAATAAAACAAACTATATATAGATATATAATACCAGTCATGTATTTATTAAAACTTGTTTTAAAAAACAATGAGGACTGTCTAATGTTGCATGTTCAAATTTTGAGTGTATTTATTGAATAAATACACTCAAAATTTGAACATGCCAAAAATCGTAGAATAAATTTTATTCTATGTTATGACGATTTTGGGTAATGTGATGTAAGCAGTGACGTAATTTTTGTTACAGACAAAAGCCGGAAGCGAATCTCCATTATTATTATTATTATCATTATTATTATTATTATTATTTACTCCATTTGAGTTTTCACATCAGTGTCAGCTGATGGTCTTTCACTGGAGTCTGAGTGACAGCAAGTCTCCTCAGGTCTCCAGGACTCTTCTGAGTATTCTGGCAGATTGCAGCAGTGCAGTGTTCTGAATGGTTTCAATTCTTCCTCTGATTTTCAAACTTTCCAAACCCTTTTCTAATCCTTTTGGGACCGTTCCAAGTGCACCAACTACAATTGGTATAACTTTCACTTTCATATTCCATAAATTTTTCAGTTCTCTGGCAAGGTCCAGATATTTGTCCATTTTTTTCATTTTCTTTAGCTTTACCCTGTGATCTGCTGGAACTGCAAAATCCACCAGTTGACAAGTTCTTTCTTTTTTGTTTATCAATACTAGGTCTGGTCTTCTTGCTGGGATAAGGTGATCCGTTTTTATTTCAAAGTCCCAGAGAAATTTATGCGTTTCGTTCTCAAGAACAGATTCTGGTTTATGCATATACCATTTTTTTGTATGGTCAAAATTTAATTTTTTGCATAATTCCCAGTGGATCACCTTCCCAACCCAGTTATGTCTAGTTTTGTATTCTCGTTGTGCTAGTTTGCTACATTCGCAGAGTATATGGTTTACAGTCTCATCTCTATTACTGCAAAATCTACATTTACTATTTTGTTGGGTCTTATCAATTTTCGCTTTGATATAGTTTGTCCTTATGGCATTATTTTGTGCAGCAATTATAAGTGATTCAGTTTCTGTTTTGGGGTTTCCCTTTCTTAACCATGTCCAAGTTTTTTTTATGTGCAACGTCTTCTATTTGTCGTTTGAAGCGTCCATATAATTTTTTTTCTTCCCGTTTTTGTTTTCTAGTCTTTGTTGTTTTTCTGATTTTCCATCTGTCACCTCTACTATTGTTGGCCGCCATAAGTAGTTTGTCTTTGCTCTTTTTTGTGTAATCTTCAAGTTGTTGGATTGTGGTTTCTACGCATTCCTCTATGTTGACAAGACCTCTTCCCCCTTCCTTTCTTGACACATATAATCTATCTCTCATCTCTAGGGTAGGGAGCCTTGTGCATGGTCTTTTGTCCATTTTAAGAATGGTCCTGAGTATCTTATAATGGGGACAGCCCAGGTATTGATTCCTTTGATCAGATTTCTGCTGTTGAGTTTGGTTTCTAGAAGTTTTCTAGTTCTCCTGAGATATTCTTTTTTAACTTTTCCTTTCATTTCTGCTTGCATGATATTGTCCGCTTCTAAAATTCCTAAGTATTTGTAACTTCCATTTTCATCAAGTGATTTTATAGTTTCCTGATTTGGCAGTTGTATTCCATCTATTAGTTTTCTTTCACCCCGTTTTATTACTAGCATAGCACATTTTTCAATTCCAAATTCCATCCCTATGTCCTGGCTATATATTCTAATAGTTTGTATTAGACTCTCTAATTCTTTTTCATTTTTTGCAAAAAATTTTATGTCATCCATGTACATAAGGTGGTTGATCTTTTCTTGTGAGTTAGTGAATTTGTATCCCCCTGTACAATTTTTAAGTATATGATTAATCGGCATCATTGTTATAATAAAGAGTAGTGGTGATAATGAGTCCCCTTGGAATATACCTCTTTGGATTTTTACGTCTGCCAGGGATTGTTTTCCAGCTTTTAATTGAACTCGCCAGTTTTCCATAGCTTTTTTAATGAAGTTTATGATGTTGTTGGAAATTTTGTACATATTATTATTATTATTATTATTATTATTATTATTATTATTATTATTATTTATGTACATTTTATTATTATTATTATTATTATTATTATTATTATTATTATTATTATTAATTATTTTACATTTTATTATTATTATTATTATTATTTTGTACATTTTATTATTATTATTATTATTATTATTATTATTATTATTATTATTATATATTATATAATGTTTTTATCAATCTGTCAAAGGTTTTTTGATGTCTGATTGGATTACATGTTTCCAACTGCCCTTAGCATATGATATTCATGAGCAAGTAAAAATAGGATTCCGTATCCTAATTACATAGTCTTGCAGGCAGATTCTGGGTGTCGTCGCGGGAGCACTTTTCCTGCTCTCTTGTGACCCTGTGGCAAACTATATCAAGATTATCTATCTATCTATCTATCTATCTATCTATGCTTAGACATACTTTTTATCGCTAATCTCACTGAGCTCTCCCGTCCG
>CM042172.1:23712172-23714672 GCA_023376005.1 Doryteuthis pealeii
ATTGGATTAAAGAAAGAAAGAAAGAAAGGAACAGAAAGAAAGAAAAAAGGGTGACTGAATAAAAGAAAGAAAGAAAGAAAGAAAGTAAGAAAGAAACAGAAAGAAAGAAAGAAGGGAATGAAGGAAGTACGAGTTACTGTATAAAAGAAAGGAAGGGAAAGAAAGAAAGGAACAGAAAGAAAGAAAGAAAGAAAGAAAGAAAGAAAGAAAGAAAGAAGAAATATGAGTTACTGGATAAAAGAAAGAAAGAAAGAAAGGAAGGAAGGAACAGAAAAAAAGAAAGAAAAGAATGTAGGAAGTACGAGTTAGTGTATAAAAGAAAGAAAGAAAAGAAGGAAAAGAAAGAAAGAGAGAAAGAAAGAAAGAAAGAAAGTATGAGTGACTGGGTAGAAGAAATAAAGAAAGAAAGGATTAGTCGGAAGGAAAAAAACAACCAAACCCATCTTTTAACCAGCTTACGATATATATATATATATATATATATATATATATATATATATATATATATATATATATATATATATATATATATATATATATATATATATATAATATATAATATGAAGAAATAAATATCTAATTCTCGTGTTATTTTTGATTTTAGATTCTTCTTCTGCCCGGACCGCTGCCACAGATTGTTGATATTGTTCATACTATTATTGGTCCGGTATTTCTCTGCTATCAGCCTCGCAACTCTGACAGCCGTGAAGCTGAGGTAGATCTTCTGCTAGCGCAACAAACAGCTCAACGATTAGCCGCATCTACCGAGAGAGAGAGAGAGAGAGAGAGAGAGAGAATGAGAGAGAATGAGAATGAGGGGGAGAGAGGGTGGTTACTAATGATAGTAAAGACTTGCTTGTGCTACCCATCCTCTTGGTAACTGATACGAGCCTTCCGCCCATGGGATTGCACAAGCACCAACAAACCGGCACTCTCAACCGCAATACATGATAGTAATAATCAAGCGAGCGCATTAGAAAGGTTGATATGAGATAAAGAAACAAATAAAAGTCGTTTTATCGCTTAGTTTAGCCTGGATCATTTCGTTCGTTGTTTCTACAGTGTTCCGGTGAACGTTCTCATTGCATTTCTTTCTCTTTGTTTTCTATTTATCACAGACGGTTTTATATAAAACTAGAAGCGACTACCCGGCTTCGCCTGGGTAGAGGAGGATTTCTATTTATTACAGAGTGTTTTTTTTTTGTTTTTTTTTTCTTCTGTGAGTTGTGGTTTGGTTTGGTTTGGTTTGGTTTGGTTTGTTTTACGGCATATCAACCTCAGTGGGTCATTTAAAGCCGATAAAGTTTTGAAATAAATTCAATTCTTAATGGATACTCAATTTTTATATAAACTCATGTTTTTCTATTTAACCCATAGATGGGACCTTAACAGGTACTACCACTCCGGGTCAGAGTGGACCAGGGAGCAATGGTGATGAAGGGGTTCTCCACATTCCCCAAACCTCCAAAACTGAAACTTCACCATCGGATAGAATTTAACGTCATTCCCAGGACATGTAGACCCTCAGTCACCGCTTTCTGGCACCCATATGGTAAAAAGGGTTGGAGCAGGCATATAGGTGCTAAGTAGGAAGCGCGTGGTGTAATGGTTAAAGTCATGGGAAATGGACTCGTCGCCCCGAGTTCAAATCCTGGACGTGGTAATTGCATTTCACTTAGCGCTAATACCTTTGGGAAAGGTATGAATCCTACTCTCCTTCCAGCTATGGATAAATAGTAGGGCAGACTGAGCTCTTTAACCTTGGTTAGGCAACCGGTCTAGGAGAAGGAAAACTCTGAATTCCAACCTGTTGAACTCCGCTTAAGAAATTGACCTTGTGTCACATTCTGCTCGTGTGGAGGGGTTGGTAAATATATATATATATAGGTGCTAGGGCTTGACGTGACCAGCCGATTGATCGGAAGGGGGCCTCTCCGACCGCCCATCTAGCCCTCTGTGAGTTGTAATAAAGATCAACCGATGAGCAGGAAACTAGACCATTGGTTCTCAAACCTTTTTACCTATTGGCCCCCTTTGAATCCTTTTTTACTCTGGTGGACACCTCCCCCCCCCCATAGCCATTCATTTTTTTTAAATCCCATAAGGGCCGGGTTAGCTCAGCCGGTAGAGCGTTCGGCTAGAAACTACAAGGATCCTAGTTCGATACCCGCCCTCGCCAACACAGCGTATGAGTAGCACAGCGATCTGTGTGGTAAAGTGTACAGCTGATGGTAGGTGTAGTGCCTCACCTCTGACACCATAAACAATCTCCTTGGTCTAGCGTTAGTGAAAAGGCGATAGACTCCCTCACTGTCTGGTTGATACAGACATTAGGCCACCCGACGACTTTACTTACTTATTTAGCGAATGCAGCAAACCAGCACATCGTGAATACAAGGCTACACACGACTGGGTTGGAAAGGTGATCCTTTTGGAATTGTGCAAAAAATAAAATTTTAACCATACATCAATATGGTATATACATAAACCAGAATCTGTT
>CM042172.1:23719672-23734672 GCA_023376005.1 Doryteuthis pealeii
TATAAATATAAGAAAAGAAACGAAAAACATTGTGAGGTTTCTGATTTAACATTTTTGCATGAAACTTGAATTATCAACGAACATTTCTAAAAGTAAAAAACACTTAAACATCGAAACACGTGTCTGTGGAGGACTGATATATATATATATATATATATATATATATATATATATATATATATATATCCCTAAGAAACTTTTCTTTGTTCTTTATTTCTATTACTCTTGTTCTATTTAAATGTGGTGTCTTATCATATTCTTACACGTGTCTGCATCAGGCAAGAACTCTTAGACACTTAAACACAAACACATGCTATATGAAAGGGACATCCTCCAATCTATAACAAGATAATATGAATAAAGGAAGCAAGTGTTAGTACCAGGAAGGGACCACTTGCTCTCTAAAAATTGTTAAAAGATTTTTTTTAAAAGAGAGTTATATACACATACGCGGATGCTTATATATATATATATATATATATATATATATATATATTATATATATATGTATATATATATATATATATATATATAATTAATAGTAATGGTATTAAGGATGATTTAAACTCATAACTTCAAGTTTCATGCTTATGCAATTTTCAGATGAGTCAAATGATTGAGATTTTTAAAACCAATTTTTAAAAAGATGTATTTTTAAAAGATTATCTGAACAACGCGTGCATTAAAACCAAAGCAAGGTTGTTTTATTATCATTTTTTTTTTTAAACAAAGATTTAGCGTCATAACATTATATCACGTGAACACGATCCACGTTAAACAAGCCACAGTTTTAAAAAAAACTTTATAACATTCCATCGCGTGAACACGCTTCACGTTTATAGAAATGCTAAAAAAACTACTGGTTTTTAAAATCTCAACCATTTGACTCAGCTGAAGATTGTATAAGCATGAAACTTATGAGTTTAATTCATCCTTAATACCATTACTATTGCTTCTAAATCTGCTCTGTTTTATTAGCATTGAGCACCTTTTTATGCTATACTTTTATCCTGTATTCTTTATTCTCTATTCATTGCTTCCCGATCTTGAGAGATTAGGAAACCCCAAACTACGTACTGGTATTGTGACAGGGGAGCATCTCGATATGGGGCCGACATCGATGCCCTTGCGGAAGTCAGTTTCAGCGATAAGGACCAATTGACAGAAGGGGGTGGGCTGGATACACATCCTCATGGAAAGACAGGCCGATGGTAGCTGTAAGAAATTTGAGGAAAAGTGACTCGAGCCCTCCATCTTGAAGCGAGACATGACAGACGCCATGGAAACATTTCCAACATTGAAGTCTGACCTGTGTGGCAGGGCCTGTATGTCGAGGGTTTCATATGTGTGACAGGGTACATAAAAACAAGCTGGATCCGTGGGCCATCTGCGTGCTCACAACTGCTCACAACTGAACTACTTGTAGAAATGGCTTTATTCTGTGAAGAAGCAGCAATCACCATATATATTAATATCATTACAATAATATCTATATATAATGGAGATAGACTGCATTTTTGTCTGAAGCCGAAACTCCGTCACGGCTGACGTCAGATATTCCCAAGCAAACTCTAGCGTTTAACAATGAGAACCTAATTTATAATCAATTTGTGTTATACTTAATATTAAAGGAACAAATTGCGTTATATACAAGTATTAAGATGCGTTTGTAATATTTGCTGGTTTGTAATATTTGCATAGCCAATTTTCAACGAATCTTTTAATAAATGCATGTTTAGTTCTAAACAGTTTCTAATTGATATTTTAATTTTTATTTGTATTTATAATTATTTCATGTATAAACTTTTGCGAGAAATTAATTTAAAAATAAAGATACAGCCACTAATTTCAATCTTACGTTAAATTATTAGTTATAGTCTTTTGTCCGTGACTACTCCCGTTTTCGTTGCGGTAAAAAAAAAAAATATTTTTAAAGTTTTAATAGAGTTAATTTTTAATGAAAAAATTTATAGATAAAATTTATTTTTAATTTTCGCGGCACCTTCACAAATATAACAAGTATTTTTTATTTCAAATTATTTATTTCTATTAGGAATTTTTTAAAAATAGATAAAATTTATAGATAAAATTTATTTTTAATTTTCGCGGCACCTTCACAAATATAACAAGTATTTTTTATTTCAAATTTTATTATTCCTATTAGGAATTAAAAAAAAAATGTTTACATTTATTTTTAATTCAAAATTTGTTTACGGTTATTCCATATTACTAATATTAAAATTAAAATAACAACCAGTTCTGAGCGATGCTTTTTCGCTAAATATGATGACCGTGATTTATTTAGAAATTAAGAAATATCTTTTAATTTTAATTTGTCATAAATTCCCTTACAGAAACAGACGACAAAAAACAACAACAAAAAATGATTTTACGTGTTTGTTTTTTTAACACTTAGCGCTTCTTTCTTAAACTAAAAATTAATCTTTATTTTTTATCATAATTGACGCAATACTTTTAAAATTCATTATTCAACAATGTTTAACCGAAGTTCGGTTTTGTATAAACAAAAGCGGTGATAAAAAAAAAGAAGTCCCCTACCTAATCGATTTACAATAACAAATGATACAAACACCATGAAAAAATTTATAGATAAAATTTATTTTTAATTTTCGCGGCACCTTCACAAATATAACAAGTATTTTTTATTTCAAATTTTATTATTCCTATTAGGAATTAAAAAAAGATGTTTACTTTTATTTTTAATTCAAAATTTGTTTACGGTTATTTCATATTACTAATGTTATTTTTCATCATTTATTTAAATTAATTGTAGCGAGAAATTAATAGTATTTTGTTCAATGTTTAAACAATGTTTAAACAATACACATTCATCAATAAGAGGATTACTATTCTGTATTAGATGATTGAAAATAGCATTTTACTTCGAGTTTATATAAATTTTTTTTGTTTTTAAAAATTAAATAAATAAAATTATTCGTCGGACTTGAGCATCTGAAACCCCCCATCTAAAATTTTTTAAATCTTTTTTCTTTTTCTTCAATGGAGTATTATCGATTACACACCAATCTATCAGATTGTAAAAAAAAATTCAAAAAAGTTATTTATTTTTCGAGTTTTCTGGGGTGCTCAGTTCCCCGTATAAGTTTATTGTAAATCGATCCCCCATATCGGAACCGCTAAAAAAAATTTTTTTTTTTTTTTTTTTTCCTTCAATGGATTGTTATCGATTACACACCAATCTATCAGATTGTAAAAAAAAAAAAAAAAGCGCATGATTCAAAAATAAAGAACTTTTTAGTTCTTTATTTTTTGAGTTTTCAGGGGTGCTCATTTCCCCGTATAAGTTTATAGTAAATCCCTATATCGGAACCGCTCTACCTTAACAGTTGGGCTGAATTTGCACAAAGGTGTCAAAATTAAGGTGACATTGAAAAAAACAGAACCCACAAATTTTGTAATAAAACTGTTAATTGTAACTAGGGGGGTTTAGGGTTAGGATTTGAGGTTAGGGTTGGTGTTGGGGTTTAAGGTTAGTTTAATGGGAAAATAAATAAATAATTTGGGTTCTGTTTTTTCTGGGCCACCCTAACTTTGACACGTTTGCGCCAGTTTCCTTTCGAGCGGTTCTGATATGGGGCAGCGATTTACTATAAACTTATACGTCGGCATGAGCACCCCTGAAAACTCAAAAAATAAAGAACATTTAAGAATTTTTTAAAAAACCTGATAGATTGGTGTGTAATCGATAATAATCCATTGAAGGAAAACAATAAAATAAATAAATGAATAAATTTTGTAGCGGTTCTGATATGGTGGATCGATTTACGATAAACTTATACGGGGAACTGAGCACCGCGAAAAATAAATAACTTTTTTGAATTTTTTTTTCTTTTACAATCTGATAGATTGGTGTGCAATTGATAATAATCCATTAAAAGAAAGAAAAAAAAAATTAAAAACAAAAATTTTAGATGGGGGATTTCCAGATGCTCAGGTCTGCCAATTATTCAATTTAATGCTTACTTTAATGGATATAAAATTTATTAAATCTCTAAGAAAATGAATTAAGAGTGTAACAACATATATTATATTCATTAATTTATTGTACAAACATTTTACATAAACTAGCAAAAAAATGCCATCTGGGCGGTTATAAAAAATTAATTTTTGAAAGATATTGTCTGAGTTAAAATTTCCATATAATAGGGTTTGTATTATCGGTAAAATCATCAAATTTATTAAAGGAGTAAAGAAAAATGAAACCATTTGAAATGGAAACTTACTTCTGTCCTCCTCAAATCAAAATGTTGCATGCATCTATTGATTATTAATCAAATAATATTTTTATCAATGACAGTGTTTTGATGTAAGCAGTGACGTAGTTTTAGTTACAGACAGATTGATACTGAATCTATTATCAAAAGATTTTATTTATTGAAAAAACTTTTTACAAAATTCATATTTTTACATAAGTGTACCAAACAAAATTTAGTTGAAAATAAATCTATAAATTAGATATTTTTATTTACTCCAATTAAGAAAAAATTAATATTAAATATATTTAGCATTTAAAAATTGATTTAAGGGTATTTGCCTGCTCATCCCACTTATGAGGAAGTATCATTACTCTTTTTATTTTATGTAATATTTATTTACACTAAAACTAAATGTTTGTTAAATGTAAAATAAATAAGGTGAATGTTTATTGTTTTATTTCAAAGATTTTAGAAATAATCAAAACAATAAAAAATCATTTTGCATAGTTGATTGTTTTATTCATTGATAAACCAAATTTAATTTTATTATTGAATATTATTTCAGGAAAAACTTTGGTGTAGAAAGTTAACTTTCCTAATTTCTATTTCAAATTGTTTATTTTTTACTCCTTTAATGAATTCAATGATTTTAATTACTAAAATCATTAAATGTTGAATGTCCTTTTAAAGTTTTTGGCATATTTTGACATTGTTGTTTTTTATTACTTTATTTGATTTATTCATTTTACAGCAACATAGTTTTAGTTACAGACAAATTGATACTGAATCTCTTATCAAAAGATTTTATTTATTGAAGAAAATTTTTAAAGAATTTATCTTTTTACAGAATTTTATCAAATAAAATTTAGTTGAAAATAAATCTATAAATTATATATTTTTATTTACTCCGATTAAAAAAAATTAATATTAGGTATTATTTAGCATTTAAAAATTGATTTAAGTATCATTACTCTATTTTATTTTATGTAATATTTATTTACACTAAAACTAAATGTTTGTTAAATGTAAAATAAATAAGGTGAATGTTTATTTTTTTTTTTCAAAATTTTTTAGAAATAATCAAAACAATAAAAAATCATTTTGCATAGTTGATTGTTTTATTCATTGATAAACCAAATTTAATTTTATCATTAAATATTATTTCAGGAAAAACTTTGGTGTAGAAAGTTAACTTTCCTAATTTCTATTTCAAATTGTTTATTTTTTACTCCTTTAATGAATTCAATGATTTTAATTACTAAAATCATTAAATGTTGAATGTCCTTTTAAAGTTTTTGGCATATTTTGGCATTGTTGTTTTTTATTACTTTATTTGATTTATTAATTTTACAGCAACATAGTTTTAGTTACAGACAAATTGATACTGAATCTCTTATCAAAAGATTTTATTTATTGAAGAAAATCTTTTAAGAATTTATATTTTACAGAATTTTACCAAATAAAATTTAGTTGAAAATAAATCTACAAATTAGATATTTTTATTTACTCCGATTAAAAAAAATTAATATTAAATATTATTTAGCATTTAAAAATTGATTTAAGTATCATTACTCTATTTTATGTAATATTTATTTACACTAAAACTAAATGTTTGTTAAGTGTAAAATAAATAAGTTGAATATTTATTGTTTTATTTCAAAGATTTTAGAAATAATCAAAACAATAAAAAATCATTTTTGTATAGTTGATTGTTTTTATTCATTGATAAACCAAATTCAATTTTATTATTGAATATTATTTCAGGATAAACTTTGGTGTAGAAAGTTAACTTTCCTAATTTCTATTTCAAATTGTTTATTTTTTACTCCTTTAATGAATTTGATGATTTTAATTACTAAAATCATTAAATGTTGAATGTCCTTTTAGAGTTTTTGGCATATTTTGGCATTGTTTTTTATTACTTCAATTCATTTATTAATTTTACTTGGATACTACCCCTCTGACATTGAATTTTAAATCCCACTCGGCTCAGGCTATATATTTCAAATATTTTATTTTTACACCGCCCGAAGGGCGGTTTTGTTATGCTAGTATTAATAATATATTTATAATAATAAACCTTAAAACATATTACAGCACATAATTCATGACATTCTATGCTATCATGTTTTTATACAAGACAGTGCAATTTTTCTTTTCTTTTCTTTCTATTAAAAACGTAACAAAAATGGGAGTTATTCGGGGGGGAGGGATGGATCAATGACATTTCAGTTTATTTCGATCGGGAAAATTGATTTGATTTACGAGGAAAGTTACAAGCGGAACTAATTAAACTCGTAAATCAAGGTACCACGACGGTAATCGTAACTATTTCAAAATGTTTCTCATGCCGCTTTCAACTGTCAGGACGGCACCTCAAATTGCATTCCGTCAAATATCTACAAAATTCTTGTAGATAATTCGAAATTCTGATGTTACTACTAGAAAAAAGAATACAAGGCGTGAAACACCGAAACACGGTGTCTGGGGATGTATTATATCCGGACTCATGCCTCGTCGTCAAAAATTTGTTATATCCCGAAATGTAGGAATAAAAAATGAAAATAAAAACAGTTAAAAATGTTTAACATATAACAATTTTTTTTAATTTATTCTCACTGACCGGGAATACAGTGGGATGGTTTTGGATAGAATTCAACTGTGTGTTGTCATGTGTGTGTTCACACATGGGCCAGTCCTTGTCTGTCTGACTCTCTGCTTGTCAGTCTTTTGTCTCACTGCTAGTCAGTGAGTATATCCGGCGTAGAATCGTTAGGGGGAAATAACTCTCCCTAACATGACTTATTATATGTTCCCAAAACTCGGTAGAGCTCTCTAGGGATGACTTAAATTAACTTTCACTGCCAGCATATATAAAGCAATGATCGTCTTTTTACAGACTAGATCTCTCTGTTGATCGTAAAATATATAAATAAATGTGTGTATTTAATAGTTTAAAGACCACCCCTTTATGGCAGTTGTTAAATGGCCGAGAGGTTAAGGAATCGCTCCTGGTCAGAGGTAGTTGTTGTGTCTAGCCACACTGAAGATGCGTGATTGGGGTGAGTTTGGTGATGATATCAGGAGGATGGGAAGAGTTCACCAAACCCACCCCCACTCTTCCATAAAAACAAATGTATGTTGCACTAATGTTCAAATAAAAGACTGATGAAGTCCTGCTCAAGGCAGGACGAAGTATATCTCCTACATCTACTTGTTTGAGTTTGCTCTTTTTGTCCACATTTTCCCTCTTTTCTTTACCACATTCTGTCGGATTTACTCCAACCCTCCTAACCTCATATATATATATATATATATATATATATATATATATATATATATATATGAGGTTAAGTAAACAAACAGATGTGTTTATTTTTATATGGCTTTAAGCCGACAATTTTTGGAGGATATGTGCTTAATTGAAGTCATACCTAATTTTGAAAATTAATTAGTTAATAATTAATGAATTTTAGGCGGGCATATATGTTCAAATGTAAGGCTAAACGAATCGAGAAAATGTCAGTCCCTGAATGTACATTTCGACCTATTAGGTCTCATCAGCAAGGTTATAGACATGGGAGACTGCTCCGTGTGTGACTCGAAACCTCGACTGTCAAGCTGACAGGCGAAGTCTCTAACCGTTACACTAGCTTGCCATTCCCACATTCTTCGTTTGTTTTGAAACTTATTTATATTCCTCTTTTTATTGACTTCTTACATGACAGTATGAGGTTAAGTAAACAAACAAATGTGTTTAATTTTATATGGCTTTAAGCCGACAATTTTTGGAAGATATGTGCTTAATTGAAGTCATACCTAATTTTGAAAATTAATTAGTTAATAATTAATGAATTTTAGGCGGGTATATATGTTCAAATGTATATATATATATATATATATATATATATATATATATATAATATATATATATATGCTCCCAAAACTTGGTAGAGCTCTCTAGGCGGTGATTTAAATTAACTTTAACTGCTAGCATATATAAAGCAATGATCATCTGCTTGCAGATTGGATCTCTCTGGTGATCGTAAAATATATAAACAAACGTATGTATTTAATATCTTAAACACCAACCCCGTTACGGCAGCCGTCAAAATGATCGAGAGGTTAAGAAATCTGACTGGTTAAACGTCAGTCGGAGTTCGCTTCTGGCTAGAGGTAGCTGTTGTGTCTAGCCACACTAAAGAGGCTTGTCTGTGGATGACTTATTAATATATGCTCCCAAAACTTGGTAGTGTCTGTGGATGACTTATTATATATATATATATATATATATATATATATATATATATATATATATATGCGTTGGCTTAAAATATAAAAAGAAGTTGTGATACAATCTAAACTTTTCGCCTGTGGTCTCATTTTAGCCTAAAATATTTTTGTAATGTTTTAAACAATTTGTTATAATTAAAAAGACGTGGACTTAAACTTAGAAAAATAAAGATAGAATTATTAAGAGGAAGTGTAACTTTATTTTTATGCAGACGTGTACGTTTGATTGCGTTGTGTGTGTGTATGTGTGGATATATGCACATGAAAACATGAAAAGCTCTTGGGATGTGGTAATATACATACATACATACATACATATGTATATATATATACAAGGTGTGTCAAAAAAGTGTCAAGATTTTCGGTACTTTTTGACTCACCTTGTATTCTGAAAAAAATTAACGTTCCATTCATTCTTCATTTCTATCTTGGTAAATACAGCTTTAAAATCTGTACTTTTTTGACACACCTTGTATTCTGAAAAAAATTAACGTTCCATTCATTCTTCATTTCTATCTTGGTAAATACAGCTTTAAAATCTGTACTTTTTTGACACACCTTGTATTCTGAAAAAAATTAACGTTCCATTCATTGTTCATTTCTATCTTGGTAAATACAGCTTTAAAATCTGTACTTTTTTGACACCTTGTATTCTTGATCGAAAAAAAATTAACGTTCCATTCATTCTTCATTTCTATCTTGGTAAATACAGCTTTAAAATCTGTACTTTTTTGACTCACCTTGTATTCTGAAAAATTAACGTTCCATTCATTGTTCATTTCTATCTTGGTAAATACAGCTTTAAAATCTGTACTTTTTGACACACCTTGTATTCTGAAAAATTAATGTTCCATTCATTGTTCATTTGACACACCTTGTATGTATTGTTTTATGACACCTTGTATATACATATATATATATATATATACAAGGAGCAGGATTGAGGCTGTGATCGATGCTAATGGCGGTTAATTTGAGGAAAACTTGTCCGTAGTGTAATTTCCGTGCCTGTTGAATTTCTTTACAGTCCATTAAATTTTGTAGTTACCAAGCACTTTTTCTTTTTCCTTGTGAAACTGTTAAATTCCTCCCGAACACCCTATATATATATATATATATATATATATATATATATATATAATTTATTTCATTAGTTTATGTTTATTAGTTTAGTCTCTTTTTGACACACCTTGTATGTGTGTGTGTGTGTGTGTGTGTGTGTGTGCGCGGGCCTCTGTGTGTGTGTGTGTGTGTGTGTGTGTGTGTGTAAAAATGAAAAAAAACAAGATGTTTAGAAGAATTATATTTTTTACTCAGCCAACGCTACAGCGTTTCGGTTTGTTCCTGAAATTGTTCATTTGACACGCCTTATATATATATATATATATATATATATATATATATATATATATATATATGAAAGTAAACAAACAATCTGTTTGAGATGCCAATAGCCGACAGTTTTTGGGAGAATATGTGTTTAATTGAAGTCGTACCTAATTTTGAAAAATAATTAGTTGATAATTAATGAATTAGACGAGCATATCTGTTTAAATGTAAAGCTTAAACAAATCGAGAAAAAGTCAATCTATGTATGTACATTTCGGCAAGAAACTGCTCTGTGTGTGATTCGAACCCTAACTGCCAGGCTGACAGTTACAAATGGAAGGCAACGAGGATGTTGTTTATTTACTTGTTACTTATTATTTTCTTAATATTTCGGGATGAAATATCCCTTCGTCAGAAGACTTCAATATATTCCAAAGAAGCACTGCATACAAATGTCTCTGGACATAATTGAGCGTGTTAAATCCTACTTAACGGACATAAATTCCACCATCGTATGTCACTCCGCCGTTTTGTTTAAAAACTTTCATTTTTTTTCAGGTCAATTAACTTTGAACCACATATGTTTGTGAATTTGTGTTAGGTGGTTCAAAGTTAACTGACCTGAAAAAATGTAAGAATTTTCTAATAAAATAACTGGTACATTATATTGTTTATTCATTAATATATCAACACTGAAAATTTCATTAAATTCAGTTAATTACCTGATTTTTAGTATTTTTTTCTTTCGGCAGGGTGACATACGATGGTGGAATTTAGGTCCGTTAAGTAGGATTTAACAATTGAGCGTCTACAAACTGAACTAGACTTGCCAAGTGAATAGACATGGATATTTTCTTCTTTTTTTATTCTTGGAAGCAGCATCCCACAAGGAAACAGTCGTATATTAAAGAAGAGGGTAAGATTTCGAAAAATTTAGGTTAGTTCCGCTTTGATGTCAACATCGAATATCGATGGGACTCCATAATGTATGGAACAAAAGTAGAAAAGAAAATAGAGAGAGACAGACAGACAGAGTGATAAAGTGAGCGTGAAAGAAGGCGAGAGAAAGAGAGAGGGAGAGAGAGGGGGAGAAAACCAAACCCCAGAGCAGTCAGTGAAAGTCTATAACATCACCCAACCCGAAAAGAATTGTTTCCAAATTCATTAAGCCAAAGAAAAATATAATTTATTTTAAAAAAAGTTAACATTAAAACATATTACATCCCATAAAATCCAACCAACCATATAACCATGTGTAACACTTTTTTTACATCCCCAGAAGTTACCGTCAAGCCCTATGTGATTTTCCCAACCCTATTGCCCTTATGGCAAGCCCCAACCTCTTTTTATCAAATGGGTGCTAGAAGGCCGTGACTGGGGGTCTACATGTCCTGGGAATGACGTTAAACTCTATCTGATGGTGAGGTTCCAGTTTTGGAGGTTTGGGGAATTTGGAGCACCCCTTCATCACCATTTCTCCCTGGTCCACTCTGACCCGGAGTGGTAGTACCTGTTAGGGTCCCATCTATGGGTTAAATAGAAAAATGCATTTATAAAAAAATTGTATTATCCATTAAGAATTGATTTATTTCAAAACTTTATCGGCATTAAATGACCCACTGAGGTTGATATGCCGTAAAACAAAACAAACCAACCAGAAGTTACCTTTAGGATGTAATCTATGAGTTAAATAGAAAAAGATTTCCCAACAAGGGTTAACATGCCATAAAAACCAGCCAACCAACCAACCAGCCGACTAACCAACTAGCAGAATTCAATTCTCACTGGACAACCCATTGGTCTGACCTTGTGCCAAATTATAAGTTTAGTAAATTACAAGGACATTTCATCACTGTTTTCATAATTTCTTTTGGTTTCTTTGTTTAATGGCATATCAACCATCATGAGGTATTCAATGCCGAAGTCATCCTTGTAAAAACAATAGTAGTGTTACTATATAACTCATACCTGGGGGTGAGAGGGTTCATATACCAAGATAATATGAATAAGGGAATCAAGTGTTAGCCCCAGGAAGAGGCCACTTAGTCTCTAAAAATTGTTAAAAGATTTTTTTTTAAAGAGTTATATACACATACGCGGATGTTCATATATATATTGGTATGAGCTCTCTAATTGGTAATTTAAATTAACTCTCACTACTAAGCATATAAGCAATGATCGTTTCCCCGAAAATTTGATCTTTCTATGACCGTAAAATACATAAACAAACCTATGTACTTAATAGTTTAAAAACAAAGTCCTCGCTACAGCTGTCAGTGGACGAGGGGGTAAGATATCAGGCTGCCAAACGATCAGTCTGAGTTCGACCCTAGGATAGTTGTTGTGTCTAGCCACACTGAAGAGGCGTGAAACGCCGAAACACGTGTCTGTGGATGACATATATATATATATATATATATATATATATATATATATATATATATATAAACATTAAAACATATTACAGCACATAATTCAAGACATTCTATTTTATTATGTTTTTATACAAGACAGTGCAATTTTTCTTTGTTTAAAAAAAGTAACAAAAAATGGGAGTTATTTGGGGGAAGGAATGGATTAATGACATTTCAGTTTATTTCGATGGGGAAAACTGATTTGATTTACGAGGAAAGTTACTAGCGGAACTAATTAAACTCGTAAATCAAGGTACCGTGACGGTAATCGTAACTATTTCAAAATGTCTCTCATGCCGCTTTCAACTGTCAGGACGGCACCTCAAATTGCATTCCATCAAATATCTACAAAATTCTTGTAGATAATTCGAAATTTTGATGTTACTGCTGAAAAAAAAAGAATACAAATATATATATATTTGTGTGTGTGTGTGTGTGCGTGTGTGTGTGTGTAACCCTACCCCAAAGGATTAAAAGACTACCAGTTTTTGAAGTCAAAGTTATGTGAGGTGGGTGGATCTGAGTAATTCAAAAACTATTCGTCTGGTCTTCTGTTCTCACAGTAAAACCGCGGCAACCGGTTCTCCCAGCTAAGATTTACCATAACCTCCCACTAGCTCAGGATGCGTGTAGCGAGATGGAAGGTCCTGAGTTTTGCGAGGACTACTATTAGAAAAGGAGGAAGAAGAAATAAGAGGGAGTAAAGGCTTTTAAAAAAAGTGATGAACATAAAACAGGTTGTCGTGAGTTTGACCGGGGCGTGATCCCCCGAATGGAGAATTTAAAGCCAACCGGAAGTTTTGGGTGTCGACCGGAACTGGAAGTCACGTGGTGACGTGGAACGACGAAGAAAAATACCGGCCTCTTTTTGCTTTCCGAGGCCTAGGGGAACGGACGGGCCTCTGGTCCCTAGTGTTGGATCACCGTAATTTAAGTGTCCTCTCTCTCTTTCTCTCTGTTTTTCCTCCTCTCCAAAACAACCCACGAGACGAGCCCTGGAAATAAAAGCTAAGCAGCTTGTGACGATATATTTCTCACGTTGTACTTTTTTTATCGACAAAATGACCGCCACGTGCCGAACACCTTTTTAGTGTCGTGAATTTGGAGGCACGTTGACAAGGCTCGCTATACAATATATATCGATATTAGAACGTTATGTATATCCGTTTTGGTACCGTGGATATATCGCTACCGCCACATTATATGCGACACAACGTATTTTTAAAGTGCGAAGCCACGCACAAACCGAAAATCATACGATGGCTTGGATCCCATTGGCAATCCCCTTTCGGGGCACCTCAGGCACCGGGCAATAAACCCAGCCCTGTCGCTTTAAATCGTGGTGGACTGGTGTTACCTGGGGTGATGGCCTCTGCGATCACACGATTAATTTGTCCAGCGGTCGGGACCGGCTAAGAACAGTTATTCGCCTCCAAGAGAAACTGCCTCGTCTTTTATGTCTCCTCACCGGCCGAACCACTCCAACAGGGGCGTGATAAGAGGCTTATCAAGAGTCACCACTCACAACCTGGAGCTTCTGTATCATCACGAGTACCTTCCGCTACAGTCCACAGCGAGTTTTTGCCACCGGGCCAGACGACCAATCCGGAAGTCTACAAGGGGACCCCGCGGCGTATGCCCCTGTCGGTGCGCTAGAAGAGAAGAGACGTGGCTGCTCCACCGCGACAATGCACCTGATCACACGCCCTGAGCTTCCGGCAGTCGTTACTTTTTTTACCGAATTTTATTTTATGGTTGAAATATTGCCATACATTTTTGCGTATAGAGCACTGAGTCTTATTGATTTAAAATATTTTTAGCGGTAAATTTGAAATAAAAGTATAGGAGACAGAAAGAAAAAAGAAAGTAAGAAAGAAAGAAAGAAAAAAGTGATTGGTGAAAAAAAGAATGAAAGAAAGAAGAAAGAAAGAAAGAAAGAAAGGGAAAAGAAAGAAAGAAAGAAGGGATTGGTGAAAAAAAAAGAAAGAAAGAAAGAAAGAAAGAAAGAAAGAAATATCCAGAGAAACAAAGAATTAGTGAAATAAATAAATAAATAAATAAAGGTAAATGGAAGAAAGAAAAAAGAAAGAAAGAAAGAAAGATCAAGAGAAAGAATGAAAGAAAAAAAAGAAAAAAGAAAAAGAGACAAATCTACCTGTTTAAAAAAAAGAAGAAAAATAACAATAAAACGTGAATAAGAAAGAAAGAAAGAAAGAAAGAAAGAAAGAAGGGATTGGTGAAAGAAAGAAAGAAATCTACCTGTCCAAAAAAAAGAAAATAAGAAAACTGAAATTAAACGTAAATAACAAAAGGGATTGTTGAAAAGTGAAAAAAGAAAGAAAAACCAGATAGGGTGGGGGAGGGGGCGGAGAAGGGTGGTGGGTGGGAGGTAAGTAAAATTCGAGTTTATCATTGTTTCAAAATATTTACATTTCAATATCAGTTTCCCAAGACTTACAGGTTTTTTTTTTGTTGTTGTTTTTCATCAGAGGAAGGAAAAGTGGTTATGCACCATAGGGGGGAAATGGAGTGAGAGACAGAGACAGAGACAGACAGAGACAGAGAGAGAGAGAGAGATCGAAAGAGAATATAAGAAAGAGTGAATGAGTGAGAAACAATAAGGGTAGGCAAAAAGAACGGCAAGAACAAGTGAGAGAGAGGGGGAGAGAGGAGCGAGAGTGAGAGAGATAGTGAGATTGAGTGAGAAAGAGAGAGAGAATGGACGA
>CM042172.1:23737172-23739672 GCA_023376005.1 Doryteuthis pealeii
ATCGATACAGAACGAGTAACCGAACGCCACAACACGTTAGCTAATCATGTCGTCTGATTCAGTCCGGCTTTTTATAGCCGTCCACTTTTTAATTCTGGGGATTCTGGACTTACCTGGGGCCAAGGGATTTTTACCGAACCGGCTCACCTACGAGGGTACACCAGCAGAGGATGATCTGACCCACCAAGAAATTACAGAAATCGGACTTACCAGGGCGGTGGCCAGATATCTGCAAAATTTCCCTGAGGAGGAACTACCAACGGCTGATACGGAAGATCCTAAGTCGTGGTTTGAAGAAAATTTTCAAGGTAAGTTATTTGACATTTTAGCAAGTGAACAGTTAAATCGGAGGGGACGAAATAGAAAGGAAAAAAAGACGTTTTTTTAGGGATTAGCTATGAATATCCAAGTAAACACGATAAGCTACATTAAGGTCTAGACTACATTGTTTATTTACAATATTGCATTGATTCTGATTGTATTACAGTTGTTTTGAAAGTATAAATAAGTGTTTCAATGTTTTTTTTTCTTTATGTCATTGGTTCCTGAAGAAATATTTTTGTAGGGAAGCAGAGACAAAAGTTATCAAATATCAAATCTTTTTTCAATAGTAGATATCAGAGAATATTTATCAATAGTGTATATTTTCATATCTACTAGATAAATAGTAGCTTGTTTTAATACTATTAAAATAAGGTGGCCCAAAATGAGCGGAAAATGCGTTTTTGACAAAATTAATTTAGCCCCAACGACAGAAAATAATTTACCAAAAATCAGGGAATTATCGGATTTTAATGAAATTTTCAGTGTGTATTTATCAATGAATGATCTTTAGAATACATTATTTATTTTATTTCAAAACTTTCTCGTTTTTTTTTTCAAGTCACTTAATTTTGACCCCCTAATTCGTTTTTAAAAACGTAGCAAACGATTTTTTGGGGCCACACTATATTAAAACAATAAATATGCTATGTTTTTTATGACAAAGATGTTTTTTATATTCTATATATGATTTTTTTCAATAGTAGATTTTTTTCAATAGTAGATATTAGAGAATATTTTCAATAGTAGATATTTTCATATCTACTAGATACATAGTAGCTTGTTTTATTACTATTAAAATAATAAATATACTATGTTTTTTATGACAAAGATGTTTTTTTATATTCTGTATATGCTATATTATTGTTTATATTTCCTATTACTAGCTATTTAATAGTAGTTTTTTTTTCGATAGTAGATATTAGAGAATATTTTTTAATAGTAGATATTAAAAACAAATGTGTGTCTTGTTGTTACACGAGATTTGCCAAAAGAAATCGATGGTACAATCCAGGGATCGATAAATTTTCCCGGGATCCAGAAGGAGGTCGATGAACGTTCAGTGAATCGAAATATGATCTTTAGGGCTCGAAATCGGTCATAAACACGTGAAAACAGAATTGTTACTGATGCGAAAATGATAAGCAAACAGTTACTACACTCTGCGCATAAACCCACTGTATGTTCGCTGACATCTATCTATTATGCTGTATTTTCACGTAGAAAATGAATATTCGAAAATCAGTCATAAACGCGTGAAAATAGAATAATTACATATGCAAGAGGGTTAAAGATTTGATACCGGACATGTGTGCCGAAAAGGGAAGTCCCCTTAACGAAAAATTGTTATATAGTAAAAAGTTGGAAAACGCATGTTGTAATGGTTAAAGTCATGGGAAATGGACTCGTCGCTCCGAGTTCAAATCCTGGACGTGGTAATTGCATTTCACTTAGCGCTAATACCCTTGGGAAAGGTATGAATCCTTCTCTCCCTCCAGCTATGGGTAAATAGTAGGGCAGACTGGGCTCTTTAACCTTGGTTAGGCAACCGGTCTAGGAGAAGGAAAACTCTGAATTCAAAGCTGTTGAACTCCGCTTAAGAAATTAACCATGTGTCACATCCTGCTCGTGCAGAGGGGTTGGTAAATATATATATAGTAAAAAATACTTATCCCCTATTACTTAAGCATAACATTTATCATCTAGATAGATAGATATAATACAAAAATCCATTTATATTACTAGATAATACATTAGAATAGAATTTGAAATAATCTATTATAGATTATTTTAATGTATTATCTAGTAATATAAATGGATTTTTGTATTATATTTATAAAATTAGCCCCTATAAAGGGACCGGTTTAGCTCAGTCGGTAGAGCGTTCGTCTAGAAACCACAAGGTTCCTAGTTCGATACCGGTCCTCGCTAACTCAGCGTATGAGTACCACAGGGATCTGTGCGGTAAAGTAAGGAGCTGATGGTAGGTGTGGCGCTCCACCTCAGACGCCAAAACAATCTCCTTGGTCTAGCGCTATTGAAAAGGGGATAGACTCCCTCGCTGACTAGCTTATGCCGACTTTAGGCCGCCCCGACGACTTTACTTAAGCATAACATTTATTATCTAGATATATATATATATAATACAAAAATCCATTTATATTACTAAGTGATACAT
>CM042172.1:23747172-23779672 GCA_023376005.1 Doryteuthis pealeii
GGTGGTGATGAATGTTTTTTTAAGAAACATTTGAAGTTGTTAATCTCCATGTCAACTATTAAATAAATACAAGAGTGCATTACGAGTTTCCTAAGGGCGTCATGTTAGTAGTTATTATATACTTTGCTATGTTTATAAGTAAAGAGTGCACAATATCATTTAATACATTTCTCACCCTCCAAACCTACCTCTATAAATTGATACACACGTTTGTCTGAGTTTTTTCCTTGTTGTTCCTCATATCTCTACTACACTACACACACACACACATACACACACATAAATATATATATATATATATATGTAAAATGAAACTGGAAGTGAATCCGACGGTATGTTGAAAAAATGAATAAAGGAAAGAAAAGTGTAGAATGGATAATATTATTCAGACTATTATTATTATTTCTAAATAATCAAATGAATATTATTATTATTTCATTTCATTTGATTATCTAAAAATAATAATAGTTTGAATAATGTACACATGGATAAACTCCTGACCGAAACACGTGTAAGTAATATTGATTAAAATATCCTATATTATCCATTCTATACTTTTCTTTCCTTTATTCATTTTTTCAACATATATATATATATATATATATATATATATATATAATATATATATATATATATATATAATATATCGCAGTTAGCATTAAATCCACTAAGCAAATAAGTATACAATCTTATTTAATTGGGGATTTTTTCACTAAAACCGATTAAAAATTGTTCAATATAAAGAGCTAAATAGACGATTAAAATCGAATGGTTTAAAAACTACCTACTTAAGTTTTTCGCAGTAGCGCGAATCTTCAGGGTATTTTATTTCGACCATCATCACGGTATTTTATGGTAGGAAGAAAAAAAAACAGAAGTAAATAAGATTTTATACTTATTTGCTTGGTGGTAACTGCGATATATATATATATATATATATATATATATATATATATATATATTACATTGGAATTTTTGAGACCCTGGGTTTCATGCTTTTTACAAGTTCATCAGAACGGTCTGATAAATGCGTAAAAAGCATGAAACGCTGGGACCACAAAAATGTCCATATAATATGTATATGCTAATTATATATATATATATATATATATATATATATATATATATATTCTTCGGTGGGGTACCAAGTAATTTAATATTTGGATAATTCTAAGCTGGTCTATTCTTCCAACTGTACGGTATTGAAAAGTTCAGGTCAGATTTTAGAGCTCAATGTTTAATTTTTATAAACAGAGCAAAGTTATTAGTCAAGACAAAAAGCTTAAAAATCGGGTATTAAGTGATTATGGCGCATGAGTGGAAATGGACCATAATTACTTAATAGCCGATTTTTAAACTTTTTGTCTTTACTAATATATATATATAATCCAAAAGTCCAGAGAAGAAATCTTCCTTACGACACAAGAGTTTTAATTTAAAAAACCTGTCGCAGTTTGAGAGCTCGATGTGTGCTCTTAATGTTAGAGTAACAGAGCAAATATATAAGTAAAGAAATAACAAAAGACTTAGAGATTTATCATTATAGTCTATTTCAGGGAGCTTAGACAAAGTGTCTAACTCTCCCTTTCTCTGTCTTTAAAGTAATAAAGAATTCATCATTCGCATCTGATGAGTCGGGAGAGTTAGACACTTTTTCTAAGCTCCCTGAAATAGACTATAAAGCTAAATCTCTAAGTCTTTTGTTATTTCTTTACTTATATATATATATATATATATATATATATATATATATATATATATAATGAATGTCAGACAAAAATTCTTGAGTATCTATTTATTTATCTAATATGAGGATTGGCTCAGTTTTTTTTATCAGAGAATTTAGAAAAATAATCAGATAAAAGGAATACTGGAAAATTGCCATGACAACCACGGAGACAGTTTTATTTTATCATTTTTCCAATCATCTAATGAAACTGGTAAATGATTGAGAAACCTTATATCAAACAAATGAATAATCCAGCAAATTATATATATATATATATATATATATATATATATATATATATATATATATATATTCTTTTATTCATGTTTTGTCAAACACAACGGACATTTCATGTCTGACGAATTTGTTTTTTTCGTTCTTTTCAAGATGTCTGGACAGTTTTTAAATGTCTAGATGAAGTCGGTTGATAAGTCCACCGAAGGTTTTATCATTAGTACTTTCGGCACTTCATAGTGCCATCTTCAGTTGTAGAGTAGTCGAGTTGGTTTCTGGGAATAGGAAGTGGAATTTGCGGGAAATTATAAGCATTTGAAGTGTTACTGCTGTATTCAAAGTTAATCTTGTTTAAAGTAGCTTTAAGGAAAAAAACTTTTTTGAAAAGTAAATTTTTCTGTTGTGCAATTCAAATTATTTTGATTTACCATCTGATGGACTGAATTCTGGGGAGCTATATTAAATCAACTTTGATTTATAAAGGCCCCAATTTTGGTCGAAATAAATTTATTATGGAATAACGGTGTTGAGTTTTTCCTTCCTTTCAAAGATAAATATTGCTCTGTATATAATCTAAAAAGTTTATTATACATTGAGCTCTCTTTAGTGATTTAAAGATTCACTGTATTTATACATACTGGATCATACAATAATAATACAGTGTGTCTTAGATATCACATATAGAATCATCCCTTACTACCAAGATTTGGATACCTTTCATCTATCTATCTATCTATCTATCTATATATATATATATATATATATATATATATATATATATATATATATATATATGCGTGTGTGTGTGTGTGTGTGTGTGTGTGTGTGTGTGTGTGTTGAACACGACGAACATTTCATGTCTGACGAGGTTTTTTTACCGATCTTTTCAAGTTGTCTGGACAGTTTTTTAACGTCCGAGTGGAGCTGCTGGATAAGTCCATCGAAGGTTTTAACAGACTGCGTGGTAAGACAAACCGAGTAGCGGTAGGAGTAAGTAGGGAGAAGAACTCACGGAATTATATGAAATCTTGTGAGGAATGGGGGTTGGAAGGAGAATTGGCGGGAAATTATATTGTTAAAAAGAACCAGGAACCAACTCGTCTACTCTACCCCTGAAGATGGCACTACGAAGTGCCGAAAGTAGTTGTGATAAACGGAAAAGAGGGAAAACTCTGAATTCAAGACGAACAACATATACTGGACACTACTGAAGAAGTAAGGACGAGCTAATAAGTGATGTTCCCCTGTGCACACCTACACATACACACATCAGAATAGGTCGACTAGCAAAAACGTACATTCATCAGCTCTGTACGAATGCTGGATGCCGTGAGGTGGACCTTCCAGAGCAATGACCAATAGGGACGAACTGTAAGAAAGTCATGGAAATCCGTGCTGTCAATATGACTTGATGAGGATGATGATAATGATGATGATGATGAACCTCCTCTTGCAAATTGACCTTGTGTCGAATCTTACTCGTGCGAATGGATTTAGTAAATACAATGGTACCGTCAAGCCCTAGCATCCATACGATTGTCCCAACCCTATAGCCCTTATGGCAACCCCAACCCTTGGGTGGCGACCCGTGATACTTAAGGATAGAACCCAGGTGGTTGATCTTGGGCTAGACGGGCGGTCGGAGAGGCCCCCTCCGATCAATCGGCTGGCTACGTCAAGCCCTAGCACCTATATGATTGTCCCAACCCTATTGCCCTTATGGCAACCCCCAATCCCTTTTTATTATATGGGTGGTAGAAGGCAGTGGCCGAGGGTCTACATGTCCTGGGAATGACGTTAAACTCTATCTGATGGTGAGGTTCCAGTTTTGGAGGTTTGGTGAATGTGGAGCACCCCTTCATCACAATTGCTCCCTGGTCCACTCTGACCCAGAGTGGTAGTACCTGTTAGGGTCCCATCTATGGGTTAAATAGAAAAATGCATTTATAAAAAAACATTGTATTATCCATTAAGAATTAATTTATTTCAAAACTTTATCGGCATTAAATGACCCACTGAGGTTGATATGCCGTAAAACCCAACCAGTGATAGAAGGTGGTGACTGAGGGACTACATGTCCTGGGAATGACGTTAATCTCTATCTGTTGGTGAGGTTCCAGTTCTGGAGGTTTGGGGAATGTGGAGCACCCCTTCATCATCATTGCTCCCTGGTACACTCTGACCCGGAGTGGTCATACCTGTTAGGGTCCCATCTATGGGTTGAATAGAAAAACATGTGTTTATGAACAAAATTTGATTTATTCATTAAGACTGAATTTATTTCAAAACTTTGACGGCATTAAATGACCCACTGAGGTTGATATGTCGTAAAACAAAACCAAACCAAACCAAACCTAACCTTACGTTTAGGATTACCTTCGTATTAACATCTTGGCCACACCTCTATTTCATATTCTTTTCGTCAAGCAGTATTTCTTTCCACTTGGTTCAAATAATTAGCCTTTGGGGGGGGGGTTCTCAGAAGATATGACGACAGTTAGCGCGCGTTTATTTCCCGCCACACAAGAAGGGAATTAGAATCTCGTTCCGTTGTGGACTCGATACAAATCTCGTAACCTACGCAAAAAAATAAATATAGGGTGTATATTGACACTTTGCCAACATCCCTCCTCCCCCTCCTTTCCTTCCACCCAACACCCCCTCACCATCATCATCATCGTTAACATCATTATCGTGAAACGTCAAAGCTAATATCATTCAATCACAAGTTCCATAGGGTCCCATCTATGGGTTAAATAGATTTTAAAAAATGATTTTTAAACATCGAATGGCTAGGGGGGGCGTCCACCAGAGTAAAATAGGCTTAAAAGGTAAAATAAATTAGCATAAACTAAACAACCAATAAAAAACAAAGACAGAACACCATTTAAATTTATTATTTTATTTATTTATTTATTTTATTCAAATAAATTAGCACAAACTAAACCAACCAATAAAAACAATATATATATATATATATATATATATATATATATATATATATATATATATATATACCGTCCCATACCCACGCTGTAAAATAGAATATTTGACGTCATATTTCAAAACCGTCCCTTTTTTCAAACTTCAAAAATCTTTAAACAGACTGAATAACAATAACTACCACTCGCTTTTTCTCGTTATTCTGTGATAAATAATTTCTTATCACCTTCCATATACCAACAAATGCCCTGTAGATGATCTAATTAATAGATCGAAACACTGCAGCGTCGGCCAATAAACTTACCACTCAACTTATTTAAACCTGTGTTTTTTCATTTTTCCTGATATACTACATACCGTCGGATTCACTTCCTTTCTTCACATATATGTGTGTGTGTGCGCGTACATACATATATATATATATATATATATATATATATGTGTGTGTGTGTGTGTGTGTGTGTATGTACATATATATATATATATATATATATATATATATATATATATAGGTAAAAAAAGTTAAGAACCATTAGTCTAACTAGATAGATGGATAGATAGATAGATAGATAGATAGGAACAAACTTAGATAGATAGGTAGATAGGTAATTAATATGGCATAGAGAGGAAGAGAAAGGGCGAGAGAGAGAGAGAAATGGCGAGAGAGAGAGAGAGTAGACTGAAATAGATAGATAGAAGCAAACATACACAGACAAAAAAAAGGTAAAAAAAAAAGGTTGGGGACCATTGGGTTAAATAGATTAAAGAATGAATAAAGGTATTCGGCATAAAATAACCCAGCAAGAGTTGACATGCCGTAAAATCCAACCAACCTATCACTTATTAATGGAATGTCATCCAGTTATCCGTATATTTCCAGCTGTTCTCTCCGCTGCTCAAACCACGAAACCATAAGAAACAAACCACAACTATGTCATATCCACCGCCGCCGCCACCACCGCCTTCGCCGCCGTTCCACATCACCTCAACCTCCGCCACCATCTTCTCTCATCTCCCAGCATCTATTTCTATACCCCCTCGACACACACACACATAACCACACATACACACACACACACACACACACCCTGCCGAGGAGGTGCGTGAGTTAAAAAAAAAAAAAGGTGGGAATGCTATTTATCTGATGACTGCGATTAACAGAGGCTGTTTATCGTTTTGTGAGGAATTATACGAAAAATTTGTGTCAGTCGGATACCCACTGGGGACCCCCACTGTATTGCACGGGAAGCCAAGGGAAAAAAACAGCAAGAAGTCGCCGACCGCAACACCCGGTTGAACCCACCGTTTGTATGTAACGCTATTGGTTACACTGTCCGGGTCTTTACTCCTTCTGTCAGTACATATACTAAAATTAGAAAGACACAAAGACGATAAGCAGAATCTCTGCGCAAATATGATACGAACATTTGTGAATCGTTCTATATCTTTTTAGGAACACTTGAAACCATATAATAAATGATTATTATTAATACTAGCAAAATAAAAAAAACGCACTCCGGGTGATGTAAAAATAGATTATTGAAACATATTGCCTGAGGGATGGGAGTTAAAAATTCAATGTCAGCGAGTTTGTACCCTAAGTAAGTAAAATCATCAAATTCATTAAAGGATTAAAAAAATAAAACAATTTGAAATGTAAACTTTAAATATGTATTAAGATAAAACAAACTATATACAGATATATAATACCAGTCATGTATTTATTAAAACTTGTTTTAAAAAACAAATAAGGACTGTCTAATGTTGCATGTTCAAATTTCGAGTGTATTTATTCTATGTTATGACGATTTGGGGTAATGTGACGTAAGCAGTGACGTAGTTTTTGTAACAGACAAAACCCGGAAGCGAATCTCCATTATTAATAGATTAAACTAGCAGGACATGTGGATATACTAGGTATGTCAGAAAAGTTCTGATGTTTGGGCAACTCGAGTCGCCCCACAGTAAAACCGCCCTGTCGGCTGGGGCGTTAGAATGCACCGACTGCACCTCTGCAGAGAGGTAAGACTCCCCAAAATGAGGTCACCTGTTGGTCGTGGGCGGCGACCCGTGATGCTTAAGGACGGAGTCTTGGTGGATGCAACACTCCACTAAGACCCTTACTTAGGCTAGATGGGCGGAATGACATTAAACTCTATCTGATGGTGAGGTTCCAGTTCTGGAGGTCTGAGGAATGTGAAGCACCCCTTTATCACCATTGCACTCTGCTCCACTCTGACCCAGAGTGGTAGTACCTGTTAGGGTCTCATCTATGGGTTGAATAGAAAAATCTGTTTATAAAAAAATTGAGTATCCATTAAGACTGAATTTATTTCAAAACTTTATATGCATTAAATGACCCACTGAGTTTGATATGCCGTAAAACAAACCAAACCAAACTCGGCCTGGATTTTCCAACATATCTTCTTTCTTAGGAAAATTAATTCTTAATAGCTATAACATATCGAACCTTGATTAATATACGAGATATGTCAGAAAAGTTCCAGAACTGGTGTCATAAAAAAAATTATTTCAAACCCAAACTACAAGTTATCCCCTTCAAATAATCCCCCTGGAGTCTAATGCACTTTCCCATCCTTCTCTGTGATGTTTGCATGCATTCATGGAAGGATCCTTCCGGGATTCTCCGTAGCTCTGTCGTCACGGCCTTTATGATGTCGTATACATCCTCAAAACAGGTTCCCTTGATGGACCCATTGAGCTTGAGTTAGAGGAAACAATCACATGGAGCCAAGTCGGGCGAGTAGGGTGGTAGCTCCAACACAGTGATGTTCTTCTGTGCCAGGAACTCTCGGATACTCAGGGCAGTGTGAGCAGGTGCTTTGTCATGGTGAAGCACCCACCCATTGTCCTGCCACATCTCTCGCTTTTTCTCGCATGTTATTAGTATGTTGATATGGTCAACAGTATTAATAATGTAAAACAATTTTAGGTTTAACTTGCAAATCGTCCTCAAAATTAAAACGGAAACTTATTCGGTGGTGTTCCATGACAGTTACAATGTATGAATGAACTTTTTGCGAATTGGATTACAGTTTAGGGGTTTGGGGATTAAGGTTGTTTTAATTACATATTGATTAAAAAAATAACAACCCAAAACCCCCAAATTACTATACATTTAATTAACCATTGAAATTAATTATTGAATCCAACGGTAGACACATTAGTCTCAGTTGTTTGTATTAGTATTGCAATGTATAATTTCAATTAAACTTGGTTTTAAAAAATATTTTTCAACATTAAATGTATAGTAATTTGGGTTTTTGTTGTTGTTGTTGTTGTTTTTTAAGCAATAGGTAATTAAAAACAACCTTAATCCTCAAAACCCTAAACCCAATTCGCAAAAAAGTTCATTAACTACAGTTAAACTGTCATGGAGCACAACAAAGTAAGTTTTCGTTTTAATTTTGAGGATGATTTGCAAGTTTAACCCTATTTTATTAATATTTCAGGTTTAAATAAAAAATCAAATCATGGAGAATGTGACGTAAATAACAAAGGGAATTGTGATTTGGGTAGTGACATAGTTTCGATTACAGACAGAAAAAACATACAATCTCCATTATAATAATATATACTAGCAGCGGCTACCCGGCTTCACCTGGGTAGAGGGGGGGTGTTTAAGTTAGTCCCGCAGATCCATTATTACTGAAGCACGAGTTGAATCCTCGTGGGATGCCCCATTTAAATCCCTATGTAAAAAAAAAAATAGACCTTGCATTGATCCAGCTACTCTCAAAAGAAATGTTAATGTCGACTATCTAAAATATTAAATTTAAAACAAAATCCATGCTGTTATCATTTAATTTTTGTTTTTTAATTATCTTCACGAATATAAATTAAATCTTTATTATTTTTGCTCAAAAACCAAGCCCTGGTGATAATTAATGTGTATATATATTTACTTTGTCGTTAATTGTTTTATTTTCTAAGTTTCCTCCTGATATACACATACATACTACTGCCCTTTATATATGGATAGATTAATCCCAGTTCAGAAATTAGAATTTATAAGTTTTTTTTTAATTGAACGATAGTATTAATTGATGTATAGATGTAAAGGTTGCGTAGTGATTCAGTTCTATACACTTTTTTACCCCACAGCTGCAAAAGTGAACTGTTTTAATTTTTTTATTGTTACTCTGAAATAGAGTAACAATAAAAAGCCTAAAGTTGTAACTAACATTAAAGTATGTTTGGGCCACTCGAGTCGCTTTCCGCACCAAAAGATTTCACATCATTTTTTGATCAAATTCAAGATAAGTGTCCAATTAATTAGAATGCTTGACTTCTGAAATAAAAGCATCAGGAACCGGTGTTATAACGGAAATCGGGTGGATTAATGGGTCGCCTAGTTACGATTAAAAAATCATTCACTTAATTAATAGCTTTTTTTTAGTATCTTTCCTATACTCATATAATTTTTTGAAAATCTTTCCAAATCCAATTTCTGTGCTTTGAGACCGAACGTTTCCTACAAGAAAGAAGTTGTAAGGCCACTTGCTGCCAATCACACAGACCATCCGAGTGAGACGAACAAGATATGCTGGACACCGCACTGCTGGACAAGCAAGGATGAACTTGTTTGAAGCCTAAAGGATGGCCACTAAAATCGTAACACATAGCAAGGGTATTATCTGCGTTATTTGAACTATTGTCCTCATCTTCATTGTTATCTGTACAACGTTTCGGCCGATATGCCCTCCGGCCTTCTTCAGGTATTTCTTGTCGGACTCGGGAACCTTCTTGTCGTAGTCAAGAACTTTCTTGTCGTAATCGGGAGCCATCACGGAACTTTGAACCTAACCCTTTTTCAGTCCACGTTCTCATTCCGCTAACCATAGCTGAGGTAGGAGCTGTGTTAATTATTTTTCTATGTTACTGCCGCCGGTCGGGATTGAAACTGGAATCCAGAGATAACTGTCACTTAGAACTGTCTTAACCTAACTACCTTATCCACTAGGCCATGTGTCCAATTCTCGAGTCCGAGAAGGTTCCTGAGTCCGACAAGAAATACCTGAAGAAGGCCGGAGGGCATATCGGCCGAAATGTTGTACAAATAACAATGAAGATGGGGACAATAATCCGAATAACGCAGATAATACTAATCATCAAGCCTCATCTCAAACATTCAGAGAAAAAACTCTTTCCTCTACTCATTGTATACGCACTGTTGGACAAACAAAGATGAATTTGTTTGAAGCCTTAAGGATGGCCACTAAAATCAAAACACATAACAAGGGTTAACATGCCGTTAAACCAACCTGCCAATTTATCTTTTGTGGAAACGAACCGAAAGCGATAAGGTAAATTAACTGAAACCCGAAACTTTGGAATCTCCAGTTCAATACTCTATAACTGGGGTAGCGTGTAGTGTGTCAAAAACGTTGCTGGGGTCATTGGGATCTTTTTTTTTTTTTTAAGGCAAATAAAACCAATACACCCAGTATGAGGGAGAGGATAATTATTTCAAATTAGGGATTTACTCTTAACCCCACTTTTAGCAAAAAAGGCAAATAAGAAAGGAAATGGGACCTCTACTGACCCTCCCCCTCCTGCACCCCAAAAGCAAACAGTAAGGTTAGCAGGATTTGAGGTCGACTATATTTTGTCAATGAAGGGATTTTTGTCTTACATATTCATTTCCTTCTCGACATATTTCAGAAATGCTTCTTTTACATTAAAAAAAAAAAACTAGCAAAATATGCGTCCTTCGCCGGGCGTAAGTATTTAAGTTTTAATCTAATAAAACACATTAAATTAGAAAAAACTAACGAAATTAAATAAGAACGCATAAAAAAAGATTATATTTATTTTAATTACATTTTAATTGGTTTCGATAAAAAAAAATCATTCATGGATTAATTTTAATACTTAGAGAATCTAAATACCAATACTCGTGTTTCTTAATTGTACGAACGTTATCATCTTGCAATACCCCTCAGTTAAAAATGAGACAGTCCAAATCGTCCAAGATGAAATGTAAAAATGTAAATCCTGATTATCTGGTCTTGCTTATCTACCGAATTCTTATTTCTTATGAGTGTCGCCAGAATAAAAGCTTGATCAAGCAAAAACTATTTCACAGACCAACAAAACGAGCATATAAAAGACGCCATGTCAACCAAGCCGGTCAGTCTACGTTCCGATGAAAAGGCGCAAGCGGCCTCGGAAATTCAACGAAATAAAACGAAACTTAACTTTCTAAAACTGAGTTTCTTATATTTCATACCTAATGCTTCATACTAAATCCCAAACAATATATATTAAAAACAGATATATACACACACACACACACACACAGATACACACACACACACACACACACACACACACACACATATATATATATATATATATATATATATATATATATATAATATAAATTGAAAATGGAAGTGAATCCGACGGTATGTTGAAAAGCGAAATAAAGGAAAGAACGTATAGAATGGATAAAATAGGATATTCTAATTAATTCAACTTACACGTGTTTCGGTCAGGAGTTTATCCATGTGTACATTATTCAAACTACTATTATTTTTAAATAACAAAATGAAATGAAATAATAATAACAGGAAAAATGTAGAAATGTTCCGCACACAAAGAAATATCGACCTTCCTCAGAGAAAATCCTTATTTTTTTAAATAAAATTCGTTGGAACGCGGAGAATTTTTGAAATGTTCGAAAAAAGAACTTTTTAAAAATATATATATAAAAAACATTTTTGGTTCAGCTAAATTTGTATATAATTTTAAAAAGTATCATACTTTATTGATCAGCAATTTTAAACGAATAAAAACAAAAGAGAGCGAAAGAAGAAGAAACACAAAGGGCACCGGTCCAAAGGGCCCTTAAGTTTCTTCTTCTTTCGCTCTCTTTTCTTTTTATTTGTTTAAAATTGCTGATCAATAAAGTATGATACTTTTTAAAATTATATATTATATATATATATATATATATATATATATATGAAAGTATGCAAACAGGCTTAAGTCTGTTTGAGATGGCGATAGCCGACAATTTTGGGAGAATAAGTGCTTAATTGAAGTTATACCTAATTGAAAGTTAATTAGTTGATAATTAATGAATTAGGCAAATATATCTGTTCAAATATAAGGCGTAAACAAATTGAGAAAAAGTCAATCTCTGTATGTACAATTCGGCATATTATGCCGCATCAGCAGAGTTATAGACAGGAGATTGCTCTGTGTGTGATTCGAACCCCGACTGCCAGGCTGACAGGCGGGGATTCTAACCCTTACACTAGCTGGTTTTTTCCCAGATTTCTCGTTTGTTTTTAAACTGATATATGCTACATTTTGGGTGACTTTTTGCACGACAGTATGAAAGTAAACAAACAGGCTTAAGTCTGTTTGAGATGGCGATAGCCGACAATTATGATGTGTTTGTGAGTGAAGGTGTGCTTTGTATAACGGAAGAATAGAAAATGGGTACCCTGAGTTCAAATCCAAGAATAGGTTTAAACGCCTTTTCCTTTACAGTGAATGACATTTCTAAATCCGCCCTATCGGTTGGGATGTTAGAATGCACCGACTGCACCTCTGCAGAGGGGTAAGACTCCCCCAATGAGGCCACCTGTTGGCCGTGGGTGGCGACCCGTGATGCTTAAGGATAGAACACAAGTGGATGAGCAGTTCATGACTTGCAATATTCCACTTTGGTCCTATCTTGGGCTAGACGGGCGGTCGGAGAGGCCCCCTTCGATCAATCAGCTGATCACGTCAACCCCTAGCACCTATATGATTTTCCCAACCCTATTGCCCTTATGGCAAGCCCCAACCCCTTTTTATCATATGGGTGCTAGAAAGCGATGGCTGTGGGTCTACATGTCCTGGGAATGACGTTAAACTCTATCTGATGGTGAGGTTCCAGTTTTGGAAGTTTGGGTAATGTGGGGCACCCCTTCATCACCATTGCTCTCTGGTCCACTCTGACCCGGAGTGGTAGTGCCTGTTAGGATCCCATCTATGAGTTAAATAGAAAAACATGAGTTCATGAACAAAATTGTATTATCCATTTAAAAATGAAATTATTTCAAAACTTTCTTGGCATTAAACATTTTTGAATACCAAATAGAAGTATTCGGCATAAAATAACCCAAGGCGTTGACATGCCGTAGAATCCAACCAACCAACCAACATTTCTAAAGCCAAAGAGGAAAAAAAACATTAAACGTAGAATTTTGTGTTAATTCAACACATGCTGTTAAAATATGAGATCATTTCAACAAAAAAAGTTATTAGATTACGAAATGGTGTCAATTTTCATGAAACACCCCGAAGGCATTTACCAAGCCCATTCGCTACGGATAGGATGTGACACAAGGTCGCAAGTATGGGGCATCCAGCGAGAATCGAACCCGCTATTCTGTCATAATGAGATTTCGAGACTAGCTTGTTAACCATTACACTAAGATGGGACACCTCGTTTACCCAACCCGTTCTCTACGGATAGGACGTGACACGAAGTCGCAAGTATGGGGCATCCAGTGAGAATCGAACCCGGTATTCTGTCATAATGAGTCTGCGAGACTAGCTTGTTAACCATTAGACTACGATGGGACACCTCGTTAACCCATCCTGTTCGCTACGGATAGATGTGACACAAGGTCGCAAGTATGGGGCATCCAGCGAGAATCGAACTCGGTATTTTATCGTAATGGGTCTATGAAACTAGCTTCTTAACTATTACACTACGATTGAATGAACTGTATATTCTTATTTTTGGCAAAAAGTCGTTTTTATGGTCTTTCAGTCATTAGCTAGATGGAGCTACCATTACCAATTGCCTAAGTTCATTTGCAACCTCACTGGTGACAATTTGAAATGTGGGTGGTATTTCTGTCACACCTTATATTTAGAGATAATGAGAATGTTTGTGTTCAGTTAACAAATCCTTTAGTTTTTACTAGCAGCGGCTACCCGGCATCGCCTGGGTAGAGGGGGATTATCTATACATATATAAAGGGTAATTGTGTGTGTCTGTATGTCTGGAGGGAACTTCGAAAATAAAACAATTAACGATAAAGTAAATATATATACACATTAAATATCACCAGGGCTTGGTTTTTGAGCAAAAATAATGAAGATTTGATTTATATTTGGGAAGATATTTAAAAATTCAAATTTGAATAGTAACAGATGGGAAAGTCATTTGCATGTTATTTTGTTTATTTTTGTTTTAAGTTAGTCCCGCAGATCCATTATTACTGAATCGTGAGTTGAATCCTCGTTGGATGCCCCATTTAAATCTACATGTAAAAAAATAGACCTTGCATTGATCCAGCTACTCTGAAAAGAAATGTTAATGTCGACTATCTAAAATATTAAATCAAAAAAAAAATCCAGGCTGTTATATTTAAATTTTATCTTTTAATTATCTTCACGAATATAAATTAAATCTCTATTATTTTTGCTCAAAAAACCAAGCCCTGGTGATATTTAATGTGTATATATATTTACTTTGTCGTTAATTGTTTTATTTTTCGAAGTTTCTTCCGAATATACAGATTCACACAACCGCCCTTTATATATATATAGATTAATTCGCATGTTTCTTAATTGTACAACCATTATCATCTTGCAACACCCTCAGATCAAAAATGAAACCGTCCAAATTGTCCAAAATGAAATGCAAAAATGTAAATCCTAATTATATGGTGTTGCGTATCTGTCTAATTCTTATTTCTTATGAGTGTCGTCACCCCAGCTGAATAATGGACTCTTCTGTTTTTATGATAAAGAAAGAAAGGGTAGACAAAGGACATGCGACGAAGAAAGAAAGATAGAAGAGGAAAGATAGACGTGAGCACGCGGAAGTGATAACGCTTTTCTGTTTCAATCGAACATGATGAAAAGACGAAGAAAAGGAAAGAAAGAGAAAAAGAGTGAAAGAGAGTTAAATCAAGATTATTATACTTTTTACATATTGAACTATTTAGCAATAGCTCTTAAGTAAACATATCAAACGTTGTAATACTTAGATCATCATAATGTGGTATTCACAGGTCCTGCTAATCAAGATTATTAGAAGAAAGAAAGAAAGAAAGAAAGAAAGAAAGAAAGAAGAAGGAAGACAAAGAAGAAAGAAAGAAAGGGAAAGTTATGGGTAGGGGTGAGCACGCTGAAGCGATAACGCTAATCTGTTTAAATCGAAGATAAGGAAAAGACAAAAAGAAGGAAAGAAAGATAAAAATAGCTCTTAAGTAAACATATCAAACGTTGCAATAATAAATTATCATACTGTGGTGTATCCTCAGGTCCTGCCAGTCAAGATTATTATATTTTACATATTAAACTATTTAACAATAGCTCTTAAGTAAACATATCAAACGTTGTAGTAAATAAATATCCTACAGTGGTATAACCACGGGTCCTGCTAGTTAAGTTTAAAAAGAGCTTTTATTCCTTTTTATATTGCATTTATATTATATATATTCTTGACAAAAAATCTTGATAAAAATCTCGTCCTTTTGAAAAGTCACGTGTACTATGTAAGTTTTGGCAACAAGAAAAAAATAAGAAAAAAACAACATACAACATGGCGTCACTGAAGAAAAGAAAAAAACACTTAACACGTAAGTTTAAAGACTCTAATTATTCTCTTTTCTTTTTGTAATATTGTCGTCTTATTGAGCACAAAGTGGGTATAGGCAAAATTCTGGTACGACAGCTCATCGCTGCTTAGCTTCGGTGCCGTAAAAAGGCAAAATCCTTAACCCTTTTATTGTCTTGATAGCCACGTGTTGATAAATTGTTTTCTGTGACACGTTTGAGAGCCATATGTGGCACTAACCACTGCCTAACCACCAGTATTCCCTCATTAACCATCACGGGTCGCCACCCACGGGCAACAGGTAGCCACATTGGGGGGGTGAATTTATCTCTCTGCAGAGGTGCAATCGGTATTATATCTATTAATAATGGAGATTCGCTCTTTATTTGTCTGTAACAAAAACTACGTCATTGTTTACGCCACATGATCCAAAATCGTCATAACAGAATAAATACACTCAAAATTTGAACATGCAGCATTAGACAGTCCTCATTGTTGAATACATATTTAAAGTTTACATTTCAAATTGTTTTTATTTTTTATTCTTTAATGAATTTGATGATTTTACTTACTTAGGGTACAAACTCATGACATTGATTTTTTACTCCCACCCCTCAGCAATATCTTTCAAAAAATATTTTTACATCGCCCGGGTGTTTTTTATTTGCTAGTATATATAATGACCTACGAGAGTCAGATGCTATCTACCTAGGTTTCACCCGAATGGTTCTTCAGGATAATTCTGACTGAATTATATAAATTATAAGCTTAGTAAATTACTATATGCTTACGATTTATATAATTCTGTCAGATTATCCTGAAGAACCCTTCGGGTGAAACCTAGGTAGATAATGTCTGACTCGCGTAGGTCATATATATATATATATATATATATATATATATATATATAAGGGCAGTTGTGTGTATATGTATGTCCGGAGGAAACTTCGAAAATAAAAACAATTGACAAAAGTAAATATATATACACATTGAATATCACCAAGGCTTGGTTTTTGAGCAAAAATAATAAAGATTTGATTTATATTTGTGAAAAGGATCAAAAAATAAAATTTAGATGATAACAGAATGGAATATTTTGAATAGTAGGCATTAACATTTCTTTTCAGAGTAGCTGGATCAATGCAAGGTCTATTTTTTTACACGGGGATTTTAATGAGGCATCCCACGAGGATCCAACTCACGATTCAGTAATAATGGATCTGCAGGGCTAACTTTTTAAAAATCCCCTCTCTACCCTGGCGATGCCGGGTGCGCTTCTAGTATATATATATATATATATATATATATATATATATATATATATATATTATATTATTATTATTATTATTATTATTTATGTTTTGCTTGAAGGCAATTACAATGCGTATATCATAAAATTCGATAATTATAGAAGATAATAATGACAAGTGAATTTCGGTAAAGAATTATTGTGTGTGTAGAACATCGTACAGACTGTTTCAAATTTATTAAGTCTCATCAGCGATGTATACTAACGATTTCCCTCCGACAGAAATCGAAACCGGGACTTCAGCTATATATATATATATATATATATATATATATATATATATATATATATATATCACAAATACAATTATTTGTTCTTTTCTTTTCTGTGTTGATAAATGAGAACATCTCGGAAGTGGCAAAATGGTAAATTACTTAACAAGACGGAAGTATATTTTTTCAACCGGAAGTTGTCTGCTGTATGTTTCTATTTTCAACAACTCCTACATTAACTTCTTAAAATGGAACTTGTTTATTTTTCAGAAACCGTAGCCCCCACATCTATTCTTTCCCAAGATGCGTAAAAACATTTGTGGTGTCGGGGTGGGTACGGGCGGTTCTAAATCACGCCTCTCATCACCTCACAGAAACACAAAAAAGGCTCATTAAAAGTGATTGATTTTAATGGCATGTAGGGTTATTTTATGCATGAGGTTAGAGAATCGCATTCACTGTACGTTCATATTTACATTTTTTAGTAATGGCTGGAGAGGCACCATCTACCTGTCTGTGGAAGAATTTGAGTCCAACCGAATTAAACACCAAAAATTGAAGCGGGGGCCGGGTTAGCTCAGTCGGCAGAGCGTTCGGCTAGAAACCACAAGGTTCCTAGTTCGATGCCGGTCCTCGCCAACTCGGCGTATGAGTAGCACAGGGAACTGTGCGGTAAAGTAAGGAGCTGACGGTAGGTGTGGCGCTCCACCTCAGATGCTAAAACTAATCTCCTTGGTCTAGCGCAAGTGAAAAGGGGATAGACTCCCTCGCTGATAGGCTGATACCGACTTTAGGCCGCCCCGACGACTTTACTTTTTTACTTATTAGAAAGGGTAATTTTCCTCCCATTCAAAGTGGGGAAGTTCCAGCATGTAGTTTATATGGAAGAGTATGTCTCTCCAGGACTGGCCTGGTGAGTCATCTGAGAAAACACAAGTATAGAGTGTCAAATGCTACTGGCACTCAACTATGATTTTAAAAAATTTAAAAATTAAAAAAAACAGGAAATAAAAAATAGAATAAGAAAGTAAAAAAAAAAAAAAATTAAACAAACAATAGAAAATATTCGCTTCCGGTTTTTTGTCTGTAACAAAAATTACGTCACTGCTTACGTCACATTACACAAAATCGTCATAACATAGAATAAATACACTCAAAATTTGAACATGCAACATTAGACAGTCCTCAGGCAATATGTTTCAAAAATCTAGTTTTACATCGCCCGGAGGGTGTTTTTTTATTTTGTACTAGTTTTTTTTAAGGATATTAAAAAAACAAAAAAATAGCATTTAAAGTTTTGTTAGACATGTGAAATAAAATTTAATTCTGGCCGTTTATTTTTTTCTCAACTTATTTAAATTTTCATTCGCGTTAACAGGAATTATTGGCAAATGAATTTTCCTTTGGTTTATAAAATTATTCGTGGGTTTAGTAAATTCTGGCGAGAAGAATGTCTGAGCTGTTTTCAATTCACACCGGTGTGCGATAAACAACTATTAAATCCCCAAAATATCATCAGTATGCCGACAAATTCTCCTGATGATCTTTAATGGTGAAACCAGGTGTCTGTTGATTGGCAATACACCAGAAAAATGATAGTGAAGAAATGCTGAATGATATCTTCTTGATTGTTTTTACCTGTTAAACATATTTTGCGTTTTATATCGAGGGTGAATGGAATGTTTGGTTGGATGGTCAGAAATTCCATCTCTAAGGGGACAAAAGTTGTTATAGAAATATACAGAACCTTAATAAGATCTCATATTGAATATTATACCCAGGCATAGGCTCCAGTGTCTAGACATGGAAATTTGAGTGTAATCGTGAGACTGTGGGAAAACAAAGAAGAGTGATAAAACTATTAAAAAGAGTAAAAGATTACAGTTACCTGCCAAGCATATTTTGTGCGTTACATCGAGGGCAAATGGAATGTTTGGTTGGATGGTCAGAAATTTCTTCTCAAAAGTTGTTTTTGAAGTATACAAAATCTTAATAAGACCTCATATTGAATACTGTACCCAGGCCTAGGCCATTTCTCTCAGGTCCACTCTGACTGGGAGTGGTATTACCTGTTTAGATTTATCGGTTAAATAGAAGAGAAAATTATTCTTTAAAAAATGTTTAAAAAAATTGAGTTATAAAGATTTTTTGAATATTCATCGGGCATAAGTAGAACAAAACGTCTATTTATGGTAGGTGTGGTACTCTCTCTCAGATACGAAAACAATCTCTTTGGTCTAGCGCTAGTGAAAAGGGATAGTCTCCCTCGTTGTGTGGCTGATACCGACTTTAGGCCACCCCAGACGACTTAATGTAATCTCAAGTCATTTTGATATACAAAAGACAGACGTTGCTTATAGTACCTTTAACATTAGTGATCGAGAGAAAACCGGTGTTTTCAGTGTGGTTTGACTGTTTTAAATGCTGGAAAAGTTGTACAGATAACAAAAAAGATGAGGACAATAGTCCGAATAATCCAAATAATAATATTTATTTATTCGTTTTTTTTATTCTTTTATTTGTTTATGCCTCTTTGGTCGTCTACCCTAATTTTCAATCTTCTTTCCCATTTAAATGTATTTTCATAATAGTTCGCTGTCTTTGCTTGAATCGCTATTGGCTTGCTCCAGATTTCTGTTGTGTCGAATACTTTCAATTTCGTTTAATTTAATCTACTTTCACTTTCATTTTGAGATCCTTTTAGAATTTGAAATGATAAAGTACAACCAAAGATTTAGTAAGAAATTTAAAACAAAAATATTTCTCAAGCAAAAAATAAAATGCTTCTACCTACTGTTGTTATTATCAACTAGCAGGACCTGTGAATATTACAACGTTTAATATGTTTCCTTATGTGCTTATTGAAATCAAACCTTTGGCCACAGTATATTCACCATCCAGATAAAAATGAATTTCAGTCATTTCCTTTGTTTATTTTTTATTCATTACCTCATATATTTTGAAGAATTCAAATAAAAATTTTTAAAAACAGTCTCAGAAAAAAGGTCACAGGAAAAAAGAAACAAATATTAAACTAAAAGTGTTTACTCGATAAATCCATTACGGAAGCAATAACGCTAATCTGTTTCAATCAAACATTATGAAAAGAAGGAAAGAAAGAGAAAAAAGGGTGAGAAAGAGTTAAATCAAGATTGATATACTTTTTTACATATTGAACTATTTATCAATAGCCCTTGAGTAAACATATCAAGTGGTGTAATTAAATTATCATACTGTGATATATCCACAGGTCCTGCTAGTTAGAAATAATGTTCTAAACAAGAAAAACATTGAAAATTAGATGTCTAAATCTCTAAACTGTGTCCAGGAATAGTCAGTGAGCAGACGCAAACCAACTCGTCATTTTCTTGAAAAAAAAATAATCTTCATACAATGACTGCTATTTACACGGTAGCATTGGAACCAACAAAGTCTTCATCAGATGATGACTGGGTTCAGGCATGGTTTCGGGGCCGAAGCATCATTACCACTAAGCCAGAGCACCCCATCAGTATCTTACGATACCACCAGACTTTATTGGTTTGATGTGACAATGTAGGACTGCCATATCCACACTGATGCGGTTAGAGCTTTCTCCTAGATCTGTTTTATGTATGTCCTCTTGTATGGTGGAGAAAGTCCAAGTTTAGACAAAAATGCCAATGTTGAGTTGGTAATAAATTCCCGGCATCTGACTTCGATGGGAAATACATCTGTTATCCATCCGTTTCTGACGCATTGTTCACGTAGGTCTTCATATTTTTCCAACTTACGCTGATGTGTCCAATCAAGATTTTCTTCGAATGGAACTGTCAATTCAACGATAAAAACTTTCTTTTAATTAACAGACCAAATGACAATATCAGGACGTTGGGTCGTTAAGGTTATTTCAGTTGGAAAATCTATCTATCTCTCTCTCTCTCTCTCTCTCTCTCTCTCTCTCTCTCTCTCTCTCTCTCTCTCTCTCTCTCTCACACACACACACACACACCATCTCCTCTTTCTCTCTCTCTCTCTCTCTCTCTCTCTCTCTCTCTCTCTCTCTCTCTCTCTACACCGTCTTTAGATTCTATCTAAAATAACCCCTAGACGGGTTGACATGCCGTAAAATCTAACCAACCAATCAAGTAAGTATGTTAGAGAGCGCATTTTTATTGAACATCATGGCGTCAAATAGACCCAACTTCCGTCGAGGGTTCTTTAAAAGGTCTAATTGCAAATTGTTCGCTCAATTGGAAACAGGGGACCGACGACAGCGATAACACAAGTCGCATTTTGTGGTTCATTTACAAGTAAACAAAGATTGGAGGGGGGGCACACGAGGAAACCGCTTACATATACAGAGAGAGTGTAGAGTGCATATATTTGTGTGGGAGTTGCGTCTGGCGTCGGCAATGGACCCAACACGTGCCCCCTTTGTAGGCAATGGGCGGGGTGAATGGAAGGACGACTCTCTGCGGCTGGATTTTGTCAATCGGTATCTCAGGTCAATTGCCGAGATGCGATATAAGTATGTATGCGAAAGCTCTCTCTTTCCCTCTCTCTCTCTCTCTCTCTCTCTCTCTCTCTCTCTCTCTCTCCTCTCTCTTCTCTCTCTCTCTCTCTCTCTCTCTCTCTCTCTCTCTCTATATATATATATATATATATATATATATATATATCTTTCTCTCTATCTGTTTCTCTCTCTCTACACCTCTTTTCTCTCTGTCCCAATCTCTCTCTTTCTCTCTCTATCTCTCTCTCTCTCTCTCTCTCTCTCTCTCTCTCTCTCTCTCTCTCTCTCTCTCTCCTCTCTTTTCTCTCTCTCCGTCTTCTCTCCGTCTTTCTCTCTCTTCTCTCTCTCTCTCTCTCTCCATCTTTTCTCTCTCCATCTTTTCTCTCTCTCTTTCTCTCTCTTACCATCTCTCTCTCTTTCTCTCTCCAACTCTTTCCATCTTCTCTCTCTCTCTCTCTCTCTCTCTCTCTCTCTCTCTCTCTCTCTCTCTCTCTGCCTCCATCTTCTCTCTCTCTTTCTATCTATCTTTTCTCTCTATCTCTCTATCTCTTCTCTCTCTCTCTCTCTCTCTATATATATATATATATATATATATATATATATATATATATATATATATTGCCTGTCTAAATAAAAGATAAACGTGGTCTGGCGAAGCTTTGTGGGTCCCAGATACCCACGAGTGGAAATGGTCCATAATCACGATGCCCCTGGTATTTAAGGCCTTTTTATTCACAAATAAATTGGCTCTGTTTATAAAAATTAAACATTGAGCTCTCATGCGGAACCTGAACTCTACAACAAACTACTGGTAGAGAATAGGACCCGCCTATATATATATATATATATATATTATAAAAAAAGAAGGTCCGTAAAATGAATTTCGGTTTTCAAAAACAATATGGACGTTCTTTGTTTTATAAAATATTCAATTTTCTCACTGTTGGACTTATTGGAACACTTTATATTATTAGGGACTCTCTCGTCGATTTTCGACGCATGAGGGTTCACACACACAATGAACACCCACACACTGATTTGTTTATAGTGGTGAATGCTTGTTGGCACAGTCGATAGGAAAGAATTGGTGCATCAAGAGTTGCCACAAACCCAATCAACGACCTCAGGAATTTTGAATTCAGTTATCCCTCTCCTAGACTGGTTACCTACCCAAGGTCGAAGGGCCCAGTCTGCCCTACTATTTAACCCATAGCTGGAGGGAGAATATATGGATTCATACCTTTCCCAAGGGTATTAGCGCTATGTGAAATGCCAACAGCTTCGCCTAGGAATTGAACTCGAATCGACGAGTCCATTTCCCACGACTCTAACCGCTAGCCCACGTCTATTTAACCCATAAATGGTGGAAAAGTTGTACAGATAACAATAAAGATGAGGACAATAGTCCGAATAATCCATATACATATATATCTATATGTGTGTGTGTGTGTGTGTGTGTGTGTGTGTTTGTTGTGTGTGTGTGTGTATATGTGTGTGTGTGTAGTGTGTGTGTGTTTGTGTGTGTGTGTGTGTGTGTGTGTTTGTGTGTGTGTATGTGTGTGTATGCATGGCGTGTTTGTGTATGTGCGTGTGTGTGTGTGTGTGCGTGTGTGTGTGTGTGTGTGTGTGTGTGTGTGTGATGTTTATATTATCAAAATGTTTTTCTCATTAAGTGTATTTAGAACGCAAAATGTCTATTTGTGTTCCTTGTTTATTTTCATCATTCCATCTTCATCCGCCATTTTCTCGCTGAATGCATTTTCTGCTTAACGACGAGTCAGTATGTTTTCAAATCTGGTTTTTATTTGTTCTCAGCCGGTATTAACATCAACCATTGGCCACAAATAAGGAACACCCAGTGGAAAATGAAATAACCACTACACTAGTCACGATCTTCAGTACTAGTATTCATCCGGCAAAAGAATCTCAAAATTAACTAAATAGTTTAATACAAATGTGGGAACCTTAGTGTTAGTCGACTTGTAACAGTGGTAATGTACTACCACAGGAACCTTTTACTTACCTAAATACTGCTTTACAGAAAGGTCTTCCAATATGTGAATAGTTCGCTTTCTTTGTTAGAATCGCTGGTGGACTGTTCCTGGTGTGTCGAATTCTTTCATTTTCGTTTAATTTAATTTATTTTCACTTTCATTTTGAGACCCATTTAAAATTTGAAATGATAAAATACAGATAAAAATTTAGTAAGAAATTTAAAAAAACATTTACTCAAACAAAGAATAAAATGCTTCTACCAACTGTTATTATTATCGGTTAAATAGAAGAGAAAATTATTCTTTAAAAAATGTGTTTAAAGAAATTGAGTTATAAAAATTTTTGAATATTCATCGGGCATTAGTAGAACAAAACGTCTATTTAACTCATAAATGGTGGAAAAGTTGTACAGATAATAATAAAGATGAGGACAATAGTCCGAATAATCCAAATAATACTATTTTTTTAAATTCTTTTATTTGTTTATTATGCCTCTTTGGTCGTCTACCCTAATTTTCAATCTTCTTTCCCATTTAAATGTATTTTCATAATAGTTCGCTGTCTTTGCTTGAATCGCTATTGGCTTTCTCCAGATTTCTGTTGTGTCGAATACTTTCAATTTCGTTTAATTTAATCTACTTTCACTTTCATTTTGAGATCCTTTTAGAATTTGAAATGATAAAGTACAACCAAAGATTTAGTAAGAAATTTAAAACAAAAATATTTCTCAAACAAAGAATAAAATGCTTCTACCTACTGTTATTATTATTAACTAGCAGGAACTGTGGATATTACAACGTTTGATATGTTTCCTTCTGTGCTATTGACATCAAGCCTTGGCCACAATTGAGGAACACCCAGTGGAAAATGAAATAACCACTACACTAGTCACGATCTTCAGTACAAGAATTCTAACCAGTAATACGATCTCAAAATTCCCTAATAAACACCATTTAAATACGAATGTGGAAACCTTAGAGTTAGTAGCCTTGCAGCGGCGATAATATACTGCCCCATTTTTTACTTTGATAACTAATGCTCCATAGTAATGTCTTCCAAGATGTGAAATAAGTTTAATATTGCTTGTGCTATACATAATCTCTCTCTCTCTCTCTCTCTCTCTCTCTCTCTCTCTCTCTCTCTCTCTCTCTCTCTCTCTCTCTCTCTCTGTATATATATATATATAACCATGAAGATCCTTATGTTGAAAACTCGAGTAGGTTATTCCTGTATATACCATTGTAATATATATATATATATATATATATATGTGTGTGTGTTGTGTGTGAGAGAGAGAGAGAGAGAGAGAGAATGGGAAATGAATCCGACAATATGAGGAAAAAATGAGTAAAGAAAAGAAATGTAGATGGATAAAAATGAATTTTATCGATATCACTTTTAATCGATATCACTTACACATGTGTTTCGGTCCGTTTATCAAAATGTATACGGATTTACGTTATTATTATTATTAAAATAATCAGATGGAGTTGAAATGATGATAATAATAATAATAATAGGAAAAATGCATAAAATGTTCCGTACACAGATTTTGCCGACCTTCATCAGAGTAGTTAAAAAAAAATACTACTATTAAAAGTGATATCGATAAAATTCATTTTTATCCATCTACATTTCTTTTCTTTACTCATTTTTTCCTCATATATATATATATATATATATATATATAGTGTATGGTTATCACAATCTCAATCTCACTTGGTGAGTTAGTCGTGGGCCAATATTTTCAGTATTATTAGGTAAGTGCTCAATATCTGTAATAGAGGTAATACTACTACTACTACTAAATAAAGATAATAATAATGATTGATAAGACGCAACGAAACAGTAAATGTAGACTGTGCGGTGACAGAGATGAGACTGTAAACCATGTATTAAGTGAATGTGGCAAACTAGCACAACGGGAATACAAAACTAGGTACGACTGGGTTGGAAAGGTGATCCACTGGGAATTATGCAAAAAATTAAATTTTGACCACACAACAAAATGGTATATGCATAAACTCGGGTAAATTCTTTTTTTATCTATTATTATTTCTTGTTTCTTGTTTGGAATTTGTAGACCTCGGCACTATCGAGTTTCAAAAACCTATTTCATGACCAAACATTAAAGTCTGTAGACATTTGACATTTGAAAAAATATCCATAAAATTCTGAGTTGAAATTGTCGACAAACGGAGGCTTCGTCGTAAAATTTGTCTACAATTCAACAGAAAATATCAAAAGAGTTTAAACTACGTTCTGATATGATATTCGACCGGTTACATTTAACTACACGGTGCAGCAGAAATACCTGCCCTACATTTTAAACTGTTACCTGTGTGGCGAAAGTGAATTTAGGCAAGTGGCAATGGTACGTTAGTTGGTTGGTTGTATTTTTAAGACATGTCAACCCTTGTTGGGTTATTTTATGCATAAGACATTTTGTTTTATTCATTCTTGTTGTGTACTCATATTATCTTATTCAAACTCAATTTTTAAACACAGTTTTAATACTCATTTTTATTTATTTATCTAAGCAATAAATGGGATCCTAACAGGTACTACCACTCCGGGTCTCAGTGGACCAGAGTGTGAGGGTCTTACTGTCATGGATTTGATGTTAAACATTCTATGATTGATATATATATATATATATATATATATATATATATATATATATATATATATAGGAATCCGCTCAATTTACGGTTCATATATATATATATATATATATATATATATATATATATATATATATATATATATAATATATATATATATATATATATATATATATATGTATATATATGTAATTACGTTCTACTTATATATATGTGTATATATATACATGTGTGTGTAAATATATATATATGTATGTGTATATATATATATATGTATGTATATATATATATATATATATATATATATATATATATATATATATATATATATATGTATATATATATGTGTATATATATGAATATATATATATGAGAGAGAGGGGGTATCCATTCTACTTACGTATTGAGCACTTTATATTTTTTTATAATGCTGACTTATCTGAGTAACACTTATACCAACCAAATGTTGAGACCAACCCAATATGTTTACCGGTAAGTCATTCCCTTTACACACACACACACACACACACACACACACAGACTGAGGGTCTTAATGTCCTGGGTATGATGTTAAACTCTATCTGATAGTGAAATTCCAATTCTGGAGCTTTAGTAAAATGTGGAGAACTCTTCATCGCCCTAACTCCCTGGTCCACTCTGACCCGGAATGGTAGTACCTGTTAGGGTTAAATAGAAAAGAGTGAGTTTAGAAAGGTGTGTTTAAAATTAAAAAAATTGAGTTCAAAAAGGAAAATCTGAATATCCATCAAAAATGAATAAAACAAAACTTCTGCGGCATAGAATAACCCAACAAGTGTTGCCATGCCGTAAAATCCAACCGACCACTGGTCTAGGCCCCCTTGACTGCTCTGTCCAGATGTCTAGTGTTACCAGTCTCCATAAAAAAAATTGGTATCTTTCTTTTTTCTTTTTCTTTTTCCCGCTATCGAGTTAATCAGTTTTGGCGATGCCCTAGTAAAGTTTGGGTTGACGCCCATTCTTTAAAGAAAACGCTTATCAAAGAATAATGAACAGGATCGTTAGTGTTTCAACAATTAAACCTCTCCCCCATCTCTATTATCTGACCTCGTGACATTAACATTCGGGAAAAGGACACTGGTAATTCATTTCTTTACCGATAACACCCAGTAGAGAGGACTTTGCTGGATGTAACCCTATCGATACCGACAAGACCGTTTGTAAAAAAAAAAATTAAAAAAACACGATAGATATATGGGTTATTTCCTATAAATCCAACATAAACAAAGGGGAACCACTCTTGACTGATAAATTATTTATTTATTTTCTCATTAAACTAACCCTAACCCTAACCCTAAACCCTAAACTTAACCCTAACCCTAACCCCGTTTTCTTTTTTCCTAGTAGATCAATAAATAAATAATTTATCAGACAAGAGTGGTTCCCCTTAGTTTATGTTAGACTTTTAGGAAATAACCGATATATGACTATTTGTCTGAATTTTTGGACCAGGTATCGAATAAGCACCCCAGCTGGAATCAGTTTTGAAAAGGTCAGCTTTTGCTTTTCCTCGTAAATTTCCCGTTGTCTATAAACGAACAACAGACGATTCCTCTACATTAGAATTTCACTGTAAGATTTTTTTAAAAGTTAGTTCATGTTTATTAACAAACCAAAGACACGTTTTTATATCAAAATAGTTTTTGATTTTAATCTTAAAAAATTAGTTATTTCATGTTGTTGTTAATTCAATAGCAATTTTTTTTATTATAAAACTTTCAACGAAAGACACGTTTTTATATTAAAATAGTTTTTATTTAATCAGAAGAGAAATGCAGATATGTTTATTTAGAAAAAAATAGTTTTTATTTACAAAATATTTTTCATGTTTATTTAAATAAAAGGATGTTGTTCAGAAATTGTATCACATAATTTGTAAAATTTGTTTTTGTCAGATACAATATAAGTGCAAAATATCAAGTGTTTGTTTTTGTTTACAAATATCGGAAATCTGATAGTGAATTATCTCCCCCTGTCGCTAGAGGGCGGATAGCCAACATACGATGTTGGCGCCAGAATCAAAATCTCCACTTATCAGGGAACAGTTACCGAGGGAAGTCGCAAAAATAAGCATTCCCTACACTTGACTTGTCTGTAGGCCGTCGACTTGGATGGAGGCGTTTTTTTAACCAGCATATTTTCTAAGGCTGTCTCAATAGCATACTACTGAAGGCCGTTTCGACAGCATACTTATCAGAAGGCTGAGGACCTAAATAGTCAATTTAAGAAGGGCCCCATCCGCCGTCATTTAAAAGAAAAGTTGCCCAGGCGAGAAGCTTACCCCTAGTTAAAATTAACAGTTTTATTACAAAATTTGTGAGTTCTGTGTTTTTCTGGGTCACCCTAATTTTTCGACCGATTGGCAAGTTTAGCCTTTATCAATCTAGTTCAAAACCATTTTGATTATTATTATTTTTTTCACGCTTTCAGTAAAACCGTTATTTTAAAATCTACGCTACACTAACGTAACATACAATATCTTATAAAATAAACACTTTTTTAACACAAATAATATGAAATATCAATTTGAAAATGTCAGCATTCTGTCCTTTTTTAGAATAGAAAATTATACCAATGGAAACCTAGATATAGAAATAACGTTGTTTATCTATCTATACATATATAAAGGGCAGTTGTGTCTATGTGTATGTGCGGAGGAAACTTCGAAAATAAAACAATTAACGACAAAGTAAATATATATACTCATTAAATATTACCAGGGTTTGGTTTTTGAGCAAAAATAATGAAGATTTGATTTATATTCGTGAAGATGGATTTTTTTTTTTTGCATTTAATATTTTAAATAGGAGATATTCATTTTTCTTTTCATCAACGTAAGGTGTTGTTTTTTTACATAAGAATTTTAGTGGGGCATCCTGCGGGGATCCAACTTGTAATTCAACAATAATGGATCTGCGAGACTATTTCTCCCCCATACGTCTACCCAGACAACGCCGGGTAGCCACTTCCAGTATAACATTAAAGATGAGCATAATAGTCCGAATATTCCAAGTAATACAAAATACCAAGCCTCGTTTCAAAAATTCAGACCAATAGCAAATCGAATTGTCCAGTACTGAATTGTCTGGAAGCCATTTTAGCTAGCATATTTATAAAGGAATCCACGAAACGAAGAAGAGGTTGTAAACGAAAAACCAGTTTATATTTTTACCCGGCGAGGTGAAGGTACGCTGACCGAGGCCGTAGAATGAAACGAAAAATCTAGGCGCGAAGTTTGACGCCAACGCACTGTTACCATGGAAACGCGAAGGTCACGTGAGAAAATTAACTCAAACTGCACATGCCAGTCCTAACACAACAGCGTTCGGCGGGTTTTTGGCCTGAGAAATGTCGGTACGGCGGTAAGTGATGGGACGCCGGCGCTGTGTGTGGGAGAGAGAGAGAGAGAGAGAGAGAGAGAGAGAGAGAGAGAGAGTAAAAATAGAAAACAGAGAAAAAGAGAAAGAAAATAAAGAACAGAGAAAGGGGGCAATAAAGAACAGAGAAAGAAAGAAAGAAGAGAGGGAGGAGGAGAGGAAAGAGAGAGAGAAAGAAAAAGAGAGAGATGTAAAGAGAGGGTAAAAAAGGAAAAAGAAAACATAGAAAAAGAGAAACAAAATAAAGAACACAGAGAGAACAGAGAGAAAGAGAGTTACGAAAAAGAACAGAGAAAGAAAGAAAGAAAGAAAGAAGAGCGGGAGATAGAGAAGAAAGAGAGAAGGAAAGAAAGAGGGAGAGAGAGAGAGTAAGAAAGGAAAAAGAAAAAAGAATGAGAGAAAGGAAATAGAGAACAGAGAGAGGGGGCAATAAAGAACAGGGAGAGGAAGATAGATAATAAAAAGAACTGAGAAAGAAGAAAGAAAGAAAGAAAGAAAGAAAGAGAGTGATAGAAGGAAAGAGAGAGAGAAAGAGAGAATAAAAAAGGAAAAAGAAAACAGAGAAAGAGAGAAAGGAAATAAAGAACAGGGAGAGAAAGAGAGAAGAGAGGGGGATAGAGAGGGAAGGAAAGAAAGAGGGAGAGAAGGAAAGAGAGAGAGAAGGAAAGAGAGGGGGAGAGAGAGGGTTGCAGATTTCGTCGGTTTCCGGGACAGACAGACAAAAATCGGATGGAAACGAAGAGGGACGAATTTGCATTTAATTGATAAATGGAATGTCAAAAGCCAAAAATAAATAAATAAATAAAAAAGAAAAAAAGAAAGAAAGAAAGAAAGAAAGAAAAGAGAACTGTTCATCGGATTGTGTAAAGGGATTATAATGTTCAATTACGTAAAGAATGAACTGGGTCACTGGGTCATTTTGACTCGAGCAAAAGGTCATTGCACGATATCCATCTATCTATCATTCTAAGCCTATTCATATATATTTATCTATCTCAGCTTGTTCATATATATATATATATATATATAATACTAATATTATTATTAGAGGAAAAATAAAGGCTCTACCATGGTTTCAATTAAATTGCATCGACTTAGTTAAACGTAGGGTAGGGTCCTGAAGAAATCATTTCAATTTGATTGAAACCATGGTAGACCCTTTATTTTTTCGCTAATAATAATATTAGTATTATTACTGCTCTGTATTTTTAATATATTGAGCACTTTTGGATTATTTACTGATGCCACTGCGACGGAAATGTTAAAGCGGCAATCGGATAATTATATATATATATATATAATAATATATATATATATATATATATATAAAGTTGAAATTGGAAATGAATCAAATGATATGTTGAAAGGATAAATAAATAAATTGAAAGAAAATGTTGAATGGATAAAATTGATTTAATTTGAGTTACTAACACGTGTTTTGGTCAGTTTTGTTTATGTACACATGTATTCTATTTATTATTATTTTGAATAATAATAATAATAATAATAATAATAATAATAATAATAATAATAATAATAATAATAATAGAAAATAAAATAATAATAATTGAAAAACGGCCTTCATCAAAATATCAAACATTTTACTCTGAGAAGGCCGTTTTTCTTTGTATGCTTAAATACTTTATAATTTTCTATTATCATATTTTATTTTATATTTAAAATAATAAATAGAATACATGTGTACATGAACAAACTCCTGAGCAAAACACGTGTTGGTAACTGAAATTAAATCAATTTTATCCATTCATCATTTTCTTTCCTTTATTTATTTATCCTTTCAACACACACACACACACACACACACACACATATATATATATATATTATATATATATATATCGATCAATGAACAGACTAGATCGATATATATATATATATATATATTATATATATCAGTATATATCAATCTATCTAGCTGAGTCTTCTTTCTTTCTATATATCAAAGTCTGTTTCTATCTAGCTAGTCTAACTATCAAAGTATGTTCATATCTAATATATCTATCTATCTATCTATCTATCTATCTATTGAAGTCTATCCATATCTATCTATCTATCTATCTATCTATCTGCCCCCTATTGGCTGGGGCTGTAGAATACGCTGACATCACCTTTGCAGAGATCTAAGACACCCGAAGGGGTCACTTGTTCACCGTTAGTGGTGATCTGTAATTCCCAAGAATGGTATCCTGGTGGCTGAGCGGTCCGGTACTAAGAAGTCACATGTCCTGTAACACTCCACTTCGCCCCCCTATTTAGGTGAGACGGGCGGTCAGAGGGGGGGGCTAGTCCGATCAACCGGCTTGTAATTTGATCTCCTAGCACCTATATGATTATCCTGACCATATTCTCCACATTTATGGCATAGACCCAAATCTTTTCATCTTAATGGTGCTATGAAGCTATTTCTTCTAATTTATCAGTACATATGTCATCATCATGGATATTCATGACATCTCCCGTCACCCATCCCTATCATTCATCGCTTCTGGGATGTCCTCTGTGCAGCATCCAGTATCCGTACAGAGCTGGTCTAAGTACGTCTTTGCTGGACGGCCTATTCTGGCTGCCCATGTGATGGCTTTCACAGAAGAACGTCACTTATGAGTTCGTCCTTGCTTCTCCAGCAGTACCCAGCGTGTCTTGTTTGCTTCACACGGATGGTTTGGGTGATATGAGGCAGGTGGCCGTACAACTGTTTTCTCGTGGAGTGTTGCTTCCACGTCTTGTTTAAGATTATTCTCTAGGCGCTTCGTTAGCGACCAAGTGGTGCAGTCGTACAGTAGTACTGATACAACTACGGATTGGAAGAATTTTCTCTTTAACCTGTAATAGTCATGTTCCTTAATTATGCAACCGTTATCATATTGCAACATCCTCTGGTTAAAAATTAGATGCCCCAAAAATATCCAAGATGAAATGCAATAA
>CM042172.1:23784672-23802172 GCA_023376005.1 Doryteuthis pealeii
ATATAATATTTAAAGTTATCGGAACGGTTTCCATTTCAAATTGTCTTTCTTTCTTTCTTTCTTTTTTTTTTTTTTTTTTTTTTTTTACTCCTTTAATAAATTTGACGATTTTACATACTTATGGTACACACTCTATGACATTGACTTTTTCAGCTCCCATCCCCTCAGGCAATATCTTTCAAAAAAATTATTTTACATCGCCCGGAGGGTGTCCCTTTTATTTTGCTAGTAATAATAATATTTGGTAAAATGGCGTAACATAATCTTCCTGTGATTATTTTCTCCTATCTGGCTTTGTGTTCTATTAAACTAAGATGGGTAAAATACTGATGTGGCGTTTTTAGTTTTGTTTTTTGTTGTTTTGTTGTTTTGTTGTTTCGTTTTGTTTTGTTTTAATATCGGCCATAATAGGCCGTGACATCTGACACGTTTGTAATTAGAAAAAGCTATGAATAAATTGGTTATTTATGTCATAATGATATCTGTTGATATCATCTTATTGCTGTAATTAGGGATGATTCATTTGCGAGCGAGCTTTAGATACGCTTATTGCTGTAAATATCGATAATCAATTAACCATAGACATTCTGCCATTCTCCATCTGGTTTAAGACACATGAACTCTGTTTTATCTGAGTTTACATAGAAGTCGATGCCTCTTGCTGCCTTCGTTCCATATTCTGTTTTTCAGTTCCTCTAATGTAAGTAAGTGAAGTCGTCGGGGTGGCCTAAAGTCGGTATCAACCAATCAGCGAGGAAGTCTGTACCCTTTTCACTAGCGCTAGACTAAGGATATTGTTTTTTGGAGCGCCACACCTACCATCAGCTACTTACTTTACCGCACAGAGCCCCGTGCTACTCATACGCTGAGTTGGCGAGGGCCGGTATCGAACTAGGAACCTTGAAGTTTCTAGCCGAACGCTCTACCGACTGAGCTAACCCGGCCCTTAAGTCAATTATCATCCATGGAAGCAGCTGTACGGTCACCTGCCCCCTATCTCACAGATCATCCGAGTGAGACGGACAAGACATGCTGGACACTGTTGGAAGAGCAAGGACGAACTCATAAGCGACGTTCTCCTGTGGAAGCCAGCACATGGATATGCTAATGTAGGCCGCCCAGCAAAGACCTATATTGATCAACTCGAAGCGCGTGGTGTAATGATTAAAGTCATGGGAAATGGACTCGTCGCCCCGAGTTCAAATCCTGGACGTGGTAATTGCATTTCTCTTAGCACTAATACCCTTGGGAAAGGTATGAATCCTACTCTCCCTACAGCTATTGGTAAATAGTAGGGCAGACTGGGCTCTTTAACCTTGGTCAGGCAACCGGTCTAGGAGAAGAAAAACTCTGAATTCAAACCTGTTGAACTCCGCTTAAGAAATCGACCTTGTGTCACATCCTGCTCGTGCGGAGGTATATATATATATATATATATATTATATATATATATATTGACCAACACGGTGTGGATACTGGATGCTGCGCAGAGGACCTCCCTGGGGCAATGAATGATAGAGAAGGTTGGCGAGAGATTGTCATTGATATCCGTGCTAAATATTATTAGTTGGTGAAAAGCAGAAGCCATTAAATTTAGTAGATCTTTTGTCTTAAATTTGAAAAATTTCACAAGTTTTTACAGATATATGATAATTTTTTTTAAATTAACTTTTGGTTAGAAATTAGGCTTTTAAGTTGGATTTATTTAAACATTTTTTGAGTTCTGAAAAGATTTTAAAATCTTTTTCTATTAATTAGAAGAGACGCCATTTTGAGGGCCATGATTTAACTTAATAAGTGTTATTGTCTGATTTATGCTATGTTTATCAAAATTGCTATATTTCTATCTAAGATCTAGTTTAAACATTTTATTTCTTTCCAAGATCTAGTCTAAAAGACATAGTCCCTAAAAATGGGATGGAATTTGATATATATACATATTCATACCAATTTTAGATTGTGCATAAATTATATGCTAATTGCACGACATGCTAATTTCGCAACATGATGATGGTGATGAGGATGATGATGAATGATGATGATCATCCATAGATCTGTGAGTAGTAGGGAAACACCTAACGAGTGGGTACACCTCGATACAATTGCCTGGGGTGTGTTACGTTTAGGTTTCCTTGAAATAATAAACGGGGGTATTAAGTAGCTTTATAAATGTTATTTAGACTTCTGTGATACCATACATGCTCTTGTAGCTGAACTGTTAAAGTAGCTGGTATGTAGATGCAGACTCCCCAGGGGCTGAAAGGGGACGGGGTTCAAATCTTACCGGGGGTGATTTTATTCTATTTTATTTTTATTTTATTTTTATTTTTCCCTTGCTCTTTTTTCTGTTTCCCTCTTTCTCTTTCACCTCATCCGACATTTCTTTCCATTCTCCACCTCTCGCCCCTTCTTTCTCCTTCACACTCGTTCTTCTTTCTTTCTTTCTTTTTTCTCCTCCTCATTCCGTCTTTTTTTCCATTCTCCTCCTCATTCATTCTTTCTTTCTTTCTTTTTGCCTTATCTTTCTATTCTCTATTTTGTTCCAGTCTTACTACATTTCCTCATATACTCTCTCTCTCTCTCTCTCTCTCTCTCTCTCTCTCTCTCTCTCTCTCTCTCCTCTCTCTCTTTCTTCTGTCACATATCCTCCTCCTCCTCCTCCTCCTCAATCATTATCTTATTTCAAATGATGTACATTCTCTCTCTCTCTCTCTATATATATATATATATATATATATATATATTGTACCTCCTCCTATATTTCTTTCTTTCCCCCTCACTCCTACTTCTTATTTGACCTTAACCTTTTTCTCTTTCCCCTCTCCCTAATCTTGTAGTGCTTGTTCCCAACGTACACGGTTCTTCCCCGTCGGAGAATGACGTCACAAGGGAATTGTAATGAATATCAATGGTTGGGGGGGGGTCCAAAATCATTTCGTTACTTTTTTATGACATAAAGAATATGAAATGACTTTTTAGGAGAGGCTGCTTTTTTTTGTCTTTATTTTTTGACAACACTTTTGAGTTAATTCCAATCCCATGTTATTTTGCTGCGTTGTGGAAAACACAATGTGGCCGCCCTGTCGGCTGCCGGCAGTAAAATACACCGACAGCACCTCTGCAGAGAGGAAAAATCCCCCAATGGGGCCACCTGTTGATCAGGAGTGGTAACCTATGATGCTTAAGGACGAAACCCTGGTGGCTAAGCAGTACATGACCTACAACACTCCACTTTGGCCCTTACTTAGGCTAGACGCCCGGTCGGAGAGGCCCCCTTCCTAACACTCCGCTAGTCACGTAAAACCCTAGCATCTATATGATTGTCCCGCATATGGAGGTGCATGGTCTAATGGTTAAAGTCGTAGGAAATGGACTCGTCGACCAGAGTTCAACTCCTGGACGTAGCTGTTTGCATTTCACATAGCGCTAATACCCTTGGGAAAGGTATGAATCCAATTCTTCCTCCAGCTATCTCTTATTATAATGGAGATTGTGTGTTTGTCTGTAACCGAAACTATATTACTACCCAAGTCACAATTCCCTTTGTTATTTACGTCACATACTCCAGGATTTTATTTTTATTCCATCCTCAATTATTAATAAAATTGTTTTACATTATTAAGACTGTTGACCATATCTACATATTGATAACATGCTATTGTGTTTATATATACAACAAAATAGCAGTTTACAGTGTGAATGGGAAGGCTAATTTGCATATTGATATTAAAAATTTGATTTTGATAAATATGTACTTAGTATTATTGATTTCGAATTGTTTGGTTTTATCTTAATGAATATGAGCAAAAATTTCAGGGATAAATCTTAAAAGAAATCCAGTAACAAGAAGAAATAATTGTGATTTTATTATTTACTTCCTATTTTAACTAAATAGTTAAAGTATGAAAATTTAGCAATGAAAGACAGGAGTGATGGAAGAGTAAGTTTCAGTTGTTCTATTTTTCAATTATACCCCCCCCCCGTTTCAAATGTTTATATATGCATTCTTATTTAGTTTCATTAGCCTGTCTAATTTAATATATTTTATTACATTAAAATTTAAATACTTGCACCCAAACGGTGCATATATTTGCTAGTTTATCTAATAAGAAAAAAACTCTGGCATGATTTTCTGATAGTTGGCAAGTTCGAAACCTTGGGGATATTTTTTTCTAAATTGAGTAATTTCATATTTAAAATTTCAATCGCCTTTATTTCTATGTAAGTTATCTAACTCTTGATTTCTTACGTTCCATAAACATTTCCACATGTCCTGCTAGTCGGCATAATCTTGATATATTCAAGAACATTCCTTGAAGCTCATAGAATATCTGGATTCTTCTTCGGTCTCCTCTTTCCACTCGATGAGTCAACCGCCAAATTATGTTCAATTGATGAGTGTCTTCTGTTTGGGAGAATTGGTGCTGTAGAGATAGATTAAAATGGCGGGCGCCAATCGTAAAATGAGGAAGAATTAGTTCGGTCTGCAACAAAGGAATGGGTAAGAGTCTCGACTGAAAATAGATCGGGTTCTTACGCAAAAACTGAAGAATTCGAAGAAGCCAAAAATACCCAAAACAATATCATCTAACGCCATCAGCTATGAAGGTGTGTTACAATGCCATATACCATCGTTGGGTATATACACAAGAGTTCTTAGAGAGAGAGAGAGAGAGAGAGAGAGAGAGTAGAGTATCAGAGAGAGAGAGAGAGAGATATAGACAGATACATATAACTTACTTGGTTGTTCTCGTCTAGTTTGGTTTCTCTTTACCTGTTGCTTCTGTCTTCTACTTTTGTATCTTCATTTTCTTGTCTGGTCGGTCTTCTAACTAAGGCATGGCGTTTAAGTCGTGCAACAACTGATCAACAAGACTTGTGGCTTTTTTTAAAAGTTTATTTGTCGTTTCCTAACTCATCATGCGGAGCTGACAGCTGGGATGAAAACACATCTGTTTCATCCGGGATCTGGCTATCAACTGTTATGCTAAGGTTATCGAGTGCAAATCACTCTGTTATATACCCATTGCGCGTATATTAACAATGAGTTCTATTGTCAGAGCGAGCATCAGAGAGATATAGACATATACATTTTTGGAGGATATGTGCTTAATTGAAGTCATACCTAATTTTGAAAATTAATTAGTTAATAATTAATGAATTTAGGCGGGCATATATGTTCAAATGTAAGGCTAAACAAATCGAGAAAATGTCAAATGTACATTCAGGGATTGACATTTTCTCGATTTGTTTAGCCTTACATTTGAACATATATGCCCGCCTAAATTCATTAATTATTAACTAATTAATTTTCAAAATTAGGTATGACTTCAATTAAGCACATATCCTCCAAAAATTATCGGCTAAAAAAGCCATATCAAATAAACACATTGTTTATTTATTCACTCTCAGACATATACATATAACTTACTTTCTACTTCGGCCATTTGAGATCCCTAGTGTTCTTTCTTCTTCCGCCGAGTCGCCATGTTGGATTTCTACGTCTTCTGTTCTTCTACTTCTGCTGAGTCTGGCGGTTTCATCTTTACTTCTAAGGGCTTCTTCTGGGCTAACTCCTTTCGTCATGCAATTATTTAACTACAAGATGTATTTGCCTATAACTTATCGCGCGGAGCTGACAGCCGGGATAAAAATCCGTCTGTTTCATCCGGGATCTGGCTATCAACTGAGGACCTAACTAGTTCTCATGTGACTTGCTAGTTTCCCGCCTCTATGGTCAAAGTTTCCCAACGGTCTGTAATTTCCCATTTGGGCTCTTTGTATTCTCGCAACATGGTGTTGTCAATAGTCTACTCTGTCTCTGTCTGTCTCTGTGTGTGTCTCTCTGTCTGTCTGTCTGTCTGTGTCTTCCCCCCTCTCTCTCTCTCTTTCTCTCTCTCTCTCTCTCTCACACAGACACACACACAGTCTCACTTACTCTGTCTGTGTGTGTGCGTGTATCTCTCTCTCTCTCTCTCTCTTTTTTTTCTCCACTTCTCATATATATATATATATATATATATATATATATGAGAAGTAAATGTGTTTTGATATGCCTTTTTTTGGTCGACAATTTTTGGAGAATATGGTATATATATATATATATATATATATATATATATATATATATATAGTAAATGAAGAAAAACTCTAAACTTGCTTCATTACAATAATTTATTTCAACCGTATTAATACGGCATCTTCAGGTAATCACAAGAACATGACTTGTTCTTGTGATTACCTGAAGATGCCGTATTAATACGGTTGAAATAAATTATTGTAATGAAGCAAGTTAGAGTTTTTCTTCATTTACTAAATATCTTGCTCTGTCCTTCTACTCACTGGTATTAGGTACATTGAGCTCTCCTTATGGTCTACCTGCATCAGCTTGGTTAAACCACACATGGAAAGACCCTAACTACGGAAAAAAAATATATATATATATATATATATATATAGAATATGGTCATCTTGGTGAGTCAGTATAGTACCAATTCTTGTGCAGTATTATTAGTGGGGTGCTCAATATCAGTGATAAAGCAGTTATATATATATATATTTGTGTGCGTGTGTGTTTGTATATATATATATATATATATATATATATATATATATATATAAATGAATGACGAAAGCAAAATGCAAGAATGATTAACGGATCACGTAAACACGAGCCAAAAATTTAAAAACTGTCCATTTTTTTCAAAAGTCAACGTCTCTGACGACGAATAACACCGAAAAAATGATATTCAGAAACCAATAGTTAGACAGACTTTTCATTTGTATTAGTTAAATTGAATAAATAAATATATATATATATATATATATATATATATATATATATATATATATATATATATATATTACATGGGAATTCAAATATTTCACTCACTCTCTCTTTTTTTTTACTGAGAGTTAAATTTCTTTTTACTGAGAGCTAAACGTTTGCCATAGATTTACTGATCGCCAACCAACGACAGGCGACCGTGGGGGTGGACTGACGTGTAGATTCTAAATTACATACAAATGATCTTCTAAAATATCAACTTCAACACACCAAACTAAAAAAAACTCAATTCCTCCTTTCTGGCTATTTTGGGAGTGTTTCCAATGCTGTGATGGTGGGAGGGGGATAAAGACACACCCAAAATAGTGGATGCTATAACCGAGTAATTGTTGATTATACCACAATAAACTTTACAAGCAGATGTCACTGATGAAGGGGCATCTGTCCCATGAATATTGTCGAAACGCCAGCTATCCCATAAAGGAGACAAAAACTCTGGTTATTTCCTATAAGTCTAACATGATAAATTATTTATTTATCTATTGATCAACTAGGGAAAAAACGGAGTTAGGGTTAAAGGTTAAGGGTTAGGGTTAGGGTTTAGGATTAGGGTTAGGGTTTGGAATTAGTTTAATGGGAAAATGAATAAATGAATTATCAGTCAAGAGTGGTCCCCCTTTGATTATGTTAGACTTATATGAAATAACCAAAACTCTCTTTACAAGTCGTGTATTAGTTGAAGCAAATATATATACATACATAGATATATACATACTATAAAAGTGCCAATGACCGCACCAGTCAGCCAGTCTATAAATTCTTGAAAAAGAACACCTCCTCGAAATATTGTATGACTTAAAATTGAAACTTAACACATAAGATCTTCACACACAATCAAATATATACATATTATAGACATATATGTATATATATATATAAAAACATATATACAAATATAATGAATACATTGACAACTAGACACCAGATATACCAACAAAGAATCATACGTGGACACCACAACGACACACCACACACACACACACACACACACAACACATATATATATATATATATTATATATATATATATATATATTTACTAGTACAAAATAAAAAAATAGATTTTTGAAACATATTGCCTGAGGGGGGGAGTAAAAAATACAATGTCAGCGAGTTTGTACCCTAAGTAAGTAAAATCATCAAATTCATTAAAGGATTAAAAAAATAAAACAATTTGAAATGTAAACTTTAAATATTATTAAAATAAAACAACTATATATAGATATATAATACCAGTCATGTATTTATTAAAACTTGTTTTAAAAAAACAATGAGGACTGTCTAATGTTGCATGTTCAAATTTTGAGTGTATTTATTCTATGTTAAGACGATTTTGGGTAATGTGACGTAAGCAGTGACGTAATTTTTGTTACAGACAAAAACCGGAAGCGAATCTCCATTATAATATATATATATATATATATATATTTACCAACCCTAACGCACGAGCAGGATGTGACAAAAGGTCAATTTCTTAAGCGGAGTTCAACAGGTTTGAATTCAGAGTTTTCCTTCTCCTAGACCGGTTGCCTAACCAAGGTTAAAGAGCCCAGTCTGACCTACTATTTATCCATAGCTGGAGGGGAGTATGATTCATACCTTTCCCAAGGGTATTAGCGCTAAGTGAAATGCAATTACCACATCCAGGATTTGAACTCGGGGCGACGAGTCCATTTTCAATGGCATTAACCATTACACCACGTGCTCCAAAAAAGCAATCTTTCTTTCGATCAATTGATAATAGTTTGACGTAAGTTGCCATTCTCAAGTGTTTGACAAAGAAATTGCCGGTCGTTTAAACGAGTCAAGGATATAATATGACACGCATGCCCATTATAACACTTCCTGTCAATGATTACTCTCAATGACATCACCCGGTCACGTGGGGGGAATGGTAAACGCCTTTGACACCGGAGAATACAATGAAGAGAAAATAAATAAATAAAAGTAGATAAAAAAAAAGTATTTACAACGTATGAGCAAGTGGGGATTAATAAAAGTAAAAATTAATAAAAACATAAGTAAAATTAAATAAAAATTTAAATATTTAAAAAAGACACAAAATTAACAATCTCCCAGAGGATTAATAACAGGAAGAGCCCTCTGGGCATGCGCAGTAAAAAAAACAAGTTCTTGGCGTCAAAAAGGTCTCAAAGACGCTGGGGACTTTGAGACTTTGGAGAGGTAACACCTATCGAATTTCTCTGAATGTTTGAGATAAGGCTTGATGATTAGTATTATCTGCTTTATTCGGACTATTGTCCTCATCTTCATTGTTATCTGTACAACGTTTCGGCCGATATGCCCTCCGGCCTTCTTCAGGTATTTCTTGTCGGACTCGGGAACCTTCTCGGACTTGGGAACCTTCTTTTCGAACCCGGGAACTCCCTTGTCGTAATCGGGAGCCATTACGGAACTTTGAACCTAACACTTTATTTAGTCCACTAGATTGACGACGCATAAGTGACGTTCTCTTGTGGTTACCTACATATTAAATAGTGTAGACCGACCGACAGATGCTTATATCAGTCAACACCTTACGTACTAAAAATATTTTCTCGTATCATAGTACCGGTCGAATATCATATCAGAACGTAGTTTAAACTCTTTTGATATTTTCTGTTGAATTGTAGACAAATTTTACGACGAAGCCTCCGTTTGTCGACAATTTCAACTCAGAATTTTATGGATATTTTTCAAATGTCAAATGTCTACAGACTTTAATGTTGGTCATGAAATAGGTTTTTGAACTCGATAGTGCCGAGGTCTACAAATTCCAAACAAGAAAATAATAATAGATAAAAAAAAAGAATTTACCAATAAAAAATGAGACACAAGTTAAAAAAAAAAAAAAAAAAAAAAAAAATAAAAAAAAAAAGGAAAAGAACTTTAAATGGAATAATCGAAAATAATAATTTAGGCCGATGTGTTCTCCTGCCTTCTTAAGGTATTTCTTGTCGGACTCGGGAACCTTTTCGGACTCGGGAACCATCTCGGACTCGGGAACCTTATTGTCGTAATCGGGAGCCATTACATAACTTTGAACCTAACCCTTTATTCAGTTCACAGGGGTATCCAGTTCTCATTCCGCTAACCATAACTGGGGTACAAGTGTTAAGCTGTGTTAATTATTATTCTATGTTACTGCTGCCCCTGACACATCGGCCGAAACGTTGTACAGATAACAATGAAGATGAGGACAATAGTCCGAATAATACAGATAATACTAATTATCAAGCCTCATTTCAAAAATTCAGAGAAATAGTGTAGATAACAATAAAAATGAGGACAATAGTCCGAATAATACAAATAATACAAATTATCAAGCCTCATCTCAAAAATTCAGAGAAATAGTGTAGATAACAATAAAAATGAGGACAATAGTCCGAATAATACAAATAATACTAATTATCAATTCTCATCTCAAAAATTCAGAGAAATAGTGTAGATAACAATAAAGATGAGGACAATAGTCCGAATAATACAAATACTACTAATTATCAAGCCTCATCTCAAAAATTCAAAGAAATAGAAATAAACTTTTATAAAACTAAAGCAATCCTGGCACAAGGCCAGATTTAGGGAGCATCCTATAGATAAAATGTATGCATTTGTCGTAATTAGCCGAGTTTTTGCACAAGGCCGTTTTTACAGAGGGACAACGACGAGTCTTTATTTTATTAAATTGGAAACTCACATACACCATGTCATTGCTAAATAACGAGTTCGATCCTTGTTGGACGCCCTAATCTTATCACCTTGTATCACATCCTTCCATTCATTTTTTTTCTCTGTCTGATTATATCTATCTATCAATCTATCTCAATCTAGCCATATCTATCTTTTTATCTATCTATCTATCTATCAATCTATGTATGTACCCAGTCTGACCATATCTATCTATCGTCTTTTTATCCATCTATCTAACAATCAATCTATCTTAGTCTGGCCATATCTATATTTCTATCCATATGTCTATCTATGTATGTACCTCAGTATGGCTATGTCTATCTATCAATCTATCTAAATCTGACCATATATATCTCTCTTTCTATCTATCTATCTATCTATCTATCTGTTACATAATCTATGCGGTTTCATAAGATTATTGTCAACCCCCTGTATTTCTGAAGGGATGTACCCCTTTTCATAGTCACGGGCGGGACCTGGTTGGGTCCTCAGTTTCGGTTTGGACGTCAGGCAGAGAAGATGTACTGCCTTAACTGGAACTCATCTGCATACGCGCGCTATGTTTAGTTACATGAAATTTTTAGTTAAGTAAATAAAAGCTGACGGAAATAACACGGTTTTGTGGTTGATGAATGTCTTGGTAACAAGACTGATCTAGAAGAAGAAATGAGTTAAGTGCGACCGACCACCAAGACGAAGTCCCCAAGACGAAGTCCAGACGCTAGAAGAGACGCTAGAAGAATAGAAGTAAGAAGTAAGGAAAGAGGTATGCAACATATATATCTATCTATCAATTAATCTATCTTAGTCTGACCTATATCTATCTATATCAGTCTAGTCCTATGTATCTATCTCAGTCTGGCCATATCTATCTTTTTATCTATCCATCTATCTATCAATCTATGTATGTACCTCAGTATGACCATATCTATCTATCAACCTATCTATCTCAGTCTGTCCATATCTATCTATCTTTCTATCCATCTATCTACCAATCAATCTATTTTAGTCTGGCCATATCTATCTATATTTCTATCTATCTCAATCTGGCCATACCTATCTTTCTATCCATATATATCTATGTAAGTACCTCAGTATGGCTATATCTATCTATCAACCTATCTATCAATCAGTCTGACTATCTATCTCTCTTTCTATTCATCTATCTATCAATTAATATCTTATCTTATCTCACCATATCTATCTATTTCCGTCTGGCCATATCTATCTATCTATCTATCTATTAATCAGTCTGGCCATATCTCTCTATCTATCTATATCAGTCTGGTCATATGTATCTATCTATCTCATCTATCTATATCTATCTATCTATCTCTCTATCTACCTTAGTCTGGCCATATCTCCATCTCAGTCTGGCCATATCTATCTATCTATCTATATCAGTCTGATCCTATATATCTATCTATCTAGCTATTTATTATGTACATATTTATTTGAGCGAGATTAATACATCACTTAACCAAGTTTGGCACAAGGCTGTTATTACAGATGGGCGATTAAATAATGAACTTGCTGACGGATATCACTCTATACCTGCAGGACCTCCGAAATAAAATTTAAAAAAAACCCTGAACAACGGAAAGTTAAAAGTAGTTCGTAAAAGTTTTTTTATGGGCGGTTGTGAAGGATTTTCTTTCTACGAGTGAGTCGACACTCGTCAGGTTTCAGGATTTGTTTCCCCCGGTTTCGTTTTCAGGCACGTGCTTATCTCGAGGCTCGCCTTTATAAGTGGAAAAAGGTGATAGACATTTGTGATTGCGAGGGTCGTTTCGCTTGTGATGACGACTGAACCAGGGTACAGGCTGATGACCGACATTGCAAATAGAACCCTCCTCAAGATATTGCCTCACCCTCTACGTCAATTCACCAGTAAGACTTGTTCTGTCCCTTGAGTCATTTGCGGTTACTTTTGTGACGACACACACACACACACACACACACACACACATATATATATATATATATATATATATATATATATATATATAAGTTAAGAGAAAGGAAATGAATCCGACGGTATGAGTATAGATAAAAGGATATGAAAACAACACAATATGCTGTTAAAGTGAAAAGATTTTATATCATATTCATAGCTAATATTGAACAATATTTCGATTTTAAAAATCATCTTCAGAGCTTGTTTATACTACAGACTTATCAACAGCGGAGACGAAAATGATATGAATTCAAACGAAAACATTGATGTTCCCAAAAAGTTATGCGGAAATTTCAAATATAAGCACGTCTGAGAAAAGCGTTGGCGAACGTGCTTATATTTGAACTTCCGCATAACTTCGATATCGAACCGTTTAACGCAATGAACACACGCGTGTAATCGACTGCAATTAATTGGTATCTCGATTAATTCAGTGGATTTAACCCTGAAGATCCTTATGGTGAAACTCGAGTAGGTTATCACTTGTACCTATATTGTAATATATATATATTATATGCTCCACCGACTAAACCGGCCCTCATGTATATGTATATATTATATATATATATATATATATATATATATATATATATATATATATATGAGGGCCAGTTTAGTCGGTGGAGCACTCACCCACCTAGGAATCGCAAGGTCCCTTGTTCGATACTCAGCGCATGAGTAGCACAGATTGGGTAATCTGATCTGTGCATTAAAGTGGGGAGCTGACGGTAGGTGTGGCGCTCCACTTCAGCAAACACATACTCCCTGGTCTAGCGATAAGGAAAGGAGGATAGACTCCCTCGCAGTCCGGCTGATACCGACAATAGGCCCATCCGTCAAAATATACATATATATATATATATATATATGGCTGGGTCATGTACGTCGGATGGATGATGGACGAATCCAATGTCTGCAAGAAGGATCTCAGGTGCTTTGGTATTGCCCCTTCCAACTGGGAAAATCTGGCTCAGGACCGCCCTCGGTGGCGGTAGAGACTCTCCGTAGAGGATTGCTCATGTCAGAAGTCACCCTGGCGGAACACCATGAAGCTAAGAGGTCCAGAAGAAAACAGCGACAATAAAGCACTGGCACATCAACATCTTCAGGGACAGCCTTAAAATGTGACATCTGTAGTCGAGAATGTTTTTCAAACATCGGAGTCATAGGAGGCGCTGTAACTTCAGGGGCACAAAAACTTTATTATAGTCTTCAGAGACTGAAATACCAATAATGATAATTTATATAATGATTTCTTAAACGGAGCATAACAGGTTTGAATATTATTTCTTACAATTATAACCATTACACCAAAGACGCCTCACACTAGTATATAAAAATATCTATTGGTGTTATTTTTAACGTTGTCTCATCATAACCGCAAGATAATAACAGACAATTATGGGAAAATAACAGCATTTGCATAGCGTAGAAATAGTCGCACCCTTTTAATACTGTTTATTTTAACCGACAATCACCAACAGCGTGGGTGGAAGTGATGTGAGAACTCGCGTTTATTTTATCAAGCTTAGTTGGTTGGATTTTCTGGCATGTCAACCCTTGTTGGGTCATTTTATGCCGAAGACATTTTGTTTTATTTATCACTAGCAGCGGCTACCCGGAGTCGCCTGGGAAGAGGTTGGATTTTCCGGCATGTCAACCCTTGTTGGGTCATTTTATGCCGAAGACATTTTGTTTTATTTATCACTAGCAGCGGCTACCCGGCGTCGCCTGGGTAGAGGTTGGATTTTCCGGCATGTCAACCTTGTTGGGTCATTTATGCCGAAGACATTTTGTTTTTTTATCACTAGCAGCGGCTACCCGGCGTCGCCTGGGTAGAGGTTGGATTTTCCGGCATGTCAACCCTTGTTGGGTCATTTTATGCCGGAGACATTTTGTTTTATTTATCACTAGCAGCGGCTACCCGGCGTCGCCTGGGTAGAGGTTGGATTTTCCGGCATGTCAACCCTTGTTGGGTCATTTTATGCCGGAGACATTTTGTTTTATTTATCACTAGCAGCGGCTACCCGGCGTCGCCTGGGTAGAGGTTGGATTTTCCGGCATGTCAACCCTTGTTGGGTCATTTTATGCCGAAGACATTTTGTTTTATTTATCACTAGCAGCGGCTACCCGGCGTCGCCTGGGTAGAGGTTGGATTTTCCGGCATGTCAACCCTTGTTGGGTCATTTTATGCCGGAGACATTTTGTTTTATTTATCACTAGCAGCGGCTACCCGGCGTCGCCTTGGTAGAGGTTGGATTTTCCGGCATGTCAACCCTTGTTGGGTCATTTTATGCCGGAGACGTTTTTCTTTTATTCATTCTTTTAACATCAATTTGTTTTAAACAGATTTGTTTCAATTTAACCAAAAGAAGGGACCCTAACAGGTACTACCAATCCGGGTCAGAGTGTACCTGGGAGTAATGAATGATGATGAAGGGATGCTCCGCATTCCCCAGATCTGGAACCTCACCATCAGATAGATTAATTTCATACCCGGGACATGAAGAACTTCAGTCATCGCCTTCTAGCACATATATGATAAAAAGGGTTGGTTAATTGGCTAGTTGGGTGGTTGGATTTTACGGCATGTCAACCCTTGTTGGGTCATTTTATGCTGGAGACATAATGGTTTTATTTATCATTGATGGATACTCAATTGTTTTTTTGTTTTTTTTTTTGGGGGGGGTAGGCTTCATGTCTCTCTCTCTCTCTCTCTCTCTCTCTCTCTCTCTCTCTCTATATATATATATATATATATATATATATATATTCAATAATATATTATATTATGGATATTAATCTTGTAACTATCAGTTTCATGCTTACGCAATCCTCAGACAAGAGTTAAATGGTTGAGATTTTAACATATATTAGCATTGAGCACCTTTATATGCCAATAATTTTCTCTTCATTCTCTATTCATTATATATATATATATATATATATTGATAATATATTACGGTATGTTAAAGTAAAGTCATCGGGGCGGCCTAAAGTCGGTATCAGCCAGACAGCGGAGTCTATCCCCTTTCCACTAGCGCTAGACCAAGGAGATTATTTTAGCATCTGAGGTGGAGCGCCACACCTACCATCAGCTCCTCACTTTACCGCACTGGTCCTGTGCTACTCATACGCTGAGTTGGTGAGGGCCGGTATCGAACCCAGAACCTTGTGATTCCTAGCCGAACACTCTACCGATTGAGTTCAACCGGTCCTTTATGGTATATTAATAAGTGAATATTGCTCAATATCGTTGCCAGAGCAGGTATATCTTAGTTAAGGTAGCGTCGACTTGGTGACTGACAGTTTCTCGCTGTTACGATTTTAATAGCCATCCTTTAGGCTTCAAGCAAGAGCGCTTGTCCAACGGAGATCCTTTGTGATATACAGAGCGCGATCCTTGATAAAGAATCCTTTGGTTGTTCCTTGGTGCTCCTCAGCCTAGCAAGTCCTTCGTCAACGATAGCAAATGGGCGTCTCTCAGTATCAGTGATTAAGTAGTCAACCAGCCACGCATTCGGGCTCTTGATTGGCTGAGGTTTAAACCACGTGACCTCAGTCTATAAATTTAAGTGGTGTATTGTAGCACGGCTTATATCCACCAAATAAATTCCACCAGGAAGCGCGTGGTGTAATGGTTAAAGTCACAGGAAATGGACTCGTCGCCCCGAGTTCAAATCCTGGACGTGGTAATTGCATTTCACTTACCCTTGGAAAAGGTATGAATCCTACTCTCCCTCCAGCTATGGATAAATAGTAGGGCAGACTGGGCTCTTTAACCTTGGTTAGGCAACCGGTCTTGGAGAAGGAAAACTCTGAATTAAAACCTGTTGAACTCCGCTTAAGAAATTGACCTTGTGTCACATCCTACTCGTTGGTAAATATATACATATATATCCACCAAATAATCCAACAAACACATTTTTCATTAAACTATGTTTTTCTATTTAACCCATAGATGGAGCCCCAACAGGTACTACCACTCCGGGTCAGAGTGGACCTGGGAGTAATAGTGATGAAGGGGTACTCCACATTCCCCGAGTCCCATAACTGGAACTTTGCCATCAGATAGAGTTTAACGTCATATCCAAGACAAAGATTTCCAAAGTTTTAAAAAGAGACTAACAAGATGAATAGTATACGTATTAAGGTAATCTGAACATTAGCTACATAAATGAGAGTAACCTCCCCTTGTTTATTTTACTTTGAGGAAACCATATGTTTTGGTCGGCCATTTTCATTTCACTGTATATCTAAACTGAAAATATGAATTTGTTCGAATCAATACAACTGCATGTTTTAACAAAAACATTTTTGTGCAGTATTGTTAGTAGGGCGGTCAATATCAGTGATAAAGCAGTTATATATATATATATATATATATATATTATATATATATATATATATATTACATGGGAATTCTTGTGATTTTACTTGATCGTTAGCCATGATGTTTTTACAGTCAGTTCTCTCTCTCTCTCTCTCTCTCTCTCTCTCTCTCTCTCTCTCTCTCTCTCTCTCTCTCTCTCTCTCTCTCTCTCTCCACGTTGTTTTTGTTTTGTTTTTTACTGGGAACTAAAAGTTTGCCATAGATTTACTGATCGCCAACCAACGACAGGCGACTGGATGGGGGTGTAGATACTAAATTACATACAAATATCAACTTCAACACACCAAACAAAAAAAACGCAATTTCTCCTTTCTGGCTATTTTGGGAGTGCATCCAATGCTGTGATGGGGGAGGGGGGGTAAAGACACACCCAAAACAGTGGATGCTATAACGGAATAGTTGTTGATTATACCACAATAAACTTTACAAACATAATCAAGCAGATGTCACTGATGAAGGGGCATCTGTCCCATGAATGTTGTCGAAACGCCGGCTATCCCATAAAGGAGACAAAAACTCTATTTACAAGTCGAGTGTTTTGGTTAAGTAAATAATATGTACATATGTTTATTAGTGCATATACATATATATATATATATATATATATGTGTGGT
>CM042172.1:23812172-23864857 GCA_023376005.1 Doryteuthis pealeii
AAAAAAAATATATTAATATTTTTATTTTATTTTAAAGTAAATTTGACTATACATTTCAGTTCTATTCTCCCTAATAACACGAATTATCCAATTATACAAACAACGACGCCGTCGCTATCTTAATCCCACCCCCAACGATGGAAACCCAGAGCCGACATATTTGCGTTTGCTCCCAGTCCTCCTTAGTCAGATCTTAGCCTGAAGAGCATTAAGCGAAACTTTTAGTAGGTTCGTCTGACTCATTAGATTTCGTATAATATTATATATATATATTAATTTATATACTAATTATACAGTAATGCATGAGAAGCGCGTTGATGTAATGGTTAAGTCAGAGGAAATGGACTCGTCAACCAGAGTTCAATTCTGGACGAAGCTGTTTGCATTTCCACTTGGCGCTAATACCCTTGGAAAAAGTATGAATCCAATTCTCCTTCAGCTATAGGTTAAATAGCAGGACAGACTGGCTCTTTAAAAATGTCTACGTAACAATATAGGAGAAGGAAAACTCTGAATTCAAACCTGTTAAACTCCGATTGGAAATTGGCCTTGTACCACATCTTACTCGTCGATGGTTGGTAAATATATATATATATATAAATATATATATATATATGTATGGATAGGTGTGTCGTGTGTGGTGGCTGTGTATATATATATCACACGAATATCATAAAGTTATCCAGTATATTTGTATATATATGAAATATAGTCACACTATCAATAACATCTACATATATAGTATATGTTAATGCAATTATATATATAACAATACTAATAAGTAATAACAATAATAAGATATGTGTATATATTATGATAATATATAAAAGCCATATATATAAATATACTATATATTATAATATATATAATATTATTGTTATATATTATATTATTATTAATACATTAACAGAATTTGTTTTTAATATCCTAGTTTATTATATCTATTCTATATTTTATTTTTCGTTTGGGCGACGTCCTATGTTGTTAGGCGTTCCGGTTTTGTTGAAGAGTATAGAAGAGCATAGAAAGTTGTTAAGAGATCGCTACCACATTTTTTTGCGCTTATCCGAAACATCACTCGACCCACGTGGTCGGCCACAGTTCTAATTCAAAGCAATAAATGTCTTGGAGAACACATTAAATATCTTAAGTTCCTCTCTTCTAAAATGAATCACTACCGGTTTTGAGAGCTAATCTATCATCATAGTCATATTTCCCCATCAAACTCACTCTCTTCCAGAAGACGCATATCAACGTTTGAACAATCAGACAAATCTCTTATTGTCTATAATAAAGGAGAGTCCGCTTTAATTGTCAGTAACGAAACTACGTCTTGCTTACGCATAAACCGAAAATGAAAAAAAAAAAATTCTGATATCTAGTAATGAGAGACGGCTTTAATACTAACGAAACTACATCACTGTTTAAGTACAACACCGAAAATTAAAAAAAATTATTTTGTGAATCTATAAAATGATAATCGGCTTTATGTGCTGTAACCGATACTACGCCACTGCTTCGTCACAAACCGAAATAAAAATAAAAATATTGTGATTTTATTAATTGATAATCGGATCTAATTTGTCTGTACAAGAACTACGTCGCGCTTATGTTCCAATACCGAAAATTTGAAAAAAAAATAGAAATTTGAAATATTTAGAAAAATAATTTTAAATTGAATCAATTTAAAAAATATTTTTCAGTAAGAAGTAACTAAAAAGTTTACAAGAAGAAGAAGAAGAACTAGAAGAGAAGAAGAAGAAAAGAAAGAAAGAAGAAGAAGAAACAAAACAAACAAAACAGGAAGACAGCAACGAAGAAAAGAAGAAGAAAAGCGGCGAATGAATAAATAATAAATATAAGAAGAAGAAAAACGGCGAATAATAATAATAATAAATAATAATAATAATAATAATATATAATAAACTGGCCAGGAATTGTATAAAAAGTACCTTGTGTTCAAAATTCAAATGAGATTTCTATTTTATATTTCTTTACAAAAAATATCAAAGTCGGTTTTGAACTAAAACGGTTTCTCTGCGATTAATTTTAATATGTGTCCTTGGTTTTTTGCACTGTTCTCCGTCAAAACGACGCATGTGTTTATCGGATAGCAATGGGCGGGGGTCGGATATAGAATTGAGGCTGCGACAAGACGCATAATTCTGTACGGCCCTTTTGATGGCCCTTCGCGAAATCAGCTCGACATTTCAGAATGATTAGCCCTGATATAGCTGTACATAGCAATTATTATAATTCATCTCTTTGTTTAGACAAGCAAATACTGATTAGAATAATTCAATAAGGAATTAATATACATTAAGGTCTTTAGTCCTCACTATGGTTAAGTCTGTTGCGATAAGGACGTCAAAGGCGAGTTGTAGTGTAGTCGTAGTAGGTAGTAGTCGTCGTTAGTTCATAACGAACAATACAAAAGTCGTATAGTCAAAAAGGGGTTGTTTATTTCTTTCTAGGCTCGTGGGTTCTTTTTCAGAGGAGAGAGAAGAGAGAGAGAGAGAGAGAGAGAGAGAGAGAGAGAGAGAGAGAGAGAGAGAGAGGACCAACGAGATTGTTTTTCTGAGTGTGAGCACCACACCTACCTTAGCTCTCACTTACCGCACAGATCCTGTCACCACACGCTGAGTTACCGGACTATAGATTTCTTTATTTCATTTTTTTTGCCATTACGCCTCGGGGATCACTCCCATTTAAACGAACTCGCATGTTTTGCTGACAGTCTAGCAAAAAACGAACCAAAAAAATACATTGATTTAGTAACTATGTCATAATGACAATTATTCTCGAATTTGAAACTTATTCAGTTGTGCGTTGGTAAAACCGGATCTACAGATTTATTTATTTCATTTTCGTGTTTTATTTGGTGTGTGAAGGCGGGGGGGATTAACGCCAACAGTTTTAATTCACACTCGGTCCAGAACGCTGTTGGATGTGGATTATTGATTTGAACAGTGTAAAGCTTAAAAAAAAATCGATCAGTCAGGAGCGAGGGTCATTCAGTGGGTGGGAGGAAACTGAACTTGGGTACTGTTAACTAATGGAAACATTTTGAGATCCATCGGTCATCGAAATCTGGGATGAGGTGTCTCAATACTACAGTCGATAAGGAAGAATGCTTATAGACGAACAGTTAACTGATAAATATTGAAGAAACACACTTCTGTGTCTATTATAACGGTATAAAAAGGGCAGGCAATCTGTAATGTCCGAGAGAAACTTCGAATATAAAACAATAACGACAAGTAAATATATATACACATTAAATATCACCAGGGGTTTTTGAGCAAAAAGAATAGAGATTTGATTTATATTCGTGAAGATAATTAGAAAATAAAATTCTAATGAAACAGCAGATTTTTTTCATTTGATATTTAGATAGTAGACATGAACATTTTTTAGAGTAGCTGGATCAATGCATCAATAAGAGAATACACAAATATATATAATATATATATATCATATAAATATATATAATATTGTGAGTGTGGTGTGTTGGTGGAGAAAAGTAGACAAACACGGGATGTTATGGAAACTTGATGTTTATTGTCGACGGTGCAACGTTTCAGTCTTTATTAGACCATCTTCAGGACTTGGTTATTCTACCCACAATGATGGAAATCTCAAAATGCTGAAGTAATAAGAAAAAAATGGAGTAAGAACTATATCCAAGTCCTGAAGATGGTCTAAAAAGAGACCGAAACTTGCAGATCGACAATAAACATCAAGTTTCATAACATCCCCGTGTTTTGTCTACTTTTCTCACAACTGTCGGATTACCCCTCACATTTCTACCATATATATATATAATAAAAATTTATAATATACATATAATATCATAAACCAACATAATATATATACACCACATTAATAACACATATATAACATATATATACCTAATACATATATATATACACCATATATATATACACACACACATAAACCATATATACATATATATATACATATATAAATACATATATATATACACAACAATAAATACTATACTATACACACCACATAATATAGACACACCACATATATAACACACATATAATAACACCACATATATACATAATAACCACTATATACAATACATATATATAACACACACAATATACACAACATATAATTATATACACACACACATATATATATCACGACATATATATAGTACATATATACACATATAACAAATAAACATGCACACATATATATACACATAGATATATAATATACTACACACACACACTATATATAACACAACACACATATATATATATACATATAGTATAAAGTACGCACACTTATATAATGCACACATAATATATACACGCACATATATATAATATATTACAACAACAACACACCACAGAATAAACATTTATGACACACACACAATATATATACATAATATAGGACCACACATATACACGATCACATAATTAACAATCAACACAAATATTTATCAATAATAGTATATCATATAGATAATAATATAAATATATCTCTACAATTATTATGGTTTATCACTATCTCACTGGTAAGTAGTAATGATCAATTTGGTCTAATCAGAAACGTCATAGCCAGGTGTACTCATCCACGCGATGACTTAATCAATTATGTATATAATTACTTTACACACACCACCACACATACATATATCAAATTATAGATGTATAATGACTAAATATAATTATCGAATTAATATCAACAGTTAAAATCACCCCTTCCCATCCGCCAGACTGAGTGACACTCGAAACACGTATTCGTTGGATGCTATAATATATATATATATAATTATATATATACATATTAAGACAAAACACCCCACACATATAATTGATATTCCCATTCTTATATGATAAGTATTTATGCTACTGTGGTATTGCTATACTCCCTTGGTTGCTATACACATAACATTTAGCCGCTGTACTCCCGCCTTCTTATGCCTTTTTCGTATCATAAACTCCGGGTTGATATAGCAAACCAAGATAATATATACATTTCACATGTTAAAAGAATAATTACAATACACTTATCTCATATGATATATATAATATATATATAATATATATATATATATATATATATAATATATATAGAAAACAGAAAAAAACCCACGTAAACACTGAAAGTAACTGAAGAAAGACCATACAAATTCTGAATTCACTACTATAAATAGAACGAAACTCTACAAAAAATAACCGATTTCTGATATTATTTCTGAATATTATTTCTTGAATCTCATACACAGGTCCCAACCTGAATATGTATCTCCCCACAAACGGATACATAAAATATCTAAATTAATAATACTAATAATAAATACTATTATATAATAATAATATATATACATATTTATCCATACATATATACATAAATACATATATTCATATATATATAATAATAAATAGCATATTAATATACATAATAATATATACAATATATATAATACATAATTAATAATTACTATACATATTATTAGATAATAATATACATATATATATACATATATATATAAATCAATTATATATAACATATAATAACACATAGTATATCAAGAATACAATATATATACGAAAATAATACATATATATAAACATTAATATAATGATATATTATATATATGTATAATACTTGTTTGTACATATATACAGTAATTTGTTTTTTCAAATTCTAATACATAAAATATAGTATATACATACAACACACCACACAGCACACACACACACACACAAATATATATATATAGACAAGATATATAACATTATATAATGACATTATAATAACATATGATCACATAATTTACTTAACCATAAACACTACGAACTTGTAAATAAGTTTTTGTCTCCTTTGTGATACGGCTCTTCGAAACTTCATGGGACAGATGCCCCTTCACAGTGGACATCTGCTGATTATTTGTAAAGTATTGTGGATAATCAAACAACTATCCGTGTATAGCACCCACTGTTTGGTGTGTGTCTTTACCCCTCCCCCATCACATTGGATGCACTCAAAATAGCCAGAAGAGGAATGAGAAAAGCCAGTTGTTTTAGTTATGGTGTTTGAAGTTGAATGTATGTAATTTATATCTACACCCCCATCCCAGCGCTGCGGTTGTTGCAATCAGTAAATCTATGCCAAACTTTAGTCCCAGGTAAAAAAACAAAACAACAACTGGAGAAAGCAGAGAGAGAGAGAGAGAGAGAGAGAGAGAGAAGAGAGAGAAGAGAAGAGCGAGAGAAAGAGATTTGTACGGACGAAAAAACATCATGGGCTAAAGAAAGTAGAAAATACAGAATCCATGTAATAAGGAAATTAGTAGGAATAGATATAAAATATATATATTAATATATAATATAACGTGCTTACACTGATATTGACGCGCCACAACAATGGCACAAAAATTGTTGTAAAACATCAGTTGTATGATTCGAACAAAACTCTTCAGTATAGATAACAGTGAAAAATGCCGACCAAAACAGATGTTCTCAAGTAAAAAACAGGAGTACTCCATTTAGTACTAATGTTCCAGATACTTCATACTAAATTCACTGTAGTCCTTTTAAAACTTGGAAACCTTATTGTCTTGGGAATACTAACTCATGAGCGAAGTCCAGTTAGAACCGGAAGTGAGTCCCTTCATCACAGTAATCCAAGGTCACTCTGACCCGGATGGGTAGTACTGTGGGCTCATCTGTTAAATTAAAAAAAATTATTAAAAATGTTTGTTGGATATGTGGCATATATAATAAATGTAACAACGAGTTAATGTGACACAAGTCAAATTTCTAACGAGTCAACAGGTTTAATTCCAGAGTTCCTTCTCCAAGACCGTGCCTAACCAGTTAAAGACCCAAGTTGCCTACAATTTACCATAGCGAGGAGAGTAAGGATTCAGAACTTCCCAAGGGTAGAGCGGAAATGAAATCAATACCACTCCAGGATTAATCGGGCGAACGAGTCATTCCTAATACCTTTAACCATTACACACCGCTTCCTGTGAATTATTTGGTGATAAACGTGCTACAAATACACCCACTAAATTAAGACAAAGCACACCGGTTAAACCAGCCAAATCAGACCCGGATCGTGCTCGTTGACTATAACAACTGAACGAGAGACCCCATTTGCTATCGTGACGAGGACGCAGGCAGAAGCACCAAGGAAACAACCAAAGACTTATCAAGACGCGCTCTGGTATATCACAAAGGACTCCGTTGCTCGAGCCGAAAGATGGCTATTAAATCGAAACAGCGAAAACTGTCATGCACCAGTCGACGCTACCTAAAAGAATAGACCTGCCTACAACGAATTGACAATATCACATATATCCAAAAGGACCGGGGGGTGAACTCATCGGAGAGTGTTCGCGAGAATCAAATTCAGTTCGATACCGGGCCTCGGGCCAACTCAGCGTATAGAGCACAGAATCATGCGTAAAGGAGACGAGGTCGGAAAAAAAAAACCTCCGGCATAAAAGACCCAACACGGTTGACATGCGGAAACTCCAAACCTTACGCGACGCGGGAGCCGCGCTAGGATAAATAAAACAAGTGTCGCTAAAATGAGCCAACAAGGGACATCGGAAATCACCCTCACCTGGCGAGCCGGTACCGCTGCTAAGAGAAATAAATCAAAATGTCTTGGCTAAAAGACCCAACACGGTACCACCGGAAATCCAACCTCCTACCTCGCGCCGCCGGGTAGCCGCGCTAAGGATAAATAAAACAAAATTCTCAGGAAAAATACCCAACAAGGGTTGACATCGGGGAAAATCCAACCTCACCTGCCGCGAGCCGGGGTAGCCGCGCATGATAACAACATAAATTCTCAGGCATAAAATACCCAGCAAGTGCATGCCCGAAAACCAACCAACCTAACCTGATAAAAAAGCGATTCTCACATCACCCACCCCGTTGTGATTGCGGTTAAGAATAAACAGATTAAAAGGGCGACTATTTCAGCTATGCAAAAGGTTTCCATAATGCTGTTAAGTTTGCGGTATGAGAGACAACGTTAATAAATAACACCAATAGCTATTTTAATACTAGTTGAGCGTTTGGTGTAATGGAAATTGAAAGAAAGTAATATCAAACCTGTATGCCCGTTAAAGAAATCATATATAAAGTATTATAGTATTCAGTCTCTGAAAACGATACATAAACTTTGGGGGGGCCTTTGGAAAAGTTACAGCGGCCTCCCGGACTCCCGGATGGTGAAAACAAACATGCTACTACAGATGTCACATTTTAATTAGGCGCCCTGAAATGGAGTCAGGCTTAGTCGCCGTCTCTGACTCTAGCCATGTGTCGCCAGGGGTACTCTGCCAATAGCAAATCCTCACCGAGAGAGTCTCTACCGCACCGAGGCATCCTGGACAGATTCGCTTGGAAGGGCAATACCAAAGCAACCTGGGATCCTCTGCAGGACACCTGAAATCGGGCAGCTGGGACCAATCGTCTAACAGACAAATCTCCAAGAGGATCTCGGGAGTTCGTCATCAAATCCATCCGACGAATGACCCAGCCAATAAAGAGAAGTAATATATGCGATGCCATTCGGTACAGCCGACTGCAGGATCTATCCCCTTTCCATCGCGAACAAGGATATTGTTGCGGGGGAGTGGATCGCCACACCTCCATCAGCTCCCACTGTACTGCACACGATTCAGATACCAATCTGTGACTCTATGCCCCTGAGTACAACAAGGACTGCATCCCTAGCGTAGTGCTCCACGACAAACGTCCTCATATAAATAAATAGAGAATAAAAAATATATATATATAAAGCCTAGCTTGTGGACAAAAATAAAGTACAATATATACATCCAATGAAACCTACCGGAGGTCAACCATAAGGACTCAAAAGGTAAATCACAATTAATCGAGATACGGATTAATGCAGCTTACACCGTGTGTCATTGGGAGCGAAACGGTTATATCGAAGTCAAATATAAGCACGTGCCACCTTCTCAGACGGTTAATTTGAAAATTTCCGCAAACTTTGAACATCAACTGTCGTTTAATCATACAATCGTCTCCCGTTGATAGTCTGTAGTATAAAACAAGCTCGACAGAGTTTTAAATCCGAATATGTCATATGCTATAATATCGATAAAAAATTTTCACTTAACAGCATGGTGGGTGTTGTTCATACCTTTTATCTATACCATGCCGCGGATTCATCCTTTCTCTAACTAACATATAATATAATCAAAAATATATATTAGTGTTGTGTGTGTTGTCGTCACAAAAGTACCGTCAAAATGCACTCAAGGAATAGACATAGTTACTGGTGAAGACGTGGAGGAGCAAAACTGAAGAGGGGTCTATTCAATTCGTCATCAGCCTGACCTGGCAGTCGTCACACAACGAAACGACCCCGGGCAACACATGTCATCACCTTTTTCCACTTAAAAGGCGAGCCCGGAATAGCACGTGCCTGAAACGAAACCTGGAAACAACCTGAACACCGCAACAGAGAAGAGATTACTTTAATAACTTGATTTTTCAGCAAAAGGAGTCCGGTTACTTGCTACACCTAATATATATAATTATGTTGTGGGAGATTAATTATGTTTGCTTAATTAAAGTCATACTAATTTTGTTAATTAATTTATAATTAAATGAATTAGCGTGCATATCGGTTTAAATTTTAAAAGCGTAAAAATCGAGAAAAAGTCGATCTCTGTATGTACATTCTGATTTGTTTACGCTTTACATTTAAACCAATATGCACGCTAATTCATTTAATATAATTATAAAATTAACAAAAATTGGTATGACTTTAATTAAGCACATAATCTCCCAAAAAATTTCGGCCTTCGCCTTCCAAACACATGTTTTGACTACCTCATATATTATAATATATATATATATATATATATATATTATAATATATACAGATGGGGCGGTTGAGAGTTAACTAAGTGTGTTACTAAGTTTAGATAAATTTTGACACTCAGAGAGAAGGGTAATGTCTGCGGGTCTATGCATGTGTAAAAGCAAGGTTAGGTATATATATATATATATAATATATTATATATATATAATATGTGTGTGTGTGTGTGTGTGTGTGTGTGTGTGTGAGCAAAAGGAGAGAGAGAGAGAGAGTGGTTATTTAGGTATATACTTATATATATGAGTAACATCAAAGTCAAGTATACACAGAACAAACAGACACAACACACACCACAAAAATATATATATATATATATATATATATATATATATATATATATATATATATATATATATAATATGCACGAGAGTATGTAAATATAAAATACCTGGCTATAGGGAAGTTTTTTTTTATATTCACTTACACACGCACACATATATATGTTATCTAAATATATATATATATATGTGTGTGTGTGTGTATAATAATATATATATATAATATTATATAATATATATATATATTATATATATATATATATATTCGTTTGTTTGTTGGTTAAAGTAATTATATATTTTGCAAACCTGCCAGAGCTCGGAGAGTTACCCAAGTGTATAATAAAGAATTTCACAATTTGTTTATTTTGGGGAATTTTTAGCTTCTTTTTTTTATATTCTAAAATTTATATTTTTGTCTGTCAATCCGTTTCCCCTTTTTTTTTCTTCTTTCATATTTATTCATTGTTATCACATTTGTATATTTCCTTCTCCCCCTCCCATTTCTCTTCTTCTCTCTCTCTCTCTCTCTCTCTCTCTCTCTCTCTCTCTCTATCTATCTATCTATCTATATATCTATCTCACGCACACACACACACACACACACAACACTTTTCCTCCTACTATCGTCTCCCGTTTTTCTCTTTCATTCTATTTCCTTCTCTCGCCTTGTTTCTCACTCTCTCTCTCTCTCTCTCTCTATAGTATATATATATATATATATATATATATATATATATATATAGAGAGAGAAGGAGAGAGAGAGAGAGAGGCGGGTAAAAGAATCGGACTGATGAAAAATCAGTCGGTTTTCATTCCCGACTTAGAAGTAGCTGTTAAGTCTTGCCTCCCTGATGAGACGTAAATGTCGAAACACAATGTCTGTGGATGACTATACATATTTATCTATGTGTGTGTGTGTGTGTGTGGTGTGTGTGTGTGTGTGGAGAAATAACCTACTCGGTTTCACCATAAGAATTTTCCGGGTTAAATCCATATAAGATATTGATTAATTATAGTTACCTGCAGGAGTTCATATAATATATATATATAATATTGTCACACCTATTTCGTTTACTTACTTTCTTTCCATGTCCCCACTTTTTCTCTCTCTCTCTCTCCTCTCTCTCTCTCTCTCTCTCTCTCTTCTCTCTCTCTCTCTCTCTCTCTGGTGTGTCCCCGTAGCGTAGTGGCTAACGCTCTGGACTGCGAATTCGAACAATTACCTTCTCTTTCACTCATGTGGACGGTCTCATTTTTAACCAGGTTGTGCTGCAAGATGATAACGGTCGTACTTTTTAGGAACAAGAGTATTATGATCAGTCCAAAGTATATTTTTTATTTCTCAACTGGGATTAATACTTTTGCTAAAAAGTCAATCTTTTAAGTAAAGCATAACTTAATTAAAGGAGTTGTTGCGTAGTGATTCAGTTATACACTAATGCTATCCTTTACTTTTTTAACTTAGAAATGAAACAACGTATTATATTTTCCTTAACGTTTCATTATTGAGTTTGATTCTCACTGAGTGTCCCATGTACGTAGCCTTGTGGGAAATAAACAGCTAAGCTCAGTAATTGTAAAGCTCATGTCTGGCTGGCAGACCATTGTTAGTGAGTTCGATTCTCACTGGGTGCCCTATATTTTTGTAATAAATTGAATATATAATAAAAGTAAAAGTAAAAGTCGTCGGGGTAGCCTAAAGTCAGTATCAGCCAATCAGCGAGGGAGTCTATCCCCTTTTCACTAGCGCTAGACCAAGGAGATTGTTTTTGCGTCTGAGGTGGAGCGCCACACCTACCATCACCGTTCCTTACTTTACATCACAAAACTCCTGTGCTACTCATACGCTGAGTTTGCGAGGGCCGGTATCGAACTAGGAACCTTGTGGTTTCTAGCCGAACGGTCTACCGACTGAGCCAACCCGGCCCTTAAATGAGCATTATTTCACAAAACGGCTGTATTGTGTTAGTGGTCGCAGATATTGAATTTATTTTTAACTTTGCTAATGCGTACGGGCACAGTTAAAACTGCTCCCGAGGGGAGGTAGTTAAAACTGCTCCTGGGGGAGGTGATTAAATTTGGAAAAAAAAGGCATAACTTATTTTTTTAATTGAAACATCCATCTCACAAAACTGGTCCACATGGGTGGAAGTTAAAAATGCTACCCAGGGGAGGTAGTTAAAACAAAACAATACATGGTTTATCTCACAAGAATTTCTTTTTTAGTCTAACATCTTTTTGATAAGATATATATATATATATATATATATATATATATATATATATATGAGGTTAAGTAAACTAACAAATGTGTTTATTTTTTATATGGCTTTAAGCCGACAATTTTTGGAGGATATGTGCTTAATTGAAGTCATACCTAATTTTGAAAATTAATTAGTTAATAATTAATGAATTTAGGCGGGCATATATGTTCAAATGTAAGGCTAAACAAATCGAGAAAATGCCAATCAATGAGTGTACATTTCGGCCTATAACCTTGCTGATGAGACCTAATAGGTCGAAATGTACATTTAGGGATTGACATTTTCTCGATTTGTTTAGCCTTACATTTGAACATATATACCCGCCTAAATTCATTAATTATTAACTTATTAATTTTCAAAATTAGCTATGACTTCAATTAAGCACATATCCTATATATATAATATATATATATATATATATATATATATATTGGTTAGGAGGTAGATTTAGAAGGCCATCACAATGCAGTTTGGAATAAATAAAAAATAATAATACGGTAACAATGGTGGTGTGTGTTGACCTGTATTTTTTTTATATTTCTTGAATTTTCGAGGTAATACCTCTTTATCAAAAAGAATTGAACTGAAGCAGTACAGCTATGGCATTTCTTCCTAAATGAATTTTTTTTTTTTGAAAATGACGTTATTTTTGAAATAACTGTATTCCCGTGTGAGCGTGAATGCGTTTATTTTTATTTTTATTTTTTTTTGTACGTGTGCGTATGTTGTAATGCGCGTGACATTGAAAATGCGTGTTGGCTGTGACGTTAAGACTGTATCCTAGCGCGGGATTTTGTACGTGGGTATGTGCGAATGAAAAAGTGATTTGTGTTTTGTGACGTTTCCTGTTGGATTTTACATCAATTTAATCATTTAATATTATTAATATTATTATTATTATTAATATTATCATATTTATTTGCTTATTTACTTATTTATATCTAATTCAATTTATCTTTTTTTTTTTTTATATTTTAATAATATTTTTAAATATATATATATATATATATATATATATATATATATATATATATATATATATATATATATATTTAATTTATTTATTTATTTAATTTATTTTCCTTAACAACTAGTGTGCAATGGCTTGTGTGTTTTGTATGTGTGGGCGAGATGTTGGGCTAATAGATTTGAGTGCGTGTTTCGTATTAGCTTCTCGTTGTAGATTTGTTTTCATTAGTAATTCTCCATTGTGCATGTGGGTATGTGTTATGTGTGTGTGTGCATATACTGTTACATGTGTGCGTAGGTTGTGGGTTTATTGTATGATGAATTCTGCGCTGAGTTCACTCCTGTTATTGATCTCTGGGTGTAATCTAGCGATTAGCAAGGCCTCTTTAATTCTGAGATTACCCAAATTTCTCTCTCGAGCCTCTATATTGACTGTTATATTTCTTTCTGTGTTGTTGCATTAACTAAGTGTTTACGGAAAGTGGAGCTTGTGTGTGTAAGTGTTCTTTGATTCTAATGTGTAGTGGTCTTGTGGTGCTACCTATGTAAAATTGGTTACATATATTACATTTTGTGCGGTATACCACATTCACTTCGTGGCACATACCTGTGTCGCGGATGGGGCAGTTCGCTAGTGTACAACTAGTGGCCTCCTTATGGCGGCTTTTGGAGAGTTTTCTCCTGAGTGATGGTCCGTAATGGGCAAGTTGTATGTCCAGGCCCTCCTTCCGTATCGCCCTACGTATTGCTGTGGTTATATTTTCGTTGAAATGTGGTAACCTTAAAAAACAGGCATTGGACGTGAGATAAAATAAAAATAAACGCATTCACGCTCACACGGGAATACAGTTATTTCAAAAATAACGTCATTTTCAAAAAAAAAAAATTCATTTAGGAAGAAATGCCATAGCTGTACTGCTTCAGTTCAATTCTTTTGATAAAGAGGTATTACCTCGAAAATTCAAGAAATAATAAAAAAAATACAGGTCAACACACACCACCATTGTTACCGTATTATTATTTTTTATTTATTCCAAACTGCATTGTGATGGCCTTCTAAATCTACCTCCTAACCAATACATACACAATGCTTCAAGCAAATTATGAAACTCTCTTATATATATATATATATATATATATATATATATATAAAGTCAAACCTAATAAGTCAGTTTCGCCAAGTAGCTCATCAGGGCAAATATCTGATTTTTGCCCTGATGAGCTACTAAGCAAAACTGTTAGTAGGTATATCTGATTCATTAGGTTTAACTTTATTATTTGCTCTACTTAGGTATTGAGCACTCTTTACAGCTTTAGATGTCGGACGTCCTAGTTATATTTCCTACCATTAATCCTGAACATATACGTGGTGTTTGTGGCAGGGCTTGAGTCAGTTCAGGACGAAGGAAGAGAGAAAGAGAGGATAAAAGGAAGGAGGGGGAGGAAAGACAGACAGAAGGAAGGAATGAAAGGAAGGAAACAAAGAAAGAAAGAAAGAAAGAAAGAAAGAATGGATGAAAGAAGGAAAGAATGAAAGAAGAAGGAAGAAAGAAAGGAAAGAAAGAAAGAAGAAGGGAAAGAAGGAAGAAAGGAAGGAATGTAAGAAGGAAGGATGGAATAAAGGAAGGAGGGAAGGAAGGGAGAAATGAATGAAAGAAAGAATATAGGAAGGAAGGAGGGAAGAAGGAAGGAAAGAAGGAAGATAGGAAAGACGGAAGGAAGGAAGGAAGGAAGGAAGGAAGGGATGAAAGGAAAGAAGGAAGGAAGGTAGGAGTAAATGAAGGAGGGAAGGAAGAAAATAAGGAAAGAAGGAAGGAAGAAAGGAAGAAATGAAGGAAGAAATGAATGAAAGAAAGAAGGAAGGAAGCAAGGAAAGACGGAAAGAAAGATAGAATGAATGAAGAAAGAATTCCCTCCTTTCTTCATTCATTCTTTCTTTCTAAAGAAAGAAAGAATGAAGGAAAGAATTAATGAAGGAAGGAATGAAGGAAGAAGGAAAGAAAGAAAGAAAGAAAGAAAGAAAGAATTAAGGAAGAAGGAATAAAGAAAGGAGGGAAGGGCGGAAAGAATAAAGGAAGGAAGGAAGGAATGAAGGAAGGGTGGAAAGAATGAAGGAATAAAGGGGGAAGGGAAAGATGGAAGAAAGAAAGAATGAATGAAAGAAGGGAGGAAGGAAAGAATGAAGGATGGAAGGAATAAAGGGGAAGGGAAGGGAAGAGGGAATGAAAGAAAGAAGGAATGAAAGAATGAAGGGAGAATGAAGGAAGAAATGAAAGGAAAAATCGTTCTGTTCTGCCTATGCGATAAAAAAAAACATAATCCCGTTTCTTATATATTTAGTTTCCAAGAAAATTTCCTGTTTTCCTCGTCGTCGGGGGCACCTTCCTCCCCCTGTTGGTGGAGCTTAGACTACGCCGACTACATCCCCTGCAAAGGAAGGAGTAGACACCACCGTCTAAAAAAAAAGGGTACGAGACTAACCGGGTAGGCATGCAGGTCATTACGAGTGAATGCGATTCTCACTGAGTGCCCCATTACAAGATTTTTACCACTATTTTTGTCACACGGTCCTATCGGAAATGAATATGCATTATTTGAATTATTCGAACTTGTGTCACTTGTTAAATTTATTGTTATCTGTACAACGTTTCGGCCGATTTGCCCTCCGGCCTTCTTCAGGCATTTTTTGTCGGACTTGGAAATCTTTTCGAACTCGGGAACCTTCTCTTTGAATTCGGAAACCTTCTTGTCGTTATCGGTAGCCTTCACGGAACTTTGATCCCAACCCTTTATTCAATTCACGGGGGGTAGGCTGTTCTCATTCCGCTAAACATGACTGGGTACAAGTGTTAAGCTATGTTAATTATTATTCTATGTTACTGTCGCCCTTGACTAGGATTGAACCTGCAGCCTAGAGATAATTGTCACTTAGAACTGTATTAACCTATATTGATCAACTCGAAGCGCGTGGTGGTAATGGTTAAAGTCATGGGAAATGGACTCGTCGCCCCGAGTTCAAATCCTGGATGTGGTAATTGCATTTCACTTAGCGCTAATACCCTTGGGAAAGGTATGAATCCTACTCTGCCTCCAGCTATGGATAAATAGTAGGGCAGACTGGGCTCTTTAACCTTGGTTAGGCAACCGGTCTAGGAGAAGGAAAACTCTGAGTTCAAACCTGTTGAACTCCGCTTAAGAAATTGACCTTGTGTCGCATCCTGCTCGTGCGGAGGGGTTGGTATATATATATATATCCACTGCGCCATGTGTCCAATTGGAAAAGGGAATAATTTACGACCTTGTGTCACATCCTACTCGTGGCAAAGGAATTGGTTAAATATCTATTACATAGGTATTTACATTGATTCAAAGCCAAAAGTCTGTTTGTAAACTTGATGTGAATGTCTGGGTGTTTTGGCGGGAATCGGTTATCACGTGACTATGTGATCTAACAGATCGTTGTACGATTTGTTTTTTTGTTTTGGTGTTTTCTTTTGTTTATCTGAGTTTTGTCTTTTGGTTTTAGAGGATTATTTTTTGTTTTTTTTTTGTTTGTTTTTTTGTGGGTGGGGTATATTTGGGGGGGGGGTTTTCGAGATCTGTGACAATTAAGCTGGAAATTTCCAGAATATTGCAGAGGAAATCTAATTTTTTGTTTGTTTGTTTCTTTGAAAGGTTTCTTTTTTGTTTTTGTCTTTTTGGTATTTTTAGAGGGTTTTTTTAGTTGTTTTTTTGTTTTAGTTTTTAGGGTTTTTTTTTTTTTGGTTTTTTGTTTTTGCCAAGAAAGAAATATCACCATAGTAGATACCTTTGATATCTTTTTTTTCTTTCTTTTTCTTTTTTTTTTTTTTTTCTTTTTTTTCTTTTTTTTTTCTTTTTCTTTTTTTCTATTCTTTCTTTTTCTTTTTTTTCCTTTTTTTTTCTTTTTTTTTTCTTTTTCTTTTTTTTCTTTTTTTTCTTTTTTCTTTTTTTTCTTTTTTTCTTTTTTCTTTTTTTTTTTGCCGCTGTCATTTGTATGGAGTTGACGGGGGAGATATTTAGTTTCAATGCAAATGTGTAAACTAGAATCAAGGACAAAATATACGATTCACATATATTATACACTTAAAAATATTATTCTTTCTTTTTTTTTTTCTTTGTGTGTGTTTCCTGTGGGTATTTGCCCAACCCATCCGCCGAATTTGCAGAATGAAGGGGAGGAGGGAAAAGAGGAAGAGAAGCCCCTTTGGTTTGAATTCAGGGTTTTGCTTTTCCCAGATCGATTGCACTACCAACGTTAAAGAGCTCCGTCTTGTACTACTATTTACCTATAGCTGGGGGGAGGGTAATGTAGTGAAACCATTATATATATATATGTGTGTGTGTGACTGTGTGTGTGTGTGTGTACGGACACAGAATATATATATGTGTGTGTGTGTGTGATATAGACAGAGACACACAGACAAAGACACAGACAGACAGACAGAGAGACAGACAAACAGATGAACCGAGATAGCAGTAGAGAAGGATAAGGACATCGATAGATATAAATTAATAGACTCTTATTTCCCGCTCTTTTACTTACTTTTTTTCTTTCTTCCGATAGATAGATAGATAGATAGATAGATAACGACGAAGAGATAGATAGATAGATAGATAGATAGATAGATAGATATGAAGATAGATAGATAGATAGATAGATAGATAGATAGATAACTATGAAGAAATAGATAGATAGATAGACAGATAACGATGAAGAGATAGATAGAAGATAGATAATAGATAGACAACGAAAAATAGATAGATAGATAGATATGAATAGACTCTTCTTTCCCGCTCTTTTTTATTTTTCACCTTCCCTTTTTTTTCTTTCTTCCTTTCTTCCTTTCTTTTTTATACCGAAAACATCTGCTTGTCTGTTAATTTATTTAACCAACCTTGATATGTGATCGAGGCACACAAACCTAAACACTCAGATCTCACAACTATATTTATGAGCGCAACTCCGGGTGGCAACGGTGGACTGTTGCTGTTGCGCAATAATTTAATACCACGGTGAATCAAAAGTTTTAGGTATCGTGAGGCAGAATTCGGCAACTCTGGAAAAGGTTCCTGCAGCTAATTAGATGATAGTATGAAATTGTATTACTAGGAGGCTGGTTTAGCTTAGTCGGTAGAGCATTAGCCTCGAAACCACAAGGTTCGATAGGGAGCCGATGATAGGTGTAGCGCTCCACCTTAGACAATAACTGTTACACAATGAACACCTTGTAAGAAAGATGGGGTAATCATGAACGTTGGTTTAGTAAATTCTGAGTATTCTGGCAGATTGCAGCAGTGCAGTATTCTAGGTGGTCTCATTGGCCTTTCTGTAGTGTGTTGATCTATAATAATAATAATAATAATAATAATAATAACTCCAGTGAAAGACCATCAGCTAACACTGATGTGAAAACTCAAAAGGAGTAAATAATAGTAATGGACTAAAGAAGAACTCAGACAGATTGACCAAAGAACGAGAAAGTTAATGACCATGCACAAGGCTCTTCACCCTAGAGACGATAGAGATAGATTACATGTGTCAAGAAAGGAAGGGGGAAGAGGTCTTGCCAACATAGAGGAATGCGTAGAAACCACAATCCAACAACTTGAGGATTACACAAGAAAGAGCAAAGACAAATTACTTAAGGCGGCCAACAATAGTAGAAGTGACAGATGGACAAACAGAAAAACAACAAAGGCTAGAAAACAAAAATGGGAAGAAAAACAATCATATGGACACTTCAAACGACAAATCGAAGAGGTTGCACATGAAAAGACTTGGACATGGTTGAGAAAAGGAAACCTCAAAAGAGAAACTGAATCACTAATAATTGCTGCACAAAATAATGCCATAAGGACAAACTACATCTAAGCGAAAATTGATAAGACCCAACAAAATAGTAAATGTAGACTTTGTGGTAATAGAGATGAGACTGTAAACCATATACTCTGCGAATGTAGTAAACTAGCACGACGAGAATACAAAACAAGACACGACTGGGTTGGGAAGGTGATCCACTGGGAATTATGCAAAAATTTAAATTTTGACCATACAACAAAATGGTATATGCATAAACCAGAATCTGTTCTTGAGAACGAAATGCATAAAATTCTCTGGGACTTTTAAATAAAAACCAGAGCTAGTGTTGATAAACAAAAAAGAAAGAACTTGTCAACTGGTGGATTTTACAGTGCCCGCAGATCACAGGGTAAAGCTAAAGGAAAATGAAAAAATGGACAAATATCTTGACCTTGCCAGAGAACTGAAGAAGTTATAGAATATGAAAGTGAAAGTGATACCAAAATTGTAGTTGGTGCACTGGGAACGGTCCCAAAAGGATTGGAAAAGGGTTTGGAATGTCTGGAAATCAGAGGAAGGTTGAAACCATTCAGAACACTGCACTGCTGCAATCTGCCAGAATGCTCAGGGGACTTGCTGTCACTCAGACTCCAGTGAAAGACCATCAGCTAATGCTGATGTGAAAACTCATGTTATATACTGGTCTTTTCACGATACCAAATCTATATAACGTTATATACCTTTCTTACTTCTTACTCTGGTCGTCTATTCTTCTGGACGGCTTTGCTTCTGATCGTCTATCATCTATCTTGGTCTGGTATATCTTCTAAGGTCTCGTCTGGTCTTCTATTGAGGATTCCGGGTCTGGTTTCTGTTGGGGATCAATCCTTATCAGAAGCCCTGTGTCATTGTTAGTTTTTGGTAATAAACACAAGACTTCGATTTACGTTGATGTTACTTTATTTATAAATCCCCAGACCAGACAATGCGCGCGGATCCTTACATCTTGCTAGCTTGGCTTCTAACTTCTAACTGACTAACTGAGTTGCTTACTCCTTAAACCGGAAGAGGGCCTTCTATGGGGTTCCGGTTCTCACGATTCATCCCCGCAAGGCAAGGTCAGAGTGAGGTCAAACGCTGTCAAGGCCATCAGCTATACTAATCGCCATTATGATTTCTACAATACCTTATAAAAGCATTAGGGATCCAATAATTATGTAACACTCAAAAGGAGTAAATAATAATAATAATAATAATAATAATAATAATATAAACAATTGTCTTGGAAATCAATTTAAAAAAACACTACGTACAGAAAATACCAAATTAATGGTTAATTTATTGCATATTTAATTTAATCAATAACAAAATAAAATAAAATAAAATAAAACATTTGTTCGAATCAATACAACTGCATGCTTTAACACAAAAATATCATGAAATGTGTTCTTAATAACAATTAAGTTCATTTCAGATAATGAGGAAGAACAATTTTATGGTAGGAATTTACTAAACCAAAGTTCATGATTACCGCCGATGATAGGTGTAGCTCTCCACCTCAGACGATAACCGTTACACAAGGAACGCCTTTTAAGAAAGAAAAACCAACACCTCTTTTTAAGGGGGTCTTACCCCTCTGCAGGGAATACAGTAATCCAACTATGGGTAAATAGTAGGGCAGACTAGGCTCTTCGACCTTGGTACGACAACTGGTCTCGGAGAAGGAAAACTCTGAATTCAAACATGGTAAACTCCGCTTAAAAACTGACCTTGTGTCACATTCTACTCGTGCGGAGGAGTTGGTAAATGTCCAATACCTAAACTCTAACCCCCATTTTGGTTTAACAAAAGTTCTGACTGGGCCGACCGCGGATAAGTGAGATGGCAAAGAACGATCCCGCGGATGGTGAGGTTATCCTGGAAATATTTGGTTTGATTTCTTTTTCTGTATAATTGCGTTCTGCACATGGCGTCCCTTCAATTGTGGAACGCGGAGAACAATTGTAAATGTCAATGAGAAATTGGCAATGAGAACGTTTCACAAAATGGCCGACGCAAAAATGTCATCTTTTTTTTCTTTTTTAAAAGAATTATTTATTCTTATTTTTATTGTATCATTTCGTTCTTTTTATTATTTTTTTTTTTCATATTTAATATCTTTCTCTTTATTTATTCTTTCTTTCTTTCTTTTTAATTTTTTTTATTTTTATTCTTTGTGCTTTTCTTTATTTCTATTCTATTCTTATTTCTTTTTAATATCTTTCTTTTTATTCCTTCTTTCTTTTTTATTCTTTCTTTCTTTTTATTTTTCGTTCTTTCTTTTTATTCCTTTCTTTCTTTCTCTGTTTCTTTTTATTCTTTCTTTCTTTTTATTCTTTCTTTCTTTGTTTATTTTTATTTTTTCTTTCTTTCTTTTTATTTTATTCTTTTTTACTTATTTATTTATTCTTTCTTTCTCTGTAGTTTATCCTTTCTTTCTTTCTTTTTATTCTTTCTTTTTATTCTATTATTTCTTTCCTTTTATTCCTTTTTTTCTTCATACTCCAAAGTCACAATGGAATTCTTTCACTTTAAAAATTTCTCCCCGTTTTTTACTTTTTTTTTGACATGTGAAAATTCCTCTTGAATATCTTTTCTGTTTTAGAAAAATAAAATGTTCACCAAACGAGTTTTTCAAATTTTACTTACGGATTAGTCACATAGATTTCTACCATTTCATTATTGTAGTGACATCAATCCTCATTGGGTACCCCTCACTTGGGATTTCTGATGTACTAAACCTATTTTTACATTTAACTGCATCTAATGTTGAAGTTCTAAACTGGTTTAAATTCAGAGTTTTCCTTCTCCAGGACTAGTTAACTAGCCAAAGTTAAAGTGCTCTGTCTGACCTACCATTTATCCATAGCTGCAGGGAGAGTAGCGTGATGTATACCTTTCCCAATGGTATTAAGGCTATATGAAAATACAAACAGCCTCATCCAGGATTTGAACTTGGGTCGACGAGTCTATTTCCTACCACTTTAACCATTACACCATGAAATATATATATATATATATGATTTTATGATTTAAAGATTGGGAACACACACCACACACACACACACACACACACACACACATTATATTATATATATATATATATATATGTATGTATATATATATATATATATTATATATATATATACTGTCGGATTCATTGTCATTTTTCTCAACTACATATATATATATATATATATATATATTATATATAATATATATATATATCCTGTTGATGAGTGACTAGTACGCTGCATTGAAACCAATGGTATCAAACACTTTTTGATTTTATAGTATCTCATAATAAATGAATATAGCATTTACACCTATACACACACATATATGTATATATATATATATATATATATATATATATATATATATATATATATATATATATATATATATGATTCCGTGCGTGTACGTGTGTGTGTGTGTGTGTCTCTCTCTCTCTCTCTCTCTCTCTCTCTCTCTCTCTCTCTCTTCTCTCTCTCTCTGTGTGTGTGTGTGTGTGTGTGTGTGTGTGTGTGTGTTTCATTTGCAGACAAAACCATCATATTTCATCTTCAACTGAAAATGTTTGGTGTTTGTACAGATACACAGACATCCAGTCCCGCCCAGACACACGGGTTTATTTTAGACAAAACGCGCAAGTCAGTTCTCCAACCGTCAAGCGTTAACAATACGTTTAGCGGAAATGTGCAATGTTCATTACCATCCCCACCCCACCCTCAAAATGTTGCCACACCCAAATGAAATCAGATTCATCATTTCATTGCATTCAGGATAGAAAATACCAGTTAGCGGCTGATATAATAATAATAATAATAATAATAATAATAATAATAATAATAATAATAATAATCTCAGGGACTTTGAAATAAAAACAGATCACCTTATCCCAGCAAGAAGACCAGACCTAGTGTTGATAAACAAAAAAGAAAGAACTTGTCAACTAGTGGATTTTGCAGTTCCAGCAGATCACAGGGTGAAGCTAAGGGAAAATGAAAAAAATGGACAAATACCTGGACCTTGCTAGAGAACTGAAAAAGTTATGGAATATGAAAGTGAAAGTGATACCAATTGTTATTTGTGCACTTGGAACGGTCCCAAAAGGATTAGAAAAGGATTGGAAAAGGATTTGGAAAGTTTGGAAATCAGAGGAAGGATTTATACCATTCAGAACACTGCACTGCTGCAATCTGCCAGAATACTCAGAAGAGTCCTGGAGACCTGTGGAGACTTGCTGTCACTCAGACTCCAGTGAAAGACCATCAGCTAACGCTGATGTGAAAACTCAAAAGGAGTAAAAATAATAATAATAATAATAATAATAATAATAATGCAACACAGTGACAAACAAAATACAACAAAAAATAAAAAACAGAAATGGGAAGAAAAACAACTAGATGGGTACTCTAAGCGCCAAACGTAGGAGATATCACATCAAAAGACATGGACATGGCTAAGAAAAGGAAACCTCAAAAGAGAAACCTAATCCCTAATAATCGCAGCACAAGACAATGCCATTAGAAGTAACTATCTAAAGGCAAAAATAGATAAGACGCTGAAGAACAATAAGTGCAGAATGTGGGGAAATAGAGATGAAACGGTTAATCATATGATAAGCGAATGCAGCAAACTGGCACAAAGAGAGTACAAGACTAGGCACGATTCTGTGGGAAAGGTGATCCACTGGGAACTGTGCAAGAAATTCAATTTTCACCATACAATCAAATGGTACATGCACAAATCTAAACCTGGTAGTACATCAAAAATCCCAAGTGAGGGGTACCCAATGAGGATTGATGTCACTACAATAATGAAATGGTAGAAAGCTATGTGACTAATCCGTAAGTAAAATTTGAAAAACCCGTTTGGAGAACGAGACGCACAAAATTCTCTGGGACATTGACATATAGACGGATCACCTAATGCCGGCCAGGAGACCCGACCTAGTATTGATTGACATTTTACATTTAAATGTTTAACTCTTTAACAGCCAATCGTCCATTTCACATTTTATTTATGTGTCTCTCTCTTTTTATTTCTTGTTTGCAGATATAGTCAACCCTGATAATTTCTGGGATGCTGTCGACGAAATAGTGAGACAGAGGGAACACTACCATCGGCGATGGCGATCGGACGCCGCCAAAAATATGAATGGAGAACGAATCAACAAAGGTAAATTGCAGGGTTTTTTTTATCTAGTATTACATCTGCATTATATTCTTCATTGTTATCTGTACAACGGTTCGGCCGATATGCCCTCCGGTCTTATTCAGGTATTTCTTGTTGGATTCAGGAACCTTCTCGGACTCGGGAACCCTCTCAAATCGGGAACCTTCTTTTCGAACTTGGGAACCTTCTTGTCGTAATCGGGAGCCATCACGGAACTTTGAACCTAACCCTTAATTCAGTCCACGGGGGCATCCTGTTCTCATTTCGCTAACCTTAGCTGGGGTACAGGTGTTAAGCTGTATTAATTATTATTCTATTTATGCTGCTCTTGATCAGAATTGAACCGGCAGTCTAGAGATAACTGTCACTTAGAACTGTCTTAACTCCAATTATCCACTAGGCCATGTGTCCAATTGGACAATCCAATGTGCTTCTTTTTTATTTGTTCTGTTTTGTGTGAAAAAAGGTGGGTTGACAGGTGACTCATCGGGGGGGGGGCTATTTACCACTCATCTTACTTATGAGGGTGTAACACAAGGACATTTTAATATGCGCCCACCCACGAGCCGAGAATCATGGGTGGTAGGTGCAAAATATGCGTTGATCCCGTCAGCATTCCCCCCTCAAGGGGGCGCCTCAGGCACTGGGCAATAAACCCAGCCCTGTCCCTTTAAATCAAGGGGCAGGTGTTGCCTGGGGAAAGGCCCCTGTGATAAACACTGTTAATTCAACACTTCTGGTCCAAAGACCGAAGCACATTGGACCCCCCGAATACTGAGTTAAAAGAGAGAAGGGCAAATTAGCTTGTGACTGACCGGGGTGGACTGGTGCTAGGGTAGGTCGATTTTTCACTTTCTTAAAATATCAAATTGTCCATCTATAGCGAACGTTGTGTGTTAGTATAGTGAATACTGATACCAAAAATTCGATCTTTTACTTGCACCATTGTTTGAGGAAATAGCATCAAAGATCGTCTGTTACGGCTTAATTAATGAGGTAAAAAGCTGCATATCAGAGGTGTCGGGGGTGATGGGGGTGGGACACATTTTCAATTTGAATTCTATTTATAATATTTAATTCGTTTCATTTTAGTAAAATAAATTAACATTTCTGATTTAAATATTGAAAATTATCTTATCAATTTCTAGACTAATTTTTTTTTTTTTTGAAAACGCGGATTTTTAGTTCATTTTAGTAGACGATTCATTCTTTTACATTTTTTTTTCTTTTTATTTGCTGACGTCTTCGTTGTTGTTTTTTGTTTGTTTGTTTTTGGTTTTTTTGTTGTTGTTTTGTTTTGTTTTTTTCATTAAAATGCTGGTATTAAAAAGAATTTACTTTTGCTTGTTTGTTGTTGTTGTTGTTGTTGAAGAAGAAGCAAACAATATGAAAGATGTGTTTGAAAATATCAACATGGAGGATATTCTCTCCTTTTTTAGGGAAATAAAATTATACCATAGAATATAGATATGAAACTAATCAATACCATACAACATAATCCCAATAATGCTAACACATTGTTAAAACCAATTACTAAAAAGTATAATTCCCAACCCTATTGCCCTTATGGCAAGCCCCAACCCCTTTTTATCATTGGGTGCTAGAAGGCGGTGGCTGAGGGTCTACATGTCCTGGGAATGACGTTAAACTCTATCTGATGGTGAGGTTCCAGTTTTGAGGTTTGGGGAATGTGGAGCACCCTTTTCATCACCATTGCTCCCTGGTCCACTCTGACCCGAAGTGGTAGTACCTGTTAGGGTCCCATCTATGGGTCAAATAGAAAAATGTATAAAAAATTGTATTATCCATTAAGAATTGATTTATTTCAAAACTTTATCGGCATTAAATGACCCACCGAGGCTGATATGCTGTAAAACAAAGCAAACCAACCAAATTAAAAAAATAAAAAGTATAAATATAAATACACGATATATATCACTTCCTAACCGTTAGGCATGACATAACCCCAGACGGGTTGATATGCCGTTAAAATCAATAAACAAACAACAAACAAATAGATGCATAACTTATTTGTTCTACTTGTTTGGTCATTTGTGATCTCTAGTCGTCTTGATATTCTTTCTCGCCATGTTGGATTCTATTTCTTCTCTTCTAGTCTGGGTTCTTCATCTTCTTGCTTGGCCGATCTTCTAGCTAAAGGCATGCCCAATCATTTAACAACACCCGCCGCTTTTAAAAAAAATAATTCGTCTTTTCTAACTAACATCGCGCGCGGGGCACAGCCTGGAACAGAAGACGTCTCTCTCGCCTAAAATCCCGGCTGCAACTGAAGACCTAACCAGATCTCACGCGACTTCACGTGATTTGCGGTTTTCCCGCCTCTGGGGGTCAAAGTTTCCCAACGGTGTGTAACTTTCCATTTGGGCTCTTTGTATTCTCGCCCCCCACCCCCCATCCACAGAATTACAGGGTGTTGCCAACAAATCTATGCTCACCCATAGATTATGCAACATTTGAGCTGTAAATAACCCCGTTCTATGTTCAAAGTGTTTCTTTTGTTTGCTTAGTAAATAATGCACAAAGACAAAATTCCGCCGGATACGAAACTTGAAAAACGGGCACAACAGCTGCACAAATGTTGGGATATTTTGCTATAGTTTTTTGGAGTTTTTTTTTTTCGTTCCACCAATAATAAGCAAATTCTTTAAATGTGTACTTAGACTTTGCTTTAAGATCAAAAATTATTTCAGTATTTCTTTTCTTCAAGAAAGGTGTCTAAATATGTCGGAGATTTGCACTTTCCACTTCAACATCAGTTATTCATTTGACACATATGTTTTGAACAAATTGTATGTTAACTATAGATCACAAACTGTTCACACACACACACACACACACACACACACACATATATATATATATATATATATATATGGGATAAATATGAGGAGGTTAATCCGACAATATGTGGAGAAAGGTAGACAAACACGGGATGTTATGGAAAATGGATGTTTATTGTCGACGATGCAATGTTTCGGTCTATTAGACCTTCTTCAGGACTTGAATATAGTTCTTGCTTCAATGATGGACATTCTCAAAATGGTGAAAACAGTAGGTTGTCAGTAGGGCAGGGGTGGTTGGGGGTGGTTAGTGGATTTTTCTTCTCTCTGCATCACCATTCTAACACTCCCCGTCTATCCACTAACCACCCCCAACCACCCCTGCCGCTACTGACAACCTACTGTTTTCACCATTTTGAGAATGTCATCATTGAAGCAAGAACTATATTCAAGTCCTGAAGAAGTCTAATAGACCGAAACATTGCATCGTCGACAATAACATCCATATAACATCCCGCTATTTCTCCACACTCATATATATATATATATAATTGAATAATCACGACAAACACGCGCGACGTGTGAACTGAAGAGCTTTTTCGGCCTAATTAGCATTTATCATCAGCAGTGTATACTCGACAGAGAGTTCAAACCGGAAAAATCCAGAACGCAGACCCAGAGACTCTACCTCTAGGCCAGCGGCCAATGCCACACATGAAACTTGCCAAATCAACTTGTCAATGATAAATGCGCCACTACTATAACCTGGTGTGTCGTGTAGCTGCATCCACAACATAACAGAGGACACGGTTACTTCTCGGAGTCACGTCTTCCCGGCATGGCGGCACAAATCCACGTACTCATCTGTAGAAAGATACATAGAGAATTTTGATACAATTGAATGATCACGACAAGCAAACTCGGCAAACATATATATATATATATATATATATATATATATATATATATATGTATATATATGTATATATGTATATATGTATATATATATATGTATATATATATGTGTATATATGTATATATATATATATGTATATGTATATATATATATATATATGTATATATATATGTATATATATATATATATATATATATATGTATATATATATATATATGTATATATGTATGTATATGTATATATATATATATATATATACAGATAGAGAGAGAGAGAGAGAGAGAGAGAGAGAGATAGAGAGAGAGGCGCGTGGGCTAGTGGTTAGAGTCGTGGAAAATAGACTCGTCGATTCGAGTTCAATTCTTAGACGAAGCTGTTGGCATTTCACATAGCGCTAATACCCTTGGAAAAGGTATGAATCCATATATTCTCCCTCCAGCTATGGGTTAAATAGTAGGGCAGACTGGCCCTTCAGCCTTGGATAGGTAACCAGTCTAGGTGAGGGATAACTCTGAATTCAAAATTCCTGAGATCGTTGATTGGGTTTGTGGCAACCCTTGATGCACCAATTCTTTCCTATCGATTGTGCCAGAAAAGTGTGGATGGTCCAACACAAGCCTTCACCACTATAAACAAATCAATGTGTGGATGTTCATTGTATGAACACTCATACGTTGAAATCGACGGGAGAGTCCATACGGAATGAAAGAACAAAACTCAGACAAAAATGTGTAGTATATTTCGCTGGAGCTTTGACCTCAACTTCTCCTGCTTTATTGAATTATTAGGGTCATACAAGTGTATACAACTTGTATAACCCTAATAATTCAATAAAGCAGAAGAAGCTGAGGTCAAAGCTCCAGCGAAATATAATACACATTTTTGTCTGAGTTTTGTTCTTTCATTCCGTATTTTACCTCTTTCTGTCGGATTCATCCAACCGCCTTTTCCTCATATATATATATATATATATATATATATATATATATACTTTGTGTGTGTATCTGGTTGCAAATTATATATATTATGTGTGTGTGTGTATATATATAATATGTGTGTATATATATAATGTGTGTGTATCTGTGTGAAAATTATGACGTGTCTATTGTTCGTCCAATTAAATAGACAATCCGGCAATCTTTGATTGCCGTAGAAATCTGTGAGGCACAAGCCTCTCTATTTGCCCGTGTCAGGCTACCCTGGCCGATTTAATCTTCGGAAGGCCAAGATTATTGTATACCCGCAGGACTATTTTTACATTTACACCCTCAATGGGGGGGGGACTAATAACAAATGTAAAATTAAAAAAACGTAGGTGGGTTCGTTTTTGGGTTTTGGGGTTTTTTTTTGTTTTGTTTTTCTACTTCAAAAAATGTTTGTCTTATCACTGTAACTCGATTCCTAGCGCTACTAAACTAAACGGTAAAAAGAAATACCTCGTTCAGCCCCCCACCCCCCAATTCAACCCCACCCCCCCAACTCAACCCCTCCCCCCAACTCAACCCCCCTCTCCTTCGTAGTACTGAAAAACCTGACAAGTACTAATCTCAACACTCTAAAGAGTAGAGGCTTGGCATCATGAAAGCTGAAAGTTAATTCTCTCTCTCTCTCTCTCTCTCTCTCTCTCCTCTCTCTCTCTCTCTCTCTCTCACTATATATATATATATATATATATATATAATAAAATTATATATATATATATATATATATATATATATATATATAAAAGTATATATATATATGTATATATCGTCGGGACGGCCTAATGTCAGTATCAGCCAGACAGTGAGAGAGTCTATCCCCTTTTCACTAACGCTAGACCAAGGAGATAGTTTTTGCGTTGTGATGGAGCGCCACACCTACCGTCAGCTCCTTTATATATATATAATTTAAAATTATATATATAAAAAGTATATATACAGGGTGATACAAAAAAACAGACTTTTTTGGTCACCATATATATATATATATATATATATATACGTCTGGTGGTTCAAAAAATGTTAACACCCATATGGGAGTATCTAAATGATATAATTTCATACCAACATCTTGAATTTCCCAAAGGAGATTTTAGAAAATATTAATATTTCTATATTTGTCCATATATATATATATATATATATATATATATATATATATATATATATATATAATATAATATATAATATTATCATAATATAGTACTACACGTTTTCATTGCAGTAGCATAAGTACAAAAATGCGACCTGACTAGAAAATACATTCTCGCAACACTGAAATCTTTTTTACATTCAATTTTATTGCAGGTAATTTTGAATCTTTTATGAAACCAAACACATTCCATACGACTCCAACCATTTATGCCACGTGCCAACACAAACCCCCATATATGTTAAACCCGGATCTAACCACCCACGCTGACTCGTACCCCACATTTTAGCTCTCAACACAAAACAAAACAAAATCGACCGTGTCACACCTAACCCCAAGGTGTAAAATAACCCTTGATGGGTTGAAATGCCGTTAAAAGAAATCAATTAATCAACTCTTTCGGGAAATTTTGGGAGAAAAAAAAAACAAGAAAAAACTGGAATCACCAAATATCTATTTAGCATTGGCCAAATAGGAAAATAGAGGGAAGGTTGGAAGAGCGTGTTGCGCCAATCTGTTAAGAGCATGGTTGATTTGTATGATTACAAAATTCCTAAGAATTCAAATGATCAAATATTATATATAATATTACAGTGAGTACAGAAATAACCTACCCGAGTTTCACCTTAAGGATCTTCAGGGTTTTCACCCTGAAGATTCTTAGGGTGAAACTCGAGTAGGTTATTTCTGTACACAGTGTAATACTAAATCCGCTCGACTAACGTATTGTTACATAATCGCCGACCAGCTCCTATATTTGTGGCCTTGTGCCAGACTTAGAAAAAAACCTTTAAAAAAATGTACTACCGATTCTACGTTACAGTATTGAGCACTTGGAAAACACGTAAGTTGGGACAATCGTAAGTCAAGGTATCACTAAATATCGTTGTTTTGAATTTTGCTTTTCTTTTTTTCGGTTTTGTTTGTTTGTTTGTTTCATTACTGTTATATCCTAAGGATATGCAGCTAATACGCTATTTGGAAACCAATGGTAACAATGGCCTTATACTTTTATACCAGTGCATACCTTTGGACTTTTACTTAAGCTAGACGATCAATCAGCTGGTCACGTCAAGCCCTAGCACCTATATGATTGCCCCAATCCTACTGCCCTTATGGCAAATCCCAACCCTTTTTATCATATAATGTGCTAGAAGACGGTGGCTGAGGGTCTCCATTAGATGGAGTTTAACGTCATGGGAATGACGTTAAACTCTATCTGATGGTGAGGTTCCAGTTTTGGGGGTTTGGGTAATGTGGAGCATCCCCTTCATCATCATTGCTCCTTGGTACACTCTGACTCGGAGCGGTAGTACCTGTTAGGGTCCATCTATGGGTCAAATAGAAAAATGTATTTATAAAAAAGTTGTGTATCCATTAAGAATTGATTTATTTCAAAACTTTATCGGCATTAAATGACCCACCGAGGTTGATATGCCGTAAAAAAAACAAAAACAAAACAAAACAAACAAACAAATAAGTTAATACCTAAATAAAGAGAATGGGTCTGTTTTTTTCCTATAGTAAAAACGACATATTAAAGTGAAAGTTCTTCCAAGCCGTAGTTGTGTCAGTGTTACTGTACGGCTGCACTACCTGGACTCTAACGAAGTGCATAGAGAATAAGCTAGATGGCAGAATTTTCGTGCAATATTAAATAAGATGTGGAAACAATACCCCATGAGAAAACAGCTGTATGGCCACCTGTCGCCTATCACACAAACCATCCGTGTGAGGCGAACAAGACACGCTGGACACTGGTGGAGAAGCAAGGATGAACTCATAAGTGAAGTTCTTCTGTGAATGCCAACACATGGGCGCGCCAGAGTAGGTTGCCCAGCAAAGACGTACATAGATCAGTTCTACGCGGATACTGAATGCTGCACAGAGGACCTTCCAGGGGGCAATGAATGATAGGGAAGGATGGCGTGAGATTGTCATGGATATCCGCGCTGCCAGCACGACAGGATGATGATGATGAGGATGATGATGACACGCACTAAAATCAAATTTCCCCTTTGTAGATCCCGTTTATAAAGCAAGAAAGACGTGGTCTGTGGTGTTCAGACGTCAAGTGCCGAATTGCAAATGGCCATTTCCATCCTTTTATTTATACTCTTTGTCTGACCAAGGGCAGATCACCCTGTTCAGCCTAAACACAGGAGAAGATCATTTTATTTTACTTATACATCACCGATCAGGAATACAGCAGGATGGGTTGGATAAAAAAAACTGTCAACAAATGTTGTGTTCATCCAGCAGCCATGTTGTTGACTGATACTACACTTTGTTCAGTAAAGTGTCAATTAGTTTATTTATCAATTGATTTATTCGTTTATGTTACATAATTAGTGTGGTGGTGTCGGTTGTTGACGGACCCTCCGGGGAGAATTCTAAGGGGCCATTGGTTTTCAGATCAGGGAATGGAAAACTACCAGTACGGTTATAGCTCCCTGACCCCTGAGGCGGAAATTTCGCACGTCACGGGATTTTAGTTAGTTTAGATTTTAGTTTCAACCTGAAATTGACGCAGAGTAGACGTGTACCACTGCGGCGAATAAGAATGGGTTAAATAAATCTTGATCAAGGAAAAGTGTCTTGTGGTTTAATTAATTGCATGACTAAAAAAGTTACAGAAAAAGAAACAGCCACACAAGATAGCAGGAAGAAATGAAGAACAAGTCTGTCTGTCTGTCTGTCTGTCTGTCTGTCTCTCTCTCTCTCTCTCTCTCTCTCTCTCTCTCTCTCTCTCTCTCTCTCTCTCTCTCTCTCATTTGTAATATATTGTCTGATCAGTGCACCCAAGGACCAGGCTGAATAGGAAGTGCATGGGGGTTAGGTGCAGGCTTGAAACGAAAACAGGATGTGGCCCTGACCTGACCTTTTGCACCTGGAAATGCAGGTGAACACTTGACATGATTTAGGTGCAAAAATCTGTATACGTAGCCCATAGCCAACGAAAACAGCCTGTGTGGGCGAAGAGGCGTGTCTACAGAAAAACTACGTAGGTGTCACGAACAAAGAGGCGTGACACCGGGGGTCAGACTACAATAAAAAGAAGCCCCTAGAGATCGATTAGGGAGACAACGATCAAGTTTGAGATCACTTGAAAAGAACTCCCGAATGCTCCACGTTTGCGTAACCCTCTCAGTTGTACACAACCGAGAGAATAAACATCTTATCTTACATTTTCCTAAATACAAGTGTTTGTGTTCTTTGACGGGTCCAGTGTGTAACACATGTATATATCCGATGTTCGACGTACGACGTTGAGTATACAATATTTATACGATCGTTGATTTTCTTTTCTTTTCTTTATTCAGGCTCTCAAGAGATCTCCATTTTGAAAGGCACGTTACTGGCCTCCCTGAAATATGATTCCATTTATTCTTCGATGCGAGTTTATATCGCAAACGCTCTACACATTCTGCAGATGTTCTACAGTAACACAAATTGGGTGGAAATGAAAGGAGTCGAAGTCAATAAAGATCTCGGTAAGTTACCAGCTAATTACAATAATTTATAATTTACTAGAAGCGGCTACCGAGCATCGCCTTGGTAGACGGGGAACAAAAAAAAGCTAGTGTATTGATTTGTTTACTTATGATATTTACAAATGCTGGACATTTTAAATTAGAATTTCAATGCTATTTCTATGTATATTTTAATTTTTAAATATCTTTGAATATAAATCAAATCTTCATAATTTACAAATGCTGGACTTTTAAATTAGAATTTCAATGCTATTTCTATGTATATTTTAATTTTTAAATATCTTTGAATATAAATCAAATCTTCATAATTTACAAATGCTGGACATTTTAAATTAGAATTTCAATGCTATTTCTATGTATATTTTAATTTTTAAAATATCTTTGAATATAAATCAAATCTTCATAATTTACAAATGCTGGACATTTTAAATTAGAATTTCAATGCTATTTCTATGTATATTTTAATTTTTAAATATCTTTGAATATAAATCAAATCTTCATAATTTACAAATGCTGGACATTTTAAATTAGAATTTCAATGCTATTTCTATGTATATTTTAATTTTTAAATATCTTTGAATATAAATCAAATCTTCATAATTTACAAATGCTGGACATTTTAAATTAGAATTTCAATGCTATTTCTATGTATATTTTAATTTTTAAATATCTTTGAATATAAATCAAATCTTCATAATTTACAAATGCTGGACATTTTAAATTAGAATTTCAATGCTATTTCTATGTATATTTTAATTTTTAAATATCTTTGAATATAAATCAAATCTTCATAATTTACAAATGCTGGACATTTTAAATTAGAATTTCAATGCTATTTCTATGTATATTTTAATTTTTAAATATCTTTGAATATAAATCAAATCTTCATAATTTACAAATGCTGGACATTTTAAATTAGAATTTCAATGCTATTTCTATGTATATTTTAATTTTTAAATATCTTTGAATATAAATCAAATCTTCATAATTTACAAATGCTGGACATTTTTAAGTAGAATTTCAATGCTATTTCTATGTATATTCTAATTTTTAAATATCTTCGAATATAAATCAAATCTTCATAATTTTTGCACTAAAAGCAAGAACTGGTGATATTTAATGTGTATATATATATATTTACTTTGTTGTTAATTGTATTATTTTCGTAGATACATGCATACACACCAACTGTCGTTTTTATATGTATAGATTATTATATCATTATTTATTCTATGATTCATTATATTATACTAACAACAGAAAACACCCTCTGGGCGTCGTAAAAATTAATTTTTGAAAGACATTGCCTGAGAGGGTGGGAGTTAAAAATTCAATGTCAGAGGGTTTGTATCATAAATAAGACAAATCCTCATATTTATTAAAGGAGTAAAAAAAATAAATAAAACAATTTGAAATAAAAACTGAGTCCCGTCCCTCTCAAATAAAATGTTGCGTGCATGTAATAATCAAACAATTATTTTGAATATTTTCCACTTCAATTATCCACAAAATCGTAGGTATTTATTTATTTGTAAACTTTTTAGTTAACTTCTTGTTACTGTTAAAAAAAGGGACAAGAGTAAAAAAACAATTTTAAAAATTGCTTACTCAAATTTTGGGTGTATATAGCATAAGAATATTGTGACGTAGAGCTATGACGTAGAGCTATGACGTAGTTTTTGTTACAGACAGAAATACAGACAATCTCCATTATTAATACTCGTAAAAAATATAAAAAAACACCCTCCGGGCGATGTAAAAATAAATTTTTGAAACATATTGCCTGAGGGGGTGGGAGTTAAAAATTTAATGTCAGCGAGTTTGTACCCTAAGTAAGTAAAATCATCAAATTCATTAAAGGATTAAAAAATAAAACAATTTGAAATGTAAACTTTAAATATGTATTAAAATAAAACAAACTATATATAGATATATAATACCAGTCATGTATTTATTAAAACTTGTTTTAAAAAAACAATGAGGACTGTCTAATGTTGCATGTTCAAATTTTGAGTGTATTTATTCTGTTATGACGATTTTGGGTAATGTGACGTAAGCAGTGACGTAGTTTTTGTTACAGACAAAAACCGGAAGCGAATCTCCATTATTAATAGAGAGATGTATATATATATATATATATATATATATATATATATATTAAATCTTCCGTCCGTTATCCTCCAGCAACGCCCTCTAGTTAATAATACCAGGTCAATAAAGACCTCGATAAGTTACCAGCTAATAACAATAAGAATAATTTATGATTTGTTATTATATTATTATTTATATTATATTATATTATATTATATTAATATGATTATTTCTAAATCTTCCGTCAATACATAATTCATAAGCTACCCATGAATTGTGTAACTCTAGCAACCAAGTCAGCAAGAATCTTTATAGTGATATATACCCACCCTATGAACAATAATGGGTATGTTCCAATACTTATAGCTGGGGCGTTAGAATGCACCGACTGTACCTCTCCAGAGGGATAAGTCTCCGCCAATGGAACCACCTGTTCGCCGTGGGTGGCAACCCGTGATGCTTAAGGATAGAACCCAGGTAGTTGAGCAGTCCATGACATGCAATATTCCCCTTTGGTCCTTACTTGGACTAGGCGGGCGGGCGGAGAGGCCCCCTCCGATCAATTGGCTGGTCACGTCAAGCCCTAGCACCTATATGATTGCCCAACCCTATTGACCTTATAGCAAGCCCTAAAGCTTTTTATCATATGGTTGCTAGATGGCGGTGGCTGCGGTCTACATGTCCTGGGAATGATGTTAAACTCTATCTGGTAGCGAGGTTCCAGTTTTGGAGGTTTGGGGAATGTGGAACACCCCTTCATCACCATTGCTCCCTGGTCCACTCTGACTCGGAGTGGTAGTACCTGTTAGGGTCCCATCTATGGGTTACATAGAAAACATGAATTTATAAACAAAATTGATTATCCATTAAGAATGAATTCATTTCAAAACTTTATCGATATTAAATCGCCCACTGAGGTTGATATGCCGTAAAACAAAATAAAACAAAACAAAACAAAACCCAATACTCATAAATACGGAAGCATTATACTGACTGAGTAGTCTTATACCACTAACAGTGGTTAACTTTAATGTTATAAAGATTCCATTTCATTTCAAATTTCTGTTTTGGTTATTTCTAATTTAGTAACCTTTGTTAGGTGACTACCTATTGGAAATAAAATTTATTTATCTTTTTTCTTTGTTGCAGGTGTTGACGGCAAGCTGCTAATAGTTGCTGACCGTTATCAAGCGACCTGTAGAAACTGTTCGTAAGTTTTATCTCTCTTTCATTTGTTTTTTCCAAACTCTCCACCACGTTGTGCTGCTTTTTGAAAAATAGTAGTCGGCCGCCAGTTTTTATATATATATATATATATATATATATATATATATATATTGTGTGTGTGTGTGTGTGTGTGTGTTGTTGAATGGATAAATAAATAAAGGAAAGAAAATGATGAATGGATAAAATTGATTTAATTTCAGTTACCAACACGTGTTTCGGCGAGGAGTTTGTTCATGTACGCATGTATTCTATTTATTATTATTTTAAATATAAAATGAAATAATAATAATAGAAAATTATCAGATATTTAAGCATACAAAGAAAAGTGGTCTTCATTAGGGTAAATTGTTTGATATTTTGAAGTTAAAACGGTCAAAATATAGAGAATTTTGAAATGTTCGAAAAAATAATGTTTTTTAATTATTTGAGAAACGCCTCACAGCTGGAGAAAACAGAGTGATATTTGATGACGGGTACGGTTAGAGTATAAAGAAAAAATCGTTGGAGTGACATTTGAAAAAAAGGGAATTTTTGATTTCATGAGTGATATTATTGACTTTTGCAAAGAAAAGTTAAGAGTCTCTTCCCTTCCTCCTGACTTATCTTTTCTGCCACCCCATCCATGATAGATTTCATCTGACCAATAAAATCCTCACAAACTCTTCCCTTCCTCCTGTCTTCACCACCAAACTCACCCCTTCCCACTCACTTTCTCTTCTATAAATACAAATGTATGTTGCACTGACGCTTTAATAAACGACTGAGGAAGTCCTGCTCAATGCAGAACGAAATATATCTCCTATATCTACTTGTTTGAGTTTTTCTCTTTTTGTCCACTTTTTCCTTTATTCTTTACTCCATTTTGTCGGATTTACTCCAACCCTCCCATCCATACAGTACCATCTATTTTTCATATTTACATATCACTTATATAACTATTTATTTTTCTTACTTACATGTCGCTTCTGTATTTTCTCACAGAACCAGTGGTACTTGCAGTGGTAATTTATTGGTCAATAACGTCTTGACCAGTGGCTACAAAAGTGGACAAGATACACAAAAGCCGAAATGGGACGAACCTATTTACTGGAATGGAAAGTTGATAAGAGGTAAGAATTAAAAGATGGAACATTATGTTTTGGTTGGTTGGTTGGTTGGTTGGTTGGTTGGTGGGTGGCTGGGTGGTTGGGTGGGTGGTTGAATGGTTGGGTGGCTGGGTGGTTGGGTGGGTGGTTGAATGGTTGGGTGGCTGGGTGGTTGGGTGGGTGGTTGAATGGTTGGGTGGTTGGGTGGGTGGTTGGTTGGTTAAGTGGGTGGCTGGGTGGTTGATTGGGTGGTTGGGTGGTTGGGTGGGTGGTTGAATGGTTGGGTGGCTGGGTGGTTGGGTGGGTGGTTGAATGGTTGGGTGGCTGGGTGGTTGGGTGGGTGGTTGGTTGGTTAAGTGGGTGGCTGGGTGGTTGATTGGGTGGTTTGGGTGTGGGTGGGTGGTTGAATGGTTGGGTGGCTGGGTGGTTGGGTGGGTGGTTGAGTGGTTGGGTGGGTGGTTGGTTGGTTAAGTGGGTTGGTTGGTTGAATGGTTGGGTGGGTGGTTGGATGGTTGGGTTATGGGTGGTTGTTAAGTGGTTGGATGGTTTGGTGGTTGGTTAAGTGGGTGGTTGGTTAAGTGGTGGGTTGGTTGGGTTGTTGGGTGGTTGATTTTGGATGGTTGGATGGTTGGTTGGTTGATTGAATGGTTGGGTGGGTGGTTGGATGGTTGGGTGGTATGTTAAGTGGGTGGTTGGTTGGGTGGTTGGGTGGTTGTTTGGAGGTTGGGTTATGGGTGGTTGGTTAAGTGGTTGGATGGTTTGGTGGTTGTTAAGTGGGTGGTTGGTCGGTGGTTGGTCGGGTGGTTGATTGGATGGTTGTGTGGTTGAATGGTTGGTTGTTTTTTGGGTGGTTGGTTGATTGGTTGGTTTTGAAGGATGTTAGAAGGATGTTGGGTGGTTGGGTGGGTGGTTGAATGGTTGGGTGGCTGGTGGTTGGGTGGGTGGTTGGTTGGTTAAGTGGGTGGCTGGGTGTTTGATTGGGTGGTTGGGTGGTTGGGTGGGTGGTTGATTGGGTGGTTGAATGGTTTGATAAGTCCTTATCAAACCTTTTTTCACTTTTTGTTTCTCGTAAAAAATTATATTTTCACCCGGTATAACCCCTACCCCTTCCTTCATTATGCCTCTGCCTTTCTTTCACCCCCCGCCCCCCTCTTTTATCTTGTCCTTATTTATATCCCAATATTTTTTAACTAATAAAGTCATTCCGGTGAAGGTTTTTAAAATTAACAGACGAAATGTTGATTGAACTGAATGTTCGTTATTCACCTTTCCAATATATTTCCCTGTTGGCCGTGGGTGGCGACCCGTGATGCTTAAGGACGGAGTCTTGGTGGATGAGCAGTCCATGACATGCAACACTCCATTTAGACCCTTACTTACGCTAGACGGGCGGTCGGAGAGGCCCTCTCCGATCAATCGGCTGGTCATGTCAAGCCCTAGCACTTATATGATTGCCCTATCCCTATTGCCCTTATGGCAATCCCCAACCCTTTTTATCATATGGGTGCTAGATGGCGGTGGCTGAGGGTCTAAATGTCCTGGGAATGACGTTAAACTCTATCTGATGGTGAGGTTCCAGTTTTGGAGGTTTAGGGAATTTGGAGAACCCCTTCATCACCATTGCTCCCTGACGACTTTACTTTACTTACTCTTACTTTATATGTATATATGTACATATACATACATACATACAGATAGATAGATGGATATATAGATAGATAGATTCTGATTGGTCCACTTTATACAGTGATTTGGGAAATATTTTGTCTTGTACATTTCAATCCTTCCACCATAAATAATGTTGTTGTTTTGTTTTTCTTTTATTCTTTGATTCCAGTTCCGCGAAATTCGGCCCAAGGTAAATGTAGTCATGGCGGGAAAGAGGATGAGAGTCGAAGAGCACAGCTTCCGGTGGAATCAATAAAGATTCCAGTGTTGCTGAGTATATCGCCCACATCATCATCTGCATCGAAAAGCTGTAGATGCGGCAATTCTGGCCACAGAATTTTTCTTTACTGATCCAGGTTAGCAACTTCTACTCTCTCTCTCTCTCTCTCTCTCTCTCTCTCTCTCTCTCTCTCTCTCTCTCTCTCTCTCTCTTCTCTCAATACATATATATATATATATATATATATATATGTGAAGAAAGGAAGTGAATCCGACGGTGTGTAGTATATTAAGAAAAATGAAAAAAACACACAGGTTTAAATGGGTTAAGTGGTGAAGTATTGGCCGACGCTGCAGTGTTTCGATCTATTAATTAGATCATCTTCAGGGCATTTGTTGGTATATGGAAGGTAATAAGAATTTTTTTATCACAGAATAACGAGAAAAGCCAGTGGTAGTCCTTGTTATTCAGTCTGTTTAAAAAATGTTTGAGGTTTGAAAAAAGGAGACGGTTTGAAATATGACGTCAAATATTTTTTTTTTTTACGGTGTGAGTATTGGACGGTGTGAGTGTGTGTATCGAAAGGAAATATTGTGCATTTTTTAGGTGTGTGGTTGCGTGTGGTGTGTGTGTTTATAATCTTTTGCGATAAACGACAGCGGAAACAAACCTCAAAAGGTTGTGTGTGTGTGTGTGTATATATATATAGTATATATAATATATATATATATATGTATAATTCGAAATTATCCTGAAGAACCCTTCAGGTGAAACCTAGGTAGATAGTTTCTGACTCCTTATATATATATATATATATATATATATATATAATATATATATATATATATAAATGTTGTTATGGGTCCGACGGGAGAAAATTAGATATTCTATAAATAAAAAAGAAGTTTTGCAAAAAGGATTATGTTTTTTTTTTTAATGTATTTTTTCCCTTCACATTACATTTTTCCACTTCACATAACATTTTCCGTTATTTACTTCCCATTAGATTTAAATTTTTTTCATTGGCCAAATAATAAAATAAAAACCTTACCATAAATTTGAATTTAAATTTGAATTGGGGATTTGAATTAAATTTGAATTTGCAAATAAATTTATTTAAATTTGTATGTATGGAACCTTACATTTGAATTTGGATTTAACTAAAACCTTACATTTAGGTTTAAGTTTTGATTTATAAATAAGAACCTTGCATTTTATTTGATTTGAATTCGGATTTGAAAATAAAAACCTTACATTAGATTTAGAAGCTTCACATTATCTAAAAATAATAACAAATACCTTACATCCGTCCATACCTTTTTTTACTTTATATATAAGAAAAACAAAATATAAAAAATAATTAATCACAAAAAAAAAAATTCTTTTCTAAAAATCTTTTGAAAGCCAACCGTCATATTGTTTAATACCCATCCCCCTTTTTGCATAAGTTAATTCGTCTTGTTGCCAACATCTCAAAATCCGCTACAATAAAGTGATGGCCGACAAAAAAGATATACATATCGTGTGACCGACAAAACACGGCGGGAATGCCCACATTGGAAAATAATGTAACAACTTTCTCTTTTTCCAAAATCAAGGTTTTTTTGTTTTGATCTCATTTGACGTTTATCTCCGATCACAAACACCACGGAGTAAACGGGCTCTGAAGAAGATTTTATAAAATCGAAATATTGATCAATATCAGCTAGAATTATGTTATAAATTTTTTCTCTTTAACAACATTGAGTGGTGTTTCATTCCATCTTGTTCATTTCTATATATATATATATATATATATATATATATATATATATATATTATATATATATATAAGGACCAACATGAGTCAAAGACTATCTACCTAGGTTTCACCTGAATGGTTCTTCAGGATAATTCTAAATTAGAAGAACCATTTAGATGAAAGATTGTATAAAAAAGCCCCCCCCCCATCGTAGTTTGATGGTGGTAAGCTAGTCTCGCACATCCATTATTACTGAATAGCGAGTTGAAATTAAATTAAATTAAAATTAAATGACTTAATTTGCTATCAGTAATAATGGTGTGATGATTTTGCAAGCTAGTCTCAGCACATTCCATTAATTACTGAATAGCAAAGATAAAGATCATTTTAATTTTAATTTAATTAATTTCAACTCGCTATTCAGTAAATAATGGATGTGCGAGACCTAGGCTTACCACCATCAAACTACGATGGGGGGGGGGCTTTTTCTACAATCTTTCCATCTAAATATGTTCTTTCTAATTTTAAGAATTATCCTGAAGAACCATTCAGGGTGAAACCTAGTTAGAATAGTCTTGACCTCAAGTTGGCCTTATATATATATATATATATATTATATATATATATTTATATTAATATATATATATAATGAGAATGAACAAGATGGAAGAAAACACCACCAAATGTTGTTTAAAAAGAGAAAACAATTTATAACATAATCATAGCTGATATTGATCAATATTTCGATTTATAAAAATCTTCTTCAGAGCCCGATTTACTCCGTGGGTGGTTTGTGGATCGGAGATAAAACGTACAAATGAAGATCAAACAAAAAAACTTGATTTTGGAAAAAGAGAAAGTTGTTACATTATTTTCCAATGTGGGCATTCCCGCCGTGTTTTTGTCGGTCAACCACGATAATGTATATCTTTTTGTCGGCCATCACTTTATTGTTAGCGGATATGAGATGTTGGCAACAAGAACGAATTAACTTATCGCAAAAAGGGGGGATGGGTATTAAACAATAATGACGGTTGGCTTTCCAAAGATTTTTTTAGAAAAGAAATTTTTATTTTTGTGATTAATTATTTTTATATTTTGTTTTCTTATATAATAAGTAAAAAAGTATGGGACGGATGTAAGGTATTTGTTATTATTTTTAGATAAGTGAGCTTCTAAATCTAATGTAAGGTTTTTATTTTGCAAATCCGAATTCAAATCAAAAATAAAATGCAAAGGTTCTTATTTATAAATCAAAAACTTAAACCTAAATGTAAGGTTTTAGTTAATCCAAATTCAAATGTAAGGTTCCATACATACAAATTTAAATAAATTTAAATTTTGCAAATTCAATTTAATTCAAATCCAATTAAAATTTAAATTCAAATTATGGTAAGGTTTTTTATTTTATTATTTGGCCAATGAAAAAAATTTAAAATCTAAAATGGGAAGTAAATAATACGGAAAATGTTTGTGAAGTGGAAAATGTAATGTGAAGGGGCAAAAATACATTAAAAAAAAAACATAATCCTTTTTGCAAAACTTTTTTTTTATTTATAGATATCTAATTTTCCTCCCGTCGGACCTAAACAATTTATAATATAATATGTATATATATATATATATATATATAAATATTATATATAAGGAGTCAGAAAAACTATCTACCTTAGGTTTCACCTGAAGGGTTTTCTTCAGGATAATTTCGAATTATACATAATTATATATTTATATTATATATATATATATACAACACACACACACACAACCTTGAGGTTTGTTTCCGCCTGTCGTTTTATCGGCAAAAGATTTATACACACACACACACACGCAACCACACACCTAAAAAAATGCACAATATTTTCCTTTCGTCCACACTCACACCGTCCAAATACCTCACACAGTAGAGAAAAAAAAAAATATTTGACGGTCATATTTCAAACCGTCTCCTTTTTTCAACCTCAAACATTTTTAACAGACTGAAATAACAAGGACTACCACTGGCTTTTCTCGTTATTCTGTGATAAAAAATCTTATTACCTTCCCATATACCACAAATGCTGAAGTGATCTAAATTAAATAGATCGAACACTGCAGCGTCGGCCAAATAAACTCACCCACTTAACCATTTAAACCTTGTTTTTTTCAATTTTTCTTAATATACTACACCCGTCCGGATTCAAACTTTTCCTTTCTTCACATATATATATATATATATATATAATAATATGTATATGAGAGAGAGGAGAGAGAGTAGAGAGAGAGAGAGAGAGAGAGAAGAGAGAGAGAGAGAGAGCAGAGAGAGTAGAAGTTTGGCTAACTGGATAAGTAAAGAAAAATTCTGTGGCCAGAATTGCCGCATCTACAGCCTTTTCGATGCCAGATGATGATGTGGCGAAATTACTCAGCAAACAACTGGAATCTTTATTGATTCCAACGGAAGCCTGTGCTCTTCCGACTCTCATCCTCTTCCCGCCATGATACATTTACCTTGCCGATTTTCGCGGACTGGAATCAAAGAATAAAAGAAAAACAAAACAAACAACATTAATTTATGGTGGAAAGGATTGAATGTACAAGACAAAATATTTCCCAAATCACTGTATAAAGTGGACCAATCAGAATCTATCTATCTATATACCATCTATGCTATCTGTTATGTATGTAGTGTATATGTACATATATACATATAAAGTAAGAGTAAAGTAAAGTGACAAGTCGTCAGGGAGCAATGGTGATGAAGGGGTTTCTCCAATTCCTAAAACCTCCAAAACTGGAACCTCACCAATTCAGATAGAGTTTAACGTCAATTCCAGGACATTTAGACCCCAGCCACCCGCCATCTAGCACCCATATGATAAAAAAGGGTTGGGGATTGCATAAGGGCAATAGGGAAGGGCCAATCATATAAGTGCTAGGGCTTGACATGACCAGCCGATTGATCGGAGAGGGCCTCTCCGACGCGCCCGTCTAGCGAAAGTAAGGTCTAAATGGAGTGTTGCATGTCAATGGACTGCTCATCACCAAAGACTCCGTCCCTTAAGCATCAACGGTCCGCCACCCACGGCCAACAGGAAATATATTGGAAAAGGTGAATAACGAACATTCAGTTCATCAAACATTTCGTCTGTTATTTTAAAAAAAACCTTCACCGGAAATGAACTTTATTAGTTAAAAAATATGGGATATAAATAAGGACAAGAATAAAGAGGGGGGCGGGGGTGAAAGAAAGGCAGAGGCATAATAAGGAAGGGTAAGGGGTTATACCGGGTGAAAATATAATTTTTTACGAGAAACAAAAAGTGAAAAAGGTTTGATAAAGGACTTATAACATATCACCACCCAATCGCTCGCTCACCTGCCGCCTCCACATCCGCCAACCCATACACCACCCCCCCAACCACCCATACACTGCCCGCCACCCAATCAAACACCCAGCCACCCTTAACCAACCAACCGCTTACCCACCACCACCCGGGCCACCCACCATTAACAGTCCTCGCCCACCATGCCACCCAACCACCCAACATCCTTCAACATCCTTCAAAACCAACCCAATCCAACCAACACACCCAAAAACAAACAACCCATTCAAACCACACAACCATCCCAATCAACCACACCGACCAACCACCCGACCCAACCACCCACTTACCAACCACCAACCATCCAACCACTTACAACCAACCCATAACCAACCTCCAACAAACCACCAACCACCCAACCAACCACCCACTACAGAGAAAACAAAAAAAACAAAGACAAAAACTACCAACCCAACCATCCAACTCAAACCCACCACCCAACCCATTCAATCACCAACCAAGCCATCCAACCATCCCAAATCACCAGCCAACAAACCCAACCACCAACCTACTTAAACCAAACCCCACTTAACCCCCACCAACGCATCCAACCACTTAACCAACCACCATAACCCAACCATCCAACCCACCGCACCCAACATTCCAAACGCAACCAACCACTTAACCAAACCACTCGCGCGTCCGAACGCACCACCCACCACTCAACCACCCACCCAACCACCCAGCCACCCAACCAATTAACCACCCACCCAACCACCCACCACCATCCCTCACCGCCGTCCTCCGACCCCCACCTCATCCCGCCTCGACCGCTCCCCCCGGACTCACCCGCTAATCAAACAGTACGAAACACCAAAAAACCCCTCAGTACACATACAATAATACACTCCAAAAAAAACAACTCCGCACAGACTCTCGCGCAAAAATATCTACACCTACCCCAAAACCACCCAGCCACCCACTTACCAACCCAAAACCACCCCCCACCACCCGCACCCACATTCCAACCCTTCCACAAACAGTCACAACAACAAGATAACCAGAACAATAAAGATCACCCGCCAAATAACACCATATCAACAAAAAAAAATACAATCATCACAATAGAAACACACCCCCCAACAACCACCACCCACCACCAGCTAGCCACCAACCATTCAACCACCCACACCCCCCTAGTCCGACCTTCTAAATCAACACCAATCAACCACCGAGCCACCCACTTAACCAACCAGGCGATCTCAATAGGACTCCACAAAGCAACAGTTCACACCTACGCAACCACCCACCCAACCACCCAACCATTCAACCACCCACCCAACCACCCAGCCACCAACCATTCAAACCACCCACCCCAACCACCCAGCCACCCAACAATTCAACCACCCACCAACCACCCAGCCACCCACCCAACCAACCAACCACCAACCACGCAACAAAAACATAATGTTCCATCTTTTAATTCTTACCTCTTATCAAACTTTCCATTCCAGTAAATAGGTTCGTCCCATTTCGGCTTTTGTGTATCTTGTCCACTTTTGTAGCCACTGGTCAGACGTTATTGACCAATAAATTACCAATGCAAGTACCACTGTTTTCTGTGAGAAAAAATACAGAAGCGACATGTAGTAAGAAAATAATAGTTATATAAGTGATATGTAATATGAAAAATAGATGGTACTGTAGGAGATGGGAAGGGTTGGAAGTAAATCCGACAAAATGGATAAAAGAATAAAGGAAAAAGTGACAAAAGAGAAAACTCAACAATAGATTATAGGAGAATATATTTCGGTTCTTGCATTGACTAAGGACTTCCTCAGCGTTTATTAAAGCGTCAAGTGCAACATAACATTTGTATTTATAGAGAGAACAGTGAGTGGAAGGGGTGAGTTTGGTGGTGAAGACAGGAGAAGGGAAGATTTGTGAGGATTTTATTGGTCAGATGAAAATCTATCATGGATGGGGTGGCAAGAAAAGATAAGTCAGGAGGAAGGAAGAAGACTCTTAATTTTCTTTGCCAAAAAGTCAATATTATCAACTCATGACAAAATCCCTTTTTTCAAAATGTCACTCCAACGTTTTTTCTTTATACTCTAACCGTACCCGTCCATCAAAATATCACTCTGTTTTCTCCAAGCTGTGGAGGCTTTCTCAAATTATTAAAAAACAATTAATTTTTTTCGAACATTTCAAAATTCTCTATATTTTGAACCCGTTTTAACTTCAAAATATCAAACAATTTACCCTAATGAGACCACTTTTCTTTGTATGCTTAAAATATCGGGGGGGGGGTAATAATTTTCTATTATTATTTAATTTCATTTTAATATTTAAAATTAATAATAAATAGAATACATGCGTACATGAACAACTCCTCGCCGAAACACTGTTGGGTAACTGAAATTAAATCAAATTTTAATCCATCATCATTTTCTTTCCTTATTTAATTTAATCCATCAACACACACACCACTAACACACAACACTACATATATATATAATATTATATATTTAAATTTATATAATTATATATTATATATAATAAAAAACTGGCGGCCGACCTACTATTTTCAAAAAAGCAGCACAACGTGGTGGAAGAGTTTGGAAAAAAAACAAATGAAAGGAGAGATAAAACTTACGACAAGTTTCTACAGGTCGCTTGATAACGGTCAGCAACTATTAGCAGCTTGCCGTCACACCTGCAACAAAGAAAAAGATAAATAAATTTTAAATTTCCAAATAGGTAGTCACCTAAAAAGGTTACTAAATTAGAAATACAAAACAGAAAATTTTGAAAATGAAATGGAATCTTTAAATAACATTAAAGTTAACCACTGTTAGTGGTATAAAGACTACTCAGTCAGATATAATGCTTCCGTATTTGAGTATTGGTTTTGTGTTTTGTTTTGTTTTTGTTTTACGGCATATCACGCTCAGTGGGCGATTTAATATCGATAAAGTTTTGAATGAATTCATTCTAATGATAATCAATTTTGTTTATAATTTCATGTTTCTATGTAACCCATAGAATGGGACCCCTAAACAGGTACTACCACTCCGAGTCCAGAGTGGACCAGGGAGCCAATGGTGATGAAGGGGTGTTCCACATTCCCCAAATCCTCCAAAAACTGGACCTCGCTACCAAGATAGAGTTAACATCATTCCCAGGACATGTGAGACCGCAAGCCACCGCCTCCTAGCAACCATATGATAAAAAGCTTTTAGGCTTGCTAAAGGTCAATAGGGTTGGGGCAAATCCATATAGGTGCTAGGGCTTGACGTGAACCAATTGATCGGAGGGGGCCTCTCCGCCAAGCCCCGCCTAGTCCAAGTAAGGACCAAAGGGGAAATATTGGCATGTCATGGACTGCTCAACTACTGGGTTCTATCCTTAAGCATCACGGGTTGCCACCCACGGCGAACAGTGGTTAACATTGGCGGAGAACTTATCCCTCTGGAGAGGTACAAGTCGGTGCATTCTAACGCCCCCCAGCTATAAGGTATTGAACATACCCATTATTGTTCATAGGGTGGGTATATATCACTATAAAGATTCTTGCTGACTTGGTGCTAGAGTTAACACAAATTCATGGGTAGCTATGATTATGTATTGACGGAAGATTTAGAAATAATCATATTAATATAATAATAATATAATTAATATAAATAATAATATAATAACAATCATAAATTATCTTATTGTTATTAGCTGGTAACTTATCGAGGTCTTTATTGAACCTGGTATTTATATGAGGGCGTTGCTGGGGATAATCGGACCGGAAGATTTAATATATATATATATATATATATATAATATATATAATATATATCATCTCTCTATTAAAATGAGATTCGCTTCCGGTTTTTTGTCTGTAACAAAAACTACGTCACTGCTTACGTCACATTACCCAATCGTCCATAACAGAATAAAATACACTCAAAATTTGAAACATGCAACATTAGACAGTCCTCATTGTTTTTTTAAAACAGTTTTAATAAATACCATGACTGGTATTATATAATCTATATATAGTTTGTTTTTATTTTAATACATATTTAAATTTACATTTCAATTGTTTTTATTTTTTATCTTAAATGAAATTTGAAGATTTTACTTACTTAAGGGTACAAACTCGCTGACATTAAAATTTTTAACTCCCACCCTCCAGGCATATGTTTCAAAAAATTTATTTTTAACATCGCCCGGAGGGTGTTTTTTTATATTTTTACGAGTATTAATATGGAGATTGTCCTGTATTTTCTGTCTGTAACAAAAACTACGTCATAGCTCTACGTCATAGCTCTACGTCACAATATTCTTATGCTATATACACCCAAATTTGAGTAAGCAATTTTTAAAAATTGTTTTTTTACTCTTGTCCCTTTTTAAAAACCAGTAACAAGAAGTTAACTAAAAGTTTACAAATAAATATAGCCTTACGATTTTGTGGATATTGAAGTGGAAAATAATCAAAATAATTGTTTGATTATTCATGCACGCACATTTTATTTGAGAGGGACGGGACTCAAGTTTTTATTTCAAATTGTTTATTATTTTTTTTACTCCTTTAATAAATTATGAGGATTGTCTTATTTATGAACAACCCTCTGACAATTGAATTTTTTAACTCCACCCTCTCCCCGGCAATGTCTTTCAAAAATTAATTTTTACGACGCCCAGAGGGTGTTTCTGTTGTTAGTTATAATATAATGAATCATAGGAATGAAATAATGATAATAATAATCTATAATATAAAAACGACAGTTGGTGTGTATGCATGTACTACCGAAAATATATACAATTTAAACAACAAGTAAATGATATATATATACACATTAAATATCACCAGTTCTTGCTTTTAGTGCAAAAAATTATGAAGATTTGATTTATATTCGAAGATATTTAAAAATTAGAATATACAATAAGAAATAGCATTGAAATTCTACTTAAAAATGTCAGCATTTGTAAATTATGAAGATTGATTTATATTCAAGATAATTTAAAAATTAAAAATATACATAGAAATAGCATTGAATTCTAATTTAAAATGTCCGCATTTGTAAATTATGAGATTTTGATTTATATTCAAAGATATTTAAAAATTAAAATATACATAGAATAGCAATTGAATTCTAATTTTAAAAATGTCCAGCAATTTGTAAATTATGACGGAAGGAGATAATTTTGATTTATATTCAAAGATTATTTAAAAAATTAAAATATACATAGAAATAGCATTGAAATTCTAATTTAAAAATGTTCCAGCATTTGTAAATTATGAAGATTTGATTTATATTCAAAGATATTTAAAAATTAAATATACATAAGGAAATAGCTATTGAAATTTAATTTAAAATGTTCCAGCATTTGTAAATTAATGAAGATTTGATTTAATATTCAAGAGATATTTAAAAATTAAAATATACATAGAAATAGCATTGAAATTCTATTAAAATGTCCAGCATTTGTAAATTATGAAGATTTGATTTTATATTTCAAAGATTTTTAAAAAAACTTAAAATATACATAGAAATGCATTGAAATTCTAATTTAAAATGTCCAGCATTTGTAAATTATGAAGATTTGATTTATATTCAAGATATTTAAAATTAAAAAATATACATAGAAAAGCATTGAATTCTAATTTAAAATGTCCAGCATTTGTGTAAATTTATGAAGATTTGATTTATATTCAAAAAGATATTAAAAATTAAAATATACATAGAATAGCATTGAAAATTCCTAATTTAAAATGTCCAGCATTTGTAAATTTATGAAGATTTGGTTTATATTCAAAGATTTTAAAAAATTAAAATATACATAGAAATAGCATTGAATTCTAAATTTAAAATGTCCAGCATTTGTAAATATCATAAGTAAACAAATCAAATACACTAACTTTTTTTTGTTCGCCCGTCTACCAAGGCGATGCTCGTAGCCGCTTCTAAGTAAATTATAAATTATTTGTAATTAAGCTGGTAACTTACCGAGATCTTTTATTGACTTCGACTCCTTTCAATTTCACCAATTTGTGTTACTGTAGAACATCGCAGAATGTGTAGAGCGTTTGCGATATAAAACTCGCATCGAAGAATAAAATGGAATCATATTTCAGGGAGGCCAAGTAACGTGCCTTTCAAAATGGAGATCTCTTGAAGCCTGAATAAGCAAAGAAAAGAAAATCACGATCGTATAAATATTGTATACTCCCAACGTCCGTACGTCGAACATCGATATAAATTACATGTGTTACACACATGGACGCCGTCAAAGAACACAAACCTTGTATTTAGGAAAATGTAAGATAAATGTTTATTCTCTCGGTTTGTGTACACTGGAGAGGGTTACGCAACGGTGGAGCATTCGGGAAGTTCTTTTCAAGTGATCTCACAACTTGATCGTTGTCTCCTAAATCGATCTCTAGGGCCTTCTTTTTTATTGTAGTCTTGAACCCCCGGTTGTCACGCCTCTTTTGTTCGTGACACCTACGTAGTTTTTCTGTAGACACGCCTTTCGCCACAGACAGGCTGTTTTCGTTGGCTATGGGCTACGTAATAACAGTTTTTTGCAACCTAAATCAATGTCAAGTGTTCCCTGATTTCCAGGTGCAAAAGGTCAGGTCAGGGCCCATCATGTTTTCGTTTTAAGAAGAAAAAAAAAACAAGCCTTGCACCTAACCCCCAATGCACTTCCTATTCAGCTGGTCCTTGGGTGCACTGATCAGAACAATATATTACAAATGAGAGAGAGAGGAGAGAGAGAGAGAGGAGAGAGGAAGAGAGAGAGAGAGAGAGAGAGAGAGACACAGACAGACAGACCAGACAGATCAGACCTTGTTCTTCCATTTCTTCTGCCTATCTTGTGTGGCTGTTTCTTTTTCTGTAACTTTTTTAGTCATGCAATTATTAAAGCCACAAGACACTTTTCCTTGATCAAGATTTATTTACCCATTCTTAATTTCGCGCAGTGGTACACGTCCTTACTGCTGCGTCATATTTCAGGTTGAAACTAAAATCTAAAACTACTAAAACCCGTGACGTGCGAAATTTCCGCCTCAGGGGTCAGGGAGCTATACCGTACTGGTAGTTTTTTCCATTCCCTGATCTGAAAACCAATGGCCCCTTAGAATTCTACCCGGAGGGTCCGTCAACAACCGACACCACCGACATAATTAATGTACACATAAAACGAATAATCATTGATAAATAAACTAATTGACACTTTACTGAACAAAGTGTAGTATCAGTCAAACAAACATGGCTGGCTGGATGAACACAACATTTGTTGACAGTTTTTTTTTATCAACCCATCCTGCTGTTTCCTGATCGTGATGTATAAGTAAAATAAAATGATCTTCTCCTGTTGTTTAGGCTGACAGGGTGATCTGCCCTGTCAGACAAAGAGTATAAATAAAAAGGATGGAAATGGCCATTTGGCAAATCGGGCACTTGACGTCTGAAACACTCAGACCACGTCTTTCTTGCTTTATAAACGGGATCTACAAAGGGGG
>CM042172.1:23864957-23882457 GCA_023376005.1 Doryteuthis pealeii
AAAAAAAGAGAGAGATCAATCAAAGTCTGTCTGTCTGTCTGTCTGTCTGTCTGTCTCTCTCTCTCTCGTCTCTTCTCTCGTCTCTCTCCTCTCTTTCTCTCTCTCTCTCTCTCAGTCTCTCTCATCGTTGTTAATAGATTGTCCTGATCAGTGCAGCCCAGTGACGCAGGCTGAAATGAGGAAGTGCATGGGGGTTAGGTGCAGGCTTGAAACGAAAACAGGATGTGGCCGACCTGACCTGACTTTTTGGCAACCTGGAAATGCTAGGTTGAACACTTGACATGATTTAGGTGCAAAAATCTGTATACGTAGCCCATAGCAACGAAAACAGCATCTGTGTGGGCGAAGAGGCGTGTCAACAGAAAAACTAGAACGTTAGGTGTCACGAACAAAGAGGCGTGACACCGGGGGTCAGACTACAATAAAAGAAGCCCCTAAGAGATCGATTAGGGAGACAACGATCAAGTTTGAGATCACTTGAAAAGAACTCCGAATGCCCACGTTGCGTAACCCTCTCAGTTGTACACAACCGAGAGAATAAACATCTTTATCTACATTTTCCTAAATACAAGTGTTTGTGTTCTTGACGGGTCCAGTGTGTAACACATGTATATATCGATGTTCGACGTACGACGTTGAGTATACAATATTTATATCGGAATCGTTGATTTTCTTTTCTTTTGCTTTATTCAAGGCTCTCAAGAGATCTCCATTTTGAAAGGCACGTTACTGCCTCCCTGAAATATTGATTCCATTTATCTTCGATGCGAGTTTATATCGCAAACGCTCTACACATTCTGCAGATGTTCTACAGTAACACAAATTGGGTGAAATGAAAGGAGTCGAAGTCAATAAAGATCTCGGTAAGTTACCAGCTAATTACAATAATTTATAATTTACTAGAAGCGGCTACCGAGCATCGCTTGGTAGACGGGGAACAAAAAAAAGCTAGTGTATTGATTGTTTACTTATGTATATTTACAAATGCTGGACATTTTAAATTAAGAATTTCAATGCTATTTCTAATGTATATTTTAATTTTTAAATATCTTTGAAATAAAATCAAATCTTCATAATTCAAATGCTGGACATTTAAATTAGAATTTCAATGGCTATTTCTATGTATATTTTAATTTTTTAAATATCTTTGAATATAAATCAAATCTCATAATTTACAAATGCTGGACATTTTAATTAGAATTTCAATGCTATTTCTATGTATATTTATTTTTTAAATATCTTTGAATATAAATCAAATCTTCATAATTTACAAATGCTGGGACATTTTTAAATTTAGAATTTCAATGCTATTTCTATGTATTATTTTAATTTTTAAATACTTTGAATATAAATCAATCTTCATAATTTACAAATGCTGACATTTTAAATTAGAATTTCAATGCTATTTCTATGTATATTTTAATTTTTAAAATATCTTTGAATATAAACAAATCATAATCAAAATTCATTTAATTAGAATTTCATGCTATTTCATGTATGAATATAAATCAAATCTTCATAATTTACAAATGCTGGACATTTTAAATTAGAATTTCAATGCTATTTCTATGTATATTTTAATTTTTTAAATTATCTTTGAATATAAATCAAATCTTCATAATTTACAAATGCTGGACATTTTAAATTAGAATTTCAATGCTATTTCTATGTATATTTTAATTTTAAATATCTTTGAATATAAATCAATCTTCATAATTTACAAATGCTGGACATTTTAAATTAGAATTTCAATGCTATTTCTATGTATATTTTAATTTTTAAATATCTTTGAATATAAATCAAATCTTCATAATTTACAAATGCTGGACATTTTTAAGTAGAATTTCAATGCTATTTCTATGTATAAATTTTAAATATCTTCGAATATAAATCAAATCTTCATGCCTAAAGCAGAACTGGTGATATTTAATGTGTATATATTATATTTACTTTGTTGTTAATTGTATTATTTTCGTAGATACATGCATACACCACCACTGTCGTTTTTATGTGTATAGATTATTATATCATTATTTATTCTATGATTCATTATATTATACTAACAACAGAAAACACCCCTCTGGGCGTCGTAAAAATTAATTTTTGAAAGACATTGCTGAGAGGGTGGGAGTTAAAAATTCAATGTCAGAGGGTTTGTATCATAAATAAGACAAATCCTCATATTTATTAAAGGAGTAAAAAAAATAAATAAAACAATTTGAAATAAAAACTGAGTCCGTGTCCCTCTCAAATAAAATGTTGCGTGCATGTAATAATCAAACAATTATTTTGAATATTTTCCACTTCAATTATCCACAAAATCGTAGGTATTTATTTATTTGTAAACTTTTTAGTTAACTTCTTGTTACTGTTAAAAAAGGGACAAGAGTAAAAAACAATTTTAAAAATTGCTTACTCAAATTTTGGGTGTATATAGCATAAGAATATTGTGACGTAGAGCTATGACGTAGAGCTATGACGTAGTTTTTGTTACAGACAGAAATACAGACAATCTCCATTATTAATACTCGTAAAAAATATAAAAAAAAAACCCCCTCCGGGCGATGTAAAAATAAATTTTTGAAACATATTGCCTGAGGGGGTGGGAGTTAAAAATTTAATGTCAGCGAGTTTGTACCCTAAGTAAGTAAAATCATCAAATTCATTAAAGGATTAAAAAATAAAACAATTTGAAATGTAAACTTTAAATATGTATTAAAATAAAACAAACTATATATAGATATATAATACCAGTCATGTATTTATTAAAACTTGTTTTAAAAAACAATGAGGACTGTCTAATGTTGCATGTTCAAATTTTGAGTGTATTTATTCTGTTATGACGATTTTGGGTAATGTGACGTAAGCAGTGACGTAGTTTTTGTTACAGACAAAAACCGGAAGCGAATCTCCATTATTAATAGAGAGATGTATATATATATATATATAATATATAATATATATATATATATAAATCTTCCGTCCGTTATCCTCCAGCAACGCCCTCTAGTTAATAATACCAGGTCAATAAAGACCTCGATAAGTTACCAGCTAATAACAATAAGAATAATTTATGATTTGTTATTATATTATTATTTATATTATATTATATTATATTATATTAATATGATTATTTCTAAATCTTCCGTCAATACATAATTCATAAGCTACCCATGAATTGTGTAACTCTAGCAACCAAGTCAGCAAGAATCTTTATAGTGATATATACCCACCCTATGAACAATAATGGGTATGTTCCAATACTTATAGCTGGGGCGTTAGAATGCACCGACTGTACCTCTCCAGAGGGATAAGTCTCCGCCAATGGAACCACCTGTTCGCCGTGGGTGGCAACCCGTGATGCTTAAGGATAGAACCCAGGTAGTTGAGCAGTCCATGACATGCAATATTCCCCTTTGGTCCTTACTTGGACTAGGCGGGCGGGCGGAGAGGCCCCCTCCGATCAATTGGCTGGTCACGTCAAGCCCTAGCACCTATATGATTGCCCCAACCCTATTGACCTTATAGCAAGCCCTAAAGCTTTTTATCATATGGTTGCTAGATGGCGGTGGCTGCGGGTCTACATGTCCTGGGAATGATGTTAAACTCTATCTGGTAGCGAGGTTCCAGTTTTGGAGGTTTGGGGAATGTGGAACACCCCTTCATCACCATTGCTCCCTGGTCCACTCTGACTCGGAGTGGTAGTACCTGTTAGGGTCCCATCTATGGGTTACATAGAAAACATGAATTTATAAACAAAATTGATTATCCATTAAGAATGAATTCATTTCAAAACTTTATCGATATTAAATCGCCCACTGAGGTTGATATGCCGTAAAACAAAATAAAACAAAACAAAACAAAACCCAATACTCATAAATACGGAAGCATTATACTGACTGAGTAGTCTTATACCACTAACAGTGGTTAACTTTAATGTTATAAAGATTCCATTTCATTTCAAATTTCTGTTTTGGTTATTTCTAATTTAGTAACCTTTGTTAGGTGACTACCTATTGGAAATAAAATTTATTTATCTTTTTTCTTTGTTGCAGGTGTTGACGGCAAGCTGCTAATAGTTGCTGACCGTTATCAAGCGACCTGTAGAAACTGTTCGTAAGTTTTATCTCTCTTTCATTTGTTTTTTCCAAACTCTCCACCACGTTGTGCTGCTTTTTGAAAATAGTAGTCGGCCGCCAGTTTTTATATATATATATATATATATATATATATATATATATATGTGTGTGTGTGTTGTGTGTGTGTGTGTGTTGAATGGATAAATAAATAAAGGAAAGAAAATGATGAATGGATAAAATTGATTTAATTTCAGTTACCAACACGTGTTTCGGCGAGGAGTTTGTTCATGTACGCATGTATTCTATTTATTATTATTTTAAATATAAAATGAAATAATAATAATAGAAAATTATCAGATATTTAAGCATACAAAGAAAAGTGGTCTTCATTAGGGTAAATTGTTTGATATTTTGAAGTTAAAACGGTCAAAATATAGAGAATTTTGAAATGTTCGAAAAAATAATGTTTTTTTAATTATTTGAGAAACGCCTCACAGCTGGAGAAAACAGAGTGATATTTGATGACGGGTACGGTTAGAGTATAAAGAAAAAATCGTTGGAGTGACATTTGAAAAAAAGGGAATTTTTGATTTCATGAGTGATATTATTGACTTTTTGCAAAGAAAAGTTAAGAGTCTCTTCCCTTCCTCCTGACTTATCTTTTCTGCCACCCCATCCATGATAGATTTCATCTGACCAATAAAATCCTCACAAACTCTTCCCTTCCTCCTGTCTTCACCACCAAACTCACCCCTTCCCACTCACTTTCTCTTCTATAAATACAAATGTATGTTGCACTGACGCTTTAATAAACGACTGAGGAAGTCCTGCTCAATGCAGAACGAAATATATCTCCTATATCTACTTGTTTGAGTTTTTCTCTTTTTGTCCACTTTTTCCTTTATTCTTTACTCCATTTTTGTCGGATTTACTCCAACCCTCCCATCCATACAGTACCATCTATTTTTCATATTTACATATCACTTATATAACTATTTATTTTTCTTACTTACATGTCGCTTCTGTATTTTCTCACAGAACCAGTGGTACTTGCAGTGGTAATTTATTGGTCAATAACGTCTTGACCAGTGGCTACAAAAGTGGACAAGATACACAAAAGCCGAAATGGGACGAACCTATTTACTGGAATGGAAAGTTGATAAGAGGTAAGAAATTAAAAGATGGAACATTATGTTTTGGTTGGTTGTTGGTTGGTTGGTTGGTGGGTGGGTGGTGGGTGGTTGGGGTGGTGGTTGAATGGTTGGGTGGCTGGGTGGTGGGTGGTGGTTTGAATGGTTGGGTGGTGGTTGGGTGGGTGTTGATTGGGTGGTTGGGTGGGTGGTTGGTTGGTTAAGTGGGTGGCTGGGTGGTTGATTGGGTGGTTGGGTGGTTGGGTGGGTGGGTTGAATGGTTGGGTGGCTGGGTGGTTGGGTGGGTGGTTGAAATGGTTGGGTGCTGGGTGGTTTGGGTGGTTGGTGGTTAATGGGTGGCTTGGTGGTTGATTGGTGGTTGGGTGGTTGGGTGGGTTGAATGGTTGGGTGGCTGGGTGGTTGGGTGGGTGGTTGAGTGGTTGGGTGGGTGGTTGGTTGGTTAAGTGGGTTGGTTGGTTGAATGGTTGGGTGGGTGTTGGATGGTTGGGTTATGGGTGGTTGGTTAAGTGGTTGGATGGTTTGGTGGTTGGTTAAGTGGGTGTTGTTAAGTGGTGGTTGGTTGGGTTGTTGGGTGGTTGATTTTGGATGGTTGGATGGTTGGTTGGTTGATTGAATGGTTGGGTGGGTGGTTGGATGGTTGGGTGGTATGTTAAGTGGGTGGTTGGTTGGTGGTTGGGTGGTTGTTTGGAGGTTGGGTTATGGGTGGTTGGTTAAGTGGTTGGATGGTTGGTGGTTTGGTTAAGTGGGTGGTTGGTCGGGTGGTTGGTCGGGTGGTTGATTGGATGGTTGTGGGTTGAATGGTTGGTTGTTTTTTGGGTGTTGGTTGATTGGTTGGTTTTGAAGGATGTTAGAAGATGTTGGTGGTTGGTGGGTTGAATGGTTGGTGGTGGGTGGGTGGTTGGTTGTTAAGTGGGTGGCTGGGTGTTTGATTGGGTGGTTGGGTGGTTGGGTGGGTGATTGGGTGGTTGAATGGTTTGATAAGTCCTTATCAAACCTTTTTTCACTTTTTGTTTCTCGTAAAAAATTATATTTTCACCCGGTATAACCCCTACCCCTTCCTTCATTATGCCTCTGCCTTTCTTTCACCCCCCGCCCCCTCTTTTATCTTGTCCTTATTTATATCCCAATATTTTTAACTAATAAATCATTCCGGTGAAGGTTTTTAAAAATTAACAGACGAAATGTTGATTGAACTGAATGTTCGTTATTCACCTTTCCAATATATTTCCCTGTTGGCCGTGGGTGGCGACCCGTGATGCTTAAGGACGGAGTCTTGGTGGATGAGCAGTCCATGACATGCAACACTCCATTTAGACCCTTACTTACGCTAGACGGGCGGTCGAGAGGCCCTCTCCGATCAATCGGCTGGTCATGTCAAGCCCTAGCACTTATATGATTGCCCTATCCCTATTGCCCTTATGGCAATCCCCAACCCTTTTATCATATGGTGCTAGATGGCGGTGGCTGAGGGTCTAAATGTCCTGGGAATGACGTTAAACTCTATCTGATGGTGAGGTTCCAGTTTTGGAGGTTTAGGGAATTTGGAGAACCCCTTCATCACCATTGCTCCCTGACGACTTTACTTTACTTACTCTTACTTTATATGTATATATGTACATATACATACATACATACAGATAGATAGATGGATATATAGATAGATAGATTCTGATTGGTCCACTTTATACAGTGATTTGGGAAATATTTTGTCTTGTACATTTCAATCCTTCCACCATAAATAATGTTGTTGTTTTGTTTTTCTTTTATTCTTTGATTCCAGTTCCGCGAAATTCGGCCCAAGGTAAATGTAGTCATGGCGGGAAAGAGGATGAGAGTCGGAAGAGCACAGCTTCCGGTGGAATCAATAAAGATTCCAGTGTTGCTGAGTATTCGCCACATCATCATCTGCATCGAAAAGCTGTAGATGCGGCAATTCTGGCCACAGAATTTTTCTTTACTGATCCAGGTTAGCCAACTTCTACTCTCTCTCTCTCTCTCTCTCTCTCTCTCTCTCTCTCTCTCTCTCTCTCTCTCTCTCTCTCTCATATACATATATATATATATATATATATATATATGTGAAGAAAGGAAGTGAATCCGACGGTGTGTAGTATATTAAGAAAAATGAAAAAAACACAGGTTTAAATGGGTTAAGTGGTGAGTTTATTGGCCGACGCTGCAGTGTTTCGATCTATTAATTAGATCATCTTCAGGGCATTTGTTGGTATATGGAAGGTAATAAGAATTTTTTTATCACAGAATAACGAGAAAAGCCAGTGGTAGTCCTTGTTATTCAGTCTGTTTAAAAAATGTTTGAGGTTTTGAAAAAAGGAGACGGTTTGAAATATGACGTCAAATATTTTTTTTTTTTTACGGTGTGAGTATTGGACGGTGTGAGTGTGTGTATCGAAAGGAAATATTGTGCATTTTTTAGGTGTGTGGTTGCGTGTGTGTGTGTGTGTATAAATCTTTTGCGATAAACGACAGCGGAAACAAACCTCAAGGTTGTGTGTGTGTGTGTGTATATATATATATATATATATATATATATATATATGTATAATTCGAAATTATCCTGAAGAACCCTTCAGGTGAAACCTAGGTAGATAGTTTCTGACTCCTTATATATATATATATATATATATATATATATATATATATATATATATAATGTTGTTATGGGTCCGACGGGAGAAAATTAGATATTCTATAAATAAAAAAGAAGTTTTGCAAAAAGGATTATGTTTTTTTTTTTAATGTATTTTTCCCTTCACATTACATTTTCCACTTCACATAACATTTTCCGTTATTTACTTCCCATTAGATTTAAATTTTTTTCATTGGCCAAATAATAAAATAAAAACCTTACCATAAATTTGAATTTAAATTTTGAATTGGATTTGAATTAAATTTGAATTTGCAAATAAATTTATTTAAATTTGTATGTATGGAACCTTACATTTGAATTTGGATTTAACTAAAACCTTACATTTAGGTTTAAGTTTTGATTTATAAATAAGAACCTTGCATTTTATTTGATTTGAATTCGGATTTGAAAATAAAAACCTTACATTAGATTTAGAAGCTTCACATTATCTAAAAATAATAACAAATACCTTACATCCGTCCATACCTTTTTTACTTTATATATAAGAAAAACAAAATATAAAAAATAATTAATCACAAAAATAAAAATTCTTTTTCTAAAAATCTTTTGAAAGCCAACCGTCATATTGTTTAATACCCATCCCCCTTTTTGCATAAGTTAATTCGTCTTGTTGCCAACATCTCAAAATCCGCTACAATAAAGTGATGGCCGACAAAAAAGATATACATATCGTGGTGACCGACAAAAACACGGCGGGAATGCCCACATTGGAAAATAATGTAACAACTTTCTCTTTTTTCCAAAATCAAGGTTTTTTGTTTTGATCTCATTTGACGTTTATCTCCGATCACAAACACCACGGAGTAAACGGGCTCTGAAGAAGATTTTTATAAAATCGAAATATTGATCAATATCAGCTATGATTATGTTATAAATTGTTTTCTCTTTAACAACATTGAGTGGTGTTTTCATTCCATCTTGTTCATTCTCATATATATATATATATATATATATATATATATATATATATATATATATATAGGACCAACATGAGTCAAAGACTATCTACCTAGGTTTCACCTGAATGGTTCTTCAGGATAATTCTAAATTAGAAGAACCATTTAGATGAAAGATTGTATAAAAAGCCCCCCCCCCATCGTAGTTTGATGGTTGGTAAGCTAGTCTCGCACATCCATTATTACTGAATAGCGAGTTGAAATTAAATTAAATTAAAATTAAATGACTTATCTTGCTATTCAGTAATAATGGATGTGCGAGACTAGCTTGCAAATCATCACACCATGTATTTCTTTAATTTTCATTTAATTTTATATTTTAATTCAAATGAATTAAAAAATTTTGTTTTTTGTTGTTTTTTATTATTCACTTTTTTGTTTGTTTTTTTTTTTGTTTTTTTTTTTTTATTCTTCATTTTTTTTTTTATCATTCATTTATTTTGTTGCTTTTTTTATTATCATTATTATTCATTTTTTTATTATTTTTTTATTATTCATTTTTTTGTTTTGTTTTTTTGTTTGTTTTTTATTATTCATTTTTTTGTTTTTTTTTTATTATTCATTTTTTTGTTGTTTTTTTGTTTTGCTTTTTTTTTCAATTTTTTGTTTTGTTTTTTTTATTATTATTCATTTTTTTATTATTATTCATTTTTTTGTTTTTTTGTTGTTTTTTTATTATTATTCATTTTTTTATTATTATTATTATTCATTTTTGTTGTATCTGCTCAGAACATGGTCTGTTCAAAAAGATGACAAACAAGCAAGTGCAGGACTTATTCAATATTCGTATCACTCGCGGTTCCCTCGTCTTTGTCATTGATGTCACAGATTCAATGAAAGAAGAAATTGATGCCGTCAAAGACAAAACAATTGAAATTGTTAAACGGACAAAAGGGACACGGAATGCTCCCAGCAGTTTCATCCTGTCAACATTTAGTGACCCAGGTATTTTTATTTTCTTCTTTCTTCTTATAACTGTTGATTGTCAACTGTACCAGGATGATGTATGTCGCATAGGCCAACTCAAGTTGTTGTAGTAGTAGTCGCCATTATTAGTAGTCGTTAGTTCAGAAAATTGCTCCCTTTTTGGCCAGGCCTCGTGGGAAGCAGGTGGGGCTTTCCCGGTTTTCCCTATCGGTTCGGTATAGTAGCAACGAACATGATTTATGACGGAGTAATTTGACCGAACCATTTCTCCCTTTCTCTCTATCTTTCCTTCTCTCTGAAAAGGAACCTATGGGCGTTGAAGAAATAAACAGCCCCCTATGACTATACAACCTGCGTGTGTTGTTTCTAAACTAACGACTATTACTATTACTAACGGTGACAACTACTACAATTTGAGTGTAACATACATCGTTCTGGTACAACCACACTCGCCAGTTAATTCATTTTACCTCTCGCTACAGTTCTTTTATTCTGTTTGTTCTAGTTAGATCATTTTGGTTTTATGAATAACCGTTCCATCTCTATAACTACATAGCGCACACTTGCTCTTCTTCTACATATTATATTTTTTTACTATAAAATGCATTGGAAATGAGTTTAGTATAAAATGTATTGGAAAGTTGACTATAAAAATGCATTGGAAATAAGTTACTATAAAATGCATTGGAAATGAGTTTAAAATGAGTTACTATAAAAATGCATTGGAAATAAGTTTACTATAAAATGTATCTATATACTCTATGCATTGGAATAAGTACTATAAAATGTATTGGAAATGAGTTTAGCCGGTTCTTCCATCTCTATAACCACATAGCGCACACTTGCTATTCTTCTACTATAAAAATGTATTGGGAAATGAGTTTACTATACTATCATCGTATTGGAAATAAGTTTACTATAAAATGTATTTAGTTTACTATAAAAATGTATTGGAAATTTTACTATAAAAATGTATTGAAATGAGTTTATGAATAACCGTTCCATCTCTATAACCACATAGCGCACACTTGCTATTCTTCTACATATTATAATTTTTTTTACTATAAAATGTATTGAAAATGAGTTTACCTATAAAAATGCTATAAAATGCTATAAAATGCATTGGAAATAAGTTTACTATAAATGTATTGGAAATCTATAAAAATGTATTGGAAATGAGTTACTCTATAAAAATGCTATAAAATGGTCTCTATAAAATGGGAAATAAGTTTACTATAAAAATGCGGCTATAAAAATGCATTGGAAATAAGTTTACTATAAAATGCATTGGAAATGAGTTTATGAATAACCGTCCATCTCTATAACCACATAGTTGCTATTCTTCTACATATTATAATTTATTTATTTTTTACGTATGACGCAAGTAAGACAGACCGGAAAGCCGATGAAATGGTCCGCTGGCTTCAGAGATAAAGTGTCCAGAGGAGGAGATTGCGAAGAATATGCTCTCAGCGGTTTGGAACAAGGTAAATATGGAGTTGACTCTTCAAGTGAAAATTCTCAACACACACACACACACATACACACACACACACACACACACACACACACACACACATATATATATATATATATATATATGTATATAAATATATATATATGTATAAAAACATAGATTATTATCTATTAATAATGTAGATTTCGTTTCTATTCGTCTGTAACAGAAACTACGTCACTGATTGCGTCACATTACCCAAAAACGTCATAACAGAATAAATACACTTAATATTTGAGTATGCAACCTTAGATGGTCCTCATTGTTTTTTAAGCAAGTTTTAATAAAAACATGCCCGGTATTCATATATAGTTTGTTTGAATATATATTCAAAGTTATCAGAAGTAAGTTTATATATATATATATATATATATATATATATATATATATATATATAAATTAACAAACTTAGGCATGACTTTAATTAAGCACATAATCTCCCACAAACTGTCGGCCATCGCCATTTTCAAACACATTATTTGACTACTTCATATATATATATATATATATATATATATATATATATGTGTGTGTGTGTGTGTGTGTGTGTGTGTGTGTGTGTGTTTAGGCAGCATTTTTTCTTGTGAGCATATATTGTTAAATTACAATTTTCTGTCTGCAAGTTTTGTCCTTTACTTTTTTCGTATTGCCGGATTATTTTTGTAATATCAATTTTTCGCCAGATATTACAAAAATAATCCGGCAATACGACAAAACAAAGGACAAAACTTGCAGACAGAAATGGCTGCATTATTAACTATATATATATATATATATATATATATATATATATATATATATAATGTACTCTCATCGATTTCGACGCATGAGGGTTCATCCCATGAATAATCTACATAGTGTTTTGTTTATAGTGGTGAAAGATTGTGTTGGGCCATCCGCACTTTTTTTTTTGGGGGGGGGGGCAGTTTTTCTTGGCAAGGTCAAACTATTTGTTTATCTTTTCGTTTTCTCTCATTTTCACTCCGGGACGGCAAATCCCGCGAGACAGTAACTTCTTCTTCTTCTCCTTTCTCTTCTTCTTCTTCTTCTTCTTCTTCTTCTTCTTCTTCTTCTTCTTCTAACAGCTTCTTCTCTTTTTCTTCTTCTTCTTCGCTTAACAGCTTTTCTTCTTCTTCTTCTTCTTCTTCTTCTTCTTCTTCTTCTTCTTCTTATCTTCTTCTTCTTCTTCTTCTCTTATCTTCTTCTTCTTCTTCCTCTTTTTCTTCTTCTTCTTCTCTTAACATCTTCTTCTCCTTCTTCTCCTCCTCCTCCTTCTTCTTCTTCTTCTTCCGTTTTACTTAAAATAATTTCTTTTTTTCTTAAGTTTTTTTTATGTTTCTTTCGTTTTTGTTTTCTTCGTCTCTTCTTTATTCTTCTTCTTTTTTCTTTCTTCTTCTTCTTGAAATAATTTCTTTCTTTTCCTTCATTTCTTCTTCTTCTTCTTCTTGCGTTTTGCGTAAAATAATTTCTTTCTTTTTTCGTTCCATTTTCTCTTTCTTTTCCTTCCTTCCTTCTTTTTCCTTCTTTTTCTTCTTCTTTTCTTCTTTTTCCTCCCTTTCTCCTTTCTTCCATTTTTACTACACTCTCTTTTGTTTATAAGTCTCAAGACACAAAAACTTGAGTTATTTCCCTTGAAGCTCTTTATTTCTTTGCTATTGTTTTCCATCTTTTGTTTTCTTCTTCTTCTTCTTCTTCTTCTTCTTCTTCTTCTTCTTCTTCTTCTTCATTAACACTAGGCCTGGTCTCCTTGCTGAGATTAGGTGATCCGTCTGTATTTCAAAATCCCAGAGAATTTCATGCCTCTCGTTCTCTAGGACAGACTCTGATTTATGCATATACCATTTAGTAGCATCGTCAAAATGTAATTTCTGCACAATTCCGAGTAGAATACTTTTCCCACCCATTCATGTCTAATTTGTACTCCTTTTGTGCAAGTTTGCTGCATTTAGTTATTATATGATTAACTGTTTCGTATATTATTATTATTATTATTACAGCCATAGCTCTTGCGACTCCGAAATCACAGGTTTATGTGATCACTGACGCCCCTCCCAAAGCCCCCACGAAATTCCAGGCGGTGTTGGCACAGGCTTTGACCAAACAGATCCGGATCACCCCCATTTTGACTGGAGGTTGCGGTCAAGACAAGCACAGGCGAAGAGGAAAACGTGACACAGAAGAAATTCCAGGTTGGTATCATTTAAGACTAGAAGCGGCTACCCGGCGTCGCCTGGGTAGAGTAGGGAGTTAGTCTCCCAGGTCTCTATTATTACTGAATCGTGAGTTGGATCCCTTCAGGATGCTCCATTAAAATCCCCACGTATATAAAAAAAAAAATTAATGTCTACCGGTTAAGCTCAGTCGGTAGAGAGTTTGGCTAGGAATCACAAGGTTCCTGGTTCGATACCAGCCCTCGCCAACTTCATTTAGATGTATGATACATGTTCCTGTGTTGGTAATTATACCTGTCCTAAACAAAATGTCGATACTTTTTGACTCACCTATCTGGAGAAGTAGGGATGTGCTCCACAGAGGACCAGCTTCATTTTGATGTATGATACATGTTCCTGTGTTGGTAATTATACCTGTCCTAAACAAAATGGCATTACTTTTTGACTGACATATGTGGAGAAGTAGGGATGTGATCCACAGAGGACCAGCTTCATTTTCATGTATGATACATGTTCCTGTGTTGGTAATTATACCTGTCCTAAACAAAAGGGCATTTCTCTTTGACTGACATATGTGGAGAAGTAGGGATGTGATCCACAGAGGACCAGCTTCATTTTGATGTATTATACATGTTCGTAATTATGGCTTTACTTTTTGACTCACCCTCGTATATTTCTTCCTATTCTAAATAATTTTATTGTTCTTTTCCTAACAGATAAATACAATACATGGTACAAGAGATTCCAGCAATTGGCAGAGATGACCGGTGGTCAAGTATACGCAACTACGGACAGTCGATTGAACGAAACACTAGCAGTCCTTGAGGTAAGATTATATGAGTTATCATATGATTATTAGGATTTATTTTACAACAATGAAAAGAAAGTACGTATTTTATGTAGAAAAAAACGGATTTTAGAGTAATAAAAAGAAAGTACGTATTTTATGTAGAAAATAATGTATTCACAACAATAAAAGTGACAACGTATTTTATGTAGAAAATAACTCATTTGAGAACTAAAAAATGAAAGTACGTATTTTATGTGGAAAAATTATCTATTTTAAAACAAGAAAGTACCTATTCAATGTAGAAAATATTCCATGTTAGAACAATAAAAAGAAAGTACGTATTCTATGTAGAAAATAATGAATTTTACAATAATAAAAAGAAAGTACGTATTCTATGTAAAAAAATATATTTTACATTAATGAAAAAAGTATTTCATGCAGAAAAAAACGTATTTTACAACAATGAAAAGAAAGTACTTATTTTATGTAGAAGAATATTATTATTCGTGTGGCCATTTTAGAGCTGTAGTTGAAAGTAGTTTTACAGGGGAGATTCTTTTGGGAATAAAGTTTGATCCTTTCTTGAAGTAGAAAGATGTAGTATCAGTTTTAATTCTTGTCTGTTGATCTGTCCTCAAAGCTGTTGATCTCTGAGTTGATCCTTTCTTGAAGTAGAAAGGAGTTGTATCAGAGTTGATCCTGTCTTTCCAGCGAGTAATTTTAGGACAATTTATCAATGTCTTTCTATAGTAAATTAAATACTTGTTTGATTGGCCGATTCAGTCACCGCTGTTTTTGGAAAAGTCTATGAATATAAGTGGTGGTCTTATATCCACAAATAATCCAACAATGATGTTTTACATTTCGTTTTTATTCTAATGTCACTGCGTGGTGGATCAAGCCGCCTATCTATATATCAATACTCGTGTTCCTTAATCGTGCAACCATTATCATCTCGCAACACCCTCTGGTTAAAAATGAGACCGTCCAAATAGTCCAAGATGAAATGCAAAAAAGTAAATCAGCTGGTCACGTCAAGCCTTAACAGCACCTATTCTTTCATTTCGGAATCCGTCGCAGACGACGATGACGTCACTCCATCGCCAACGATGATGACGTCACTCCGTCGCAGACGACGATGACGTCACTCGATGTCTTCATTTGTGGACCCTATGGTGGCTGATTACTCCAATTCTCGACTTCCAGATGCGGTCACACATATTGCAGGGAAAATTCCCATCTACATTTGGTTGTTCATGACGACGAAGACGTCGCCTCTCTGCAGTCCTGTTTATCTTATTATTGAGCTGTTTAGCTCCTGGCAAGCTCCAACCCTTTTATCATAGATGTGCTAGAAGGCGGTGGCTGAGGTCTTAATGTCCTAGGTATGACGTTAAACACAATGAAATAGTAAAGTTTCAATTCTGGAAGTGTGAAATGCCCTACATTGCCATTACTCCCATGTCCACTCTGATCCGGAGTGGTAGTACCTGTTAGAGTCCCATCTATGCATGAAAAGAACAAAAGTTCTTCGGGATGAAATAACCCAACAAGGGTCGACATGCCGTAAAATCCAACAGACCAACCCGTCCCCGTTAATCAGGAGTCAGAAGCTGTCGGTCGAATCGATGGTTATTTTCCATGATTCATCAAGTTAACATTTAATTTCCATGATTCTTCAGTTAACATTTAAATTTTGATATTTTTACACTACATTATAAATGAATAGGCTACCCCATCATTAAGTTGCATTTAGATGTAATAATTCCATTGACTTACCAGCAGGAGGACAAAGATTTTGTAGTTCAACCATTTGACAGGCTTTTACTCTATATTACGAATGAATAGGCTACCCTATCATTAGGTTGCATTTAGATGTAATAATTTGATTGACTTACCAGCAGGAGAACAAAGATTTGGTAGTTCAACCATTTCCACAGGTTTTTACACTACATTACAAAATGAATAGGCTACCCTATTTATTATGAATGATGTAAACATTAGGCAGTAGATGATTCAAACCTAATTTTATTTTAATTTAAAGGAAAGTCTTCTTGAATCCCCGGTGGAGGTGATGAGAACCGGCATTTTTCCAAACCAGCAAAATCATACTGATATCTTCATAGACAACACACTTTATGATTTACGAATCACAGTAGGAACCGACGGAAACACCGACCAAATGGAACTCTTCTCGCCTGAAGGTAAGAAAAAATAAATATCTTATTTTATTTAAATGTTTTGTGTAAGCATTTCCTCTGCTTTTTATCAATGAAAAGAGAAAAAGTTGTATTTTAATTAAAATGTAATATATTTCATAATAATGAAAAGAAAATACTATGTAGGAGAAAAAGTATGGTACAATAGGTAATGGAAAACAAATCGGTATTATATGTAGAAAATAATTCATTTTATGACAATGAAAAGAAAATACGTATTTTATGAAGAATAGTGTATTTTACAACAATAAAAATAGAGTACGTATTTTATGAAGAAAATAATCTATTATTTCTCTGAATGTTCGAGATGATGCTTGAAGATTAGTATTATCTGCGTTATTCGGACTATTGTCCCCATCTTCATTGTTATTTGTACAGCGTTTCGGCCGATATGCCCTCCGGCTTCTTCAGGTCTTTTCGGGCTCGGGAACCTTCTTTTCGGACTCGAGCTATGGTTAGCGGAAAATAAAGGGTTAGGTTCAAAGTTCCGTGATGGCTCCCGATTACGACAAGCCCGAGTTCGAAAAGAAGGTTCCCGAGTCCGAGAAGGTTTCCGAGTCCGACAAAAAATACCTAAAGAAGGCCGGAGGGCATATCGACCGAAACGTTGTACAAATAACAATAGTCCGAATAACGCAGATAATACTAAAATAATCTATTGTACAGTAATAAAAAGAAAGTACGTATTTTATATAGAAAATAATTAATTTTACAACAATAAAAAGAAAGTACGTATTTTATGTAGAAAAAATGTGCACGTGTTATGCACCTGTGTGTGTGTGTGTGTGTGTGTGTGTGTGTGTGTGTGTGTTGTGTGTGTCCGTGTGTGTTGTGTCCGTGTGTGTTTGTGTACGTGTGGCTCAAGGGTGTGTGTTTTAGATCACTGTAAAGAAAAGAAATAACATGTCGATGGTACATGTTTGCAAACTAATCTGTCTGTTATTTTCCAGGTGTAAATGAACTAAACAACCCTGAAGTTGCCACCAAACTGCACTTGACTGATAGTATGGTCCTAATCAAAAT
>CM042172.1:23884957-23909957 GCA_023376005.1 Doryteuthis pealeii
ACAATTTTATTTGCAATTTTTTCAAGTTTTCTGGCCAACTTTTTAATATTTGGGTGGAATTCGTTCATGTCCCGAGTACTTTCGGCACTTCGAAGTGCCATCATCAGGGGTGATGTCTTCCAGTTCTTCAAATTATATTATTGGATGTGGAGGCTGGAAGGAAGAGAATTGATGTGAAAAGTGTTATAGGCATTTTAAAATGTGAGTACTGAATTAGAAATTAATTTTTGTTTAAGGAAAATACACACATTCTGCACAAAGAAAAATACTAGAAGCTTTATACATAAAACAATACAAACCATCCTTAACAAAATTAATTTCCAATGATGATGGCGCTTCGAAGTGCCGAAATTACTCGGGACATGAACTTTGGTGGACTAATCCACGAATTCCACCCAAATATTAAAAAGTTGGCCAGAAAACTTGAAAAAATCGCAAATAAAATTGTTAAACAGATGTGTCTGTTGTTTAATTCAACATGCATATATATATATATATATATATATATATATATATATATATATATATATATACTGCGCATTCGTAGAGCCTCCCTCATGGTGGTCGTCCTGCGGCTTTGGCCCTGGATCTTTACAAGTTAATAGCGTTGATCCCAGGGGGATATCCCCCCCAGGCAACACCTGCCCCTTTCGATTTAAAGGGACAGGACTGGGTTTATTGCACAGTGCCTGAGGCGCCACATTGAGGGGGAATGCCTAAAGAATGTGTATGTGTATACACACATATGCAGGTGTTAATTTTAATAAAACAAATAACTTTAGGCATATATTAGCAAAACCACATTTAATCACACCAGACCCTATAATCATATAGGCAATTCTAATTATTATCATAAACCTTTAAAACAAAAAAGCACAAAGCGGATTTCTAACAATGTTTATATTTTGATCCTTCGGGAAAAAAATGCCACTTCCGCTCATTTTGAATTTCAATCCAGCGTTCCTTTGACTGCGGATCTATAACCAACCATCATCGCAAAAAAAATACACACGTGCAATCGACTGTAATTGATCAATATCTTGATTAATCCAGTGGATTTAACCCTGAAGATCCTTATGGGAAACTCGAGTAGGTTATTATTGTGTACCATTATTATTATCACACACACACACACACACACACATATATATATTTATATATATATACATGCATACATCCACATACATACCTACACACACCTACACATGTAAAAAAAATGGACACTCTCGTCGATTTTCGACGCATGAACCAATAGAGTGATTTGTTTATAGTGGTGAAGGCTTGTGTTCGACCATCCACACTTTTTGTCACAGTCGATAGGAAAGAATTGGTGCATCAAGGAATGCCACAAACCCAATCAACGATTGACCTCAGGAATTTTGAATTGCAGAGTTATCCCTCTCCGAGACTGGTCACCTACCCAAGGTTAAAGAGCCCAGTCTGCCCTACTATTTAACCCATAGCTGAAGGGAGAATATATGCATTCATACCTTTCCTAAGGGTATTAGCGCTATATGAAATGCCAACAGCTTCGTCTAGGAATTGAACTCGAATTGATGAGTCCATTTTCCACGACTCTAACCACTAGCCCACGCGCCTCCATATACATACACATGTACTCATATATATATATGAATTTTCTCTTTTTGCAGGCACGAATATTTCTGTTCAGGTGAAAGTTCCCAAAGTAAAACTCCTCTCCTCAGTTGAGCAGGTTGTTCTCTACGATGAAAATGGAGTTGATTTTCTTGACGCTGACGTGAAACAAGGAAGAAGGAAAATGAAGCAGACTTTTACCACCTCATTTACTGTCCCGTTGAAGGTAAGTACAAAACAAAACATTATTAAGTTGCAAATTGAACTGGAAACTGCTCTATTCTAAATGTATGAGCATTTTTGACAAAATTCTTGCTAAGGTGGGGGGGGTTAATGCTATGGTGATAAACATAGAAAAATATGGTAATTTTCACCTTCAGTTGTTAAAATTCCTAGCATAAAATTGTGCGTGCGCATTATCTGAAATGAACTTAATTGTTATTAAGAACACATTTTATGATATTTTTGTGTTAAAGCCTGCAGTTGTATTGTTTTAGAAAAAGTTTCTAAGATTTGTTTATTTCGCACGGAGACTTTCAAAATAGCTACCGGCTTGTTTCAAAGTAAAAATCAAGGGAGGTTACTCTAATTGCCTTATTTGCTAGGAATTTAGCCAACTAAAGGTGAAAATTACCAAATCATTATCGAGATTTGTTTTGAACTCGTAAATGTAACCTAAATAATTGTAGTCCTCAAGGCTAAATTATTTGTGTTACTTAAAGTGCCAGCTCCTTAGAAGTATCTGTCAGAAGAAGAGAGTAACTTTACAGAGAAGCTTTTAAAAGAATATATTAATATATATATATATATATATATATATATATATATATATATATTAATAAGTCATCCACAGACGCGTGTTTCGGCATATCATGCCTCTTCAGTGTGGCTAGACACAACTATCCTTGGGTAGGGTTCGATGTGTGTGTGTGTGTGTATGTGTGTGTGTGTGTGTGTGTGTGTGTGTGTGTGTGTGTGTGTTGTGTGTGATGTTAATAGTTTTGCTGACAGAAATCTGTTTCGACCATATAAAGTGGTCTTTGTGAAAGCAACTAATAACAAATTTGGAATTGTTTGAAATATATCACTTGAGGCTACAATTTCGAATATGATAAGGATCCCGACACTACGAATTTGTCAACATTACAGATTCCTGAAACTTTCCATCTTCATCAATTGTACTGTTGGACTTATTATATTTTTAAACTTACTTTTGTAGCCGGAACATATTCTTGAACATTTTGATATTTGTATACACTTTTTACTTCAAACTCTTTTGAGCTTTTTTAATGATAAAAAGGCTTCGAATTTTTAAAAATAAAAATTCTTATTTTTAACATAGAATACGCATTTTTTTTTTTTTTTAAAAAATTCCGGCCTTGATCGAGAGCGTCTTGTGCCTCGTGATTAACGATCTATTTATTTCGTCTTTCCTATTATACATAGTTGCTTTGATAAAGACCGCTTTATATGGTCGAAACAGATTTCTGTTAGCAAAACTATTAACATGTTGTTTTTTTTTCTGGAAACTTTCTACACATACTGTCGGATTCATATCCATTTTACTTTTCATATATATATATATATATATATATATATATATATATATATATATATATATATACCTTTGAAAGAAAGGAAAAACTCAATAAACCGTCATTCTGTAATAAATTTATTTCGACCAAAACTCAAAAGGCTTTTAGAAATTTCCAAATTCCTTGGAAGTTCAGTCTCATATTTTTTTCTTATTCAAAATTATTTAAAATTGGATTTATATATTAAATTCTACTTAGTTGAAGTTAAAAACTCCCCTTCTTGATTATTTTAAAAACGTTTTTATAAATATAGTCTAGATAAACTTTTATTCTATTTTTATATATTAAAATCATACATATACATTTTTTTTAATGTCTGTTTAAACAGGAAATTTAAAGATACTTTTTAACTCTTTCTTTAGCTTGAAATTGTATATTTATATTTGCTGTCTGACCTACATTTGATGGATTTTCTGGTAAATTTTCTTTGGGTTATTCATTTCATCGGTGACTCCTGTATGATGAGACTGAACTTCTAAGGAGTTTTGGAAATTTCTTCTTTTGAGTTTTGGTCGAAATAAATTCATTACAGAATGACGATTTATTGAGTTTTTTTTCCTTTCTTTCAAAGATAAATATTGTTCTGTATTTAATCTAAATTATAGATTATTATGCATAGAGCTCTCTAGAGATTTATAAAAGTTATTGTATGAATATGTATTTGCACCTACTAAAACAGTCAGTATTATTATACAGTGAGATTTTGAAGTAGAATCATCGCTTACTGCCAGTTTTGGATACATTATATATATATATATATATATATATATATATATATATATATATATATATATATATATATATATATGTAGAAAGTCTTGTAGAAAAAACAACAAGATGTTAAAAGTTTTGCTGACAGAAATCTGTTTCGACCATATGAAGATGTCTTTATCAAAGCAACATTGTAGACGGAAAAACTAAATAGATATATCATTAATTACGAGGCACAGAACGCTCTCGATCAGTACCGGAATTTTTGTTGTTTTTTCTACAAAACTTTCTACACATATTGTCGGATTCAATATCCATTTTACCTTTCATATATATATATATATATATATATATATATATATATATATATATATATAATTATGTTTTCACTAAACTATTCTATCTTTAAGGATGTGTTTTTAGTGATAACTAAGTGATAATGACTTATTTGGATTGCAAGTCATAACTAAGCAATAATGTTTTATTTTGTCTTTGATTTCAGTCTTTTTATTTGGGGATCATCGGTAAAGACAGCGAGGGAAACCAACTGAATCGTTTAAGGTTCGTGCCTTACAAGCCATCGAGCATTGAACTTAAAGTCGAACCTTTACCCGGTAAGTAAAACAAAGAAAATCAAAGGGATTCCCCGGTCAAGTTATTTTGTTGTATAGACAATTTTTTCCCACATTTTTGTACTGGTATTAAGCTTGTGAGGGAGTATTATGCTGAAAGAAATGAAATCCCATAATGAACCAGCCAAAACATAACATGACTCTTCTAAGTGCTTTTTAATTGAACATGCGTATTCCAAACACTTTCTTTTAATTTCTTCTTTTTTTTTCACAGCTATCGTGGAACCTAACACAATTTATATAGGCCTTTCTTGTCATCATCTTATCCTATTTTTGTAATGCTATTAAGCTGGTGAGGCGGGTATTATGTTTGTTAAGTATCTGGCCGCCATTCTTGTCCAGTTGTAAAAGAACTTAAAGTAAATAAGTAAGTCAATAAGTCTTGTGGTATATTATCCTGTGGTATAGTATCCTTTGGTAAGTCAATAAGTCCTGTGGTATAGTACTACGTTCCGTCGTCCAAGAAGATCCAAGTAGTGATGAGCTAAGATTAGAATTAGGCCAGTATAAATACAACAACAGCAGCAGCAGCACTGCCAGTGATTGGATAAGAGGTTGCCTTCCCTGGTCACATGGTAGTCAGCGAGTCTATATTTAGAAGTGACCGTCCGGCACACGCCTTATATACACAAAAATTCCAACAGTGTTGAAAGAAACGAAATCCCCCAATGAACCAGCCAAAAGATAACTGACGACTCTACCAAGTACCCTTTAATTGAACATACGTATTTCAAACACTTTCTTTTCTTTTTTGTTCGCAACTGTCGTGGAACCCAACACAATATATATATAGGCCTTTCTTTCCATTATATTATCCCATTTTTATACTGCTATTAAACTGTTGAGGGAGTATTATGTTGAAAGAAACGAAATCCCATAATGAACCAGTCAAAACATAACATATGACTCTACCAACTACCCTTTAATTGAACAGGCCTATTTCAAACACTTTCTTTTCTTTTTACTTTCTTTTCACGGCTGTCGTGAAACCCAACACAATTTATATAGGCCTTTCTTGTCACCATCTTATCCTATTTTTGTAATGCTATTAAGCTGGTGAGGGGGTATTATGTTGAAAGAAATGAAATCCCGCAATGAACCAGCCAAAAGATAACTGACGACTCTACCAAGTACCCTTTAAATGAATATACGTATTTCAAACACTTTCTTTTGTTTTTTTGTTCGCAGCTGTCGTGGAACCTATTGAAGTCAGTCAGTCAGTCAGTCTACTATTGGTTTGAACAATGTGACTGGCCAAGCACAATTGAACCAGTGTCAAGACAACTGGTACTTATGGGAATTCAGAATAGTCCACTCATGCATTTGGGTGATTCCATTCCCTGAGTCTTGATTGGCTACTTGGTTTGTAGGATCCTCTGAGGCTCCATAAATCCTGCCATTTTGCAGTAGTCTTTGCAGCAAACCAGAATCGTATTTCAGTTACGACTGCTTGCTGTCTTGTCTTGCCAATTCGACGGTAATTAGACTTAGTATTATTCTACAGAACCCAACGCAATATATATATAGGCCTTTCTTGTCACCATCTTATCCTATTTTTTAATGCTATTAAGCTGGTGAGGGGGTATTATGTTGAAAGAAATGAAATCCCCAATGAACCAGCCAAAAGATAACTGACGATTTTACCAAGAGTCCTTCAACTGAATATACGTATTTCAAACACTTACTTATCTTTCTTTTTTTCCAGCTGTCGTGGAACCGAACGCAAGAGTCCGTTTAGAATTCTCAATCACCAATGCTGGAGGCGAACCGGATACAATCGAAATCTCAGCCAGTGAATCCAACCATTATGACGTCCACAACAACAGACAAAAACATCGCGTCGAGGCCGGACAAAACTTAAAGTCTTTCTTCACTCTGCAAATCAGAAGAATGTCTGGTGTGTCCGAGTAAGCAAAAATTTATACATAATATTTTATTAGGACCAAGTAACTAATAAGCACCCCAGCTGGGAGCTGTTTTGAAAGGAACACCTTTTGCTTTTCACCGTAAACTCCCAGTTGTTTGTTTACAAACAACAGACGATTTTTTTGCATTAGAATTTTACTATAAGATTTTTTTAAAGTTTGTTCGTGTATATTTACAACCCAAGGGCATGTTTTTATACTAGAATAGTTTTTTAAAAAACACAAAGTCTGATAACAGACGCTGGTGGAAGAGGAAGGTGTGACACTTGTGTAGTTTGTGGTGGTCTATGTCAGCTGGCAAGAAAATTTGTTATAAGTCCAAGTCGATTACTGGCTTCACTGATGTGGGTCCCTGGCTATTTTCTATCTTTGCTGTTACTGAGACGATACTATCACCCCGACTGCCGGCCGAAAAACTAACTAAGGGCTGGTGCTTGGCTGAATATATGTAAAATTCCAAACCATACATCCCCACTGACCTGACCACCCAGATGCTCGGTTCTTAATTTAATCTCAGACTTTCCGTCTGCGTTATCCCTTAAAATTAAAGCAATTACTTTTTTCTTCAGACTTCACGTCCCCAATATTCCGACCATTAATTTCTTCAAAAGAGATTTCCTCATAAAAACAGCTTTTTCCTCGTAACACATAGATGCCTAAAGATATTATCTCTAAGTGGTTTAACTTCATGGTGGCCGTTCAATTCTCTTAAACTTACTGCCCAATTTTTGTGTCTATAAAGGACACCCCCTCCATATACATATGACTGGGCTTACACATTATATTTTTATTTACTTATTTATTTATTTATTTGACCATGTTCCCACTTAACCATAGTGTCACATAAGTCTCAACTCTCTATCAGAGTCTCTCTCGATTATATACCTGATGTTGGGTATATATATATATATATATATATATATATATATATATATATATATATACCAACCAACCCCTCCGCACGAGCAGGGTGTGACACAAGGTCAATTTCTTGAACAGAGTTCAGCAGGTTTGAATTCAGAGTTTTCCTTCTCCTAGACTGGTTGCCTAACCAAGGTTAAAGAGACCAGTCTGCCCTACTATTTACCCATAACTGGTGGCAGAGTAGGATTTATACCTTTCCCAAGGGCATTAGTGCTAAGTGAAATGCAATTACCACATCCAGGATTTGAACTCGGGGCGACGAGTCCATTTCCCATGACTTTAACCATTACACCACGCGCTTCCATAATTTACAACGATGGCTATACAACACGTGGAAGTCACTGATTTTTATCTTCTGTTTCGCCGAGCGATTTCAGTTTTTAGACCACACCGATGACTTTTACTTTTTATGGATTGATATTGATATTGATATTTTAATGAGAGTGGGAGGTCAGTGTATACGTCAGCAGTGGGTGGTGCGTTGCGCATGCCTGGAGAGAGTGTGCGGAAATTAAAAACTGTAAAAGTGGGAAAACAGAGGAAAGGAGACGTGTGAGGATACGTGGAAGTCACTGATTTTGGCTTCTGTTTGGCCTGTAATATATTGCCTGACCAATTGGTTGCACCTGGAGACCGGGCTACACGAAGGTAGTGTGTGGTGTCAAGTACGGACTGGAAACAAAAACAGGATATGGCCTTGAACTGAGTTTTGGCACCTAAAGATGCAGGTGTATATTTGACACTGTTTAGGCACAGAAAATTTGTTGGCGTAGCCCATAACCAATGAAAACAGACTGCGTGGTATAATACTTTGCCGGGGTACTGGGTTCGGTTTATGTATGTATGTGTGGGAACGATGCTCCGGCTAGTATTACAGTCGTCGAAACTGCCCGTTCCAACCTCCCGTTCTTATGTTGTCTGTTGATTTACAGGAAGGCTGAAAAAGAGCTGGTTTCGTTCCTTTTACCAACTCGGCTGAAATAGGATTAAATAACCAAAAGCTGTCAACGGATCAACAAAACAATTAAACAGAACGCTTTTGATGCTTATGTACAAAATATATACATTTATTTTACAAAGGAGCGAGGTGATTTCTTTGTCAGTTGACTGGCGATCTACAGCTAGTTTTTGGCTAAGTTATCAATTTTGTACTGAGTGGCAAGACATCAGAGTGTATCGGTAAAGTTGTGGCAAGGCACCGAGCTATGGCGAGCTCCCTGGTTTCGGAGTGTCTGACTCCGCTTCTCTCTTCTCTTCTGTCTCTCTCTTCTTCTTCCGGTCTGTCTTCTTTATGGGATCCAGACCTCCTCACCCCTAACATATGTCTCTGATTGGCCAGCCACTCGATAACGTTGCCTACGTGTCTAAATGGCCTTGTGCCAGCCTAGCTTGTATCTTTCCATTTGGTTTTTCCAACTCCAACGAGTCAAGGCCAACCATTGTTTTATTTATCTAAGTTTTTGAAATTGTTGACCAACTTTTCAAAAACTGGAATCTTCTTTGTTAGATTATCATTTTATTTTGTGAAAATTTTAAATTCCGATTATATATATTAAATTCCATAATTTAAAGAATTTATGCCTACGTGATGATTCTTTGCTTAGATAAATTTATATTTTTAATATAAACAATTATTATTATTATTATTATTATTATTATTATTGTTTTTCTTATTTTTACTTTTAATTTTAACTAACCACCATAATTAATAATTAGGGTAGTTTTAATTAATTAGTAAATAATTAACAGATCGCCAATCAACCCATAACACTTTTAATAGTGTTACAGTGGGCGAAGAGGTGTGTCTACAGAAAAACTGCGTAGGTGTTACAATCAAAGAGGCGTGACACCGTGAGTTAGACTACAATAAAAAAAACCCGTTGAAATCAATTTGGTAGACAAAGAGCAGGTTCGAGATTGCTTGCAGAGAAAACTCCCGAAGGGTCCATGTTTGCGTAACCTTGCGTAATGTGTTCCTTGACGGGTCCAGTGTGTAACAGGGCCGAGCGATTTCAGTTTTAGAATAAACAACTACAAATACAGAATTAAATCTCGGAATCCAAATAAATTTTTTATCTTATAATCATTTCATTATCTTTACTAGCAAAATAAAAAAAACACCCTCTGGCGATGTAAAAATAGATTTTTAAATCTTATTGCCTGAGGGGTCAGCGAGTTTATACCCTAAGTAAAATCATCAAATTCATTAAAGGATTAAAAAATAAAACAATTTGAAATGTAAATTTTAAATATAAAAACTATATATTGATATATAATACCAGTCATGTATTGATTAAAACTTGTTTTAAAAAACAATGAGGACTGTCTAATGTTGCATGTTCAAATTTTGAGTGTATTTATTCTATGTTATGATGATTTTCGGTAATGTGACGTAAGCAGTGACGTAGTTTTTGTTACAGACAAAAACCGGAAGCGAATCCATTATTAATAGATTTGTCAGATAATTAGAGAGTTTCTTTTTTGTCTTATTAATCTTGTTTCTTATGGGCCGGGTTAGCTCAGTCGGTAGAGCGTTCGGCTAGAAACCACATGGTTCCTAGTTCGATACCGGCCCTCGTCAACTCAGCGTATGAGTAGCACAGGGATCTGTGCGGTAAAGTAAGGAGCTGATGGTAGGTGTGGCGCTCCACCTCAGACGCCAAAACAATCTCCTTGGTCTAGCGCTAGTGAAAAGGGGATAGACTCCCTCGCTGATGGCTGATGCCGACATTAGGCCGCCCCGACGACTTTACTTTACTTTTACTTTAATCTTGTTTCAGATTAATCACCGTATCGGCTCAAGTCGCCGATTCCAAAAGCCAAGCTGGAACTCAATACGATATGGTCGATTTGATGATCCGAAGAAAAGCTGATGTAATGGTAAGATTAATCCGTTTTATCCGTTCAAAGTCTCAAAGAGTTTTTTTACGTTTCATTGGCACCAATTAAAATTGGTACGACCTTTACCGTCATGTTCCACTTTTTTTTCAGTTCTCTGGCAAGGTCCAAGTATTTGGCTATCTTTTCGCTTTTTTTCACTTTCACTCGGTGATCGGCCGGGATGGTAAAATCCACAAGACGATAAGTTTTTTTCTTGTTAATTAACGCAATGTCTAGTCTCCTAGCCGGGATTAGGTTATCCATCCGTATTTCAAAGAATTTTATATGTTTCAAGGGCACCAATTACAATTGGGTACGACCTTTACCTTCGTGTTCCACAGTTTGTTTTTTTGTTTATTTTTTTGTGTGTGTTTTTTTCTGTTCTCTGTATTTGTCTATCTTTTCGATTTCTTTCACTTTCACTCGGGAATCCGCATTCACAGCAAAATACATGAGATAACAAATTTTCTTTTTGTTAATTAACGCTAGGTCTGGTCTCCTTGCCGGAATTAGGTTAACTGTCTGTATCTCAAAATCCCAGAGAATCTTATGCGTTTCACGGGCACGAATTACAATTAGTGCGACCTTTACTTTATGAACCCTTCACATAATTTTTGATAAAAAGAAATGACTCAGGTTGCTTACAGTACCTGCTGTTGCTTAAGAGGCCACCCAATTAAGTATTTCTTTAACAGGAACTTGACAGTAATCAAACCAACAGATTTTGAATTAACTATTTTCCACTAATTGTGTTTCTGGTTGTAAATTGAGGGATCATTTTGATATTATAAAAAATTGTAAGCTGAAAACCCCATTTTTTTTACAAAAAAAATCAAACTTGTGGGTTTGGTAGTTTTGTGTTACGGCATATCAAACTGTTCTCATTCCGCTCACCATGACCGAGTACAAGTGTTAAGCTGTATTAAGAATTCTATGTTACTGTCGCCCTTGGCTAGGATTGAACTGTCGCCGAGAGACTGTATCAACTCAATGCCTATATCCGTTACACCATGTGTCCAATTGGACAATCTTTGCTTGTATAACATGTGAGGAAGTTATATTTAGGTTGGAAGGCTTAAAGTAACCTCCCAACGTGGGTACAAGTGTGTACATAAAAACATTCCGACAAAGGTGTGAAAACGATAACAATATTTATTCCGTAAGTGACGGAGATACATTTAAGACAAAGATATACAAAACAGATGTATAAATGTATTATGAGGAAATAGGCGTACGACTTGCATCGTAGGTAATGTCACTTACTGGTAGCTAGTTGGGGCAGAGGCGTCAGGCGCCTAACCCATGTTAACTCGTTGCCGGACTGGGAGAGACAGGAATTCAGAATTCCCGCTTTGTGACCAAATACTCATGCCACCTATCGGCGAACGAACCGCAGCAAGGGACTTATTTTGACTTATGTGCACCCAGACTTAACATTTTACTGACCCAACACTTGTATTTAACAAATTTTGTCTTCTTTTTTTTTTTTTCAGACGACCCCAAGTCCAGTGAGCCCACCATCGTGTGACTACACCGTACCTGCTAACCACACGGAATTGTGTCTGGTGAGTTTTGGAGACAATGCTTGCTGCCGATACCAATGGACTGCCATAGTGACTGCCGAGCCGGGCAGTGTACGCACGCCAATTGTCAACGTTTACGCTTCTCGAGAATCAACAAACATTGTTGAAATCACCACTGGAGTGAAGAGTAAAGATTTTTATCAAGCGGAAGTTACGTAAGTAGAATTATTATATAGCCGTCTGTCTGGGTATATATTATGAGGAGAGTGTTCTATTAAGATTATGAGAGCATCCGTGGTTATACCCCCATAAATCTTTTCTTTTATTTATTTTGTATTATGTAGAGAATTTGTTTCTATTAAGATTATGAGAGCATCCGTGGTTATACCCCCATAAATCTTTTCTTTTATTTTGTATTATGTAGAGAGTTCGTTTCTATTAAGATTATGAGAGCATCCGTGGTTATACCCCCATAAATCTTTTCTTTTATTTACTTTGTATTATGTAGAGAGTTTGTTTCTAGTAATATTATGAGAGCATTCGTAATTATACCCCTATAGATATGTAGAGTAGCTAACACCCTTCCTTCAGCACTCTACCAGGGACTGGCTTATAGTCATAAAATAGCCTACAATAAAAGTGGATTAACTGGATGAATAATATTTAGACTGACTTTTCTGCGTTGGCTATACCGAACTGATCCTCCTCTTTTAGTGTAAGTTTGTCGTGTTAATTGTTTGTACTTATTTGTCCTGTGTTTGTATGCATCCATTTGGCACCGGATGCTGGTGCCAAATAAATGTGTTAAGCACACCATTCTTCTGTGTATCTTTCCATATCGCGATAAAACAAAAAGTATTACAGAAATTGTTTATAACTGTTTGTAGTTTCATGTTAAAGAATCCACCAGTGTGATTTGAACACTATTTGTGAATTAAATAATTCAACACTAAGAGGAATTACGGGGTTCGTGGTGAGCTCTTAATTCTCCCGGTAGTCGGCAATTATTTCGGTTGAAAGAAGACAAACAACACAATGGAAATTGTACACATGTATTAAACAAAAGATACAAAATGCTGCAAATTTGATGGCATTTGCTACAAGACTTATCTTGAGAGGTGAAATTAACAGTTCGTAGGTGAGTTGACGCTAGAAAGGGATTCTACTCGCTGTGGTTGTAGAGTGCTGTAGAGACGCGTCCGTCTTGGTCGGTTCTCGTCCGATAAGTGTTGGGGTTTGGTTTTGCCGCCAACATCGTATGTTGGCGAATCGCCCCCTAGCGGCAGGTGAAGGTAATTCTACTATCGGTTTTCCGATGACACTAATCGAACTCTTGAGTCACCATTTTGCCTGCCAGGATACCGTTACAATAACCGTTACGCCTTCCATTGAGTAAAATATTTTATTATTGGTTGGTTGGTTGGTTGGTTGTTACGGTATGTCAACCCTTATTAGGTCATTTTATACTGAAGACATTTTGTTTTATTCATTCTTGTTGGGTATTCAAATTTTTTAAAACCATTTTTAATACTTCATTAATACTAGTTTTTGTTTTTTAATGATAATGGGTGATGTTAGTCTGTGACTGACACTGCAATTTATTGTTGGTTTGGTGGTGTACTTTTGAAGGTCACTTTGTACAAAACAATGGAGACTCGAGGCTGGGTCACAAAACGGAACTGCGAAAAACTGTTGATGTTTGAGAAAAACAAAAAAAGAGTATACGTCTGTCTGTTCACTTAATTGTCAGTATTCTCTCTCTCTCTCTCTCTCTCTCTCTCTCTCTCTCTCTCTCTCTCTCTCTCTCTCTCTCTCTCTGTGTGTGTGTAACTCTATCTGTATCTCTTTATCTCTCTCTCTCTTTCGCTTTCTCTCTCCCCTTCTCTCACTCTCTCTCTCTCTCTCTCTCTCTCTCTCTCTTTCGCTTTCTCTTCCCCCCTCTCTCTCTATCTATCCATCTCTATCTCTTTCTTTTTTCTCTCTCTCTCTCTCTCTCTCTCTCTCTCTCTCTACCTTTAGCCCTCTCTTTCTCTCTCTTTCTTTCTCTCTCTTTCGCTTTCTCTCACTCCCTTTCTCTCTCTCTCTCTCTCTCTCTCTCTCTCTTTCGCTCTCTCTCTCTCTCTCTCTATCTATCTATCTTTATCCTTCTTTCACTCTCTCTCTCTCTCTCTCTATCTATCTATTTATCTATCTATTTCTATCTCTTTATCTCTCTCTCCCCCCTCTCTCTCTCTCTCTCTCTCTCTCTCTCTCTCTCTCTCACACCACACACACACACACACACACACACACCACTATTAGAGACCGATGTAGCTTAGTCAGTCAACCATACCTCTAGTAACCACAAGGTTCCGGTTCCGACGAGACGACCCCTAAGGTGAGAAACTAACAATTACCAATCCCTGTTGTCTGTCTTCGCTACCCTACCCTCACATATCGATACTCTATCAATGATATGGAACATTAGCTCAGTCGGTAGAGCACCTTACAGCAATAGACTAACACCTAATTAGTGATCATCCTCCACACATTAATAAGACAACCGACATTACGTTTTCTGTTTTGTGTGACATTGTTCATATTGTGTAATGTGTGAAAATAAACCATTGTCTTCATACACCTTAGAATTACAAGGTTCCGGGTTCGATACCACTCGTTGCCAACTCAGCGCATGAGTAGCACAGCTTGGATCGGGTAGTAGGTGTGGCTTTCTTGACCGTTTTGTTTTGTCGATGCGGTGTTCAGTAAATTTTTATTCCTTACAAAAATAAGACCATTAAGCGATAGATGGGCTTGAAAAATGTTTTATAGTGAGTCAACTATATCACTTAGAATATTTTTTTTTGTTTTTTTGCCAACGTAAGTTGGAAAATCATCAGACGGTATAACATTCCATTGCGTGAACACGCTTCACGTTTATATAAACGCTAAACAAACCACGGTTTTTTTTAATCTTAAAATCTTAACACTTTGACAGTCTCGTCTGAAGATTGCATAAGCATGAAACTAATACTAACGAGATATTAATATCGATTATATAATATATTATTGATTGTAAAACTGTTCTGCTATTTTATCATTGAGCACCTTTATATGCCAATACTTTTCTTATCCATTCTTTATTCATTCTATATTATATATATATCATTCTATTCATTATCTCTCTTTCTATCTATCTTTCTATCACTTTCTATTCATAATCTATCTATCTCTTTCTGTCCATCATCTATCTCTTTCTATCTATCTCTTTCTATTCATTATCTATCTATCTATCTATCTATCTATCTATCTATATTCATTATCTATCTATCTATCTCATTCTATTCATTATCTATCTATCTCTTTCTATTCATTATTTATCTATCTATCTATCTATCTCTTTCTATTTTTTATCTATCTCTTTCTATCTATCTATCTATCTATCTCTATTCATTATCTATCTATCTCTTTCTATTCATTATCTATCTATCTATCTATCTATCTATCTATCTCTTTCTATTCATTACTTATCTATCAATCTATCTCTTTCTATTTTTTATATATCTCTCTTTCTATCTATCTACCTCTCTCATGTTCTATTTATCTATCTATCTATCTATCTATCTCTTTCTATTCATTATCTATCTATCTATCTATCTATCTACCTCTCTCATGTTCTATCTATCTATCTATCTATCTATCTATCTATCTCTTTCTATTCATTATCTATCTATCTATCTATCTATCTACCTCTCTCATGTTCTATCTATCTATCTATCTATCTCTTTCTATTCATTACTTATCAATCTATCTCTTTCTATTTTTTATATATCTCTCTTTCTATCTATCTACCTCTCTCATGTTCTATCTATCTATCTCTTTCTATTCATTATCTATCTTTCTATCTATCTACCTCTCTCATGTTCTATCTATCTATCTATCTATCACTTTCTATTCATTATCTATCTAATGTGAACTTATTGTATTTCTTTTATCTTCATCATCTTTTTTCTTTTCTTTTTGTTCCAGTAACGACTGCTGTTTAACTCACGAATTCATTTACGTTCAAGATTCGCATAACAACGTGGCGACTTGTCTTATCCAAACAGTACCTCCCTCAATAGTAAACATAACCGCCTGTGATGTAAGTAACTCAACATCTTATCTCTATTATGGCTGCATGTCCACAATAGCCCAACAGTATATCAACTATAGAAACACACACACATACTTACCTGATGTACTCGGTCCAGCCGGGGGTCCAGACGGGGGTCCAGACGGGCGTCCAGACGGGGGTCCAGTCAGCTTCGGACGCTCGATCGGTAAAGTAATTAACAGCGTCAATCCCAGGGGGGGGCTATCGCCCCATGCAATACCTGCCCCCTTGATTTAAAGGGACAGGGCTGGGTTTATTGCCCAGTGCTTGAGGCGCCCCCTTGAAGGGAGATGCCGACGGGATCGACGCAATCTTTGTGCTTACCACCCATGAGCTTCGGCTTATGGGTGGGCCCACGTTAAAACGAGACCTTGCGTCCAGCGCTCATAAGTGGGATGAGAGGCAAATATCCTATATAAAGACACACACACACACACACACATATAGATAGATAGATAGATAGATAGATAGATATAAGGATCTACATGAGTCAGACACTATCTACCTAGGTTTCACCTGAATGGTTCTTCATGATAATTCTGATTTATATTAGAGATCAGTAACACCAAGTGGTTATTTATTAAACCCAATCTTGTTAAAACCAGTATGCAAATTAAACACACCATATATTATGTAAACCTTTATTTCTTAGCGATATACAAGACGAATTGCAGGATTTTAAACGCACTAATAACATGGGCTGTTTTGAGGCAAATCTAACTCAGATTTTCATAGATACATCGTTAATAAATAAGATTTATTCAATGTATTAATGATTTTGACTATAAAGTAACTAATTGATGAACGTACGCAATTCCTGAAGGTATTGTTACATGAGCAGTGACGTGGTGTCGGTTACAGACTAACAGACAGAAAGTCTGTTATAATATTATGTATGATCGGTTAGAGACTGACATACATAGAATCTCCATTATAATATTATGTATGATCGGTTACAGACAGACAGACATAGAATGTCCGTTATAATATTATGTATGATCGGTTACAGACAGACAGACATAGAATGTCCGTTATAATATTATGTATGATCGGTTACAGACAGACTGACATAGAATTTCCGTTATAATATATGTATGATCGGTTACAGACAGACAGACATAGAATGTCCGTTATAATATTATGTATGATCGGTTACAGACTGACAGACATAGAATGTCCGTTATATTACTATGTATGATCGGTTACAGACAGACAGACATAGAATGTCCGTTATAATATTATGTATGATCGGTTACAGACTGACAGACATAGAATCTCCGTTATAATATTATGTATGATCGGTTACAGACTGACAGACATAGAATTTCCGTTATAATATATGTATGATCGGTTACAGACTGAGAGACATAGAATTTCCGTTATATTACTATGTATGATCGGTTACAGACAGACAGACATAGAATCTCCGTTATAATATTATGTATGATCGGTTACAGACTGACAGACATAGAATCTCCATTATAATATATGTATGATCGGTTACAGACAGACTGACAGATATAGAATTTCCGTTATAATATTATGTATGATCGGTTACAGACAAACAAACATAGAATTTCCGTTATAATATATGTATGATCGGTTACAGACAGACAGACATAGAATGTCCGTTATAATATTATGTATGATCGGTTACAGACTGACAGACATAGAATGTCCGTTATAATATTATGTATGATCGGTTACAGACTGACAGACATAGAATGTCCGTTATATTACTATGTATGATCGGTTACAGAGAGACAGACATAGAATTTCCTTTATAATATTTTGTATGATCGGTTACAGACAGACTGACAGACATAGAATTTCCTTTATAATATTATGTATGATCGGTTACAGAGAGACAAACAGACATAGAATTTCCGTTATAATATTTTGTATGATCGGTTACAGACTGAGAGACATAGAATTTCCGTTATATTACTATGTATGATCGGTTACAGACAGACAGACAGACAGACATAGAATTTCCGTTATAATCTTATGTATGATTTTTTACCTTACTCATATTGCGAATTTTTAAAAAAACTTTTAACCCCAACTCGTTTTTTCTTTCATTCTTTTGTAGTTAAAAAAAGACGAAATCGAAGAGACAGTCATTACAAATTCGAGTCAACAATCAAAAGTTTCCGAATATATTTTCGTCGCCATTACAACGTTAAATATCTTCCTCATATCAACATCTCGTCACGTTTAAACGAGAGAACAGACGAGACGAGGGGGAAAAGAAAGAACGAAGAAAAAAGAAAAAGAAAGAAAGGAAAAAGCGTTACGTTTAAACGAGATAGCAGGCGAGAAGATGAAAAAATAAAGAACGAAGAAAAAAAAGAAAGAAAGAAAGAAAGAAAGAAAGAAAGAAAGAAAGAAAAAAGGGTTACGTTTAAACGAGACAACAGACGAGAAGTGGCTGAAGGAAAAAAAAGAAGAAAAAAAAAGAAAGAAACAAAGAAAGAACAGACATAATCAAAAGATAATGCTTTCTTCGCAAAAAATAGGTTAAATCCTACTTAACGGACATAAATTCTACCACCATATGTCACCTCGCCTCGCCAAAAGAAAAAAATACTAAAAATTAACCGAATTTAATGAAATTTTCAGTGTTGATATATTAATGAATCAACAATATAATGCATTAGTTATTTTATTTGAAAACTCTTACATTTTTTCAGCTCAGTTAACTTTGAACCACATATCTTTGAGGCGTAACACAGATTCACAAACATATGTGGTTCAAAGTTAATTGACCTGAAAAAATATATAAGTTTTTAAATAAAATAACTGGTGTATTATATCTTTTATTCATTAATATATCAACACTGTAAATTTCATTAAATTCGGTTAATTCCTTGATTTTTAGTATTTTTTTTTCTTTCGGCGGAGTGGCATACGATAGTGGAATTTAGGTCCGTTAAGTAGGATTTAACCCAAAAATATGTAAAATAAATAAAATAAAAAACTTTGGGAAAAACCTATTTAAAGAAAATAAAGATGTAAATAAATAAGGAAAGAGATAAGAAATTTACTTTAAATGTTTAATATGCTAATTTTATGCTGTTGGTATCACGTGATGAATTTCTTGGACAGTGTTCGAATGAGTAATATTGCAAATATAACCCTTATATATATATATATATATATATATATATATATATATATATATATATATATATATAAAAGTTGAAGAATAAAAGTGGATAAGACACAAACAACTTCATTGAATTAATATTTCGCCTCGGTGTATTAACGAGGCTTAGTTAGGATTCTAACGAAGCCTGATTTTATTCTTCAACTTTTAATTACATTTTCTTGGATTTTACCCAATCTGTTATTTCGTCATATATATATATATATATATATATATATATATATATATATATGTTATGGGGTACAATACATTTAAGATGCAATTTTTACCATTGGTTTCAAAGAAGCGTTAGCCACTTATCGTCAAGACAACACGCCTGTGAAAGAAATGCAGCGAATATCAATTCATTTATATATGTATATACTTGTGTGAGCTGATTCTTGTTGTACCCTATCTATAAGAAATAAATACAGCTCTTACACCCGTAATCGAGTACTTTATTTTCAATACTCCAATACGAGAAAAAAACTACTATATATATATATATATATATTATATATATATATATATATATATATATATATATATTGGTTTGGAGGTTGATTTAGAAGGCTATCACAATGCAGGTGTAAAGAAAAGATAATAAGGTAACAATGGTGTTGTGTGTTAACCTGTATTTAATTCTTGAATTTTCGAGATAATATCTCTTTTTCAAAAGATCACTGAAACTGAAGCAGTCTAGTTATGAAATTTATTTTTAAATGAATTAAAAAAAATAATAATAATTTAAAAAGAAATGCCATAACTAGACTGCTTCAGTTTCCAGTGATCTTTTGAAAAAGAGATATTATCTCGAAGATTCAAGAATAAAATACAGGTTAACAAACAACACCATTGTTACCTTATTATATTTTCTTTACACCTGCATTGTGATAGCCTTCAAAATCAACCTCCAAACCAATATATACACAATGCTTTAAGCAAATTATAAAACTCTCTTATATATATATATATATATATATATATATATATATATATATATATTATAGTGTACAATACATTTAAGGTGCAATTGTTACCTTTGGTTTATAGGCAGCATGTTTGCCACTTTTATATTTATATTTTTTCAGGGTAGCAAGCATGCCGCCTAGAAACCAAACGTAACAATTACACCTTAAATGTATTGTACACTATAATAAATAAATAAATAATCGAGCACTTGATTTTCAATTCTACAATACTAACAAAGGACTAATATATATATATATATATATATATATATATATATATATATATATATATAATATATATATGAAGTAAATGGAAATTAATCCGACAGTATGAATTTAACATTTTTAGAAAAAACAAACGATGTTATTAGTTTGCTGACAGAATCTGTTTCGACCGTTTTAATAGAGCGGTCTTCATCAAGAGCAACATATGAATGAAAGATGGAATGCATAACCGTTAAATAGGAGATACAAACGAACGCTGGTGTTCGATGCTGGATTTTTTAAAAAATGCGTAGTCTGTGTTAAAAATAAAAATAAATTCTATTTTAAAAAATCAGAAGCATTATAATCCATAAAAAACTCAAAAGAGTTTGATGTAAAAATATATAAAAAAAGTGTATAAAAAGTATATATATACATATATATATATATGTGTGTGTGTGTGTGTGTGTGTGTGTGTGTGTGTGAAGAAAATATTTTCAAAAATATAACAAACACAGGATGTTATAATCAGAGGAAACAATTTTATGTGTCAATACTTAAGTATTTCGGTATTATACCATCATCAGGACACTATTACATAATTTTTTGTGAGGGACAAAATGAAAAATGTTAAGTGTATAGTGAATGTGTGAATATAATGTTATTAAACGTTAATTTTTATATGTGCATTTGTTTACGAAAGCTGATGACGTCATCAGCTTTCGTAAACAAACGCAGATTTAAAAATTAGATAGAGCTACTACTACAACTACTACTAACTGCTGCTGCTACTACTTACTACTACTAAATAATAATAATAATAATAATAATAATTTGAGATAAAAACGGATCACCTTATCCCAGCAAGAAGACCAGACCTAGTATTGATTAACAAAAAAGAAAGAACTTGTCAACTGGTGGATTTTGCAGTTCCAGCAGATCACAGGGTGAAGATGAAGGAAAACGAAAAGATGGACAAATGCCTGGACCTTGCCAGAGAACTGAAAAAGCTATGGAATATGAAAGTGATACCAATTGTAGTTGGTGCACTTGGAACGGTCCCAAAAAATCTGGAAATCAGAGGAAGAATTGAAACCATCCAGAATATTGCACTGCTGCAATCTGCCAGAATACTCAGAAGAGTCCTGGAGACCTGAGGAGACTTGTTGTCACTCAGACTCTAGGGAAATACCATCAGCTAATGCTGGTATGAAAAACTAATAATAATAATAATAATAATACATAAATAAATAAATGAGCAAATTGTAGAAACAGTCAACATCTTCATTTAAGGGCTCCGTGCTTTCAGAAATCTTCTGACGAAGGGATTTTCATCCCGAAATATTAAGAAAATAAATCAAAGGTAAATGAACAACATCATAGTTACTTTGTTTTTCTTTACAATTGCATTATCAAAGCTCTCAAGACCAAGCACCAAATAAATTATATATGAATTTTTTTAGGCGGGCATATATGTTCAAATGTAAGGCTAAACGAATCGAGCCTTACATTTGAACATATATGCCCGCCTAAAAAAATTCATTAATTATTAACTAATATATATATATATATATATATATATATATATATGAGGAAAGAGGATTGGAATAAATCTGACAGAATGTGGTAGAGATATGAGAAACCCAAGAATAAAACTCAGGCAAACGTATGTAGGATATATTTCGCTAGAGCTTTGAGCTCTGCATCATCAATCGTTTTATTGATTATTAAAGGTATCATACAAGTGTTTATCCTCTCTCTTCTCTTTCGATTTCCTTCTCTTCCTTTCCAAGGATTCCCCCCCCCCCCGACCAATCAAACTCTTTCCTCACAAACGCTAACCCACCCACTTGACCTCTTCCCCCGTCCACCCCCTCCCGTCCACTTCCCCCCTCTATAAAACACTTGTATGATACCTTGATAATCAATAAAGCGACTGATGATTCCGAGCTCAAAGCTCTAGCGAAATATATCCTACATATGTTTGTCTGAGTTTTGTCCTTGTGTTCCTCATATATATATATATATATATATATATATATATATATTTTACATGGATATTTAACCTGCGACCCTGTATTTCATGCCTATCTTTTCGACAATAATCAGAAGAAAGTTTTTGAAAAATTGAAAAAAAACGAAGAAAATGAAATACATACACATATCTATATATGAATAAATGTGTAGATAGACGAATTAAGTATACTTAATTAGATTAAATTACTATGACCAAAAAATTCAGCAAACACCATGTACAACATGCGGAATACTGGACAGCTGGACATTATTTGGTCACCTCAGCAGTGATCTCCGTCATTTGAGATTGAACCAGCGGTTTCCCCACAACTGCGATCCTACCATGAGTCGTTGGCAGCGGCTCTCGTACGTGTCACATTTTGTTTAATGAGCAGATAGACTCAGATAATGATAATAATACTTTATTTGAATAGAATGAGTTCTGAGGTGAATATATAGTGAACTTTGAAATATCCTATCATACAGGTAAAAAATACCAGGGAAATTTGGTAGGCAAAGAGTTAAAACTAAAATTCGTCTTTAGCTTCACGATTGAAAGGGTTGTTGGGTCATTTTATTCCAAAACAGGTACTCAATTTTTTTTAACACATTTGGACCTTGACACCAATAGGCACCCCAGCCCAGATCCGTTTTGAAAAGAACTGAATTTTACTTTTCACCGGTTGTTAGTAAACAGCCGGCCGATAAAAACCAGTAACATTTTTATACTTAAATAGTTTTTGATTTAAGGAAAAAAAATAGTTATTTAATGTTGTTGTTGTTGTTAGCATATGTGAAAAAATTAATTTTGCACTAAAGATAAACTAATATTATTATTTATTTTTTAACTTAAAACGAAAGACATGTTTATTCATTTTCCATGTGCCTCTACTGATAGTTAATATTAAAAAGTATTTATTTAAAAAAAGATTTTGCTCGGGTTAGGGTTAGGGGTTAGGGTTAGGGTTAGCTGTTATTATTATAACCTTATAATATACTTTTTATAGCTTTTAACTATTCCCGTGTTAAACGTGTCTAACGTTAAAAATTTTATAATTAAAAAAGAATTGCTATTGAATTAAAAACAATAACATGAAATAAGTAAAAAAAAAGTGTCTTTAATATAAAATGTGTCTTTCGTTTATAGTTTTATAATAATAAAAAAGTGCGTCTAGAAATCATCTGTTAACAAACAACCGGATTTTGACGGTGAAAAGCAATACATGTCCTTTTGAACTTAGGTCTCATCTGGGATGCTTAATGGTGTCTTGGTCCACACATTTTTTAAACTCATGTTTTTCTATTTAACCCATAGATGCGATCCTAGGCAAACACCTTTACTATTTTTTTGTTTTGTCTGTGAACCGATTCTGGGATTGGTACTTGATTCTTTTGCAACAGGGAACCAGTTAAATGAGAATAATTTATATGCAAGGAACTGTTTCTACACATACCACATCCAGTGACAAGAATATCGCGAGTCACATCAGAACTAGTTAGGTAATCAGTTTTGCAACCAGCCATCGGATGGGACAGACGTGTCCTACCTCGGTTGTGACTCCACGCGATGAGTTAGTAAATGGGCAAATAAAATTTTTGATCAAAGCAATAAGCCTTGTTGATTAATTACACATACCCTTAGTTAGAAGACCGACAAGACAAGCTAGAAGACCAATGAGGATATAAAGTAGAGAAACCAGATCAATAGATGCGACCCTATGCAAACAATTTTACTATTTTTTTGTTTTGTCTGTGAACCGATCCTGAGATTGGTACTTGATTCTTTTGCAACAGGGAACCAGTTGAATGAGAATAATTTATACGCAAGGAACTGTTTCTACACATACAACATCCAAGTAGAGTACAAAAGAAAATGATGGTCAGTTCATTATAATTGATTATAAGAACTCAGATTACAAGATACCATATACTGATTTGAAACGTAAAATTAATAGATACCTTCATACAAAATGGCAGCAACACAGAAATAACAACATCCACAATAAACTCTTCCTAATCAAACCGACTTTGGGAGGCTGGAGACCAACTTTAAGGAAGTCTAGAAAGGAACAAGTCATTGTGTCCTGATTACGCATTGGTCATACAAAACTAACACACTCTAATATACTCAAACAAGAACAACAACCTCAATGTGAAACATGTCAAACACCTTTGACAGTCAAACACTTATTCATGGAATGCGTTTTTTTTGCTCACATCAGAAACTGTTATTTTAATGCAAACAATATGAAAGATCTATTTGAAAATGTCAACATGGAGGACATTCTCTCTTTTTTGAGGGAAATAAAATTATACCATAGAATATAGACATGAAACAAATCAATACCATACAACATAATCCCCAATAATGCTAACACATTGTTAAAACCGATTACTAAAAAGTATAAATATAAATACATGATATGTATCACTTCCTAGCCGTTAGGCAAGACATAACCCCAGACAGGTTGATATGCCATTAAAATCAATAAACCAAACCAAATCAATCAGATTACAATGATAATAAGACTTTATTTGAATAGAATGAGTTCTGAGGTGAATAGATAGTGAACTTTGAAATATCCTATCATACGGGTAAAACATACCAAGAAAATTTGGTACAGCCATGGGAGAAATTTTGTACTTTCGGACTGATACCCTTAGGAAAGGTATGAAACCCCTGATCCCCGCAGCTATGGGTTAAATAGTACTACTACTGTTCTTCTACGAGGATGGCTTT
>CM042172.1:23914957-24068117 GCA_023376005.1 Doryteuthis pealeii
GCCCTATCGTCTGTCTCAGTTAATTTTTTCCCCAGTCATTTTTCAAATCAAAACAAAACCTAAGGGAACTAACCCCTTTTTTCTAGCCAAGGGCAGCAACTCTTACCTTTCCATTTATTTTTTAAAACTTTTATACTTTTCTTTTCCCAATAAATAGTTAACCCTTTTTTCTATATTATTCAGGATATTCTTAGATTTCTCAGAATATCATGACAATGTTATTTGTACAAAAAAAATTTTCTTCTATCACAGTTTCGGTGTTCAAGGTACGCCTTCTTCAGAAGAACTAAAAAGGTTAGGTTGCTACATTCTTTCCAACTACAAGGTGTGTCATAAAAGTATTGAGATTGAAGCTAGAAATGAACAATGAATGGAACAAGGTGTGTCATAAAGTACAAAATATCTTGATACTTTATTTGACACACCTTTATTATATATATATATATATAAGCTTTTTTTATAGTTTGCTTGAAGCATTGTACATGTGTGTAAAATAGAAATTAGAAGGCAATTGACAATGCAATGGATTAGGTGATGAAAATGATGTTTATTTACCTTTTTTCCTAAATATTTTTGGGATAAATCCCATCTTCAGAGGTTTTAGAAGTACTTAATGTTTCTTCTTTCAAATGGAAAAAATTTTTTTTTTTAAATAATCTTAATTTTTATGCAAGTTTCATTGTGTTAAATATGGGGGGGGGGTAAATTTCACAGGGAAAATTGGTGGTACCTAGGATATTGTTATCATTTTTGTTACATTCCAATTTTCAATTTTAAAATGAAATGTGGTGCTGATATTGACGTTTGTATATTGTCAGAATTTTGCAGACAATATGATTAATACATGGGAAATTGTTTGTATATTATTTTAAATATAAATTTAATTAATACTAAGTACACAATTTATGTTATTTTTAACTTAAATTTTAACTGTTAGTTGTGTTTGAGGGGGAAAAAAAAAAAAAAAAAGATAAAATAAAACATGAATGATAAGACTAGTAAGAATTAATAAACATGTACAAACAAAAACTGACTTTCTAGTTCAATATTAAAAGGCAATGCATGCTTTTCTTAAGTATGGATGACCAAAAGTCTAATAATCCGTGCTTTTTATCTTAATAAATTTTCGGAAAATATTTATCTCCCTTAAAAATTAGTTCTCTTGCGGCCGTCTGAAGGAAAATAACGTCCAATGAAAAACAGTTAAAAACACAACTAACGGTCAAAATTTAAGTAAAACATAATATAAATCGTGTCCTTAGTAATAATTAAATTCATTAAAATCTATGCCCAAGCCAAATTTTTCTGTTTTAATTTTGACGACGATTTGCAATTTTAACCTGATAAATTAGGAAAAGAAAAAAGAAAAGAAAAATCCATGTAAAAAAAAAAAAAACAAAAAAAAACAAAGTTTTAAATTTTTTTAAATTTTTATATTTGTTTCCTGCAAAGCAGAAAATGATTTTTAAAAAATCTTTTTAAAAAAAGTTTATCTATTAAAGCAACTTTGTACAAGGAGGTGGGGGGGCAGGGTTTGACTGCCCCCCCGGGGGGGGGCAATCAGTGTTTCTTGCCCATTTTGCCTTTAGATTTAAAATTTTTCTTATGTTTCTTTTTGCCTTTTTTCACATTGTCCATTCTTTGCATTTTACTGGCAGACGGAACATTCTCCTCCTCATCTTGTTGATTGTCTTCATTCTCTTCGTCTTTAGATTCACCAACATCACGACCTAGGGACAAAAAATTTGGAAAATACTAAGTGTAGAAAAAAATTTGGAAAATTTCTAGGAAAAAGAAGTCTAGAAAAAAAAATTTTTTTTAAAATTAAAAATTAAAAAATCTGGAAAATTTCTCGGAAAAAGAAGTCTAGAAAAAAAAAAAAAAAGTAAAAAAAAATTAAAAATTTAAATTTAAATTTAAAAAATATGGAAAATTTCTAGGAAAAAGAAGTCTAGAAAAAAAAGTAAAAGAAAAATTAAAAATTAAAATTTAAAAAATCAGGAAAATTTCTAGGAAAAAAGTTGATGAAAAAAAAAAAAAAAAAAAAAAAAAAAGCTTTTTTTCCCTAAATTTTAAACTTGTGTCTGATTAATTAGATAAGACAAATTATGAAGACTTATCTAAAAAAAAATTCAGCCAAATAAAAAAGAAAAAGTTTTACCTGTTGGAGTTTGTTTGATCCCTTTACTTTTTTTGTGAGCAGCATCCCAAAGAGAATTACGTACAAAACGTAAAGCTGCATCCGTATTCAATTTCGGAGCTTTCTTTTTGTCTTCAATTTCTTTCACTCGATTCATGTAATTACGAATGCGATCCTAACAACAAAAAATTGTTTTGTTTTTTTTAAATTGAGAAAAAATAAATCGAGAAAAAAAAATAAATAAATAAATATCAAAACAAATGCAAGCAAGAAAAACTTTTGTACAAATTCAAAAACAAGTAGAAAAAAAATTAAAAAAAAAAAAAAAAAAAAAAACGGTAACAGAAAAAAAATAAATAAATAAATAAAATCTTGAGACTATTCCCTCAAAGCCTAGAGATGTGACCAGCCAAATCAGTTATTTCCCAGTTGAGTAACATGATATTACAGGCTGACCCAGAAAAAACAGAACCCAAATTATTTATTTATTTTCTCATTAAACTAACTCTAAACAATTTCAAGGAACTTGTTGGACTTGAACTCCAAAAAAATTAAAATTAACAGTTTTTATTACAAAATTTGTGGGTTCTGTTTTTTCTGGGTCACCCTGTAATATGTTAGTCAACTTGGGGGGTTAGGGTTAGTTTAATGGGAAAATAAATAAATAATTTAGGTTCTGTTTTTTCTGGGTCAGCGTGTAATATCCTGTTACTCAACTAGGAAATAAACGCCAAATCTTATAATACAGGCTGATTGTAAAGTAACTCCCTAATTTGAAAATTTTATAATTTATTTCTGAATTGTTATTTTCACAAAAAATGAATATGAATAAGAACACAAATAATATGGAGTTTTATTTAAAATTTTATATGGACACCAGCATTTGTCTTCAGCCTCTCAAGCCGCTCAGGAATTGCATCAAGTGATCTTCCAAAGAACTCTTGTGGAACGGCAGAAATAAATTATCGCATTTGTCTTTCAAGTTCTTCCAAAGTCGTTGGTTTCATAGATTTGCTCCTTCAACCAACCCCAAAGAAAGAAGTCACAGGATGTTAAATCATGGCATCTGGCCACCCACTTATGTGGACCACATCTACCCATCCATCTCCAGGAGAAATGGTGATTCAGCCATTCACAAACAACATTAGTAAAATGTGGAGGAGCACAATCTTGCATAAAAATTAAATCTTCAATATTCTCCAAAGTACTGACAACTGGGTCATTCCATGTCAAGACACCAGCAAAAAGTTGAAATCTGCGCCCACCGACACCGAATTACCTGAAATTTGGCACAAATGTTTCCCTTCAGGAGTTAGGAAAGTGTGCCAAATTATTTTGTCTTAAACCTTGGGTGGGCAAAATAAAAATTTCTATCAGGTATAGGGTTAAAATAGTTGGATATTTGGATTCTAAAGTCCTTATTTGCCTTACATACCAAATTTCAGAAATATTGAATGTATGAAAGTATTTTCTTTAAATTTTTTAAAAACACTAAGATTTTGCGACACCGCATGGCCTTAATTTTGAGACAAAATAGGAAAATTATATCCACCCTCCTCTAAAATCGGAACAGTAAGGTTTAAGACAAAATAATTTGGCACACTTTCCTAACTTATGAAGGGGAACATTTGTGCCAAATTTCAGGTAATTAGGGTGTAATGCCCTGGTGAACTGACATGGAATGACCCAACTGCATATAAATTAGGGTGTAACGCCCTGGTGAACTGACATGGAATGACCCAACTGCATCTAAATGTTAATCTTAACTAAAAATAAAATATTTACTTACCAATTCAGTTTTGACTCCTTTTCCTTTCGGGTTCAAACCGCACGTATTTAAATAAGCTACAACACAATAAAAAATAAACAATACAATTAGGTACGATTTGGTAATAAAAATGACATTACTTAATCTATTAATATTGGAGATTCAGTCTCAATTTGTCTGTAACCAAAACCATGTCACTGCTTACGTTACAATTACCAAAGTCGTCAATACAAAAAATAAAGAATAATTGAACCAAATAACCAATAAGCACCCCAGTTGGGAGCTGTTTTGAAAAGAACACATTTTGCTTTTCACTGTAAACTCCCAGTTGTTTGTTTACAAACAAACGGGAGTTTACGGTGAAAAGCAAAAGATGTTCTTTGAAAACAGCTCCCAGCTGGGGTGCTTATTGGTTACTTGGTCCAAACAATATCAATGAAATAAATAAAAGCTGTTCCTTATAATTCCAAGTTTGACTCCTATCCATTGTAATAAATGAAATTAATTTTAAAATTGTATTACTTAAATGGAAAAACTTATTATGATGATTTTACTTATGAAAAAAACCTAACTCCACCCCACTCTGGCCATATCTTTCAAAAATAAATTTTTACACTGCTCGGATGGTGTTTTTTGCTAGTTCAATGTAATTGTTAAAATAAAGCAAAACAATCACGAGTTATTGCCCCTTGATCAGCTTTGACTGTTAAACACTTATTCATGGAATGCAGATTTTTTGCTCACATCAGAAACCGTTATTTTAAAGCAAATAATATGAAAGATCTATTTGAAAATGTCAACATGGAGGACATTCTGTCCTTTTTGAGGAAAATAAAATTATACTATAGAATATAGACATGAACTTAATCAATACCATACAACATAATCCCCAATAATGCTAACACATTGTTAAAACCAATTACTAAAGTATAAATATAAATACATTAGGTACCACCAATTTTACCCTGTGAAATTTACCCCCCACCTATATTTAACACAATGAAACTTGCAGAAAAATTAATATTTTCTTGAAAAATTTTTTCCATTCGAAAGAAAAAACATTAAAGAAACTCCTGATGATTTTTTAAAAATTTTTTCAGCTTACGGAAATAATCAAAATTATGATTGAAAAACAATGTTTTCATTTTTGCACTGTTAAATCAACTGAAATTTAACGTAGCTAAAAACAAGTTACGATAAGAGGATTTTTTAAAAATTCTATGAAAAATCAATTAATTATCTGATTTTTACGAAAATTTCCGTAAATGTTTACCTTTGGATGTAAATATATCTGAAATGTTTTTTTCTAAAATATATTAGGGGAAATATTTTTTTACAAGGTCTATCCCCCCTCCCCATCTCATTTTATGAGATAAAAAAATGACACATCAGAATATTTTTTTACTTTTTTTTCTATAAAGATAAGAGTCTGAATAACTATATCAATGAAATTGTATAATGTACAATGCTGTAGTTTTTTAGGAAAAATTAATGAAATAGGAAATAAAAAATGCAAAAAAATGTCATAATATTAACATATGAATACTTTTTTTTGTTTTTGTAATTGGTATGTACTATATTCTATTAAATTGTAAAAATTTCTTTTTTAGAAATTAATTTTTAAGAGATTTTCAATCTTTTGTGCGCTTAAATATTTTTATTTTCTGCATGAAATAAATTAAATTTTTTTTTTTTCTGCCTTTGAATGAGAGCATGTATCCCTGCCCTATAAAATTCTGTTGACTGTTCTTTGAGCCATTTCTTCCCTACAGATTTCACTTCCTCGTCACTAGAACAAACCCTCTTTCATGGGGTTGAAGAGATGATAGTCTGAAGGCGCTACATCAGGGGAGTGTGGAGGATGCAGTAAAGTTGTCCACCCAAATGAGGATTTTTTCTCCCTTTTCCTGATGCTTGTGTGTGATTGAGCATCATCATGCCGAAGGAGGATATTGTCGAATGGCAACTTGGGTCTGACTCACCAGATTCTTGCTCTGAGCCTCATTAGGGTCTCAAATGTAAGCCTTAGTTTTATAAAAAAAAAAAAAAAATTCACATGAAATAAAGAAAATGGCATTACTTTTTGACTCACCCCCCCCCTCGTACAAACAATAATTCACTTAAAAGACTTACCCCAGAATAATGAGTTGATCGCATAAACTGCAGCTAAATCGACTTTGGCTTGTTCCAGTGGACATAGCTGAAAGAAAAACAAGAATTTATGATTTTTGTGCCCTGACATTTATTTTCCTGATTGAATAGCAAAATTTAAGTTTGCAAAATGGACAAAACATTTTTAAGATAATATTAACCTTTATGCAAGTTTCTTTGTGTTAAATATACGGGGGGGGGGGTAAATTTCACAGGGAAAATTGGTGGTACCAAGGGTCCACCAAGACAATTTTAGGCTGCTCCTAATTTTAGACTAAACTCATCCTTACTTTTAGGCACCATTAGCAATTCCCATATAAAAACTCTAATGATCTAATAAACAAAATCAGCAACATAAACATGCATAACAAATTTTTAAGTAGTCTTGACATCAAATCATTATACACTAATATTCCTGTTAATAAATGCATCACACACCTTGAAAATCATCTCAAAAAAATCTAACATCAACTTACCCCTACCTACACAAACCATTATAAAAAATCTGTAAATTATGTACCCAAAATTGTTTTTTCCAATACAACGGCACTTTTTATAAACAAAAGTTTGGTTTACCTATGGGATCGCCTCTCAGCGGCGTCCTTGCATGTCTTTTCCTCGAATCTGGACCTTTCACATGCGTTCTACCTACAGACTACTTACTTCCGTTATATCGACGACATTCTGTTTATATACCCACTCAATCATAACATATCACAAATAATAGACCGTTTAAATAAAATTGAACCAACTATTAATTTCACACACAAATTAGAACATAAAAACATTTTACCTTTCCTAGATGTATTATTAATAAATAACAACAATCAGTTAGAATTTAAAGTCTACCACAAACCGACCAATAAGAATGATTATATATATATATATATATATATATATCATAATGGTACATGGTAATAACCCTTTATGATAATAAATTTGCTCTACTAATGTATTGAGCACTTTATATTTGTTATATCGCTGTCTTATCATTGGGAAACGTGAATCATCTAACCATTGTGACCTGTTTCACCAGTAAGTCACCTTTTCCACAAATACCATATATATGTATATATATATATATATATATATATATATATGGGGGGGGAATAGGAGGAAATTAATCCGACTACATGTAGAGAAAGATAGATAAACATGGGATATTGTATAAGATGGATGTTTATTGTATGTAGTGATGTCGACATTATAACGTTTTGGTCTGTTAGACCTTCTTCAGGACAGTGGATTGAGTTCTTGCGTCAAAGGATGTTCTCATACTGGCAAGTCAGGAGGTCGTGAATGGGGCATCAGCAACTGACCCCCCCGTCAGTTGCTGATGCCACTCGGAATGTTTAGGTTGGTAGTGGGAGTATTTTTGGGGGGTGGGGAAGGGGTGTAGCTAGTAAGGTCATGGTATTGATGCCACAGGAATTTTTAGGTGGTGGGAGTTAATGGTTTTATATTAGGTATAGCTAGTCAGGTCTTGTACAACATCCCGTGTCTTTCTACACACACACACACACACACATATATATCTTATACTAAAGCTGAGTTAATCAACTTTTGCTTCCTAAAGGTTTTTTTACTGTTTAGTTTAATGACACAAAAATTATACTAAATTATTACTTACTTTTAGGATTTAATTATGTTAGAAAAGAAATTATGTTTTAATTGGTTGTAATTAGTTGCAATTTGCAATTAATAAACCGACTAATCTCTTACTTTACTCTGTGTCTATCATCCTCTTACCCTCTGTGTATCTCTTGATTACCTCCTTGTTTTATAATGTTAGTTTCTCTGGAGAGAGAGAGATGGGAGACTGGAGAGAGAGAGAGAGAGACGGGAGAATTTGAAATGTATTTCTATATTAAATTTCACAACCAGCAACCTGTAGCTTAAATGAGGTCAAACATTCCAAAATGATTTTAAGGTTTCCCTTTTCCTTAATCTCAATTATCTATCCAGAGCTGAATGGGTGACCCAATGGGTCACATTTTGTCTACTAATATATATATATATATATATATATATATATATATATATATATACACATACATACATAATACTTACGTGCACTATCCTGATACAGGTAAGTTTCATTTATATTTTTTACTACATAAATTACATCCCAAAATTATATTTTCAAATCACTACAAATCACTATTTGGCCATATTTCTTTAGTCTTTCCTTTTCCAACAACTAAAAAGATGGCAACATCCGACCAATTGATCAGAGGAGGCCTCTCCAACCGGACCGTCTAGCCTAAGTAAGGTCCAAAGTGGGGTGTTGCATGTCATAGAACATCCACACGATTTCCGTCCATAAGAATCACAGGATGCCACACATGCCCAACGGGTGGTCCCCATTTGAGGAGGGGGGGGTTCTTACACCTCTGCAGAGGTGCAGTCAATGTATTCTAAAGCTGCATCCGACAGGGCTGATATTTAATAGTAATAATCTGAACATTAGCCTCCCCTTGTTTCTTTCACTCTGAGGAAGATGTGTGTTTTGTTTTGTATTTTTCGACAAATATACATCTGAGGTACTCTCATAGAAATATTAACATCTTTTTTCTTTTTTTTTTTAATTGATTTAAAAATGTTAACACTCTTATAAGAATACCTTTAATATATTTTCAAACAGTCTCCACATGTTCATCATCCCTGTCAACATATGTTTAGAATCTCCCACAGGTGATTTAAAAAAAAAAGATGTTAATATTTCTATGAGAGTACCTGTATATTAGAAAAGTATAGGTATACCCAATTTGTCGAAAAATCCATGTTTTTACAAAACAAAACACACGACTTCCTCAAAGTGAAAGAAACAAGATTACCTTAATAGTAATTAAGTAATATATTATTTAAATATAATACAACACATTATATTTCTATAAATATTAATACAATATAATTTTATACAATAATACAATATAATCTTATATAATTGTAAGTAAGTAATAATACAATATAATATTATGATATAATATAATTTTAATTTGAATATTTATAAATATTTTACAATATAATTTTGGGGATTTAAATGTAACAGTTGGGTAAAAATAAAATAAATAACTTAAATCAAATTTCGGAATGGTGAATGTATTATATTTCTATATAGTTTTTTCATATATCACAGCAAACAAATGTTGGAAGCGCGTGGTGTAATGGTTAAAGTCATGGGAAATGGAGTCGTCGCCCCGAGTTCAAATCCTGGAAGTGGTAATTGCATTTCACTTAGCACTAATACCCTTGGGAAATATATGAATCCAATTCTCCCTCCAGCTATGTATAAATAGCAGGGCAGACTGGGCTCTTTAACCGTGGTTAGGCAACCGGTCTAGGAGAAGGAAAACTCTGAATTCAAACCTGTTGAACTCTGCTTAAGAAATTGACCTTGTGTCACATCCTGCTCGTGCGGAGGGGTTGGTAAATATATATCACAACAAATATTATTCCTTTCTGAATAAGTAGAATGATTTTATCATTAAATAAATTTGAGTTTGCCTTAAACAGCCCATGTTATTAATTAGTATGTTGAAAATCCTGCAATGTGTCTTATATATCACTAAGATAATATATACTATACAACATAATATATGGTGTGGTTAATTTGCAAACTGGTTTTAAGAAAACCGGCTTTAACAAATAATTACTTCATATTATTGATCTCTCAATCCTATGAATGATTGGTTAAAATTGCAAATCGTTGTCAAAATTAAAACGGAAAAATTTGGCTTGGTTATAGATTTTAATGAATTTAATTATTTCTAAGGACATGATTTATGTTATTTTTTACTTAAATTTTAACCGTTAGTTGTGTTTAAGGGGGGGGGGTAAATAAAATAAAACTAGGTACCACCAGACCGTTTAGGTCATCTTGAATAAAACGGAAATAGATATTTCCGAACTTTGTTTATCAAAAATCTCGTTAAAAAAAAGATCGTACAGGGTTGTTACAAAGAAAAATAGTTAATTCAAAGATCAAATTATCCGATTGGGAAAAATTACATCGTTATCTTAAAAAAAAAAAACCTATCCATATTACGTGCGAAAGGGTAATTTCAGGCCGCGATTTAGAGAGAAAAGAAATACATATTATTACCCTCTTTACAGTTATGCATCTAAGTACGGATGGGTGTAACGGACAAACTTTTTTAGCCAAATTTTTTCTATTAAAATGAATAAAATCTTTAAAAACTTTAATATTACAATTTAAAAATGAATAAAATCTTTAAAAACTTTAATATTACAATTTACTATGAATAAAAACTTGAAAAACTTTAATATTAAAATTTCGCAGTGAAACTGACGTTAAAAAATGTCTTCGGTTTTAGTATTAATTCTTAAAATCGAAAATAAAATGAAAATTTGAATATTTTTTCTAAGAGAAAAACTGATAAAATCATTCAATATATTATTTTTATTCTAATTGGTCGTAAAAGTTAAATAAAATATTTTTTTACGCTCAGAAAAACAAACTTTAGTTACCGAGAAGCGTCTCGTCATATGTCAGTTTTGCTCTTCCGTACATTCTAAGAATCACACATTACTATTCAACAATAAAAATTACAAATTCTTTTAAAATATTAATCGAGCACGGATCGGACCAACTTTTAGTTCACCTGAATTCTAAAATTCATGTTTTTAAATATCCGTGAAAATTTTTATTTTTTTCCACAGGAAAAAAAATATTTAATTTATTTAACGCAGAAAATAAAATATTTAATCACACAAAAGATTGAAAATCTCGTAAAAATTAATTTCTTAAAAAAATTTTTTTTTTTTGACAATTTAATAGAATATAGTACATACCAATTACATAACAAAAAAAAGTTTTCAAATATTAATATTATGACATTTTTTTTGCACTTTTTATTTCCGATTTCATTATTTTTTCCTAAAAAAACTATAATTCGGTACGTTATACAATTTCATTGATATAGTTATTCAGACTCTTATCTTTATAGAAAAAAGTACCAAATTTTTTTTCCACATCATTTTTTTTTTATCTCATAAAATAAAATAGGGGGGGTGATAGACATCGTAAAAAAATATTTCCCCTAATATATTTTAGAAAAACACTATTTCAGATGTATTTACATCCAATGGTAAACATTTATGGAAATTTTCGTAAAAATCGGACCATTAATTGATTTTTCATAGAATTTTTAAAAAATCCTCTTATCGTAACTTGTTTTTAGCTACGTTAAATTTCAGTTGATTTAACAGTGCAAAAATGAAAACATTGTTTTTCAATCATAATTTTCATTATTTTTGTATGCTGATAAAAAATTTAAAAAATCATCAGGAGTTTATTTAATGTTTTTTCTTTCGAATGGAAAACAAATTTCAAGAAAATATTAATTTTTCTGCAAGTTTCATTGTGTTAAATGTAGGGGGGGTAAATTGCGCAGGGTAAAATTGGTGGTACCTAAATAAAACAGATGAATGATAAGACTAGTCAGAATTAATAAACATTGTACAAACAAAAAACGGCTGAACTTGCACAAAGGTATCAAAAATTAGGGTGACCCAGAAAAACAGAACCCAAATTATTCATTTATTTATTTTCCCATTAAACTAACCTTAAACCCAAACCCCTAAGCCTAACCCTATAAACCCACCTAGTTAAAATTAACAGTTTTATTACAAAATTTGTGGGTTCTGGGTCACCGGTATACAGGGTGACCCAGAAAAAACAGAACCTAAATTATTTATTCATTTTCCCCATTAAACTAACCCTAAATTCCAACCCTAACCCTAATCCTAACCCGTTTTTTATGTTAATAAATTCTCGGAGAATGTTTATTTCCCTTACAAAGTTCTGCGGCCCTCTGTAGGAAAATAACGTCCAATGAAAAACGGTTAAAAACACAACTAACGGTTAAAATTTAAGTTAAAAATAACATAAATCCTGTCCTTAGTAATTAAATTCATTAAAATCTCTGCCCAAGCCAAATTTTTCCGTTTTAATTTTGACGACGATTTGCAATTTTTTTATATAGAAATCAATTAAAATCATTGTAATCTTTTTATATGCGTTCTTATATAATTTCGTTAGTCTTTCTAATTTAATATATTTCATTACATTAAATCTTAAATAATAACGCCCGGCGGAGAGCGCATATATTTGCTAGTTTAATGAAAATAGAAAAACATATCGTTTAGCAAACACGTGAGTGAAAAATGAAAGGAAGAAAAATTCGCAACTACGTGTTCTTTGTATCGTATTTTTCTTCTTTTTTAACGTACCTTAGATTGTAATTCACTTTGTGGGGTAGATAGAAGGGGTCCAAAACTCTCACCCAGTCGCGATAAAGACTTGTCTAAATTGCCAAGATTTTCTTTTAATTCACTCGGAATATCTTTCAGGGTATTTTCCGCCGCCATGTTGTTGTTGTTCTTTAAACGTTTTCGAATTGAATGCATTTTCAATCTCTTTTCCTAGAGAACGCACAAAAATAAACTTGCTTATCTCCCTTGGCGCAGTTTAAGGGAAATAACTCAAAGTGTTAAATACCATTAATGCCTTAATATTTATTAAAACCTGACTGACCCGAATCGGAAGTGACCCCTCTCTCTCTCTCTCTCTCTCTCTCTCACTCTCTCATATATATATATATATATATATATATATATATATATGTGTGTGTGTGTGTGTGTGTGTGTGTGTGTGTAAAAGGGATGACTTACGGGTAAAAATATTGGGTTGGTCTCAATATTTGGTTGGTATAAGTGTTACTCGGATAAGTCAGCGTTGTAACAAATAAAAAGTGCTCAATACGTAAGTAGAGCGGATTTATTATTATAGAGTACACAGAAATAGCCTATTCGAGTTTCACCATAAGGATATTCAGGGTTAAATCCACTGAATTAATATCTTGATTAATTCAGTGGATTTAACCCTGAAGATCCTTATGGTGAAACTCGAGTAGGTTATTTCTGTACACACTATATATATGGTTAGTTGATGGATTTTAATGGGCTATCAACCTGTCTGGGGCTATTTTATGCCTAACATTGTACGTATGTATACATTTGTAGTCAACAGTTTTAGTTTAAACAATATATTAAAACGGGTTACTTTTGCATGGTATTGATAAACTTTATACTATTTCTCTGAATTTTTGAGATGAGACTTGATAATTAGTATTATTTGTATTATTCGGATTATTGTCCTCATCTTTATTGTTATCTACACTATTTCTATGAATTTTTGAGATGAGGCTTGATAATTAGTATTATTTGTATTATTCTGACTATTGTCCTCATCTTTATTGTTATCTACACTATTTCTATGAATTTTTGAGATGAGGCTTGATAATTAGTATTATTTGTATTATTTGGACTATTGTCCTCATCTTTATTGTTATCTACACTATTTCTCTGAATTTTTGAGATGAGGCTTGATAATTAGTATTATTTGTATTATTCTGACTATTGTCCTCATTTTATTGTTATCTGTACAATCGATGTGCCCTCCTGCCTTCTTCAGGTATTTCTTGTTGGACTTGGGAAACTCCTTGGAGTCGGGAACCTTCTTGTTGTAATCAAGTAATCGGGAGCCATCAAATTGGACACATAGCGTAGTGGATAAATAAGTTAGGTTAAGACAGTTCTAAGTGACAGTTATCTCTAGACTGCAGGTTCAATCCTGGTCAGGGGTAGCAGTAACATAGAATAATAATTAACACAGCTTAACACCTGTGCTCAAGCTATGGTTAGCGGAATGAGTACATGATACCCCTGTGTACTGAATAAAGGGTTGGGTTCAAAGTTCCTTGATGGCTTCCGGTTATGACAAGAAGGTTACCAAGTCTGAATACCTGAAGAAGGCCGGAGGGCACATCGGCCGAAATGTTGTACAGATAACAATGAGGATGAGGACAATAGTCTGAATTATACAAATATTATACTAATGGATTTTATGTGTTGATCAAGGTGTGAATTCGAAGACTAATTTGCATTTGATCTTCTTAGTCCAGGGATAAATCTTAAAGAAATCTGTAATATTATTCTTTACTTCCTATTTTAACTAAATAGTTAAATTAGGAAAATTTACTCATGGAACAGTTTGTTCGAATTCTTATTCAGTTTCATTAGCCTTGATACTTGCACCCGGAGGGTGCATATATTTGCTAGTGATACTAATAAAGTTTATGTTTATATTTTTGGTAGGATTTTGTTTCTGTCAAAAATGACAGAATGTCATCTATGTCTATTTTTTTTTTCAAATAGATCTTGCTGTGAAAATGCAACTGACAACAATGATAACAAACTGAGAGGTTGGTTGGTTGGTTGGTTGGTTTGGCTGAGTTTTGAAAATGCTGTCCTCATAGAAGGATTCACACTTCCCGTAAAAAGATTGTATTTATTTCAGTGGATTACTGTGTTCTTTGATTATTTCCTTTCCTTTCCTATTTCGTCAGATTTTCCCCTATAGATTTTTTCTAAAAATAAATCATGCATCTAATCATGTAGCGTCAGATTCAGACACGTTGTATGGGTAATGCATCAGCCAGATAAATTCTGAATCACAAACTTATACACAAGAAAAAAAATTTGAAACAAAAAACAAACAAACAAGGGGATCAGTTTGTTTGTGCATGTTGTTTATTTGTATTTATTTTTATTTAATGTTTTTGCAATTAAAAGATAAATTTATGAAATTCATTAAGATTTTTTTTTAATAATGATATTGATTAAAAAAAAAAAAGAGAACTTGTCAACTCATAGATTTTGCAGTCAGCAGCAGATCTCAAAGTGAAGATGAAAGAAAATAAAAAGATAGAGCTGGACCTTACTAGAGAATTGAAAAAGCTGTGGAATATTTGGGTGAAAGTGATACCAATTGTATTTATACCTATTCTCATCTTGAAAAAAAATGACACAACCTGATATATACTGGAGAGAAAATGCTATATTTTTTAAACAAAACATGATGAACTTTTCGTTTATTTTTGACATGTTGGAGTATATTTTTCCATCAACTAATGAAGTCTGGATTTATGATATAAATTCAAGGGTCAGAAGTGAATTAAATATTTATCCCTTGTGGGATATTCAATGCTAAATCCTGTTTTTTGTTGGTTTGTTTTTGTTGTTTTCTTTTCTTTTTTTTCTTTTTTGTATATACATATTTACCAAATCCTCCGCAAAAACAGGATGTGATACAAGGTCAATTTCTTAAGCGAAGTTTAAGAGGTTTGAATTAAGAGTTTTCCTTCTCCTAGACAGGTTGTTTTAACCAAGGTTTAAGCCCAGTCTATCCATAGCTGGTGGGATATATCAGATGTGTGTATTAGAGGAAATTTGATAGTCGGGTGGGACAATATCAAATCCCTCTTCTAGTCAACCAACTAGATGCTACAGAAGAAATCCCTACACACAAACCCACCCATCAGTGCGTCAGCCCTCACCCATTCACCTTTTTCACTATAAAAGCTGTTAGGGAGAGTTATCTCCCCATAACAATTCGAACCGACTCTCTGAAGAGGAGGGGGAAAAAGGACTGGAGAGCAGATCAGAACCAAGTAGGTGACACAGGTGTATCCTAACATCAAACCAGAACTCTAATCCAAAACCATCCCACTGTATTCCCTGTCAGGGAAAAATAAATAGAACAAATATTGTTATTGTTAACATATTCTCTGTTTTATTATCATTTCTGTATATCCTACATCTCGGGAGACAACAAAAGCAAATGTATGTATGCCTGTGTTCAATAAAGCTGAAGAAGTTTCATTCGATATGAGGTGAAATATCCATAAATTTTATGCTGTTTTTTGTGTTTTTATCTACAATTTCCTCCAATCTCAACCACATTTTTTCAGATTCACTTAAATCCTCCACTCCATCATATATATATATATATATATATATATATATATATATATATATCCATAGAGGACTGTACATGTCAGAAGTCACTCTGATACAACATCATGAAGCTAAGAGGTCCATAAGAAAGCAACAGCAACAAAGCATCGGAACATCATCATCTACAGGGACAACCTACAAATGCAAAATCTGTGGTCGAGAATGTTTCTCAAACATAGGACTTCATAGTCACAGGCGGCACTGCAACTTCAAGGGCACACAAAAACTTTTATCATAGTCTTTCGAGACTGAATTGCCAATGATGATGATATATATATATATATATATATATATATATATATAATCCAAAAGACCAGAGAAGAAATCTTCCTTACGACATAGAAGTTTTTTAAACAACCTGTCGCAGTTTGAGAGCTCAATGTGTGCTCTTATTGTTAGAGTCACAGAGCAAATATATAAGTAAAGAAATAACAAAAGACTTAGAGATTTAGCGTTATAGTCTATTTCAGGGAGCTTAGACAAATAGTGTAACTCTCCCGACTCATCAGATGCGAATGATGAATTCTTTATTACTTTTAAGGCATTTGAAAACAGATTTTTTTTTATTTTTTTTTAAATTTATAGTCCTGTGATATGAATTCCAAATGAAATCCTTGATGTTGCAAAAAAAAAAAAAAAAAAAAAAAAAAAATTTATGTTGTAGTTTCACTTCCACCACAATTTGTCTAAGCTCCCTGAAATAGACTATAATGCTAAATCTCAAGTATTTTGTTATTTCTTTACTTACATATATATATATATAATATATATATATACACGTGTGTGTGTGTGTGTGAACGACTTGAAATGTTAAAATTCCACAAGAATTCAAAACTCTTACTCTAAGAACAGTAGCGGTTCTTGTTGCGATTTTTGTGGCCATCCTTTGGGCTTCAATCAAGAGCGCTTGTCCAGCAGAGATACTTTGTGTTAAACAGAGCCGATCCTTAGTGAAGAATCCTTTGGTTGCTCCTTGGTGTTCCTCACTCTTGCAGGTCCTTCAGCAATGAATGCAAACGGGCGTCTGTCAATATCAGCTGATTAAGTAGTTAACCAACCATATTAATAATAATAATAATGTTTTATGTAGCTAATGTTCAGATTACCATTATTTTATCGAATGTTTTAAAAATCTATATATAATGGGCAATAATATAACATTACATTGGATATCACAAATTTTGTTGGATTAGATCTGACAATTGTTTGGGGGTAATCTGAACATTAGCTACTTAAGACAATTAGCACGATTTTAGGAAAATGATTTTACTAATATATATTTTCATTAGGTATCAACTATTCAAGCGATGATTTTCACTTTTACATGTTATATGAAGCTAATGTTCAAGTCAAGTGGTCTACGAGCGATCCCTCGTCTCACTCTCCAAGGGGGGTTCGAAACAAGACGCGACGGCAAAATCCCGCTTGTCAAGTTGGTTGGCCCGTTCATATGCAACGACGACAAGCCACACCCAACGGAGACGGCGAACCGCCCAGTCGAATACAACAACCGCCACTACTAGCAACAGACGACCGCTATGGCAGGCTCCAGAAGAACGAAAAGAGACGCCTTTCGTAATACGTAATGAGAGTAACTTTCACTTGATTGTTTCACTTTGAGGAAGCCGTTTGTTTTTGTCGGCCATTTTCATTTCACCGTAAATCTACACTGAAAATATAAATTTGTTCAAATCAATACAACTGCATGTTTTAACACAAAATTTTTTATTAAGAACACATTTTGATATTTTTGTGTTAAAACATGCAGTTGTATTGATTACAGTGAAATGAAAATGGCTGACCAAAACAGGCAGCTTCCTCAAAGTGAAATAAACAAGGGGAGGTTACTTTTATTTATGTAGCTAATGTTCAGATTACCTGCTTTTGACTAACTTTTAGACTCTGTATCCAAAAATTAACCTAGTTTTTTTTCTCTATTCCATCAAATTTTTAAGTAACAGGATAGGTTCACTTGGTCCAAAAACCATTAACTCTTAACATCCTGTTCAGAATTTTCCAAGTCCAGATCCTCATTCCTATAAGGATTTATCTAAAAATGGCCTTTTCATTTAAAGTTATCCAAGATATTTCCCTTAAATCAAAGACTTCTAAATATGTTTAATATTACATTTAAACAAAGGCTATTGTTTGGGGCAGATTAGGAAATGTGACGTGGAATGAGGCGGTATAGGACGTTAAAAGTTAAAATAATGCATGTAACATATTTGAGCTTATTTTATAGAATGTTTTTAAAATTTTCAATGAAAATAATACAAAATTGTTTAACTATAATGTTTGTATAAATTCATGTTGTTTAACAAAGGTTATTGTTACTGTAAGTCAAATTGTGTGCAAGTAGCTAAGGTAAAAATTTATTATAGAAGGGAAGAAAAAAAAAAGGGCCGAAATAGACCTTCAAATCAACAATCTCCCGCCGAAGGGGAACCAAAAACAAGCGAGTTCTCCGTCTTCTCACAAGCCAGACCCTCTGTTCGTCAACACATTCCTCGACTAGTAGCTGGAAAATCCGTCGTCGTAGTCGAAATAATCTTTAGCAGTTCAAAATCACATTTCCTATTTAGTTTTGTTTCTGTTCGACTAAAATCCATTTCTTTACTGAAAAGCGCTTCATCGTCGGCTGCTTCTGCTGACCACTGACTACCCAGCGCTCGACTCACTTGTTAATTTATGTGCATATTAGCCAAACATCCGGGCACATTAGTCAAACCTCGCGAATCAACATTTTTTTTTAAATAAGTTTTAATTACTGTTAGGTAACCCAATGAGTTGCTAAAGAGTTGCTCCCCTTTCATCACCCTGTATATATATATATATATATATATATATATATATATATATATATATATATATATATATATATATATATATAGATGAGAGGTATCCAAAACTTGGTATAAGGGATGATTCTATATATGATTTCTAAGATACACTGTATTATTATTGTATGATCCAGTATGTATAAATACAGTGAATCTTTAAATCACTAAAGAGAGCTCAATATATAATAAACTTTTTAGATTATATACAGAGCAATATTTATAATAGAAAGGAAGGAAAATAAATTTATTATGGAATTACGGTGTCAAGTTTTTAACCCCCAACCACACCTCCCCTACTGACGACCTTCCGTTTTCAGCATTTTGAGAATTTCCATCATTGGAGTAAGAACTATATCCAAGTCCTGAAGATGGTCTAATAAGAGACCGAAACGTTGCATCGTCGACAATAAACATCAAGTTTCCATAACATCCCGTGTTTGTCTACTTTTCTCCACACACACATATATATATATATATATATATATATATATATATATATATATATATATATATATATATATATGATAGAGAGAGATTGACAGATGGATGAAAATTATAATGCCTATATATTTAACTAATGTAAATAAAGAAAATGTTGAAAAAATGTTTTTTTAAATTAAATGTACTTACCATTGAAGGTTGTAGAAAAATGAAGTACAAGAAAAAAAAATGTTTTAATTTGACCCTTTCCTCTGGCTAAGAAAATTAATTTTTTTTCAACACTTTATTTTATTTACATTTGTTAAATATATAGGCATTATAATAGTAGGTATGTTTTATGTCTAGGTTCTGTGGTTGTCTTTTTTAGATATTGTGTTCAGAGCTCGGACATTGGTAGTGGATATAACTTGTTTGTCTTCTCTGGGTGTGATGCGGTTTGTGTGTGGGGGGGGAGGGGGTGATGTGGTTTATGTGTAGGATGTTTGATTTCTTTACAATCCATTACATTTTGTAATTACCAATCATCTTTTCTTTTTCCTTATGAAACTGTCAAATTTCTCCCAAACACCCTGTGTATATATATATATATATATATATATATATATATATATATATATATATATATATATGAAGAATAGATAGATAGATGGATGGATCATATATATAATATGTTCGGTTGGTTGGTATTTAACAGCATATGAACATTTGTTAGTTATTTAATACCAAATCTACAGTGTGTCCACAAAGTCTGGGTACATGGAGATTTCACTATTGTATTTATTGATGTGATTTTTCCGAGAAGGCAGATCTGGTAATTTAGCAGTAAATAAAATCATAACATAAACAATTAAATATAAGAAATAATAATTTTCTTTTTTTTTTACTTTTGTTTAAATTAAATAAAAAAATGTGTTAATCCCCACGTACCCAGACGTTGTGTAGTCGGATTTTTTTTTGTATATGATTTGTTTAACTTCATGTGCATTATTTTATTTAACAAAATTCTTTTTTTAGAAAATTCTTTTTAAATTAAATTTAAAAAAATTTTTTTTTTTTTTTTAAACCAAATTCTTTTTAAATTAAATTTTTTTTTTTTTTTTTTTTTTTTTTTAAACCAAATTCTTTTTAAAATTAAATCTTTTTTCATTTTTTTTTTTTTTTTTTTTAAAACCAAATTCTTTTTAAAATTAAATCTTTTTTCATTTTTTTTTTAAACCAAATTCTTTTTAAAATTAAATTTTTTAATTTTTTTTTAAAACCAAATTCCTTTTTTTTTTTATCAAAAATTTTTTATTCTTTAACTCATTTAAAAAGATAAAAAAAGAAAAAAAAAAATTCAAATTCTTTCTTTTTCTTGAGAATTAATAAATTGGTAGAAATAATTTCCATTAACTTCATGTGTATAAATTAACTGGTAGAAATAATTTTCATGTTCGATTTTCAAAAACTTGATGTGTATTGATAAACTGATAGAAATAACTTGCATTAACTTGCAAACAGATCTATTTGACCCATAGATAAGACCCTGACAGGTAGTGCCACTCCGAGTCAGAGTGGATCTTGGACTACAGGCAATGAAGGGGAACTCCACACTCCACAGAGCTCCAGAGTTGGAACCTCACCACTAGTTGCAGATTAGTGTCATACCCAGGATAATATACCAGAAAAAAAAAAAAAAAGCTGTTTAAATATCTACTTGACCTATAGACTGGGCCCTAACATGTACTACCACTCAACACTTGATGCAGTTTAGTGTCATACTTAGGATAATATAAATATACTTTTATTTCTAAACTCTGATGGCATGAAACAAAAAAAAAAAAAAAAACAACAAATAACTGATAGAAATAACTTGCATTAACTTACAAACAGATCTATTTGACCCATAAATGAGACCCTGACAGGTACTGCCACTCCGAGTCAGAGTGAATCTTGGACTACAGGCAATGAAGGGGAACTCCACACTCCCCAGAAACTTTGGGAGAAATAAGAGGAAATTAATTCGACAGTAAGTGGAGAAAGGTAGACAAACACGGGATGTTGTATAAAATAGATGTTTATTGTAGGTAGTGATGTCGACGTTGTAACGTTTCGGTCTGTTAGACCTTCTTCAGGGCATAGAATTGAGTTCTTGGTTCAATGGTAAACATTTCATACAGTATGAAAATGTTCACCATTGAAGCAAGAACTCAATTCTATGTCCTGAAGAAGATCTAACAGACAGAAACGTTACAACATCGTCATCATTTCTATTTCTATTTAGGAGGAGAGGGATGAGGAGCACTCAATGTAGTTTTTATTAACAAGATAGAGCAAAATTTTAATTTAAAGAATGAAACAAATATTAGAGATCAATAACATCAAGTAATTATTTGTTAAAGCCGGTTTTCTTAAAACCAGTTTGCAAATTAACCACACCATATATTATGTTGTATAGTATATATTATCTTAGTGATATATAAGACACATTGCAGGATTTTCAACATACTAATTAATAACATGGGCTGTTTAAGGCAAATTCAAATTTATTTAATGATAAAATCATTCTACTTATTCAGAAAGAAATGATATTTGCTGTGATATATATTTACCAACCCCTCCGCACGAGCAGGATGTGACACAAGGTCAATTTCTTAAGCGGAGTTCAACAGGTTTGAATTCAGAGTTTTCCTTCTCCTAGACCGGTTGCCTAACCAAGGTTAAAGAGCCCAGTCTGCCCTGCTATTTATACATAGCTTGAGGGAGAATTGGATTCATACCTTTCCCAAGGGTATTAGAGCTAAGTGAAATGCAAGTCCACTTCCTACGACTCTAACCATTAAACCACACGCCTCCATAAAAGTAATATATGAAGCAAATCTAATCACAGAGATATTTATGTTTGTGTAGCTATCGATTAGTTGTCTGCACAAAAATCTTTTTAAAAACTAAAAAAAAAAATTGAGGATTTCTATTTCTATTTAGGAGGAGACGGATGAGGAGCACTCAATGTAGTTTTTACTAACAAGATAGAGCAAAATTGTAAGGACCTAAGGAGTCAAAAAACTACTTAGGTTTCACCTAATGGGTCATCAGGATAATTCTGAATATATAAGAAAAATTGAAAATAAAATATGGTTAATTGATCTATTTGACCATAGATGGAGCCCTGACAGGTACTATCAACACTTGATTCTGTTTAGTGTCATACCCAGGATAATATATATATATATATATATATAAATAAATAGTAAGTTCAGTTGGGGGGGCAGTGGCCTATTGTCAGTATCAGCCAGACAGCGAGGGAATCTATCCCCTTTTTGCTAACACTAGACCAGGGAGATTGATATTGCTGGGGTGGAGCTCCACACCTACCGTCAACTCCCCACTTTACTGCACAAATCAGATTTTATATATATTTGGGGAGGAGTGGCCTATTGTCAGTATCAGCCGGACAGCGAGGGAGTCTATCCCCTTTTCGCTAACACTAGACCAGGTGGATCTCCATACCTACCGTCAACTTCCCACTTTACTGCACAGATCAGATTTATTATATATATATATATATATATATATATATATATATATAAAAGTAGTAAGTTAAGTTGGGGGGTGGCCTATTGTCAGTATCAGCCAGACAGCGAGGGAGTCTATCCCCTTTTCGCTAACACTAGACCAGGTGGATCTCACACCTACGTCAGCTCCCACTTTACCGCACAGTTCAGATTACCTAATCTATGCTACTCATGCGCAGAGTTGGCACGACCGGTATCGAACCAAAAACATTGAAATAAGAAAAATTGAAAATAAAAAGAAGCTAATGTTAATAAGAAAAGGAATAAAAAATAAAATAATTGAAAATCCTTTGAAAAAAGTTGGGGGGGGAGTGGCCTATTGTCAGTATTAGCCAGACAGTGAGGGAATCTATCCCCTTTTCGCTAACACTTGAAAAAGTCGTCCATAAAAAAAAAACGGTTGAATGAAAATAAAAATAAAAAGTCTTAAGTAAAACGGCTGGAGAAAATGAGTCCATCTAAATTTATTGAGTCGCCTTTGATTTGGATTTTCCTTTTGCCGTTTTTTTATCTCGTTTCTTCAAGCCGTCCATGTTGCCCTTCAAGACGCTCGTATAGGCCTGAAAAAATAAAGAAGAGAAGAGAGAGAGAATGAGAATGAACAAGTAAAAACCATTACAAAATAAAATTCATGTATATCAAAATAATTTTGAGACTATCTTCTATCTATCTATTCTATATATAAAGGAATTTGCATTCATTTTTGTCCGGAGGAAACTTTAAAAATAAAACAATTAACGACAAAGTAAATATATATACACATTAAATATCACCAGTGCAGGGTTTTTGAGCAAAAATTGAAAAATTTGATTTAAATTCATGAAGATATCGAAAAAATAAAATTTAAATGATAACAACATGGAATTTTTTCCATTTAATATTGTAGACATAAATTTCTATTTTCAGAGTGACTGGATCAACACGTCTTTTTTTTACGTAGGGATTTTAATGGGACATCCAGCGGGGATCCAACTCACAATTCAGTAATAATGGATCTGCGAGACTAACTTTAAAAACAAATCCCCCCTCTACCCAGGCGACGCTGGGTAGCCACTTCTAGTATATATATATATATATATATATATATATATAAAGGGCAGTTGTGTATATGTGTATGTCCGGAGGAAACTTCGAAAATAAAAACAATTAACAACAAAGTAAATATATTCCAACCTTAAGCATCACAGATCGCCACCCACTGCCAATAGGTAGACCCCATTGGGGAGTCTTACCCCTGGAGAGGTGCTGTCGGTGTATTCAAATGCCCCAGCCGACAGGATGGACATGTCCTTTATATTATAATTACAAATAAATAAGGGGAAGTACTCTACAATCAGCATTTATTAGTTATCTCCTCCAAGATCTAGCAATTGTTAATTACACAGTTCACCTTGTATCTTTGCTTAGTAAACCTTTTTCCTTATCCTTAATACTTGTTGTGTTTCTTCCTATTATTTCTCTGTTAAATCTTAACGTCCTATACTGCCTCATTCCACCCGGCCAGAAGTCACATTTGTTTTCCTAATCCATCCAATAGACTTTGTTTAAATGTAATATTAAACATATTCAGAAGTCTTTGAGTTTGAGTTTTGTTTAACGGCATATCAACTTCTGTGGGTCATTTAATGCAGTAAAGGTTATTTTGGATTTCAGTCTTTAAAGTAGTGGTTTTATGGTGATAATCGGTTATGTTTTGTTATATCTTGTTAAAAGGTTGTTTTTTTCTTTTTTTTTTTTTAGAAATTTAAAATGTCTTCAGGGTTTGTATTCTAAAGATGTCCCTCCAGTTTCTTGTTTGATAATATTTGGTGCGGGTGTGTTTGAGGCCGTTACAATTTAGGAGGATATGTTTGATTTGCATATTGGGCACACTGGGGCGTCCTCAGCTTTTTAAGGTGAGAATGAGAAGTCTTGATTTAAGGAAATAACAGGTAACTTTAAATGAAAGGGCCATTTTTAGCCATTTTTTGATAAATCCTTATAGGAATGGGGTCTGGACTTGTTTTAAATGTAATATTAAACATATTTAGAAGTCTTTGATTTAAGGGAAATAACCAGGTAAATTTAATTAAGAGGGCCATATTTTTGATAATCTTATAGGAATGGGGCTCTGGAAGTTTTTTCTTTGTTTAAATGTAATATTAAAACATATTTAGAAAGTCTTTAATTTAAGGGAAATAACAGGTAAACTTTAAATGAAAAGCCATTTTTAGCCATTTTTGATAATCTTATAGGAATGAGGCTCTGGACTTTGTTTAAATGTAATATTAAATATTTAGAATCTTTTGATTTTAAGGAAATACAGGTAACTTTAAATTAACAGGCCATTTTTTGATAAATCCTTAGAGGAATGGGGGCTCTGGACTTAGAAAATTATCAACAGGATGTTAAGAGTTAACAAAATAACTTAAATTACAACAATAATATAGATACAACACTCACACATTTGGAACTTGTTACGTCTCTCTGATTAACCTGAAATACAAAGAGATTTTATATTAAGAATCTATCAATAAAACTGACTTACAGAAAATACAAAACAAAAAATACACAGTCCTTTAACAATTTTGCTTGCATAAAGATTTCAAGCACATGGAAAATTATGTGGTTAAAATAATATGAACAAATATGAATATCTTAGTGTTCTCAAGGTTTCATATGAATACATTAATTTTCATTTTTGAGTGTAAATTCTCATTCTCACATATACATAAGATACATTCTCATCTTTGGTGTAAATACAGCATTCTCTTCTCGGGGTGTTAAATACAATAATTCCATTGTCGGGTGTAAAATCAATAATTCCCATTCTCGAGAGTGTAAATACAATAATTCCCATTGTCGGTGTAATACAAATAATTCCCATTGTCGGGTGTGAATACAATAATTCCCCATTGTCGGGTGTAAATACAATAATTCCCATTGTCGGGTGTAATACATAATTCCATTGTCGGTGTAATACAATAATCCCGTTTGTCGGGTGTAAATACAATAATTCCCATTGTCGGTGTAAAATACAGCAATTCCATGTGTCGGGTGTAAATACAGCAATTCCCATTCTCGGGTGTAATACAGCAATTCCCATTCCTCGGGTGTAAATACAGCAATTGTCCATTCTCGGTGTAAATACAGCCAATTTTTGAACATTTGCATTTTGAATATCTTATTATAATGGATTGTGTGTTTTTCTGTCTGTAACAGAAACTATATTCCTACTCAAGCAACAATTCCTCTTAGTTTATTGACATCAACATTCTCCATGATTTATTTTTATCTAAACCTCAATTATCAATAAAATTGTCCTACATTATTAATACTTGTTAACTATGTCTACATACTACAGCATGCAATTATATTTATATATAGCACACAAAATAGCGGTTTACAGTGGAACGGGAAAGGCTAATTTGCATAATTATATTAAAATCGAATTTAATAAATATGTGCTTAGTATTATGATTTCTAACTGTTTGGTTTTATCTTAATGAATATAGCAAAAATCTGCTATTCAGAAATCTTAAATGAAAATCCATTAACAAGATAATACTGTCATTTTATTCTTACTTCTCTTTTTAACTAAATACTTAAATTAAGAAAAAAATAACAATGAAAGACGAGATGATGGAAGAAGTAAGTTTCAGTTGTTCCATTTGTTTATATCTCCCTCTTTTCAAATCTTTTATTTATACCCCCTTCTATTCAAATCTTTTTATCTGTATTCTTATTTTAGTTTCATTAGCCTTTCTAATTTATTACAGATATTTTATTACATAAAACTTAATACCTGCAGCCCGGAGGGTGCATATATTTGCTAGTATAAATAATATATAAAAAAAAAATCGGTAATCTGAACGTTAGCTACATAAGTGAGAGTAATCTCCCTTGTTTCTTTCACTTTGAGGAATCCTCATTTTGGTCGGCTATTTTCATTTCACTGTAAATTACACTGAAAATACGATTGTTTCGAATCAATACACTGCATGTTTTAACACAAATATCATAAAACATTGTTCTTTAATTGTGCTTTGAGCATTATTTGAATAAAACTTAATTGTTTATTAAGAACACAGTTTTATGATATTTTCGTGTTAAACATTCAGTTTTGTATTGGATTCAAACAAATTCGTATTTTCAGGTAGATTTACAGTGAAATGAAATAGACGACAAAATGAGGATTCCTCAAGTGAAAGAACAAGGGGAGATTACCTCTCAACTTTATGTAGCTAACGTTCAGAATTACGATTTTTTTTTTTTTATATATTACTTTATACTGGATAATAGTATGCACCCTCCGGGTGCAGGTATTTAAGTTTTAATGTATAAAATATGTATTAAATTAGAAAGCTAATGAACTAAATAAGAATACAGATAAAAAGATTTGAAATAGAGGGGGTATAATAAAAGATTTGAAATAGAGGAGTATAATAAAAAATTGGAACAACTGAAACTTACTCTCCATCACTCTCGTGCTTTCATTGTTATTTTTTCTATTTAGTATTTAGTTAAAAAGAGGAAGTAAAGAATAAAATGAACATGTTATTTATCTGTTAATGGATTTCATTAAGATTCATTGAAGAGATTTTTGCTTATATTCATTAGATAAATACCAAACAGTTAGAAATCAAGTAATACTAAGCACATAGTTTATTAATTCGATTTTTTATATTAATATGCAAGATTAGTGCCTTCCGTTCACCACTGTACCGCTTTTTGTTGTATATATAATATAATTGCATGCTGTCAAGTATGTAGACATAGTTAACAGTATTAATAATGAAGACAATTTTATTGAATAATTGAGGTTTAGATAAAATAAAAATCATGGAGAATGTGAATGTCGAATATAAGAGAACGTTGGTGACTTGAGTAGGAATTAGTTTCGGTTACAGACAGAAAAACACAACAACTCCATTATAATAGATATTTCAAATGCAAATGTTTCAAAATTGCTGTATTTTACACCCCGAGAATGGGAATTGCTGTTAATTTACACCGCGAGAATGGGGAATTGCTGTATTTACACCGGAATGGGAATGTGCTGTATTTACACCGATTGAGCGCGATATGGGAATTGCTGTATTTACACCCGACATGGGAATTATTGTATTTACCACAGACAATGGGAATTATTGTTATTTACACCGACAATGGGAATTATTTGTTTTCACCGAATGGGAATTATTGTATTTACACCCGACAATGGGAATTATTGTATTTACGCCCCGACAATGGGAATTATTGTAATTTACACCGACAATGGGATTATTGTATTTACACTCGAGAATGGGAATTATGTATTTACACGACAATGGAAATATTGTATTTACACCCGAGAAATGAGAATTGAGGAGAGGCAAAGAATGAGAATGTACTTATGTATATGTGAATGAGAATTTAACTCAAAAATGATAAATTAATGTTTCATATGAAACTTGAGAACCACTAGATATCATATTTGTTCATATTATTTTAAACCACATAATTTCCATGTGCTTGAAATCTTTATGCAGCACAATTGTTAAAGGACTGTCTGTTTTTTTGTTTGTATTTTTCTGTAAGTCCAGTTTTATTGATAGATTCCTTTTAATATAGAAATCTCGTTTGTATTTCAGGTTTAATAGAGGGAGACGTTAACAAGTTCCAAATGGTGTAGTGTTGTATCTTAATTATTGTTGTTAATTTAAGTATTTGTTAAACTTTAACATCCTGTTGAAATGTCTAAGTCCAGAGCGCCATATCCTTAAGGATTTATCAAAAATGGCCTTTTAATTTAAGTTACCTGTTATTTCCCTTAAATCAAAGACTTTCTAAATATGTTAAATTACATTAAACAAAGTCCAGAGCCTCAATTCATATAAGGATTTTATCAAAAATGGCTAAAATGGCCTTTCATTTAAAGTTACCTGTTATTTCCTTAATTAAAAGATTCTAAAGTATGTTAAATACATTTAACAAAAGTCGCAGAGCCCCCATTCCTAATGAGGAGGATTTACAAAAAATGGCCTTTAATTAAGTTACCTGTTATTTCCCTTAAATTAAAGACTTCTAAATTGTCTTAATATTACATTTAAACAAAGTCCAGAGCTTCATGTCCTATTAAGGATGTTATCAAAAAATGCTAAAAATGGCCCTTTCATTTAAAGTTACCTGTTAATTTCCATTAATCAAAAGACTCTCATTCTCACCTTTTAAAAGGCTGAGGACGCCCCAGTGTGCCCAATATGCAAATCAACATAGTCCTCCTAAATTGTAACGCCTCAACACACCCGCACCCAATATTATCAAACAAGCAAACTGGAGGGGACATCTTTAGGAATACAAACCTGAAGACATTTAAATTTTCTAAAAAAAGAACCTTTTCAACAGATATAACAAAACATAACCGATACTCCTAAAACCACTACTTTTAAGACTGAAACCAAAAAAACCTTTACTGGCATAAATGACCCACAGAGGTTGATTGTGCCCGTTAAACCAAATCCTCAAACTCAAAGACTTCTGAATATGTTTATATACATTAACAAAGCTATTGTTTGGGTGGATGTAGAACAAAGTTGTGACTTCTTGGCCGGGTGGAATGATGCGGTATAGGCTTTAAGATTTAACAGGAAATAATAGGAAGAAACACAACAGTATTAAGGATAGAGGAAAAAGGTTACTAAGCAAAAGATAGCAAGGGTGAACTTGTTAATTAACAATTGCTAGTGAATTAACACATCCCATGAGATCTTGGAGAGATAACTAAAAATGCTGATTGTAGAGTACTTCCCTTATTTTATTTGTAATTATATATATACAGAAAGCATGTCCATCCTGTCGGCTGGGGCATCTGAATACACCGAATGCATCTTCCAGGGGGGTAAGACTCCCCATGGTGCTACTATTGGCCGTGTCGGTGGCGACCTTGTATGCTTAAGGTTGGAAATTAATTTACTTTGTTGTTAATTGTTTTGTATTTCGAAGATTTCCTCCGGCACGACACATATACACCAACTGCCCGTTTATATATATATATATATAGTATATAGTATATACACACTAGAAGTGGTACCCAGCCGTCGCCCTGGGTATGAGGGGGATTTGTTTTTAAAGTTAGTCTCGGCAGATCCATATATTTACTTGAATTGGAGGTTGGATCCCCGCGGATGTCCCATTAAAACCCATACGTTAAAAAAAGACTTGCTGTTGATCCAGTCACTCTGAAAATAGAAATTTATGTCTACAATATTAAAATGGAAAAAATTCCATGTTGTTATTATTTAAATTTTATTTTTTCGATATCTTCATGAATTTAAATCAAATTTTTCAATTTTTGCTCAAAAACCCTGCCACTGGTGATATTTAATGTGTATATATATTTACTTTGTCGGTTAATTGTTTTATTTTTAAAAGTTTCCTCTGACAAAAATGAAATGCAATTCTTCATATATAGAATAAATAAACTAGATAGATAGAAGATAGTCTCAGAATTATTTTGATTTATACATGAATTTTATTTGTAATGGTTTGTTTATTGTTCATTCTCATTTCTCTCTCTTCTCTTCTTATTTTTTTCAAGGCCTGAGTACGAGCGTGTTAAAGGGGCAATTCAATGGACGGCTTGATTATGAAACGAGATAAAATAATCGCAAAAGGAAAATCCAAATCAAAGGCGACTCATAAATTTGAATGGACTCATTTTCCAGGTTTATTGACTATTTTTATTTTCATTCAACTCGTAATGCCGACTTTTTCATAGTGTTTAGCGAAAAGGGATAGATTCCCTCACTGTCTGGCTAAATACTGACAATAGGCCACTCCCCTCCAACTTTTTCCAAAGGATTTTCAATTATTTGATGTTTTTATTCCTTTCTTATTAACATAGCTTCTTTTTATTTTCAATTTTCTTTAAATGCAATGTTTCTGGCTTCGATACGCGGTCGTGCCACTCTGCCGCATGAGTAGCATAGATTAGGTAATCTGAACTGTGCGGTAAAGTGGGAAGTTGACGGTAGGTGGTGGAAGATCACTGGTCTAGTGTTAGCGAAAAGGGGATAGACTCCTCGCTGTCCGCTGATACTGACAATAGGCCCACTCCTCCCCAAATATATTATTAAAATCTGATTTGTGCAGTAAAGTGGGGGAGTGACGTGGTGTGGAGCTCCACCCCAGCATATCAATCTCCCTGGTCTAGTAGTTACAAAAAGGCGGATAGATTCCCTCGCTGTCTGGCTGCATACTGACAATAGGCCACTGCCCCACCAACTTAACTTTACTATTTATTTTTATAATATATATATATATATATCATATATATATTATCCTGGTATGACACTAAACAGAATCAAGTGTTGTAGTACCTGTCAGGCTCCATCTATGGAATAGATCAATTAACCATATTTATATTTTCAATTTTTCTTATATATTCAGAATTATCCTGATGGCCCATTGGTGAAACCTAAGTAGTTTTTTGACTCCTTAGGTCCTTACAATTTTGCCTCCTATCTTCGTTAGTAAAACTACATTGAGTGCTCCTCATCCGTCTCCTCTCTAAATAGAAATAGAAAATCCTCATTTTTTTTTTTTAGTTTTTAAAAAAGTTTTTGTGGCAGACAACTAATCCGATAGCTACACAAACCATAATATCTCTGTGAATTAGATTGCTTCCTATATTACTTTTATGGAGGCGTGTGTGTTAATGGTTAGAGTGAAGGAAGTGGACTTTGCATTTCCACTTAGCTCTAATACCCTTGGGAAAAGGTATGAATCAATTCTCCCTCAAGCTATGTGATAAAATAGCAGAGGTCAGACTGGCTCTATTAACCTTGTGTAGGCAACCGGTCCTAGGAGAAGGAAACTCTGAATTAAACCTGTTGAACCTCCGCTTAAGAATTGACCTTGTGTCACATCCTGCTCATGCGAGGGGTTTGGTAAATAATATCACAGAAATATCATTTTCTTCTGAATAAGTTAGAAGATTTTATATTAAATAAATTTGAATTTGCCTTAAACAGCCCATGTTATAATTAGTATGTTTATAAATCCTGCAATGTGTCTTATATATCACTAAGATAATAATACTATACAACATAATACTATGGTGTGGTTAATTTGCAAAACTGGGTTAAGAAAACCGGCACTTTTAACAAATAATTATTGATGTTATTGATCTTAATATTTGTTATCATTCTTTAAATTAAATCAATCCAATGAATGATTGGTTAAATTGCCAAGGACGTGGCTCAGTTTTCATTGAAATTGTTCATTTTTATTTATTTATTTTTTTTAACTCTATAAAAAAAAAAAAAATAAATATGAGGATTTGCTTACTTATGATTACAAACCTCTCTGACATTTGAATTTTTAAACTCCCACCCTCTCAGGCAATGTCTTTCAAAATTAATTTTTTACGACGCCCGGGGGTGTTTCTGTTGCTAGTTCCTATAAGGAATTTATAAAAAAATGCCTTTTCCATTTAAGATACCTGAAAGTTATTTCCTTGAATTAAAGACTTCGGAAATATGTTTTAATATTACATTAAACAAAGGCTATGTTTGGGGCGGATAGGAAAATGAATGTGACTTCTGGCTGGGCGAATGGGGTGCGTATGAGATGTTAGAGAGTTATGTAGTTAGGGCCAGTTTTAGCTCGGTCGGTAGAGGTTCTGTTAGGAAATTCACAAGGTCTTGGTTGTTACCTCGCTAGAACTCAGCATATGAGTAGCACAGGGATCTGTTGTGGTAATGAGGAGCTGAATGGTAGGTCTGGCGCTCTACCTCAATGCTAAAAAATCTCTTGGTGTAGGCACTAGTTGAAAAGGGATAGACTCCTCGCTGATTTGGCTTTGTTACCGACTTTAGACGACGCCCGACGACTTTACCTTACTTTGATTGTGAGGTAGTGATGACATGTTGTAACGTTTCGTCTGTAGATCTTCTATCAGCGACTAGAATTGATTCTTGCTTCATAGTGAACATTCCATACTGTATGAAATTGTTCACCATTGAACCAAGAACTCAATTCTATGCCCTGAGAAGGTCTAACAGACGAAGAAACATTACAACGTTGAACATCACTACCTGACAAAATAATCTATTTTTATACAACCATCCCGTGTTTGTCTGCCATTTGCTCCACTTACTGTCGGTTATTTCCTCTATATTTTCTCCCAAAGTTTTGGGGAGTGTGGAGTTTCCCCTGTCATTGTGTAGTCAAGATATCACTCTGACTCGAGTGGCAGTCCTGTCAGGGTCTCATTTATGGGGTCAAATAGATCTGTTTGTAAGTTAATGCAAGTTATTTCTATCAGTCTTGTGGTTTTTTTTTTTTGTTTGTTTCATGCCATCAGAGTTTAGAAATAAAAGTATAGTTTCATATTATCCTAAGTATGACACTAAACTGCAATTCAAGTGTTGAGTGGTAGTAACATGTTAGGGCCCAGTCTATAGGGTAAGTAGATATTTAAACATAGCTTCTTTTCTTTTTTTCTTTCTGGTATAATTATCCTGGGTATGACACTACATCGCAACTAGTGGTGAGGTTCCAACTCTTAGAGCTCTGTGAGTGTGCTAGGAGTTCCCTTCATTGCCTGTAGTCCAAGATCCACTCTGACTCAGGAGTGGCACTACCTGTCAGGTCTATCTATGGGTCAAATAGATCTGTTATGCAAGTTAATGCAGTATTTCCTATCAGTTTTCAATACACATCAAGTTTTCTGAGAATCGAACATGAAAATAGTCTACCATGTTATTTATACACATGAAGTTAAGAAAATTATTTCTACCAATTATTAATTCTCAAGAAAAAAGAAAAAGAAAATTTGAATTTTTTTTTTTTTTTTTATCTTTAAATACGTTTAAAAATAAAAATTTTGATAAAAAAAAATAAAAAAAAGGAATTTGTGTTTAAAAAAATTGAAAAAAAGATATTTATTAAAAAGAATTGGTTAACAAAAAAAATGAAAAAGATTTAATTTTAAAAAGAATTTGGTTTAAAAAAAAAATGAAAAAGATTTAATTTTAAAAAGAATTTGGTTAAAAAAAAAATGAAAAAAGATTTAATTTAAAAAGAAAGAAAAAAAGATTTAATTTATAAAAGGAATTTTGGTTTAGAAAAAAAAAAATTAAAAAAAAATTTAATTGTAAAAGAATTTTCTAAAAAAAAAAAAAGAATTTTGTAAATAAAATAATGCACATGATGTTAAACAAATCATATACAAAAAAACAATCACCGACTACACAACGGTCTGGGTACGTGGGGATTAACACATTTTTTTATTTAATTTTAAACAAAAGTAAAAAAAAAGAATTATTATTTTCTTATATTTAACTGTGTTGTATGTATGATTTTATTTACTGCTAAATTACCAGATCTGCCTTCTCGGAAAATCACATCAATAAATACAATAGTGAAATCTCCATGTACCCTGACTTTGTGGACACACTGTAGATTTGGTATTATATAACTAACAAATGTTCATATGCTGTTAAATTACCAACCAAACCGAACAATATTATATATTATGATCCATCCATCTAATCTAATCATTCTTCATATATATATATTATATATATATATTTATTATACACACACACACAACACACAGGCGTGTGTTTGGGAGAAAATTTGACAGTTTCATAAGGAAAAGAAAGGAGGAATGATGGGGAAGGGGAGTGGCAGAAGTATTGTAAGTGTACAAAATGTAATGGATTTGGTAAAGAAATCAAAACATCCACACTAAACCGAAATCACCCTCCCCCCCCCCACCACACAAACCGCATCACACCCAGAGAAGACAAACAAGGTTACCCATTCCAATACCAACGTCCGAGCTCTGAACACAATATCAATAAAGACAACACAGAACCTATGACATAAAACATATTAACTTTATAATGCCTATATATTTAACAAATCTTTTTATAATGGAGATTATGTTTTGTTTTGTCTGTAACTGAACTATATCATTACTCAAGTCACTATCCATTTAGTTATTATATATCACATTCTCCATGAAATCATTTTTATTTAAGCTCAATTATTGATAAAATTGTTTTCATTATTAATTACTGATGACCTAATCTACGTACTATACATACATTGTATTTAATATGTCAACAAATAGCGGTTTACCAGTGTGAACGGCAAGCCTAATTTGCATATTGATATTAAAATTTGAATTTAATTTTAGTGCTTGGTATTGTTGATTTCTAATTATTTGATTTTATCTTACATGAATATTGAGCAATAAATCTTGAGATAAATCTAAAAGAAATCAATTAACAAAAGAAATAACTATAATTTATTCTTTACTTCCAATTTAACTAAATATGTTTAATTAGAAAAGTTTAGCAAGGAAAGACGGAGTGATGGAAGAGGAAGTTACAGCTGTTATATTTCGATTAACCCTCCTCTGTTTCAAATCATTTTATCTGTATTCTTATTCCAGTTTCTTTAAGACTTTCTATTTAATATATATTTTATGACATTAATACTTGGCACCCGGAGGGTGCATTATATTTGCTAGTGTAAATAATAAATAAATGTTGAAAAAAAAATTTAATTTTCTTAGCCAGAGGAAAGTGTAAATAAACATTTTTTTTTCTTGTTACTTCATTTTCTCTACAACCTTCAATGGTAAGTACATTTAATTTAAAAAAAACTTTTTTCAAAACACTTTCTTTATATTTACATTAGTTAATAATAAGGCATTATAATTTTCATCCATCTTGTCAATCTCTTTCTATCATAATTATTATATATATTATATATAATAATTATTATATATAGTAGTTATATTATATATATATAATATAATATATATATTATATGTGTTGTGGTGTGTGGAGAAAAGAGACCAAACACGGATGTTATGGGAACTTGATGTTTATTTGTCGACGATGCACACGTTTCGGTCTCTTATTAGACCATCTCAGGACTTGGATATAAGTTTCTTACTCCAATGATGGAAATTCTCAAAATGCTGAAAACGGAAGGTCGTCAGTTAGGGGGGGTGTTGGTTGGGGGTGGTGTTATATATATTAGAAAGGAAGGAAACTTGACACCCGTAATTCCATAATAAATTTATTTTTCCTTCCTTTCTATTATAAATATTGCTCTGGTATATAATCTAAAAATTTTTTAACATTGAGCTCTCTCTTAGTGATTAAAGATTCACTGTATTTATACATACTGGATCATAAAATAATACAGTGTTATCTTAGAAATTCAATATAGAAATTCATCCCTTACTACCAAGTTTGGATACCTCTCATCATATATATTATATATATATATATATATATATATATATATTATATATATATATACAGGGTGAATGAAAGGGAGCAAAACTCTTTACAACTCATTGGGTTACCTACAGTAATTAAGAACTTATTTAAAAAAAAATGTTGATTCGGAAGGTTCGACTACATGTGCCCGGATTTATGGCTAACTATGCACATAAAATAACAAGTGGAGTCGAGCGCTGGGTAGTCAGAAACGTCAGCAGAAGCAGCCGACAATGAGCGCTTTTCAGTAAAAGAATGGATTTAGTCGGACACAGAAACAAACTAAATAGGAAATGTGATTTTGAAGCTGCTAAGATTATTTCGACTACGACATGACGGATTTTCTCAGCTTACTAGTCGAGGAATGTGTTGACCCAACAGAGGGTCTGGCTTGTGAGAAGACGGAGAACTCGCTTGTTTTTGGTTCCCCTCGGGGGAGATTGTTGATTTGAAGTCTATTTCGGCTCTTTTTTTGTTTTCTTCCCTTCTTAATAAATATTTTACCTTTAGCTACTTGCACACAAATTGACTTTACAGTAACAGATAACTTTGTTAAACAACATGAATTTACAAACATTATACGTTAAACAAGTTTTGTCATTTTTTTCCATTTGAAAATTTAAAACATTCTATAAATAAGCTCAAATATGTTACATGCATTTTTAACTCTTAACGTCCTATACCGCGCCTCATTCCACATCACATTTTCCTAATCTGCCCCAACAATAGCCTTTGTTTAAATGTATATTAAACATATTAGAAGTCTTTGATTAAGGGAAATAATCTTGGATATACTTTAAATGAAAAGGCATTTTTAGATAAATCCTTATAGGAATGAGATCTGACTCTGGAAAATTCTAACGATGATTTAAAGGTTAATGGTTTTTGGGACGCAAGCTGAGACGTTATCACTGTTACTTTAAAAATTTGATGGAATAGAGAAAAAAAACTAGGTTTAATTTTTGATACAGAGCTAAAGTTAGTCAAAGAGAGGTATCTGAACATCGTAGCTACTAAATAAAGTAACCTCCCCTTGTTTATTTCCACTTTGAGGAAGCCGCCTGTTTTGGGTCAGCCATTTTCATTTCCACTAGTAATACAATAGCAGACTGCATGTTTTTTAGACACAAAAATAATCAAAATGTGTTCTTAATAAAAAAATTTTGTTGTATTAAAACATGCAGTTGTATTGTTTGAAAAATTTATATTTTCTAGTGTAGATTTACGGAAAGTTGAAATGGCCGACAAAAACAAACGGCTTCCTCAAGTGAACAATCAAGTGAAATTACTCTCATTACGTAATTTACGAAAACAGGCGTTTTCTCTTTTCGTTTCTTTCTTGGGAGCCTGCCATAGCGGGATCGTCTGTTGCTAGTAGTGGCGGCTGTTGTATTCGACTGGGCGGTTCGCCGTCTCCGTTGGGCGTGGATTGTCGTCGTTGCATACGAACGGCGCCAAACCAACTTGACAAGCGGGATTTTGCTGTCGCCCGTCTTGTTCGAACCCCCCTGGAGAGTGAGACGAGGATCAGCTCGTAGACCACTGACTTGAACATTACTACATATAACATGTGTAAAAGTGAAAAATCATGCTTGAATTAGTATGATACCTAATGAAATATATATTAGTAAATCAATTTTTCCTTAAAATCAGTGCTAATTGTCTTAAGTAGCCTATGTTCAGTTACCCCAAAACAAGTGTCAGATCTAATCCAACAAAATTTGTGTGAATATCCAATGTAATGGTTATATTATTGCCCATTATATATAGATTTTTAAAACATTCGATAAAATATGTGGTAAATCCTTTTTTGGAAAAATTAAGGCCCTAACAAATAAAAACAATTATTATTATTATTTAATATGGTTTGGTTAACTAACTTTAATCAGCTGATATTGACAGACGCCGTTGCATTCATTGCTGAAGGACCTGCAGAGTGAGGAAGCACCAGGGCAACGCAAAGGATTCTTCACTAAGGATCGGGCTCGTGTTTAACACAAAGTTTCTGCTGGACAAGGCGCTCTATGATGAAGCAAGGGTTGGCCACAAAAAATCAGAACAAAACTGTACTGTTTTAGAGAGAAAGTTTTGGAATTCTTGTGGAATTTTTAAGCATTTCAAGTCGTCTCAGCACACACACACACACGTTTTGTATATTATATTATATGATATAATTATGTAAGTAGAAAGAAATAACAAAATACTTTGGATTTAGCATTATAGTCTTATTCAGGAGCTTAGACAAATTGTGTGAGTGAAACTACAACAATAATTTTTTTTTTTTTTTTTTTTTTTTTTTTGCAACATCAAGGATTTCATTTGGGAAAAATTTCCCCAAATATCACCAAGGGACTATAAATGAGAAAAAAAAAAATCTGTTTTTCCAAATGCCTTAAAAGTATAAGAATTCATCATTCGCATCTAGATGAGTCGGAGAGTTACACTATTTGTCTAAGCTCCCTGAAATAACTATAACGCTAAATCTCTAAGTTGTTTGTTGATTTCTTACTTATATATTTGCTCTGTGACTCTACACAATAAGAGCACACATTGGTCCAAACTGCGACAGGTTGTTAAAGAAACATTCTTGTCGTAGGAAGAGATTTTTCTTCTGGTCTTTGATTAATATATTATATATATATATATATTATATATATATATCATCATGCGGCAATATTAGTCTCGAAGACTATGATAAAAGTTTTTGTGTGCGCCCTGAAGTTGCAGTGCGCCCTGTGACTATGAAGTCCTATGTTGAGAAACATTCTCAACCACAGATTTTGCATTTGTAGTGTGCCCTGTAGATGATGATGTTCCGATGCTTGTTGCTGTTGCTTTCCTTATGCGACCTCTTAGCTTCATTGAGTATCAGAGTGACTTCTGACATGTACATCCTCTATGGATATATATATATTAATATATATATACTATATATATATATATGATGGAGTGGAGGATTTAAGTGTATCCGAAAAAATTGTTGGTTGAGATTTTGGAGGAAATTGTAGATAAAGACACAAAAAACAGCATAAAATTTATGGATATTTCACCTCATACGAATGAAACTTCTTCAGCTTTATTGAACACAGGTCATTACATTACATTTGCTTGTGTTGTCTCCCTGATGATGTAGGTATACAGAAATGATAATAAAATCAGAGAATATGTTAACAATAACAATATTTGTTCTATTTATTTTCCCTGGACAGGGAGAATCAGTGGGATGGTTTTTGATTAAGTTCTGGTTTGGATGTTAGATACACCTGTGTCACCTACTTGGTTCTGATGTCGCTCGTCCAGTCCTTTTTTCCGCCCTCCTCTATCTTTCAGAGAGTCCGGTATCGGAATTTGTTAGGGGGAGATAACTCTTCCCTAACAGCCTTTTTATAGTGAAAAGGTGATATGGAGTGAGGGCCTGGACGCACTGATGGGTGGGTTTGTGTGTAGGATTTCTTCTGTAGCATCTAGTTGGTTGAGCTAGAAGAGGGATTTTGATTATTGTCCCACCCGACATGCAAATTTCTCTAATACACACATCTGATATATCCCGCAGCTATGGATAGACTGGGCTTAAACCTTTGGTAAAAACCTGTCTAGGAGAAGGAAGAACGTCGTTAATTCAAACCGTCTTAGAACTTTCGCTTTAAAAATTGACCTTTGTAGTCACATCCTAGTTTTTTTGCGGAGGGATTTGGTAAATATGTATATTACAAAAAAGAAAAAACAGAAAAAAAACAAACAAAAACAAACAACAAAACAGGATTTAAGCATTGAGAATATCCCACAAGGGAATGAAATTATTTAATTCATCTGACCTTGTGAATTGTATATCATAAATCCAGACCTTCATTAGTTATGGAAAAATATACTCCAACATGTCAAAATAACGAAAAAGTTCATCATGTTTTGTTTAAAAATTAGCATTTTCTCATCCCAGTGTATATCAAGGTTGTGTCATTTCTTTTTCAAGATGGAGTAATAGGTATAAGATTACAATTGGTATCACTTTCACCCCAATATATGTCCGATCAGCTTTTCAATTCTCTGATAAGTCCAGCTCTATCTGTTTTATTTTCCTTTCATCTTCACTTATGAGATCTGCTGCTGACTGCAAAATCTACATGAGTTGACAAGTTCTCTTTTTTTTTTAAATATATCATTATTAAAAAAATCTTAATGAATTTCATAAATTTTCTTTTAATTGCAAAACATTAAAAAAAATAAATACAAATAAAGCTAACATGACACAAACAAACTGATCTCCTTGTTTTGTTTTTTGTTTGGTTTCAAATTTTTGTTTTCTTGTGTATAAGTTTGTGATTCAGAATTAATCTGGCTAATGCATTACCATACAGTGTCTGAATCTGACGCTACATGATTAGATGCCATGATTTTATTTTTTAGAGAAAAATATCTATAGGGAAAAATCTGAAGAAATAGGAAAGGAAGGAAATAATCAAAGAACACAGTAATCCACTGAATAAATACAATCCTTTTTTACAGGAGTGTGAATCCTTCCTAGTGAGGACAGGCATTTTTCAAACAATCACTCACAACCAACCAACCAGTACACGCAAACCTCTCAGTTTGTTATCATTGTTGTCAGTTGCATTTTCACAGCAAGATCTATGCTTGAAAAAAAATAGACATAGATGGACATTCCGTCATTTTTTACAGAACAAAATCCTACCAAAAATGTAAACTAAAACTTTATTAGTTTTATTTGTATAATTCGGACCTATTTGTCCTAATCTTCATTGTATCTGTACAACATTTCAGGCCGATGTCCCTCCGTGCCTTCTTTCAGTATTTCAGACTTGGTAACCTTCTATGTTCATAACTGTGAACCTTCTTGTCGTAATTGGAAGCCTTCAAGGAACTTTGAACGCCAACCTTTATTCAGTACCCGGGGTATCTGTCTGCATTCGCTATACCAATAGCTTGACCAGGATGTGTTAAAGCTATGTTGGATTATTATTCTATATTACTAGCTGGCCTCCTGACCAGGATTGAACCTGCAGTCTAGATATACTGTCACTTAGAACTGTTTCTTAACTAACTTATTTAGCCACTACCGCTATGTGCCAATTTGAGATGACTGTCCGCGATTACAAACAAGAAGGTCCCGACTCCAAGGAGTTTCCCAGTCCAACAAGTAGAAATACCCGAAGAAGGCGGAGGCACATCGATGTAGCAGAAGACAATATAAAATGAGGAACATTAGGTCAGAATATATTACAAAATAATGACTAATTATCAAGGTCCTCATCTCAAAAAATTCGAGAAATGTGTGTAGATAACAATAAAGATGAGGACAATAGGTCCAAATATACAATAATACTAATTATCAACCACTTTAAAAATCATAGAAATAGGTAGATAACAAAAAGATGAGGACAAAGTGCCGATAATTACAAATAATACTAATATTCAAGCGCATCTCAAAAATGTTCATGATATGTGTAGATGAGACATAAAGATGAGGACAATACCGAATAATACAAATAAGTACTAATTATCCAGTTCCATCTCAAAAATTCAAGAAATAGTATATAAGTTTATCAATACGGCGTTGCATAAAGTAAAGCGCGCGTTTTAATATATTGTTTAAACTAAAACTGTTGACTACAAATGTATAGCATACGTACTAATGTTAGGATAATAGCCCTTAGACAGGGTTGATAGCCCACTAAATCCATCAAACTAACCATATAGTATAGTGTGTACAGTAAATAACCTACTCGAGTTTCACCCATAAGGATCCCTTCAGGGTTAAATCCACTTGAATTAATCAAGATATTAATTCAGTGGATTTAACCCTGGATAATCCTTATGGTGAACTCGAATAGGCTATTTCTGTGTACTCTATAATAATAAACTCCGTCTACTTACGATATTGAGCACTTTTTATTTTGTTACATACGCTGGATTGTTATTCCGGAGTACACTTAGTCCAACCAAATATTGAGACCAACCGCCAATATTTTTTACCCGTAAGTCTGCTTTTTATAGCTACACAACACACACACACACACACACACACACATATATATATATATATATATATATATATATATATAGAGAGAGTGAGAGAGAGGAAAGAGAGAGAGAGAGGAGAGGGGTCACTTCCGATTCGGTCAGTCGGTTTTAAATAATATTAAGGCATAATGGTATTTAACACTTTGAGTTATTTCCCTTAAACTGCGCCAAGGGAGTTAAGCAAGTTTATTTTTGTGCTCTCTAGGAAAAGAGATTGAAATGCATGTCAATTCGAAAACGTTTAAAGAACGCACTAAACAACATGGCGGCGGAAATACCGCTGAAGATATTCCGAGTGAATAAAAGAAAATCTTGCCAATTTTAGACAAGTTTTATCGCGACTTGGGGTGAAGTTTTGGACCCCTTCTACTTCGTACCCCACAATAGTGAATTAAAATCTAAGGTATCGTTAAAAAAAGAGAGAAAAATACAATACAAAGGAACACGTAGTTGCGAATTTGTTCTTCCTTTCATTTTCACTCCGTGTTTTGCTAAACGATATGTTTTCTATTTTCATTTAAACTAGCAAAATATACGCCGCTCTCCGCCGGGGTTATTATTTAGATTAATGTAATGAAATCATATTAATTAGAAAGACTAACGAAATTATATAAGAGACAGCATATAAAAGATTACCAATGATTTTAATTGATTTCTATATAAATAAAGTTGTCAAATCGCGTCAAATTAAACGGAAAGAATATTGGGCTTTGGGCAGAGGATTTTAATGAATTTAATTACTAAGGGACATGGAATTTATGTTATTATTAACTTAAATTTTAACCGTTAGTTGTGTTTTTAAACGCGTTTTTGCATGGACGTTATTCCTAACAGAGGGCCGCAAGAGAACTATTTGTAAGGGAAATAAATATTCTCTCGAGAATTTATTAAACATTAAAAAAGGGTTAGGATTAGGGTTAGGGTTGGATTTAGGGTTAGTTTTAACTGGGGAAAATGAATAAATAATTTAGGTTCTGTTTTTTCTGGGTCACCCTGTATACCGGTTGACCCAGAACCCACAAATTGTGTAATAAAACTGTTATTTAACTAGGTGGGTTAATAGGGTTAGGCTTGGGTGGTTGGTTAAGGTTAGTTTAATGCGGGAAAATAAATAAAATGAATTAATTTGGGTTTCCTGTGTTTTCTGCGGTGCACCCTAATTTTATTACCTTGTGCAAGTGGTCAGCCGTTTTTTGTTGTACAATGTTTATTAATTCTGACTAGTCTTATCATTATCAGTCTGTTTTATAGGTACCACCCATTTTTACCCTGCGCAATTTACCCCCTACATTTAAACACAAATGAAACTTGCAGAAAAATTAATATTTTCTTGAATTTGTTTTCCATTCGAAAGAAAAAACATTAAAATTAAAAACTCCTGATGATTTTTTTAAATTTGTATCAGCATTACAAAATAATGAAAATTATGATGAAAAACAATGTTTTTCATTTTTGCCAGCTGTAAATCAACTGAAATTTACCGGTAGTCTAAAAACAAGTTACGATTAAGAGGATTTTTTTAAAAAATTCCTATGAAAAATCAATAATGCGTCCGATTTTTACGAAATTTCCATAAATGTTACCATTGGATGTAATACATCTGAAATAGTGTTTTTCTAAAATATATTAGGGAAATATTTTTTTACGATGTCTATCACGCCCCCGCTATTTTATTTTATGAGATAAAAAATGGAATGTGTGAAAAAATTTGGTATTTTTTCTTTTTTCTATAAAGTAACGTAGTCTAATAAACTATATCAATGAAATTGTATAACGTACCGAATTATAGTTTTTTAGGAGAAAAATAAATGAAATCGGAAATTAAATAAGTGCAAAAAAAATGTCATAATATAATATTTGAAAACTTTTTTTTTGTTATAGTAATTGGTATGTAACTATATTTCTACTTAAATTGTCAAAAAAAAAAATTTTTTTTTTTTTAAAGAATTTAATTTTTACGAGAATTTTCATCTTTTGTGTGATTAAATATTTTATTTTCTGCGTTAAATATATTAGAATATTTTTTTTTCCTGTGGAAAGAAATAAATTGTTCACGGATATTTATAACATGAAATTTAGAATTCAGGTGAACCTAAAGAGTGTGGTCCGATCCCGTGCTCGATAATATTAAAAAGAATTGTCTAATGTTTTTATTTGTTGAATAGGTAATGTGTGATTCTTAGAATGTACGGAAAGAGCAACTGAATTATGAGGACGCTTTCTGCGGTAACTAAAGTTTGTTTCTTCTGAGCGTAAAAAAATATTTTATTTCAACTTTTACGACCATTAGAATAAAAATAATATATTGATGAGTTGTTTTATTCCTGGTAAATATTATTCTTTTTCATTTTAAAGAAATATTAGATCTAAAAAAGTCCAAAGATCATTTTTATTATACGTAAAATTCAATACCAAAACTGCGAAGGAGAAATTTTTTTAATTTAGTTTCTTGCTTTGTTCGAAATTTTATATTAAGTGTTTAAATTTTCCCAATAAGTAAATTGTTAATATTAAAGTTTAAAGATTTTATTTCATTTTAAATGTGTAATATTAAGTTTTTAAAAGATTATTTATTTCATTTTTAATAGAAAAAATTTGGCTAAAAAAGTTTGTCCGTTACACCCCATCCGTACTTGGAGTGCATAACCTGTAAGAGAGGGTAGATTAATATGTATTTCCTTTCTCTCTAAATCGCGGCCTGATAAAATTACCCTTTCGACACGTAATATGGATAGGTTTGTTTTTTTTAACGATAACGATGTAATTTTCCAATCGGATTAATTTGATCGTTTGAATTAACTATTTTTTCTTGTGAACACACCTGTACGATCTGTTTGTGGTATAGCGAGTTTTTGTTTATAAACAAAGTTCGGAAATATCTATTTTCCGTTTTATCAAGATTGACCTAAACGGTCTGGTGGTACCTAGTTTATTTAGTATTAGCCCCGCCTTAACACAACTAAACGGTTAAAAATTTTAAGTAAAAAATGAACATAATCATGTCCTTGAGAAATAATTAAATTCATTAAAATCTATAACCAAGGCCAAATTTTTTCCGTTTTAATTTGACAACGATTTTTGCAATTTTTAACAATCATTCATAGATTGGAGAGATCAATAATAGAAGTATTATTTGTTAAAGCCGTTTTCTTAAAACGCAGTTTTGCAAATTACCACACCATATATTATGTTGTATAGTATATATTATCTTAGTGATATGAATAAGAACACATTGCAGGATTCTTCACATACCTAATTAATAAACAATGGGCTTTTAAGGCAAACTCAAATTTATTTAATGAAAATCATTCTACTTATTCAAAAAGGGCAATAATATTTGTTGTGATATATATTTACAACCCCTCCGCAGAGCAGGATGTGAACACAAGGTCAATTTCTTAAGCAGAGTTCAACAGGTTTGAATTCATGAGTTTTCCTTTCTCCTAGACGGTTGGCCTAAACCAGCGGTTAAAGAGCCAGTCTGCCCTGCTATTTATACCATAGGCTGGAGGAGAATTGGATTCATATATTTCCCAAGGGTATTAGTGCTAAGTGAAATGCAATTACCACTTCCAGGATTTGACTCGGGGCGACGGACTCCCATTTCCCATGACTTTTAACGCATTACACCACGCGCTTCCAATCATTTGTTGGCTGTGGATNAAAAAAAAGAGAGATACTGCAATGTTTTACACCAAAATTTTTTATTTAAAAACACATTTTGATATTTTGTGTTAAAACATGCAAGTTGTATTGATTACAGTGAAATGAAAAGGCCGACCAAAACAGGCAGCTTCCTCAAAGTGAAATAAACAAGGGGAGGGTTACTTTTATTTATGTAGCTAATGTTCAAGAATTACTGCTTTTACTAACTGTTAGGCTCTGTATCCAAAAAATTAACCTAGTTTTTTTTTCTCTATTCCATCAAATTTAAGGTAACAGGATGGTTCCCTTGGTCCGCAAAAACCATTAACTCTTAACATCCTGTCAGAATTTCCAAGTCCAGATCCTCATTTCCTAATAAGGATTTATCCTAAAATGGCCTTATTCATTTAAGTTATCCAAGATATTTCCCTTAAATCAAAGACTTCTAAATATGTTTAATATTTACATTTAAAACAACGGCTATTGTTGGGGCAGATTGAAATGTGACGTGGAATGAGGCGGTATAGGACGTTAAAAGTTAAAAAAAAAAAATTGGCCATGTTAAAACCATATTTGAAAGCTTATTTTATAGAATGTTTTTAAAATTTTCAAAATTGAAAAAATACAAAATTGTTTAAACTAAATGTTTTGTATAAATTCATATGTTGTTATACAAAGGTTATTGTTACTGTAAGTCAATTGTGTACAAGTAGCTAAGGTAAAAATTTATTATAGAAGGGAAGAAAAAAAAAAGGGCCGAAATAGACGCTTCAAATCAACAATCTCCCGCCGAAGGGGAACCTAAAAACCAAAGCGAGTTCTCCGTCTCTCAAAGCTCAGACCCTCGTTTTCAACACATCCTCGACTAGCAGCCTGGAAAATCCGTCGTCGTAGTCCGAAATAATCTTTAAGGCAGTTCAAAAATCACATTTCTATTTTTTTGTTCTTTTCGACTAAAATCCATTTCTTTATGAAAGGCGCTTCATCGTCGGCTGCTTCTCTCTGCTGACGCACTGACTACCCACGCCGATCCTTGTAATTTATGTGCATATTACAACCACATCCGGGCACATTAGTCAAACCTCGCGAATCAACATTTTTTTTTTTTAAAATAAGTTTTAATTACTGTTAGGTAAAAACCCAAATGAGTTGCTAAGAGTTGCTCACCCTTTCATCACTGCTGTATATATATATATATTATTATATATAATATATATATATATATATATAATATATATATAATATATATATATATATAGATGAGAGGTATCCAAACACTGGTACTAGGGATGATTCTATATATGATTTCTAAAGATACACTGTATTATTATTGTATGCTCCAGTAATGTATAAATAACAAGTGAATTTAAATCGACTAAAGAGAGCTCAATATATAATAAACTTTTTAGATTATACTACAGAGCAATATTTAATAATAGAAAGGAAGGAAAATAAATTTTTATGGAATTACGTGTCAAGTTTTTAACCCCCAACACACCTCCCCTACTGAGACCTTTCCGTTTTCAGCATTTGAGAATTTCCATCAGTTGAGTAAGAAACTATATCCAAGTCCTGAAGCTGGTCTAATAAGAGACCGAAACGTTGGCAATCGTCGATAAGAACAATAAACATCGCAAAGTTTCCATAACATCCCGTTTTGTCTACTTTTCCACACACACATATATATATATTTATATAGTATAGTATATATATATATATATATATATATATATTTATATATATAGAGAGAGATTGACAGATGGATTGAAAATTATAATGCCTATATATTTAACTAATGTAAATAAAAGAAAATGTGAAAAATGTTTTTTAAAATTAAATGTACTTACCATATGAAGGTTGTAGAAAAATGAAGTACAAGAAAACAAAAATGTTTTTAATTTGACCCTTTCCTCTGCTAAGAAAGAATTTAATTTTTTTTCCACAACTTTATTTTATTTAACATTTGTTAAATATATAGGCATTATAAAGTAGGTATGTTTTATGTCTAGGTCTGTGGTTGTCTTTTTAGATATTGTGTTCAGAGCTCGGACATTGTAGTGATATAACTTGTTTGTCTTCTCTGGTGTATCGGTTTGTGTGTGGGGGGGGAGGGGTGTGTGGTATGTGTAGGATGTTGAAATTTCTTTACAATCCATTACATTTTGTAATTACACAATCATCTTTCTTTTCCTTATGACACTGTCAAATTTCTCCGCAAACACCCTGTGTATATATATATATATAATATATATATTAATATATATATAATATATATATATATGAAAATAGATAGATAGATGGATGGATCATATATATAATATGTTCGTTGGTTGGTATTTAACAGCATATGGAACATTTGTTGTTATTTATACAAATCTAACAGTGTGTCCACAAGTCTGGGTTACAATGAGAATTTCACTATTGTATTTATTGATGTGATTTTTCCGAGAAGGCAGATCTGGTAATTTAGCAGTATAAATCATAACATAAACAATAAATATAAGAAATAATAATTTCTTTTTTTTTTTTACTTTTGTTTAAATTAAATAAAAAAATGTGTTAATCCCCACGTACCAGACGTTTGTGTAGTCGGATTTTTTTTGTATTGATTTGTTTAACTTCATGTGCATTATTTTATTTAACAAAATTCTTTTTTTAGAAAATTCTTTAATAAATTTAAAAAAATTTTTTTTTTTTTTTTTTAGACCAATTCTTTTTAAAATTAAATTTTTTTTTTTTTTTTTTTTTTTTTTTTTTAAACAAATTCTTTTTTAAAATTAATCTTTTATTCACTTTTTTTTTTTTTTTTTTTTTTAAACCAAATTCTTTTTAAATTATCTTTTTTCATTTTTTTTTTTAAACCAAATTCTTTTAAAATTAAATTTTTTTTAATTCTTTTTTAAAACCAGAATTCCTTTTTTTTTTTTTATCAAAAAATTTTTTTAATTCTTTAACTCATTAAAAAAGGGAAAAATTAAAAAAGAAAAAAAATAAAATTCAATTCTTTTCTTTTTCTTGAGAATTAATAAATTGGTAGAAATAATTTCCATTAACTCATGTGTATAAATTTATGGTAGAAATAATTTTCCATGTTCGAATGTTTTCAAAAACGTATGATGGTGTAATTGATAAACTGATAGAAATAACTTGCATTAACTTGCAAAAGATTATTTGACCCATAGATAAGACCTGACAGTAGTGCCACTTCTGAGTCAGAGTGGATCTTGGACTCAGGCAATGAAGGGGAACTCCACATCCACAGACTCCAGAGTTGGAACCTACACACTAGTTGCAGATTAGTGTCACAACCACAGGATAGTATATACCAGAAAAAAAAAAGAAAAGGCTGTTTAAAGTAGTCTACTTGACCTAGTGACTGGGCCCTAAAACATTGTACTACCACTCACACTTGATGCAAGTTTAGTGTCATACTTTAGGATAATATAAATATACTTTTAATTCTAAACTCTGAGGGCATGAACAAAAAAAAAGAAAAAAAAGCAACAATAAACTGATAGATAATAATGCATTGAACTTACAAACAGATCTATTTGACCATAAATGAGACGCTGACGGTCTGGCACTCCGAGTCAGAGTGAATCTTGGAACTACAAGCAATGAAGGGGGAACTCCACACTCCCCAGAAACTTTGGGAGAAATAAGAGGAAATTAATTCGACAGTAAGTGGAGAAAGGTAGAACAAACACGGGATGGTTGTATAAAATAGATGTTTATTGTAGGTAGTGATGTCGACGTTGTAAGTTTCGGTCTGTTAGACTTCTTCAGGGCTAGGAATTGAGTTCTTGGTTCAATGGTAAACATTTCATACGTAATGAAAATGTTCACACATTGAAGCAACCGAGGAACTCAATTCTTATGTCCTGAAGAAGATCTAACAGACAGAAACGTTCACATCGTCATCATTTCTATTTCATTTAGGAGGAGAGGGATGAGGAGCACTCAATGTAGTTTTTTATTAACAAGATAGAAAAATTTTAAATTTAAAGAATGAAACAAATATTAGAGATAATACATCAAAGTAATTATTTGTTAAGCCGGTTTCCTTAAAACCAGTTTGCAAATTAACCACACACCATATATTATGTTGTATAGTTATATATCTTAGTGATATATAAGACACATTGCAGGATTTTCAACATACTAATTAATACATGGGCGTTTAAGGCAAATTCAAATTATTTAATGATAAATCATTCTAACTTATTCAGAAAGAAATGATATTTGCTGTGATATATATTTAACCAACCCTCCGCACGAGCAGGATGTGACACAAGGTCAATTTCTTAAGCGGAGTTCACAGGTTTGAATTCAGAGTTTTTCTTCTCCTAGACCGGTTGCCTAACCAAGGGTTAAAGAGCCCAGTCTGCCTGCTATTTATACATAGCTTGAGGGAGAATTGGATTCATACTTTCCCAAGGGTATTAGAGCTAAGTGAAATGCAAGTCCACTCCTAACGACTCTAGACCATTAACCACACACGCCTCCATAAAGTAATATATGAAAGCAAATCTAATCACAGAGTATTTATGTTTGTGTAGCTATCGATTAGTTGTCTGCACAAAAATCTTTTTTAAAAACTAACAAAAATTGAGGATTTCTATTTCTATTTTAGGAGGAGACGGATTGAGGAGCACTCAATGTAGTTTTTACTAACAAGATAGAGCAAAATTGAAGGACCTAAGGAGTCAAAAACTACTTAGGTTTCAACCTAATGGGTCATCAGGATATTCTGAATATATAAAGAAAATTGAAACTAAAATATGGTTAATTGATCTATTTGACCATAGAATGGAGCCCCTTGACAGGTACTATCAAACCACTTGATTCTGTTTAGTGTCATACCCAGGATAATATATAATACTATATATATATAAAATAAAATAGTAAGCTTCATTGGGGGCGCAGTGGCCTATTGTCAGTATCAGCCAGACAGCGAGGGAAATCTATCCCTTTTGCTACACTAGACCAGGGAGATTGATTTGCGGGGTGGAGCTCCACACTACCGTCAACTCCCCACTTTACTGCCACAATCAGAACTTTTATAATATATTTGGGGGAGGATGCCTATGTCCAGTATCAGCCAGGACAGCGAGGGAGTCTATCCCTTTTCGCTAACACTAGAACAGGTGGATCTCCATACCCTACCGTCAACTTCCCCACTTTACTGCACGATCAGATTTATAAATATATGATATAATATATAATATATATATATATATATAAAAGTAGTAAGTTAAGTTGGGGGGGTGGCCTATTGTCAGTACATCAGCCAGACAGCGAGGGAGTCTATCCCTTTCGCTAAACACTAGACAGGTGGATCTCCACACCTACCGTCAGCTCCCCACTTTACCGCACAGTTCAGATTACCTAATCTAGCTACTCATGCGCAGAGTGGCACGACCGTATCGAACCAAAAACATTGAAATAAGAAAAAATTGAAAATAAAAAGAAAGCTAATGTTAATAAGAAAAGGAATAAAAAAATAAAATAATTGAAAATCCTTTGAAAAAAGTTGGGGGGGGAGTGGCCTATTAGTCAGTATTAGCCAACAGTGAGGGAATCTATCCCCTTTTCGCTAACACTTGAAAAAGTCGTCCATAAAAAAAAACGGTTGAATGAAATAAAAATAAAAAGTCTTAAGTAAAACGGCTGGAGAAAATGAGTCCATCTAAATTTATTGGAGTCGCCTTTGATTTGGATTTTCCTTTTGCCGTTTTTTTTTCTCGTTTCTTCAAGCCGTCCATGTTGCCCTTCAATGACGCTCGATATAGGCCTGAAAAAATAAAGAAGAGAAGAGAGAGAGAATGAGAATGAACAAGTAAAAACCATACAAAATAAAATTCATGTATAATCAAAATAATTTTGAGACTATCTTTCTATCTATCTATCTATATATAAGGAATTTGCATTCATTTTTGTCCGGAGGAAACTTTAAAAAAAAACAATAACGACAAAGTAAATATATATACACATTAAATATCACCAGTGCAGGTTTTTTGAGCAAAAATTGAAAAATTTGATTTAAATTCATGAAGATATCGAAAAAAATAAAATTTAAATGAATAACAACATGGAATTTTTCCATTTAATATTGTAGACATAAATTTCTATTTTCAGAGTGACTGGATCAACACAAGGTCTTTTTTTTACGTAGGGATTTTAATGGGACATCCAGCGGGGATCCAACTCACAATTCAGTAATAATGGATCTGCGAGACTAACTTTAAAAACAAATCCCCCCTCTACCCAGGCGACGCTGGGTAGCCACTTCTAGTATATATATATATAATATATATATATATATATAAAGGGCAGTTGTGTATATGTGTATGTCCGGAGGAAACTTCGAAAATAAAAACAATTAACAACAAAGTAAATATATTCCAACCTTAAGCATCACAGATCGCCACCCACTGCCAATAGGTAGACCCATTGGGGGAGTCTTACCCCTCTGGAGAGGTGCTGTCGGTGTATTCAAATGCCCCAGCCGACAGGATGGACATGTCCTTTATATTATAATTACAAATAAATAAGGGGAAGTACTCTACAATCAGCATTTATTAGTTATCTCCTCCAAGATCTAGCAATTGTTAATTACACAGTTCACCTTGTATCTTTGCTTAGTAAACCTTTTTCCTTATCCTTAATACTTGTTGTGTTTCTTCCTATTATTTCTCTGTTAAATCTTAACGTCCTATACTGCCTCATTCCACCCGGCCAGAAGTCACATTTGTTTTCCTAATCCATCCAAACAATAGACTTTGTTTAAATGTAATATTAAACATATTCAGAAGTCTTTGAGTTTGAGTTTTGTTTAACGGCATATCAACTTCTGTGGGTCATTTAATGCCAGTAAAGGTTATTTTGGATTTCAGTCTTTAAAGTAGTGGTTTTATGGTGATAATCGGTTATGTTTTGTTATATCTTGTTAAAAAGGTTGCTTTTTTTTCTTTTTTTTTTTTTTAGAAAATTTAAAATGTCTTCAGGGTTTGTATCTAAAGATGTCCCTCCAGTTTCTTGTTTGATAATATTTGGTGCGGGTGTGTTTGAGGCCGTTACAATTTAGGAGGATATGTTTGATTTGCATATTGGGCACACTGGGGCGTCCTCAGCTTTTTAAAAGGTGAGAATGAGAAGTCTTTGATTTAAGGGAAATAACAGGTAACTTTAAATGAAAGGGCCATTTTTAGCCATTTTTTGATAAATCCTTATAGGAATGGGGCTCTGGACTTTGTTTAAATGTAATATTAAACATATTTAGAAGTCTTTGATTTAAGGGAAATAACAGGTAACTTTAAATTAAAAGGCCATTTTTTGATAAATCCTTAGAGGAATGGGGCTCTGGACTTAGAAAATTCTCAACAGGATGTTAAGAGTCAACAAATTCTTAAATTACAACAATAATATAGATACAACACTCACCATTTGGAACTTGTTAACGTCTCTCTGATTAACCTGAAATACAAAGAGATTTTATATTAAAGAATCTATCAACTAAAACTGACTTACAGAAAAATACAAACAAAAAATAAAACAGTCCTTTAACAATTGTTGCTTGCATAAAGATTTCAAGCACATGGAAATTATGTGGTTAAAATAATATGAACAAATATGATATCTAGTGTTCTCAAGGTTTCATATGAATACATTAATTTTCATTTTTGAGTGTAAATTCTCATTCTCACATATACATAAATACATTCTCATTTTTTGGTGTAAATACAGCAATTCTCATTTTTTGGTGTAAATACAATAATTCTCATTTTTTGGTGTAAATACAATAATTCCCATTTTTTGGTGTAAATACAATAATTCCCATTGTCGGGTGTAAATACAATAATTCCCATTGTCGAGTGTAAATACAATAATCCCATTGTCGAGTGTAAATACAATAATTTCCATTGTCAGTGTAAATATCAATAATTCCATTGAGTCGAGTGTAAATACAATAATTCCATTGTCGAGTGTAAAAATACAATAATTCCCATTGTCGGAGTGTAAAGTACAAATAATTCCATTGAGGTGTAAAATACAAGCAATTCCCATTGCGGGTGTAAATACAGCAATTCTCATTTCGGGTGTAAATCCAGCAATTCCCATTCTCGGTGTAAATAAGCAATTCCCATTCTCGGGTGTAAATACAGCAATTCCATTCTCCGGGTTGTAAATACAGCAATTTTGAAACATTTTGCATTTGAAATATATAAAAAAATCGGTAATCTGAACGTTAGCTACATAAGTGAGAGTAATCTCCCCTTGTTTCTTTCACTTTGAGGAATCCTCGTTTTGGTCGGCCATTTTCATTTCACTGTAAATCTACACTGAAAATACGAATTGTTTCGAATCAATACAACTGCATGTTTTAACACAAAAATATCATAAAATGTGTTCTTAATTGTGCTTGAGCATTATTTGAAATAAACTTAATTGTTATTAAGAACACATTTTATGATATTTTCGTGTTAAAACATTCAGTTGTATTGATTCAAACAAATTCGTATTTTCAGTGTAGATTTACGGTGAAATGAAAATGGCCAGACAAAACAAGGATTCCTCAAAGTGAAACAAACAAGGGGAGGTTAGTCTCATTTATGTAGCTAATGTTCAGATTACCAATAAATCTTGGGTGTAAATACAGCAATTTTCATTGATAAATGTAAATAGATATAAGTAAAAACTTACCACTGTAGAGATTTTCCTATTACCTAACGTAGCTCTTAGAAGACATTTATATTCGATGGTTTCATGAGATGTTTGTCCGGATTTTTCTGTTTTGGGTTTCGGTTTTGTTCGACCATCATCTTTAAAAAACAAAGTTGAGAAAAAAATGTAATACTAAAAAAAGGAACTATTATCTGCGTTATTCAGACTATTGTCATCATCTGCATAACGTTTCAGCAGATATACCCTCCGGCCTTCTTCAGGTATTCCTTCTCGGACTCGGGAACCTTCTTGTCGTATGGTTAGTGGAATGAGAACAGGATACCCCCGTGGACTGAATAAAGGGTTGGGTTCAAAGTTCCGTGATGGCTCCTGATTACGAAAAGAAGGTTCCCGAGTCCAAAAAGAAATACCTGAAGAAGGTCGGAGGGCATATCGGCCGAAACGTTGTACAAATAACAATGAAGACGAAGACAATAGTCCAAATAACGCAGATAATACTAATCATCAAGCCTCATCTCAAACATTCAGAGAAATAGTAAATTTTGTTTATCAAATTTATTTCTATAATTATTTTAAATGGCAACACTATTAAAAAAATTAAAAATAAAGAAAAAATAAAGAAAACAATCTGCAGTTAATTGAAAAAGAATTTTCATAAAATATTGTTAAAAAAAAAAAAATACAAATATTTTTTTCTTTAACACGTTTGCTCTACAACGTAGATTATTTTTAATTACTTGGAAATATATCTGAACAAAAAAAACAAAAAAATATTCAAAGTTCTATGATGGCTCCCAGTTATGACAAGAAGGTTCCCGAGTTCGAAGAGATGGTTCCCGAGTCTGAGATGGTTCCCGAGTTCAACAAGAAATACCTGAAGAAGGCCAGAGAGCACATTGGACGAAACGTTGAACAAATAACTCTAGTAATAGTGTTCTCCCAACTATGCTGCATTCTGCTCACCAACAATCAAAATCTATCTCAAAATGCCTCGCCACCCGTCGCAAGAGCCAAAATGCTACTGCCTAGCTGTTTTCATAGTCGTCGTACGTAATCGTGTGACCCTCCTCTAGCCATCGCCGTATGCTTATATGCAACCCGATCTCGAGAGATATTTGCATATGTGCAATCCCATTCCATTGGTTCGAATCGCCCATCGTTAAATATAGTGCTCACAGCAACATATTTCTTTCCCCCGCGATCACCCTGCAAGCCAGACTCGTCCGCGCACGCTTTGAGTTTCGAGGTATGTTATTTTCATTACATCCACAATAACAATGAAGATGAGGACAATAGTCCAAATAATGCAGATAATACTAATCATCAAGAGAAATAGTAAAAAATGCAAAATATGAGTTAAAAAGAGAAAAAAGAAGTTAAGCTTGTGTAATTAATATGTTTACTTTTTTGTGTATATTTTTTTCCACTCATTCAGTCAAGTCGAAAGAGAAAAAAATGTAGCTAAAACTTTGAGACATTATTATTATTATTTGCTCCTTTTGAGTTTTCACATCAGCATTAGCTGATGGTCTTTTACTGGAGTCTGAGTGACAGCAAGTCTCCTCAGGTCTCCAGGACTCTTCTGAGTATTCTGGCAGATTGCAGCAGTGCAGTGTTCTGATGGTTTCAATCCTTCCTCTGATTTCCAAACTTTCCAAACCCTTTTCCAATCCTTTTGGGACCAACTAAAATGGTACACTTTCACTTTCATTCCATAACTTTTCAGTTCTCTGGCAAGATCCAGATATTTGTCCATTTTTTCATTTTCCTTTAGCTTCACCCTGTGATCTGCTGGAGACTGCAAAATCCACCAGTTGAACCAAGTTCTTTTTTCTTTTTTTGTTTATCAACATGAGTGTTCTGGTCTGCTTGCCTGGATGAAGTGATCCGTTTTTATTTACATCATTATATTATTAATTATTAGTGGTAAGAAGTATTGTCTTTATTATGAAAATACGAGGAAGAAGGGGGACGAGAATTAAAAAAAAAGCAAAAGTATTGTTTTTAGTTTTAGCTTTGTCAAAACATTTTAAGCACAAACCTATAATTTGAAGGTAAGTCGTGAACTAGGAAATATAGAAATCTGTTGTTCGAGGGAAAGGGGGCAGCCCAAATGTCCCCCTAATTTTATTTTGTTGTATTTTCATTTCTTGGTTTTGTGTTTTGATTTACCACACCCCTCATCACAAAAATTCATTCGAAGCATGTACTGCGTGCAAATCATCAAATCATTCAAATTGAATTCTTAAGTAAAGAAAGCCAGGGAGAGAATTTTTTGGTGAAGTAGGGCTGGTTTATTTTTTTGGATGAGATTGGTCACGAGTGTACCTAGCTAGTTAGAACCATGCCTAGCAGTACGAACACCTGTTTTGTCACCCATTCCCTAATACAACTTCCAGCTATAAGTCCGCGATTGTGTCACGTACTGAGTGTAACCATATTTCGGATTGTAAAGGGCAGCCCTTTCTTGTCTGAGGGTTTTGGTGATCTTCCGGTGTCAGGAGAACGCTATTTTTGGTCAGAGCCACGTGACACAGGAACCAAGGAGAGAACGCTCTTCTTCCGATGCACCGAACAGCCTGACGTGCTGTCATCTCTCTCAGCAGACACTATGGGTGCGAGTCCCCATACGGCTACACGCCTCTAACTTACAGTAAGTGTACCACTTTGTCTATTAAAACTATTGGTGTATGTTTGGACACTTGTGACATTAAATAGCCTGGGGAACTTTGGTTCCCTAAAATATGTTATAATAAAGTCATATAAATGTAACTAAGCGTTTGTTGTTTTCCTAACTGAAGTATTCCGCATGTAGGTATGCTTATCCTTTTAAGTAACCCAATGTTTTTATAGACCAGAGTTAAAACACTCTGTGGACATCTTATAGATGAATAAAAAATCATTTGGGTGGATGCAGAGGTGTACTCACATCAAATAATAATAATAATAATGAGTATAAAAAAAATTATAAATAGTTTTATAAATATTTCTCAGAATTTTTGAGATGAGGCTTGATGATTAGTGTTATCTGCGTTATTCGGACTATTGTCCACATCTTTATTGTTATCTACACTATTTCTCTGAATTTTTGAGATGAGGCTTGATAATTTGTATTATTTGTATTATTTGGACTATTGTCCTCTATTTCATTGTTATATGTACAACATTTCGCCGATGTACCCTCTGGCCTTCTATAAATTTAATGCAGAGATCAACAGCCAAATCGAGACCACACTGTTGAAATCTCCGAGATAAGGAATCTCAAGAGTGGTATATTTGTATGTGATCTAAACAGGGCTGTAGAGTTGGAACACAAAACTCCGACTCAGACTCCTATTTTTTGGCACCTCAGAGTGTTTCATACTTGTATCATCAGGGACTAAACGTCGTAACCCCCACAGATTTTGCTGGTGAAGAGGGTGACTATATACCCAACAGAAGGTAAAACAAGATCTGTGAAAGGGCAGAAAGATGTTCTTACTCAACAGCCACCTAGCACATTATTTCTAAGCCCAACCCTTCACACCACAGCAGGGCTGTATAAACTTGGTAGTGTCAGAGACATACTATTGGGAAAGGGTAGGGTCACCTAAGGTGTAAGGTCTGGCACCACTGGTATTAGGGCCACAACCGGCCAAAGGGGCTCTGGCAAAAATCAAAGAGCATCTCCATCATTGTTAGGAATCAACAGCTTGTGGCATACTTGTCACAGCGTCTGTGGAAACCCGCAGCAAATAAGGGCACTCTTTCCCCTGACCAGGAGATGCATGCAGGATTTGGGGACCGCTAGTGGTTGGTTTTTTGTTTTGTTTTACGGCATATCAACCTCAGTGGGTCATTTAAATGCCGATAAAGTTCAAAATAAATTAATTCTTAATGGATACTCAATTTTTTTATAAATACATTTTTCTATTTAACCCATAGATGGGACCCTAACAGGTACTGACCACTCTGGGTCAGAGTGGGACAGGGAGCAATGGTGATGAAGGGGCTGCTCCCAAAACCTTGCCAAAACTGGAACCTCAAACCATCAGATAGAGTTTAACTTCATTTCCAGGCATGTAGACCTTAGGCCACCACCTCTAGCACGCCATATGATAAAAGGGTGGGGGCAATCATTAGGTGCTAGGCCTGAGTGACCAGACCATATTGATCAGAGGGGGCCTCTCTGAAATGCCTGTCTAGACTTTAAAGTTAAGGTTCTAAAGTGGAGTGTTGCAGGTCATGGACTGCCTCATCCACCAGATTCCGGTCCATTAGCATCACAGGTCATCACCCCCCACGGCCAACAGGTGGCCCATTTGGGGAAATCTTACCGCCTCTGCAAAGGTGCATTCTAACTCTCTATGCCGACAGAGCAGGGGGGCACTTGTGAGTTTTCCGTACCCTTATTACCTTCCAACAATTTGACCTCCAACTTAGATTCGCTCTATTTTTAACTCACTTGACTCCTCTTTATGTAAATTAAGTGATATGGCTGACAAAATAAATATAAAACTCTGATTTTTTTGTAATTTATTTTAAGAAGAATCCGCACTGTAGAGCTTTACAGACTAAACTAGCGCGCATCATAAATCGTCGCATTCAACTGGAGTCAGAGTCTGTAATAGTTTGTTTAAACAAGCTCTGACTCCAGTGCCACCCACTTCTGACTTCCAAGGTGGCCTGCTATTATTTTTATATCCTTAAACCAGCGGTCCCACAACCTTTCTTTGTGCCACGGACAGGTTTCATCTAAGACAATATTTTCACGGACCGGCTTCGTATGTCTCCGCCTACATTGTCGATAATGTGTTAATGAAATGGTAATCTAATAATAAAATCATCCGCAGTGGCCTTAATGGGTTCAAATTCGAAAGCATCGACAGACATAACAATCCTTTTGTTCATAAATTAATCAACAACATCTCGGTAAAACGAAAAATATTTAAAGAACGAAAAATACCTTTCTAATAAGACATATTATAATAAAGAAAAACTTGATGTCAAAGACAATACTGAGCATTTACTATATAAAAGAGTGAACAAGGCAATGAAATTAATAATAATGACAATTAGTGAGAGCGTGACCAGAGACCTGTCAAGAGGCCCGCCAGAAGTCACTTTTCAAAATAAAACATCACATTAGACTGATAATCAATAAAAAAAGAAAAAATTCTAAACGTTCTAACAGCCCGCGGCCCCGGTGGTTCGGGGAACCGCTGCTTTAAACACTATATTATATATATGTATTAATTCCCTATATTTATTGCAAGTCAGCTCATGTTTGATAAAGTTGTCACTGTGTTCTAGCCACGGTTTTGGATTAATACATATATAATCCTCAACAGAAAGAGAAATTTAATTCTAACTGTTAATCCTCAAAAAACCCCTGAATGCCAAAAAAAAAACAATTTTAAATCCGGAAAAGAATTTTTTTTTTTTCCTGTTTATTTTTAACAGCCTCAATGTAGTCTTGGTTTTATAAAAAAGAATTCACATGAAAATAAAGAAAAATGGCATTACTTTTTGACTTACCTCGTATAATATGATAATTCCTTCTATTTTTTAGTAAAGAATCAACATTGGATAGTTGGATTGGTTTGTTGGATTTTAACGGCATGTCAGACCTTCTGATTATTTTTAATGACAAATAAAGAACGTCTGTGTTTTATTCATTCTTTGATGAATGGTTTTTTTTCTTTTTCCTTTAAATTTAAACTCAATGTTTTAAACAATTTTTGAGAAACATATTTTTTCCTATTTAATCCAAGGGACCCTAAACAGCGTACTACCACCCAAGTCAGAGTCCCATCAAACCCCAATCAATATGTATAGAACTTGCTGTGTGGTCCTATATATGTTTGTGTGAAAACTGTTTAAAACATTGAGTTTAAATTTAAAGAAAAAAAAAAAATTCATCAAGAATGAATAAAACAAGACGTTTTTTTGCATAAAATAATCCAGCAAGGGCTGACATGCTGTAAAATCCAACCAACCAACTATCCAATGATTGATTCTTTACTAAAAATAGATTGAATATCATATTATACTAGGGTAAGTCAAAAAGTAATGCCATTTTCTTTATTTCATGTGAAATTCTTTTATAAAACCAAGACCTACATTGAGGCTGTTAAAAATAAAAGGAAAAAAAAAAATTCTTTTCGGTATTTTAATTGTTTTTTTTTTGGCATTCAGGGGATTTTGAGATTAACAGTAGAAATTAATCTCTTTCTGTTGAGGATTATATATTGTATTAATCCAAACAGTGGATAATAAACAGTGAAACTTTATTCAACATGAGCTGACTTGCAATAAATATAAATATATATATTATATATAGTTTAAAGCAGTGGTCCCCAACCACCGGGCTGCGGGCCATTAGGTACCGGTTAGAACGTTAAATTTTTTTTTATTGATTATCAGTCTAAATGTTGATGTTTTATTTTGAAAAGTGACTTCTGGGCCTCTTGTCAGGTCTCGGTCACGCTCTCACTAATTGTCATTATTATTATTTGATTCCCTTGTTCACTCTTTTATATAGAAATGATCTGTATTGTCATTTGAATCGAGTTTTTTATTATAATTATTTCTTATTAGAAAGGATTTTTGTTCTAAAAAATATTTTCGTTTACAGAAATATTGTTGATTATTATTTTATGAACAAAAGGTTGTTTATTGTCTGTTGATGTTTGCATTTGACATAAGACCAATGCAGATGATTTATTATTAGATTACGTCATTAACGATTATCGAGCAAATGTAGGCTGGACCATATGAAGGCCGGTCCGTGAAAATATTGTCTTAGATGAAACCGGTCCATGGCGCAAAAAAGGTTGGGGACTGCTGGTTTAAAGGATATAAAATAAATAGCAGGCCACTGGAGTCAGAAGTGGTGGTCACTGGAGTCGGAGTTGTTAAAAACTATACAGACTCTGACTCCAGTTGAATTCACACTTTATATGGCCCTAGTTTAGTCTGTAAAGCTCTACAGTGCGCATTCCTTATAAATAAATTACAAAAAAATCTGAGTTTTATATTTATTTGTCGGCCATAATCACTTAATTACATAAAGAGGAGTCCAAGTTGGTAAAAATAGAGGAATCTAAGTTGGAGGTGCCAAATTCCTGGAGACGAGTAATAAGGGAATAGGAAACTCACAACGCCCCCCCCCCACTCTGTCACCTTTGCAGAGGGGTAAGATTCCCCCAAATGGGGCCACCTGTTGGCCGTGGGTAACGACCCGTGATGCTTAAGGACGGAATCTTGGTGGATGAGCAGTCCATGACCTGCAACACTCCACTTAGAACCTTACTTAGTCTAGACGGGCATTCAGAGAGGCCCCCTCTGATCAATTGGCTGGTCACGTCAAGTCCTAGCACCTATATGATTGCCCCAACCCTTTTTATCATATGGATGCTAGAAGGTGGTGGCTGAAGGTCTACATATCCTGGAAATGAAGTTAAACTCTATCTGATGGTGAGGTTCCTGTTTTGGAAGTTTGGCGAGCACCCCATCATTGCCATTGCTCCATGGTCCACTCTGACCCAGAGTGGTATTACCTGTTAGGATCCCATCTATGGGTTAAATATGAAAATGTATTTAAAAAAATTGAGTATCCATTAAGAATTAATTTATTTCGAAACTTTATCGGCATTAAATAACCCACTGAGGTTGATTATGCCAAAAACAAACCAAACCACAAGCGGTCCCCAAATCCTGAATGCATCTCCTGGTCAGGGGAAGGAGATGCCCTTATTTGCTGCGGGTTTTCCACAGACACAGTGACAAGTATGCCACAAGCTGTTGATTCCTAACAATGATGGAGATGCTCTTTGGATTTTTGCCAGAGCCCCTTTGGCCGGGTTGTGGCCCTAATACCAGTGGGTGCCAGACCTGTACACCTTAGGTGACCCTACCCTTTCCCAATAGTATGTCTCTGACACTACCAAGTTTACACAGCCCTGCTGTGGTGTGAAGGGGTTGGGCTTTAGAAATAATGTGCTAGGTGGCTGTTGAGTAAAGAACATCTTCTGCCCTTTCACAGATCTTGTTTTACCTTCTGTTGGGTATATAGTCACCCTCTTCACCAGGCAAAATCTGTGGGGGTTACCGGTTTAGTCCCTGATGATCCAAGTATGAAACAGTCGGTGCCAAAAATATAGGAGTCTGAGTCAGAGGTTTTGTGTTCCAACTCTACAGCCCTGTTTAGATCACATACAAATATACCACTCTGAGATCCCTTATCTCGGAGATTTCAACAGTGTGGTCTCGATTTGGCTGTTGATCTCTGCATTAAATTTATAGAAGGCCAGAGGGTACATCGGCCGAAATGTTGTACATATAACAATGAAAATGAGGACAATAGTCCAAATAATACAAATTATCAAGCCTCATCTCAAAAATTCAGAGAAATAGTGTAGATAACAATAAAGATGTGGACAATAGTCCAAATAATCCAAATAATAATAATTATCAAGTCTCATCTCAAAAATTCTGTGAAATATTTATAAAACTATTTATAATTTTTTTTATACTCATTATTATTATTATTTGATGTGAGTACACCTCTGCATCCACCAAATGATTTTTATTCATCCTATAAGATGTCCACAGAGTGTTAACTCTGGTTCTTATAAAACATTGGGCTACTTAAAGGATAAGTACCCAATGCGGAATACTTCAGTTAGGAAAACAACAAACGCGTTAGTTACATTTATATGACTTTATTATAACATATTAGGGGAACAAAGTTCCCCAGGCTATTTAATGTCACAAGTGTCCAAACATACACAATAGTTTTAATAGACAAAGTGGTAACCACTTACTGTAAGTAGAGGTTGTAGCGTCTGGTGTGCACCGTAGGTGTCTGCTGGAGAGAGATGACAAGCACGTCCAGGCTTGTTCAGTGCATCGGAAGAAGAGCGTTCTCTCCTTGCGTTCCTGTGTCACATGACCAAAATAGCGTCTCCTGACACGGAAGATTCACCAAAACCCTCAGACAAGAGAGACTGCCCTTACAATCCGAAAATGGTTACATAGGTACGTGACACATCTCGGCTTATAGCTGGAAGTTGTATTAGGGGAAGGGTGACAAAACAGGTTGTACTGCTACATGGTTCTAACTAGCTAGGTACACTCGCTGACCAATTCATCCAAAAATAAACAGCCTACTTTCACCAAAATACCACATTCTCTCCCTGGCTTTATTCTACTTAAGATATCCCAATTTTGAATGATTTTGATGATTTGCACGCAGTACATGCTTCGAATGAATTTTTGGCGATGGAGGGGTTGGGTAAAATCAAAACAAAAAACCCAAGAAAGTGAAAATACAACAAAATAAAATAGGGGGACATTTTGGCTGCCCCCTTTCCCCTCAAACAACAGATTTCTATATTTCCTCATTCACTGACTTACCTTTCAAATTATAGGTTTGTGCTAAATGTTTTGACAAAGCTAAAACAAAACAATACTTAGCTTTTTTTTTAATTCTCTCTCCTCTCTCGTTTTTCATAATAAAGACAATACTTCTACCACTAATAATAATAATAATAAATAAAAACGGATCACTTCATCCCAGCAAGAAGACCAGACCTAGTGTTGATAAACAAAAAAGAAAGAACTTATCAACTGGTGGATTTTGCAGTGCCAGCAGATCACAGGGTGAAGCTAAAGGAAAATGAAAAAATGGACAAATATCTGGACCTTGCCAGAGAACTGAAAAAGTTATGGAACATGAAAGTGAAAGTGATACCAATTGTAGTTGGTGCACTTGGAACAGTCCCAAAAGGATTGGAAAAGGGTTTGGAAAGTCTGGAAATCAGAGGAAGGATTGAAACCATTCAGAACACTGCACTGCTGCAATCTGCTAGAATACTCAGAAGAGTCCTGGAGACCTGAGGAGACTTGCTGTCACTCAGACTCCAGTGAAAGACCATCAGGAGCAAATAATAATATGTCTCAAAGTTTTAGCTACATTTTTTTCTCTTTCGACTTGATGACTGAATGAGCGGAAAAAAATATACACAAAAAAGTAAACACATTAATTACACAAGCTTAACTTCTTTTTTCTCTTTTTAACTCATATTTTGCATTTTTTACTATTTCTCTTGATGATTAGTATTATCTGCGTTATTTGGACTATTGTCCTCATCTTCATTGTTATCTGTACAATGTTTCGGACGATGTGCTCTCCGGCCTTCTTCAGGTATTTCTTGTTGAACTCGGGAACCATCTCAGACTCAGGAACCATCTCTTCGAACTTGGGAACCTTCTTGTCATAATTGGGAGCCATCATAGAACTTTGAATATTTTTTTTTTGTTCTGATATATTTCCAGGTAATTAAAAATAATCTACGTTGTAGAACAAACGTGTTAAAGACAAAAATATTTGTATTTTTTTTTTAACAATATTTTATGAAAATTCTTTTTCAATTAACTGCAGATTGTTTTCTTTATTTTTTTCTTTATTTTTATTTTTTTAATAGTGTTGCCATTTAAAATAATTATAGAAATAAATTTGATAAACAAAATTTAATATTTCTCTGAATGTTTGAGATGAGGCTTGATGATTAGTATTATGTGTTATTCGGACTATTGTCTTCATCTTCATTGTTATCTGTACAATGTTTTGGCCGATATGCCCTCCAGCCTTCTTCAGGTATTTCTTGTCGGACTCAGGAACCTTCTTTTCGTAATCGGGCAGCCATCACGGAACTTTGAACCCAACCTTTTATTCAGTCCACGGGGGTATCCTGTTCTCATTCCACTAACCATATGACAAGAAGGTTCCCGAGTCCGAGAAGGAATACCTGAAGAAGGTCGGAGGGCATATCGGCCGAAATGTTGTACAGATAACAATGCAGATGAGGACAATAGTCCGAATAACGCAGATAATATTAATCATCAAGCCTAATCGTTAAGAACTGGATTTGAATTGTCATGTACAAAAAATTAAAATAAATGAATTACAATGTATTTCTAACTCATCAAGCAATTAAAAACTGAATTTAAAATTGTTTACAATAATTACAATAACAATATATTATACTAGCAAAATTACCCGGTCCATGATCGGATGAAAAGATTTTTTAGGAACACCAAAAATAAAATTTCAAAAAAAAATCACTGAAAATTTATGTATTAATGTTTAATTTAGGGATTTTTTTTAAACATTGAAAATATTTAAAAAAATGTAATCTTGAATTTTTTAGTGTTTTGAAAATAATTTTATGTCATAATATTAACATTTTTTAGGTAGAATTCAGAATACGTTTTTTTTTTTATAATAAAAAAAAAAAAATCCTGTATAGAAACTTCAAAAAATCTTTTGATATAATTATTCAGACTATTATCATTATTGAAAAAAAAAATTAAAAATCTTTTTTATCAGTTATCATAAAATAAGCAGGGTGCGAGAGACCTCGTAAAAAATATTTCCCCTAACCATACGACAAGAAGGTTCCCGAGTTCGGAGGGCATATTGGCCAAAACATTGTACAGATAACAATGAAGATGAGGACAATAGTCTGAATAACGCAGATAATAGTTGCATTTTTTAGTATTAAATTTTTTTCTCAACTTTGTTTTTTAAAGATGATGGTCGAACAAAACCGAAACCCAAAACAGAAAAATCCGGACAAACATCTCATGAAACCATCGAATATAAATGTCTTCTAAGAGCTACAGCTACGTTAGGTAATAGGAAATCTCTACAGTGGTAAGTTTTACTTTATATCTATTTACATTTATCAATGAAAATTGCTGTTTTACACCCAGATTTATTGGTAATCTGACATTAGCTACATAATGAGACTACACTCCTCTTGTTTTGTTTTCACTTTGAGGAATCCTATGTTTTGGTCGGGCCATTTTCATTTCACCGTAAATCTACACTTGAAAATACGAATTTGTTTGAATCAATACAACTGAATGTTTTAACACGAAAATATCATAAAATGTGTTCTTAATAACAATTAGTTTATTTCAATAATGCTCAAGCACAATTAAGACACATTTTATGATATTTTTGTGTTAAAACATGCAGTTGTATTGATTCGAAACAATTCGTATTTTCAGGTGTAGATTTAACAGTGAAATGAAAATAGCCGACCAAAATGAGGATTCCTCAAAGTGAAAGAAACAAGGGGAGATACTCTCATTATGTAGCTAACGTTCAGATTACGATTTTTTTTTTTTTATATATTATTTATACTAGCAAATATATGCACCCTCCGGGTGCAGGTATTTAAGTTTTAATGTAATGAAATATGTATTAAATTAAAGCTAAAGAACTAATAAGAATCAGATAAAAAGATTTGAAAAGAGGGGGTATAATAAAGAAAATAGAAGTATAAAATGAAACTGAAACTTACTCTTCCATCACTCCGTCTTTCATTGTTATTTGTTTCTAATTTAATATTTAGTTAAAAGAGGAATAAAGAATAAATACATTATTTTTTCTTGTTAATGGATTTCATTTAAGATTTTGAAGAGATTTTTGCTTATATTCATTAAGATATAAACCAAACAGAAATCAATAATACTAAGCACATATTTATTAAAATCATTTTTTAATATAATATGCAAATTAGCCTTCCCGTTCACACTGACCACGCTATTTTTTTGTATATATAAATATAATGCATGTTAGTAATGTAGCATAGTTAACAGTATTAATAATGTAAAGCAATTTTATTATAATTGAGGTTTAATAAAATAAAATCTGAAGAATGTGATGTCAATAACTAAGAGAATTGTGACTGATAGGAATATAGTTTCGGTTACAGACAGAAAACACACAATCTCATTATAATAAGATATTTCAATGCAAATGTTTCAAATTGCTGTATTTACACCGAGAATGGGAATTGCTGTATTTACACCGAGAAGGGAATTGCTGTATTACAACCAGTAATGGAATTGCTGTATTTTACACACGATCGACAGGGTAATATGCTCTCGTCATTATACATTCGGTAATACTATTCCCATCGAGTGGCGAATTGGTAAGGCAATTAGTGTATTTAAATCATCACACGACAATGGGAATATTGTATTTACAACAAATCACCATTGTCAGGGTAGTAAATACAAATAGCCGGGGGGTAGCTGAGTTGAATAATCATCACTCAAGGGAATCTTCAATTGTTATTGGTGTCACTCAGGAGTTGTAATACAAGGACAATTCACCAGACATTGGGTCCCGCGGATGTAAATATACAAGGAGTGTACTTGATAATTTAAAGTATCTCCCTCGACCAAATGGAATTATTTGTAATTCTACATCCCGACAATGGGAATTGTTGGGTGTTATTAAATACACACCGCAACAATTGGGAATTTATTCCGTAATTACACTCCGAGTAATCGGGAAATTAATTGTATTTACAAACAACATAACGGGCGGATGTAGAATACACGATATGGGCACAATTTAATTGTACTTTAATTATCAACCCTCTGATGAATCGAGAATGGCCGTGTTATAGTATAACACTCAGGCAATGAGAATGTTTTGGTAGATATACGATGAGAATGTAGATATTTTAGACTCAAAAATTTGAATTAATGTATAATACTATATGAAATTTCGAGAACTATATGATATCATTATATTGTACATAATTATTGTGTAACACCACATAATTTCCATGTGCTTGGATAATCTTTTATGCATAGCAACAATTGTCAAAGGACTTGTTGTCTCAGTATATTTGTTGCTGGATATTATACCCTCTCTGTAATTCAGATTTTTATTGATATTCTTTCTACATATTCTCATCTCTTTGTATTCATTGTTAACTCAGAGCGACCGATTAACAGAATCAATGGTTGAGCTGTTGTTGCTATTATATTTATGTGTTTAGTAATTTAAGTATGGTGTTCTTCCTTACATACCCATGTTATGATTTTCTACATCCAGAGCTCCTCATTTGCCTCATAAAGGTATTTATTTCAAAATATGGCTTATTAACTTATTAGTATACACTGCTTATTTCCTTAATTATAGATTCATAAATATGTTAATATTAACATTTTAAGATACAAGTCCAGAGCTTATCACTATCCTATAAGTATTTAATTCACACTAAAGATGGCTTAACATAAGGTGTCCTTCATTTAAAGTTCACCATGTTATTCCCCTTATAACTTAATGACTATCTAAGGTGCTTATAATAGTATTACATTTAAACAAAGTCCAGAGCCCAATTCTCATTATAAGGTTATCATAATGGCCTTTTAATTTAAGTTATCTGATTATATTCACCTTTAAATTAAAAGCTTTCTAAAGTATGTTTAATATTCACAGTAAACAATATTGTCCAGACCTCATTCACGTGTGATACGGGAAGGCTTAATTTGCATGAGATTTAATTTATCAAAATACTGGACTAATAAATATGGCCACATTATCATTAAGTTCAGACCATGTTATTATCTCGATTAATCAAAGAACTGTCGTCTCTTCTCACGTTTTAAGAATAGACTGTAGGATCGATCCCCATGCTGTGCACAACTATGCAAATCATATAATGTCTCTCTATAACTTGAGATAAAGCCTCAAGACACTCACCCGCACTCAAACTAATTATCAAATACAATAAACTGAGTGTGACATCTTAGAGAATCACGACATGATAGACATTTTGAGATATTATCCTAGAAAGAAAAGCACTCACCATTTAATCAACAGATATAACAACATGAGTACCAGATTTCTCTTATAAACATCTACTTTATGACCTGAAATCCTACAAATAACACTCATTTATACTGGCATATAATGCATTCAAACCACTAGAGGTTGCATTTAGAAAATGATCCGTTAAACGAGAAAAATCAATACACTCAATGAAGAGACGTTCACTGAGATACTGTTATAAATATTGGCATTTAAAGCAAAGTCTATTGGATGTGTTGGGTGATTGAGATAATCAATATGATGACTTCTGGCTCGGGTGGAATGATCTAGTTCACCCTGGCAGTTAATAGGATCGTTAATGATTTTAACAGAGAAATAATAGGAAAGAACACAACACGTATTAAGATAAGGAAAAGGGTTTACTAAGCAAGATACAGGTGAACTGTGTTAAATCTAACAATTGCTAGGTTGATTACAACTCCCATGAGATCTTGGAGGAGATAACTATAAATGCTAGATTGTATGAGTACTCCCCTTATTTATTTGTATATAATAGAAAGAACTGTCCATCCTGTCGGCCTGGGGCATTCTGAATACACCGACTGCATCTCTCCAGGGTGGTTAAGACTTCCCCCAATGGTGGCTACCTATTGGCCGTGGGGTGCGACCTTGTGATGCTTAAGGTTGGAATATATTTGCTTGTTGTTATTGTTTTTAATTTTCGAGTTTTCTCCGGACATACACATACTACAGCAACTGCCCTTTATTATATATATATATTATATATATATATACACAGCTAGAATTGGCTACGCCAGTCGTCGCCTGGGTAGGGGGGGTATTTGTTTTTATTAAAAAGTTAGTCTTCGAGATCCATTAATTCTGAATCTGTGAGTTGATTGCCGCCGTCATGGATGTCCATTAAATCCTCTAAGTAATTATAAAAGACCGTCTGCGTTGAATTCCAGTCACTTCTGATAAATAGTATTTATGTCTGCATATTAAATTGGAAAATTCCTGTTGTTTTCTTTAAATTTTATTTTTTTTCGACTATCTTCATCGAATTTAAATCATTTTCATTTTTGCTCAAAAACCCTGACTGGTGATAATTTTAATGTGTAAATATATTATTCTACTTTGTCAGTTATATTGTTTTTTATTTTTAAGTTTCCTCTCGGACTAAAAGATGTAATGCAAGATTCCTTTATATACCTACGAATAATATTAAATAGGTAATAGATTAAGAAATCAGATCCCTAGATTATTCTTGATATACTGATCTTATAAGCATATTAATCTGTGAGATTCGGAATAGTTTATACTGTTCCTATCTATCTTCGTCGATCATCTAAAACAAAGGTTGGAGACAAAATACTTAAAAAATGGCAACATTATCTCGAATTCAGACTTAAATTGCTCATCCCAATTTGGGTTTCTTGTACATGTTGGGGTCCAATTACCATTGCTCTCTCTCTTGCTCTCTTTTTTTTCAGGGCCTATACGAGCCGTCTTGAAGGGCAACATGGACGGCTTGAAGAAACGAGATAAAAAGCGGCAAAGGAAATCCAATCAAAGGCGACTCAATAATTTAGATGGACTCATTTTCTCCAGCCGTTTTCTTAAGATTTTTATTTTTATTTTCATTCACCGTTTTTTTTAGGCGACTTTTTAAGTGTTAGCGAAAAGGGGATGATTCGCCTCACTGTCTGGCTACATACTGACATAGGCAACTCCCCTCCAAACTTTTTTCAAAGGATTTTCAATTAATTTTATTTTTATTCCCCTTTCTTATTAACATTAGCTTCTTTTTATTTTAATTTTTCTTTAATTGCAATGTTTCTGGTTCGATACCGGTCGTGCCAAACTCTGCGCATGAGTAGCATAGATAGGTAATGCTTAAGCTGTGCGGTAAGTGGGAAGTTGACGGTAGGTGTGGAGATCCACCTGGTCTAGTGTTAGCGAAAAGGGGATAGACTCCCTCGTGTCCGGCTGATACTGACAATAGGCCACTCCTCCGCCAAATATATATAAAATTGATTTTGCGTAAAGTGGGGAGTTGACGGAGGTGTGGAGCTCACCCAGGGCAATATCAATCTCCTGGTCTAGTGTTAACAAACGGGGATAGATTCCCTCGCTGTCTGGCTGATACTGACATAGGCCATGCCCCCACCAACTTAACTTACTATTATTTTTATATATAATATATATATATATATATATATATTATCTGGGTATGACACTAAACAGAAATCAAGTGTTGATAGTACTGTCAGGGCTCCATCTATGGTCAATAGATCAAATATACATTTTTATTTTCAATTTTTCTTATAATATTCAGAATTAATCCTGATGGCCAATTAGGTGAAACCTAAGTATGTTTTTTGACTCGCTTAGGTCCTACAATTTTGCTCTATCTTGTTAGTAAACTACATTGAGTGCTCCTCATCCGTCTCCTCTAAATAGAAATAGAAATCCTCATTTTTTTTTTTAGTTTTTAAAAAGATTTTTGTGCAGACAACTAATAGGATAGCTACACAAACATAAATATCTCTGTGATTAGATTGGCTTCATATATTACTTTTATGGAGGCGTGTGGTTAATGGTTAGAGTCGTAGGAAGTGGACTTGCATTTCACTTAGCTCTAATACCCTTGGGAAAGGTATGGATCAAATTCTCCCTCAAGGCTATGTAATAAATAAGGCAGGCAGACGGGCCTCTTTAACTGCTTGGTTAGGCAACCGGTCTAGCAGAAGGAAAATCTTGAATCAAACCTGTTGAACTCTCGCTTAAGAGAATTGACCTTGTGTCACTCCTGCCTCAATGGGAGTTGTAATATATATAATGCCACAGACTAGGTTAAGATCTTCTTTCTGAATAGTAGAATGAATTTTACAATCATTAAATAAAATTTGAATTTGCCTTAAACAGCCCATGTTATTAAATTAGTATGCTTTAAAATCCTGGCAATGTGTTTATAATATCACTAAGATAATATATACTATATCAACATATAGATGGTGTGGTTAATTTGCAAAACTGGTTTTAAGAAAACCGCTTTAACAATAATTACTTGATGTTATTGATCTCTAATATTTTTTCATTCTTTTAAATTAAATCAATCCAATGAATGATTGGGTTAAAATTGCAAAAGGGACTGGGGCTCGTTTTCATTTGAAATTGTTTATTTTATTTATTTATTTTTTTTAGCTCCTATAATAAATTATGAGGATTTTGCTTACTATGATACAAACCCTCTGACATTGAATTTTTAACCCCACCCTCTCAGCGCAATGTCTTTCAAAAGATTAATTTTTACGAGCCCGGTGGGGTTTTTCTGTTGCTAGTTCCTATAAGGATTTATAAAAAAATGCCTTTTCATTAAAGTTACCTGAGTTATTTCCCTTGAATGATAAAGACTTCGAAATTGTTTATATTACATTGTAACAAAGGCTATTGTTTGGGGCGGATCAGGAAAATGAATGTGACTTCTGGCTGGGGGATGGGGTGGTATAGGATGTTAACGAGTTATTGTAAGTTGGGCCAGTTTTAGGCTCGGTCGGTAGAGTGTTCTGTTAGAATACAAGGTTCTTGTTTGTTAGCCCTTTTCGCTAACTCAGGCAATATGAGTAGCACAGGGGATGGCTGTGTGGTAAAGTGAGGAGCTATGGTAGGTGTGGGCTCTACGCTAGATGCTAAAATAATCTTCCTTGGTGTAGCCTAGTGAAAAGGGGATACGATCCCTCGCTGATTGGCTGTTACCGACTTTAGACGTACCCCCGACGACTTTACTTACTTTGATGTAGGTAGTGAATGACGATGTTGTACGTTTCTGTCTGTTAGATTTCTTCAGGAATAGAATTGAGTTCTTGGCTTCAATAGTGAACATTTTCATACTGTTGAAATGTTCACCATTGCAAGCCAAGACTTCATTCTAAGGGGGGGGGGGGGGGGGGGGTTTGGGGGGGGGGGGGGGGGGTGGGGGGGGGGGGGGGGGGGGGGGGGGGGGGGGGGGGGGGGGGGGGGGGGGGGGGGGGCCCGGGGGGGGGGGGGGGGGGGGGGGGGGGGGGGGGGGGGTGCCCTGAAGAGCAGGTCTAACAGACCGAAACATTACAACGTTGACATCACTACTACATAAAAATCTATTTTATAGCAAGCATCGTGTTTTGTCTGCCTTTCTCGGCACTTACTGTCGGATTAATTTCATCTTATTTCTCCCAAAGTTTCTGGGAGTGTGGAGTTTCCCCCTTCATTCCTGTAGTCCAAGATTCACTCTGACTCGGAGTGGCAGTACTTCCAGGGTCTCATTTAGGGTCAAATAGATCTGTTTGTAAGTTAATGCAAGTTAAGTTCTAATCAGTTATTTGTTGGTTTTTTTTTTTTTTGTTTGTTTCATGCCCATCAGAGTTATTAGAAATAAAAAGTATATTATATTATCCTAAGTATGTACACTAAACTGCATCAAGTGTTGAGTGGTAGTAAATGTTAGGGCCGCAGTCTATAGTCAAGTAGATAATTTAAACATAGCTTCTTTTCCTTTTTTCTTCTGGTATATTATCTGGGTATGAACACTAATGCTGCAACTAGTGGTGAGGTTCCAGACTCTAGAGCTCTGTGGAGTGTGGAGTTCCCCCTTTCATTGCTGTAGTCCAAGATCCACTCTGAAATCGGAGTGCAGCTACCTGTCAGGGTCTTATCTATGGGTCAAATAGATCTGTTGGCAAGTTAATGCAAGTTAGTTTCTATCAGTTTATCATACACATCAAGTTTTTGAGAAATCGACATGAAAATTATTTTCCAGTTAATTTATTACACATGAAGTTAATAAAAATTATTTCTACAATTTATTAATTCTTCAAGAAAAAGAAAGAATTTTTTGAATTTTTTTTTTTCTTTTTTTTTAAATCTTTTTAATGATTAAGAATCAAGTAAAAAAAAAAAAAAAGGAATTGGTTTTAAAAAAAAATGAAAAAAAGATTTAATTTTAAAAAATTTGGTTTAAAAAAAAAAATGAAAAAAGATTTAATTTTAAAAGAATTTGGTTTAAAAAAAAAAATGAAAAAAGATTTATTAAAAGAATGTATGGTTTAAAAAAAAAATGAAAAAAGATTTAATTTTTTTAAAAAAAAAGAAAATGAAAAGATTTATTTAAAAAGAATTTCGCGCTTTAAATAAAAAAAAAAATAAAAAAAATTTAATTTTAAAAAGAGAAATTTTCTAAAAAAGAATTTTGTTAAATAAAATAATTGCACTGAAGTTAAACAAATCATATACAAAAAAATCCGACTACACAATCGTCTGGGGTACGTGGGGATAACAATTTTTTATTTAATTTAACAGTAAAAAAAAGAAAATTATTATTTCTTATATTTACTTGTTTAATGTTATGATATTTATTTACTGCCTATTTACCAGATCTGCTTCTCGGAAAAATCACATCAATAAATACAATAGTGAAATCTCATGTACCCTGACTTTGTGGACACACTGTAGATTTGGTATTAAATAACTAACGAATGTTTCAGTATGCTGTTAAATACCACCAACGCGAACATATTTATATATGATCCCATCCATCTATCTATCTATTCTTCATATATATATATATTATATATATATATATAGTATATATCACACACACACACACACAGGGTGTTTGGAGAAATTTGACAGTTTCATCAGGAAAAAGAAAAGATGATTGGTAATTACAAAATGGTAATGGATTGTAAGAAATCAAACATACTACACATAAACCACATCACCCCCTCCCCCCCACACACAAACCGCATGCAACACCGCCAGAGAAGACAAACAAGTTTCAATGCCTCCAACGTCCGAGCTCTGAACACAATATCTAAAAAAGACAACCACAGAACTAGACATAAAAATCTATACTATTATAATGCCTATATCCATTTAACAAATCTTATTTAATGGAGATTATGTGTTTGTTGTCTGTAACTGAAACTATATCATACTCAGTCACATCCATTTAGTTATTATATATCACATTCTCCATGATCATTTTTATTTAAGCCTCCTTATTGATAAAATTGTTTTTCATTATTAATACTGAGACATATCTAACGTACTAATGGAACATACAATTGTATTCTATATGTTACTACAAATAGGCGGTTTACAGTGTGAAACGGCAAGCCCTAATTCTGCATATTGATATTTAAAATTTGATTTTAATTTACATATTGTGTCTTGGTCTTGTTGATTTCTAATTATTTGATTTTTATTTAATGAATATGAGCAAAATCTTGGAGATAAATCCTAAAGAAATCAATTAACAAAGAAAATAACTATAATGTTTATATCTTACTCCTAATTTTTAACTAAATAGTTTAAATTAGAAAAGTTTTAGCAGAAAGACGGAAAGGTGATGGAAGAGGAAGTTCAGCTGTTATATTTTTCGATTAATACCCTCCTCCTGTTTGCAAATCATTTTAATCTGTATTCTTTTCAGTTTCTTTAGACTTTCTAATTAATATATATTTTATGACATTAATACTTTGCACCCGGAAGGGTGCATATTTTTGCTAGTGTAATAAAATAAAGTGTTTGAAAAAAAAAATTAATTTTTCTTAGCCAAGGAAAGGTAAAATTAAAACAGTTTTTTTTCTTGTAGCTTCATTTTTCTACAACTTCATGGTAAGTACATTTTAATTAAAAAAAACATTTTTTTCAACACTTTCTTTATTACATTAGTAATATTTATAGGCATTATAAATTTTCATTCATCTTGTCATCTCTCTCTATCCTTATATATATATATATATATATATATTTATATATATATATATATATATATATTCATATATATATATAGTATATATATATGTGTGGTGGTGTGTGTGAGAAAAGTAGACAAACACGGGATATTATCGGAACACTTGATGTTAATTGATCGACGATGCAACGTTTTCGGTCCTCTTAATAAGACCATCTTCGGACCTTGGATATAAGTATACTTACTCAATGATGGAAATTCTCAAAAATGCTGAAACGGAAGGTCGTCAGTAGGGGAGGTGTTGTTGGGGGTGGTTATATATATTAGAAAGGAAGGAAAAACTTGACACCGTAAATTACCTCAATAAATTTTAATTTTCAGCTTCCTTTCTATTATAAATATTGCGCTCTTGTATATAATCTAAACATTTTATTAAACATTGAGCTCTCTTAGTGATTTAAACCGATATCACTGTATTTATACATACTGGATCATACAATAATAATACATGTATCTTAAGAAATCACATATATGAATCATCCCTAACCTTACCAAGTTTTGGATACCGTTTCTCATCATATATTTATATATATATATCGATGTTATTATATATAATTATTATATATTATATATATACAGGGTGATGAAAAGGGGAGGCAACTCTTTAGCAACTCATTGGGTTACCTAACAGTAATTAACTTATTTAAAAAAAATGTTGATTCGCGAGGTTTCGATAATGTGCCCGTATTTTTTTGTTGGCTAATATGACACATAAATAACAAGTGAGTCGAGCGCTGGTAGTTCAGCGTCAGCAGAAGCAGCCGACAATGACCGCCGCTTTTCGTAATAGAAGGTATTTTAGTCGAAACAGAAACAAAACTAAATAGGAAATGTGATTTTTGAACTGCTAAAATTATTTCGACTACGACGAGATTTTCCAGGCTACTAGTCGAGAATGTGTTTGACCACAACAGAGGGTCTGGCTTGTGAGAAGAACGGAGAACTCGCTTGTTTTTGGTTCCCCTTCGGCGGGAGATTGTTTGATTTTGAAGGTCTATTTCGGCTATTTTTTTTTTTTTCGCCTTTCTATAAGTAAATGTTTTACCTTAGCTAACTTGCACAACAATTTGACTTACTAGTTAACAATACCTTTGTTTAAACAAATGAATTTATCAAACATTATAGTTAAACAATTTTGTAATTATTTTGCGCATTGAAATTTTAAAAACATTCTATAAAATAAAGCTCAAATATGTTACATGCATGTATTTTAACTCTTAACGTCCTACTAACCGTCATTCACATCATAATTCCTAATCTGCCCCAACAATAGCCTTTGTTTAAATGTAATATTAAAACTATTTAGAAGTCTTTGATTTAAGGGAAATATCTTGGTTAACTTTAAATGAAAAGGCCATTTTTAGATAAATCCTTATAGGAAATGAGGATCTTGGACTTGAAATTCTGAACAGGATTGTTAAGAGTTAATGGTTTTTGGGACCAAGTGAACGTATCGCTGTTACTAAAAATTTTGATGGAATTAAGAGAAAAAAANTTCACAAATTCCCATTAAGGAGAGCTCAATGTATAATAACTACTAAATTAATTATATACAGAGCAATATCTATACTTTCAAAGAACAAAAAACTTAAACCATCATTTGGCTGTTATAAATTTATTTTGACCAGAAACTCAATATGAGCCTAATCTTCATGTGTAATAGGCTATCTGATGAGACTAGGCTCATATTGAGTTCTGGTTGAAATAAATTTATTTTATAATAATCTTACTCTCCTTCCAGCTATGGATAAATAGCAGGGCAGACTGGGCTCTTTAACTTTGGTTAGGCAACCGGTCTAGGAGAAGGAAAATTCTGAATTCAAACCTGTTGAACTCCGCTTAAGAAATTGACCTTGTGTCACATCCTGCTCTATATATATATAATAGCCAAAAGATGGTTTGTTAAGTCTTTCTTTCTTTGAAAGTGTATATATATTGCTCTGTATATAAAGGAAGGGAAGAAAAAGGACATGCTACACAAAAAAAAAATACAAGAGAGACGGGTGAGCAAACAGAAGTGATAACACTAATCTATTTCAATTGAACATAATGAAAAGAAGGAAAGAAAGAAAAAAGAGTGAGTGAGAGTTAAATCAAAATTATTATACTTTTTACATATTGACCTCTTAAGAAAACATATTAAACGTAATAATTATCATACTATGATATATTCACAGGTCTTGCTAGTTCCAATATAACTTGGGATTTAATTATTCAGTAAAAAAAAAAAAAAAAAAAAAAAATTATTTTAAATTAAATAAAATGAAATAAACGACTGAAATTTGCTCTTATCTGGACGATGAATGGAAGTATTATATTTTCTATATAATTTAGAATTGTATTATTCAGTAAATAAATGAATTGAAAAACTAGAATAGAAATTTTTTTTTTCTTATAAAAAAGAAAAAAACATTTTCTCTATTCTAGTTGCTCTCAGTCTTTATGTAATAGGCTATCTGATGAGACTAGGCTCATATTGAGTTCTGGTCAAAATAAATTTATAATAGTCAAATGACGGTTTGTTAAGTTTTTCTTTCTTTGAAAGTGTATAATATGTATGTTTGCTTTAGTGTGATAGAGGCAGAGAAACAAAGAAAAGAAAATAGTCACACAGCTTATTAGATATGGTAATAAAAATAAACCACCTGTTGTTCTCAACAGCTGATATTCCTTAAGAACAATTGATAAAGAAAAAAAAAAGTCGGACTATATGACCTTTAGGCACCCCTTTTTGATCAATTCAAAAGGACATTTTTTATTTACACCGTCAATATCCAGTTGTTTGTTAGGGGTTAGTTTTATAAATTAAAAAAAAAAAACTCTACAAATCGTCTGTTAACAAACAACCGGATGTTGACAATGTAAATGAAAAACATGTCCTTCTGAATCGAGATAAAAAAGGAGTGCCTAAAGGTCATATGGTCCGAAAAGTCACTAAATCCAGTTGGCCAATCAGGGAACTCATCTGATTTACAAAACACATAGTTAGTGTAAGTGATGCTCTGTAAGGGTATTTGCCTCATACCCACTTGTATAGGCTGGGCACAAGGCCTCGTTTTAACGTGGGCCCACCCACAAGCCGAAGCTCATGGGTGGGAAAGAACAAAAATTGCGTCAATCCCTTTAGCATTCCCCCTCAAGGGGGGCGCCTCAGGTGTTGGGCAATAAACCCGGCCCCGCCCCCAAGGGGGCAGGTATTACTCTGTAAGTGGGGGGTAGATCATTTGGTGTTGTAGTAAGGTTCAGTCATTTGCTTCAGCTTTTTTTTTTTTTCACTGAATAATTAAATTCCAAATTAGATTGGAACTAGCAAGACCTGTGAATATATCACAATTATTATGTTTTAATATATTTACTTAAGAGCTATTGCAAAATAGTTCAATATGTAAAATGTATAATAATCTTGATTTAACTCTCACTCACTCTTTTTTCTTTCTTTCTTTCTTTTCATTATGTTTGATTTAAATAGATTAGCATTATCGCTTCTGCACACTCACCCCTCTTGTTTTTTTTGTGTAGAATATCCTTTTTCTTCCCTTTTTTTCTAGTAAAACAGAATGGTCCATTATTTAGCTGAGACGATGAAACTCATAAGAAATAAGAATTTGGCAGATAAGCAACAAGTGATAAATAGGACAAACTGGGTTATTTAGCCATGGTTGTCAACCAGTCTAGGAGAAGAAAAAACCCTTAATTAAAAAGTAAAGTTTGCGGAGTGGCATACTGTTGGTATTAACCTTACAGCTTTCTGCTAACGCCAGACCAGGGACGCACAGATCAGATTACTCAAACTGTGCTACTCATGCACCAAGTTGGCAGGGACTAGTATCGAACATGGAATCTTGCGATCCTGTGCAGGTGCTCTACCAACTGAGTTCCACTTAAAAACTGACCTTGTATCATATCCTCCCTGCGGCTGAGGGGTTGGGTACTCTACTATACTCTCCAGAACAGGAACCTCACCATCAAGAAATTTCACAGTGACTTTTAATGAAATGATCAGTGACAAAAGTAATTCATTTTACAAAAGAAAATTTTAGTTGTGACAAGTAGAGCATGAAAATGTGGTCAATAAATTCTGATATATATATATATTATATATATATATATATAATATATACACACACACATACAGTGAGGTTGACAGCTTTTTGATTTAGCGAGTCCTGGGACCCACAGATTTGATTTGAATGAGCCCCTAGGCCCCAACTAAAGCCATTCCCTGTGCTACTCATACGCTGAGTTGGCGAGGGCCGGTATCAAACTAGGAACCTTGTGGTTTCTAGCTGAATGCCCTACCAACTAAGTTAACCCTGCCCTTACACATATATATATATATATATATATATATATATATATATATATCTTTTGACCGTTATCATCTTGCAACACCTTCTAGTTAAAAAAAAAAGAGACCGTTTAAAGTGTCCAAGATGAAATGTGAAAATGTAAATCCTGATTATCTGATGTCGCTTATCCGCTGAATTTTTATTTCTTATGAGTGTCTTCACCTCAGCTAAATAATGGACCATTCTGTTTTTATCATAAAGAAAGAAAGAAATGGAAGAAAAAGGACATGCTACACAGAAAAAATATAAAAAGAAAGAGATGGGAAAGATATAGATAGAGGGTGAACATACGGGAGCGATAACGCGATTCTGTTTCAATCAATCAATCAATCAATCAATCAATCAAGAGAGAGAGAGAGAGAGAGAGAGAGAGAGAGAGAGAGAGAGAGAGAGAGAGAGAGAGTTAAACCAAGATCATTATACTTTTTGCATATTGAAGTATTTAGCAATAGCTCTTAAGTAAACATATCAAAAGTTGTAACAATTAAATTATCATACTGTGGTATATCCACAGGTGCTGCAAGTTATTATTTAAGGCCAGTTTAGCTCAATCAGTATAGTGTCCGAAAGGTTCCTGGTTCGATACCAGGCCCTCGCCAACTCAGCGTATGAGTAGAACAGGGATCTGTGCGCTAAAGTAAGGAGCTGATGGTAGGTCTGGCGCTCCACCTCAGATGCAAAAACAATCTCCTTGTCTAGCGCTAGTGAAAAGAAGATAGACTCCCTCGCTGTCTGGCTGATACCGACTTTAGGCTACCCAGACTTTATTATTATTATTATTATTATTATCATTAGATCAGAGTATTTCACTTGTGAGATAAAACGTATTTGGCCATATGTCAATTATAATAAGACGAGATCGAAATTCAATACAATGGTCTGATTAATTCATATATTACAAGTGCGAATATGATAATTATTAATTTTTTAAATTAATTAGAAATAGAAAAAATCGAAGAAAAATGAAAGTAAAGACAATACCGTTGTTAGAAAAACTATCTCTTTTCTTCGTAAAATACACACTCGTAATCCCCACCATTAAAAAAAATTATTTTAAAATATTTAATTAAATGTACCCAGATATTTTGCTTTCGGCTTTGTATATTAATTCGGCAAGTCATACAGACTATTGTTTGTTGGTTGTTTTTTTACGGCATATCAAAAACCCTTGGATTATTTTATGCCATAGACGTTTTTGTTAAATTCATTTTTGTTGATATTCCATTTTTTTTAAAACCCAGTTTTTAAAACTCATTTTTTATTTATTTAACCCATAGATGGGATCCTACATAACTCTCCGGATCATAGTGGACCTGGGAGTAATGGCAATGAAGGCGTACTCCACACTCCCCAGAGCTTCAGAATTGGAACCTCGCCACTAGATGCAGTTTAGCGTGATACCAAGTACACAGACTATTGCTAGTAATTTCGATCTTGATTTGTAGCCAATAAATGTCCTTGTGCCAAACTTAGCTAAAAATTAACAAATATAGATCTCGACACAAGTAAGTTGTTAATTTAAGAATATTATAATAAAATCCGAGGACTTTTTTTATAAGGGGTGGGGGCTTTTTCTTTTTTTCTTTAATGATAATTAAACTTATGGGTACTGGATTTTTTACTTTTTTTTTTTTAATTTTTAATTTTTTTAAGTTTCAGTAACAAACAGATTCATTATCAGTATAAAAAAAGAAAATTGTATCAGAAGTCCTTAGCAAGAATTTACGAAAAAGTATTTTAATTTTTATATACCTAAGACATGTAAATAGATATTACCCCAGTGAATGGGGGTGAGGTAGACTAATTAAACGTAACACTTACAAAAAGTGGACTTATTTTATTTCTTTTCTTTTTTTTTAAACATTAGTACTTAATGACTGGGAAGAAAGAAAAAAACACGTGAGTTGGGAGATGTACGTAACAAAAAAATAGATTTTTTTCTTCTACTCATAAATAGAATTACTATCTGAACAATTAACATCTTTAGAAGATGGCATCAAAAATATGTTTCTGTAGTGTGATACTAACACCAAACCAATATGAAAGGCAGAATAAAACATATTTTTAAAAAAATAGCCACTCACCGAATCATTTTCTAAAAGCACCATATTGTCAATCTTAAGGAACTCTTCTGTACGCAGAAACAACGTTTAGTACTGTTTCCTTTATAAGGGAGGTAACTCTAAAATTATTATTTTTTTTTTTTAAGATTTCAGACGAACACAAAATCTGACTATACAGACACTATGAGAGCAAAATCCTAAGTCTTTATAAATTTACTACCTATTCTAAAAATAAACAAATAAAATGGTTGACAACTTCAAATGACTAATTCAAATGAATAATTAGTACTTCAGGTCAGTGAGCTCGTATTTAGTGATGGGATGTTTTCAGTTTGTTAAACTTTGCTACCTTGCGTATTTTATGAAAATCTCGTTTCTAAACAGAATATTATTCTTTTTATCCCACTCTCTCAACTGTCAATTGTAAATAATAAAGTTAAATATAAACATAAGCTTCTATAGAAAGGTACTTCGGACCCTAACAAAAAGTGATGACGTGTCATATTATATACTGTGGGACACTGAATTCTGCCAAAAAAATGTCAATATTATGACATTTTTTTTAAACAGAATTTAGTATTCGTGGTTCTTTTACATAAAAAAAATCCCGTTTAGCGTTTAGAAACTCCTTCTGATATAATCATTCAGACTCTTATCTTTATAGAAAAAAATTAAAAATTGTTTTTTATCGGTTCATTTTTTCAGATTTCATAAAATAAAATAGGGAGGCGGAGAGACCCGTAAAAATATTTCCTCCAATATATTTTCGGAAAAACCTATTTTAAACACAATTTCATCAACAGGTAAATAATTACTGAAATTTTCTTGAAAAGTTGACTGATAGTTGATTTTTCATAGAATTTTTTTTTAAATTCTGGTAGTCATAACTTGTTTTTGGCTATGTTAAATTTTAATTGATTTAATGGCGCAAATATGTAAAGTTGTAAACATTGTTTTCGTTCATAATTTTCATTATTTCCGTAAGCTGAAAAAAAAAAGATTAAAAATCGTCAGGAGTTATTTTAATGTTTCTTCTTTTGAATGGTTTTGAAGATAAACATTAATAATTAACCTTTATTCAAGTTTCATTGTGTTAAACATGATTGGGGGGGGGGACACGGCAGATTGAATATCGCTACGGGTTCAACCAAGATGTTAGCAACTTTTTAGTTGCATTGGTTAAGGTAGGGTTTTTCAACGGGGGGCGCATAACATTTTGGTGGTGGAGTCCACTAGGACAAATTTGAAAAATGGGGTTCACGAGCTGCCGAGATGGGGTGGGGCACAAATAATTTAGGACCCACAAAATATATTTACGGAGTATTTAGTAGGTATACCCAATTTGTCGAAAATTCGGGGGGGGGGTACAAATTTGCCCCTCCCCCTCGTTTGAAAATTTTTTACTAAAAATCAGTGAATTATCCGATTTTAATGAAATTTTCAGTGTTGATTTATATATATATATATATATATATATATATATGTGTGTGTGTGTGTGTGTGTGTGTGTGTGTTGAATTTTATAATGCATCAGTTATTTTATTTCAAAACTTTCTGATTTTTTTCAGGCAAACTTCACCTTCTTTTGGCAGGGAAAACCCGCCGATGTACCCCGACGGAACAGGGTCGGCTTCGCAGTAAAAAATAGCCTTATCCCATGCATTAATCCCCATCAATTGGTAGTGATAGAATCAGCACCCTCCGGTTGGGAACGCCTGCAGGACCAGCAACCATCATCAGCGCATTCGCGCCAACCCTCTACACCGCCCCTGAAGATAAAGAAGAGTTCTACGAGAACCTGAGCGCAGTTATATCCCAAATCCCGACTACCGAGGACATTTGCCTGCTCGGTGACTTCAACGCAAGAGTAGGAGCTGACCACGAGGCCTGGCTCACTTGCCTTGGCGCTTTCGGTCGGGGCAAGATAAATGAAAACGGCCAGAGATTGCTAGAGCTGAGCTGCTACCAAGGCCTATGCATCACAAACACCTACTTTAGGTGCAGAGACATCCACCAAGTGTCGTGGAGACACCCGCACTCCCACCTCTGGCACCAGCTAGACCTTGTCATTACCAGGCGCGCGAACCTTGCAAGCGTCCTTCACACCCGTACGTACCATAGCGCAGACTGCAACTCGGATCACTCCCTGGTTGCCAGCAGAGTACGAGTGACACCCAAAAAGATCCACTGTGCAAAAACGAGGGGACGACCACACATCAACACGTGCTGCGTAGGTAACAAGGAAAAGACCCTACAATTCTTAGACGGTCTCCAAGAAGTTCTCATGAACAAGACGCCGCTGAAAGAAGCCTCAATCGATGCAAAGTGGTCTCACCTCAGAGATGCCATTTACGACACTGCTATTACTGCCTATGGCAAAAAGGTGCGGAAAAATGAGTATTGGTTCGAGGCCCACTGTGAAAAGATGAAGCCTGCAGTTGAGACAAGAGGACAGCCCTCCTGGCATACAAGGCTTCGCCAAGCCAAAGCACACTTGACGCCTGGAAGAGTGCCAGAAACAACATAAAGAGGACTGCCCGACACTGTGCCAACATCTACTGGCTAAACCTGTGCTGCGGCATAGAGACAGCTGCCAACACAGGAGACGCAAGAGGAATGTACGAAGGCATCAAAAGAGCTACAGGCCCACCCATAACAAAGACTGCACCCCTAAAAGACAAAACTGGAGGAATCATCACTGACAAAGGGAAGCAAATGCAACGCTAGGTAGAGCACTACCTGGAACTGTATGCAACCCAAAACGAAGTAGCAGAAAATGCCCTAACCACCATAACTGACCTACCGGAAATGAACGAGCTAGACACACCACCAACGGTCAAAGAGCTTGACAAAGCCATCGACCGCCTAGCTGATAGGAAAGCAACAGGGAGTGACGGCATACCGGCAGAGGTCCTGAAAAGCGGGAAGGAAGAGCTGTTCCAACCACTACATGAACTACTCTGCAGCTGCTGGGAACAGGGACATATCCCTCAGGACATGCGGGACGCTACCATTATCACCTTATACAAAAACAAAGGAGATCGGAGCGACTGCAACAACTACCGGGGCATCTCACTCCTCAGCACAGTCGGAAAAGTTTTTGCTCGCGTTACACTAGCACGTCTGCAGACTCTTTCATGTCGCATCTACCCGGAGTCACAGTGTGGGTTCCGAGCAAACCGGTCAACTGTGAACATGATCTTTTCTCTACGCCAGCTACAGGAAAAGTGCCAGGAACAGCAGATGCCACTATACACCACATTCGTAGACTTAACAAAGGCATTTGATCTAGTCAGCCGAAGCGGACTCTTCAAACTGCTACAGAAGATAGGCTGCCCGCCCAAACTTCTAGGAATCATCAGCTCTTTCCACACAAACACACAGAGCACAGTCTGTTTCAATGGTGCAACATCCGAAGCTTTCCCGGTCAGCAGCGGAGTGAAGCAAGGCTGTGTTCTTGCACCCACACTGTTCGGGATATTCTTCTCCCTGCTCCTCCAGCACACCCTCAGGGACTGCAGCGAGGGCGTCTTCATACACACCAGAACTGACGGCAAGCTGCTCAACATCGCCCGCCTCAGAGCTAAGACCAAAGTCAAGGTTCTCATCCGGGAATTTCTATTTGCCGATGACGCAGCATTAACGTCACACACAGAGGATGGCCTGCAACAGCTTGTCAATCGACTCACACAGGCTTGCAGGAAGTTTGGGCTTACCATAAGTCTAAACAAGACAAAGGTCATGGTACAAGGTGTAGACAACCCTCCAAACATCAACATCAACGGGCACAGCCTGGAAGCAGTGGAGAACTTCAAATACATTGGGTCTCCCATTGCCAACTCAGTCTCCACCGACGATGACGTCAACAGCAGAATTGCAAAAGCGTCGGCAGTCATGGGAAAATGCCAGCCTTACCAAGAGAACCAAAATGCGCGTCTACAGAGCGTGTGTTCTCAGCACTCTCCTATACGGCAGCGAAACCTGGATCACGTACTCACGTCACGAAACTGGACAGCTTTCACCTCAGATGCCTACGCCACATTCTACGCATCCGCTGGCAGGACAAAGTGCCTAACACAGAAGTGCTGGAACGAGCAAACATAAACAGCATGCCCGCAATCACCTGCGAGAGACGCCTGCGCTGGTTTGGCCATGTCAGGAGGATGAACAAAGGCCGCATCCCCAAAGACCTGCTGTGTGGTGAACTAGTGGAGGGCACCCGACTGACAGGGAGACCACGCCTACACTTCAAAGATGTCTGCAAGAGAGACCTGAAGACATGCCGCATCGACATAGACACGTGGGAGGCTTGTGCAGAAAACCATGCGACCTGGCGCCTCCTCGTCAAACAAGGAACAAAAAGAAGTGAAGAAGAGAGGAAAAAAGCTGTCACAGAAAAGAGAGCTAAAAGAAAGGAGAAACAGCAGCACCCCAACACCTACAGAAAGCATCACCTTTTGTTTGCAGCCATTGCACCAGAGACTGCCATTCGAGGATCGGTCTGTTCAGCCACTCACGTAGCTGTAAGTGAGAGAGAGAGAGAGAAAAAGAAGAAAAAAAACTACGCCATCGTCTAAAATAGACGGAAGGTTGCCAAACATATATATATATATATATATATATATATTATATATATATATATGTGTGTGTGTGTGTGTGTGTGTGTGTGTGTGTTGTGTTGAATTTTATAATACATCAGTTATTTTATTTCAAAACTTTCCGATTTTTTTCAGGTCACTTAACTTTAACCCCCTTGTTTTTGAGGCACAAAATATCCGCGAGATATGTGATTGATACTAATTTCTGCATAAATAAAAAGACAAAAGACCGAAGATGTGAAGAGAAGAAAAAAAATATTTTTAAGAATCTGCACGGGTAGTAAATAAGTACCGAAAATCGGAAAATAAAATTAAAAAAAAAAACTAAAAAAAATAACTTTTGGCGATTTTTTTTTACTCATTTCGATTATTTAATTGGCTATTATTTTATAAAAGAAAAAAATATACATCAATATTTGTTTCGTTTAAAAGGGGGAGGGCGCTAAATTTCCAATACAGTTTTCGACCAAAAAGATATGGGTGATTGATACTAAAGTAAAGTAGTTATTAAAGATTTTTTTTTTTTTTAATCAAATGATATGACATTTTAAACTTAAAATTGTGCTGCTCATATTTTAAATGAATTTTATATATTAATTTATCATCGCAGAAATACCTAATTAAAGTTTTGAAATAAAATAACGGATGCATTACAAAATACATTAATTGATAAATCAATACTGAAAATTTCATCAAAATCGGATAATTACCTGATTTTTGGTAATTTTATTTTATTTTATTTTTATTTTATTTTTTTTTTTTGTAATCGCGAATGTTACAATTTATTTTGTAAAATTGGATTTCAACAGCGTTTCAGGCTAAACGCGATCAAAATTGACCAAAAAAATCGTTTTAAATGTATTAAAAATATATTACATGTGTAATTTTATTTTCCTTCTTTTTTTTTTTTCTTTTTTCTTTTTTTCATTGATGCCCTTTGTATGTTACTACTTTTCGACTTAGACAAAAATTTGACCTTAAATGATCGATTTAATTAATTTGACCTTAAATGATCGATTTAATTAATTTTAACTGTAGATCAAGATTTATTTAATCTATCTAAAAATGTAAGTTTAAAAATGCGCAATATTGCGCAACATATTTTCCGAGATTTTTACATATTCAAAAAATTATAACTAACGATTGTATTTTCGTGTACGGATCATCAAATGTATTGAAAAGTTATCTCCCCTGATAACCCGGATCGATGAAATACACAGAATAATTTTACAATATAGGCTTCCATATATTTTCATTTATTTAACACGCAAAAATCTTGTTCGTTTGTGTCGATTTTTGTATTTATTTCCTTTACAACTGGAATTTTGAGCGTAACTATATTTATGTAACTGGTCCATTGCTACTGAAAAGTGAGTTCGATCCTCACAGGATGACCCTTACTTGCGGCTCTGCGCCAAATCTAAGCTATGCTTTTTTAAGGACACATCACGGGTTAGATTCTCACTGGGTGCCCCATACTTTTGACCTTATGCCACAACTTAGCTAAGCTTAGCAAATAACTATATATTTAGGGACGTCCAACAAATATAAGGGAGGTAACTCGTTTTTTTTTGTTTTTTTTTAATTTTTTTACATTTAATGTTTTTCAACTGAAGAAAAAGCTTAAGTGGACACAAAATCTACGAAGGACTACATGAGTAAAATTTAATCGTCGTAAGTTATATTGTGTAGTCAAAAAATGTGATTAAAAATAACACAAAACGGAAACGCGTACAGAAACAGTTGTTGCTGTTCCCAGAATGAAAATTGAGGTATTTTGAAGTAAAAAGGGGAAAAGATCATTTGTAATTAAGACTACACTACTCTTTCGTAAACGAAAAAGAACAATCGTTAGTACTAATTTCTAGATATATAAAAAAATCTCGGAAAATATGTTGCGCAAATTTGTGCATTTTTTATCATGAATTTTTAAGTAGATTAAATAAATATTTTCGGGCCATTTAATGCCAAATAAAGTCATTTTAATAAATAAATCCGCACGAGCAGGATGTGACACAAGGTCAATTTCTTAAGCGGAGTTTAACAGGTTTGAATTCAGAGTTTTCCTTCTCCTAGACCGGTTAAAGAGCCCAGTCTGCTCTACTATTTGCCCATAGCTGGAGGGAGAGTAGGATTAATACCTTTCCCAAGGGTATTAGCGCTAAGTGAAATGCAATTACCACGTCCAGGGTTTGAACTCGGGGCGACGAGTCCATTTCCCATGACTTTAACCATTACACCACGCGTGAGGATATAGATTCATGCCTTTTTTTTACCCCAAAGTTATTTGCGCTAAGTGAATGCAAACAGTCCCAACCGGGATTCGATCCCGACGCTAAAACACCAATTTCACATCATTCTTTTGTTGGTAATGAAGAAACACTAATAGTCCATGTGGAAAAACGCGGTAAGAGTAACACGAAGCCGAACTTTTTTTAGACCTTATTTTTCCCGATGCGCGTATCATTGGGGAACGAGAAAAGTTTTGGTAAACGGGCCAGGCTTTGATCCGTTGGTACTAATGCAGAATAGCGCGCAATAGATAATATCATTAGATTACGTATAGAAAGCATCCTATTTCATTACATTTGATGAAAATACCCGAAACATTTGAGACGCGAGAGTGAGTGCTATAGTTAGGCTACTTCGGGATTTTCCGACATCGATAGTAATGCAGAATAGTGCGCAAGAGATATTATCAATAGATTATGTATAAAAAGCATTATATTTCATGAAAAGGGTTAGGTTTAGGGTAAGTGTTAGGGTTAGGGTAGTTCGAGAGTTTCCGTAATCTAACACTGGTTATACGTAAAATATAATTCTAATGATATTATGTCTTGCGCGCTATTGTGCATTTATACCGATCCGCTTACCAAATTTTTTCTCGTCCCTTTCCCCCAATGATACCTGCATTAGAAAAGATAAGTTATAAAAAAGTTTGGCTTTTGAGTTACATTTACTAATGCCCATATTTGGTAAAAGCAAAAAAAGAGCTGGTACAAATGCACAATAGCGCACAAGAGATAATATCATTAGAATCGCTTTTTTCGTATAAAAAGCATTAGATTACGGAAACTCCCGAAGTGGCCTAGCCCTAACCCTAATACTAACAATAACCCTGACACTAGCGTCTCAAAGGTTTCGAGTATTTCTGTGGAATGTAATGCTTTTTATACGTAATCTAATGATATTATCTCTTGCGCGCTATTCTGCATTAATACCTAAAAGTTTCGGCTTTTGGGATACTCTTACCGCGTTTTTCCCAGCTAAAAATGGCCATATTTGGTACAAGCAGTGGCTTTGGCCCATTTACCAAAAACGTTTTACGTTCCCCAATGACACCTGCATTGGAAAAATATGTCCTAAAAAAGTTCGCCTTCGGTTTAACGTACTGGATAAACTATACAAGAACAACAAAAAGCCAAATTTTTGCCTCATGCTTGCATCTTTCTTTCTTTCTTTTTTCTTTCTTTTTTTTTTCTTTTTTGCTTCTTCCTTTTTATTTATATATATATATCAAACTTGTTTTTCTCTGTGTGATTCATAGCAAACATTTCGAGGCATATTTTCTGTCGATGAGAATTCGCGAGAGGACAGAAAGCCGAAACAGATGATACATCTGTTGCTCGTATTTTAGGGAGAGTTGATGAATGTCCCTAAAACTACTGAGCAGTTGTTTCACTGTGGGACGCGAAGAAAAGCCGAGCAAGAAATAAAAGTCAGCTTCGTTTTCCTGAAGAACGTCGGGAAAGTCCTCGACAATTTTGCCAGTTTCAATTTCAAACACTTTGTCAACTAAAGCATCCCGCTTGCTTTTCCGAAGGAGGCTTAGTTCGGTGGACGTTACTACCTGGTCACCCAACTTGTTAGATTCAAGTATCTTATCGTCAATAGTTCGGTTTAGTTTTTTCTCCGTATAAAAATTATCCGAAAGTAAAAGCATCAAAGACGGCTTCAGTTCTATAAAAGAATCGAAGGAATCTGTCGATCGGGAAACCGTTTTTAAAGTCACTATTTTAGAGAGATTTTCAATCTGTCGGTTTAAGAATTCCATTAATTGTCGAATGGCTTTTATCTGACTAACATAGACCGTTGTATGGTCTTCATTGTATTTGTGAACCATTATTCGATTTTGGAGAGCGCTTTGGAGTTTGTGCATTTGTTCTTGTTTGGACATTTTCCGCATCGTAGCGGTACCTTTCTTAAATGTAGATAATTTGTCTTCAGCTGTGAACGGATCGACTGAAATAAAAACTTTTTTCTTCTTGGAAGATTCTCTTTTTTCCGACTGTCGTAAAATCGTCCTGGCGTCGGGGCTCTTTATGTTCCATTCTTGAGTTAGATTTTTATGCAATTTATTCAAGCTGTTCATCACTGTTATTGATATCAAACAAGAAGCCTTTTTTGGCGCCACAATTTTTCTTGGCTGCTTTTTGTGGTGTATTCTGATTGGTATTGAACACGCTTAACATTTTTCAAACTGTTATTGTAGTTTTCTTTGACAAGATCTCAAAGTAACAGTTTATAGAAACAACAGTTATAAAATCTTTCAAACGGAAAACTTTTAGATTAAAAACATTTAGAAAGAGTCTATCTTGAATTAAGAGAAAAAATATTTCTTCATTTTACTTTGCAACCAGAAATTATTCTATGCAAGTTTTGCTGGTTTTTTTTTCTGTTGTGTTTTTTTCTTTTTTGTTTTTATATGTTAGCTAATTAGTTATTTTTTTTTAATATTTCAAAAGTTTCTTAAGATATTCCGAAAAACAAACCCCGAATTAGTGATCCTTTTGAAATTTTGATCTAATTTTAATTATCTCGTTAACTTTAATTTCACTGTTTCTCTTTTTCAATTCTTAAACAAACCCCATTTTTCTTTTAAATATCCCCTTTCCAAATTTAAAACTGCATTATAACAAATGGATCCGCAAACAAGAACGATGGCTCCGTCAACTAATTATAGCAACACAGCATCAATATAAGAGATCTTTTTTTTTTTTTAATCAAAACAAAAAAACAATGACGTCATAAATAGTTTGTGACAAAAATATATAAATACTGATGGCTTTGTTTTTTCTTTCCATTTGTATAAAAAAATATGTCACTGTTGTATATCGGCCGCTGGATTTTGACAAATAACGAGGAACACGTATATACAAGGTGTGCCAAAAAAGTATCGAGGTTTTTTGTACTTTTTGATACACCTTGTATTCTATGGGGCTAAGTTATGGTCGTTGGTACTGGTAACTTAACCCCAATAAAAGCTGGTTCTTTGTTCTTGTGGGCTGGTACGCTGAAATGGAACTTAGGAATGAAAAGGCACGAAAGAGGAAAGAGACAAAGGCAAGAGGTAATTCTATAACTCAGGCTTTATTGAACGGGGCCTAGACGGTCGTGGCAAGGGGATAACCCCTGGTTAGGAAACGACCTACACCCAGTTGCGGCCTAAGTTCGAATGGCCGAGGTATTATTTTGGGGATAGGGAGTCAGTCCTTTTTGTCGGATATGCGCAAAGGGGTTCTTTCGGTCTATGTCCCATGGGAGTTTGTTGTTTGTTTTTTTAATTTTATTTTTATTTTGTATATTTTAATACCCACAATTCTGAAAAATTAACGTTCCATTCATTGTTCATTTTTATCTTGGTAAATACAGCTTCAATCTCGATACTTTTATGACATACCTTCTGAGAAAAATTAACGTCCCATTCATTATTCATTTCTATCTTGGTAAATACAGCTTCAAACTCGGCACTTTTTTGGCACACCTTTTATTCTGAAAAAAAAATTAAAGTTCCATTCAGTGTTCATTTCTATTTTGGTGTGATAATACCCAGTCTGCACTGTCGATGACCCCACATTGTAATGCTATGTGCTGGCCGATTCGAAAGGTACGAGTTAGAGACAGGTTCAACAAGGATGAAAAACAGTTTGATAACAGGACGCTAATGGAGGAGGAAGTTGTGACACTTTGTGCAGTTTGTGGTGGAACAGAGGATACTTAAGTCCTCAGTGTCAGCGTGAAGGTTGTCTTCGTATGTTTGTTGTTTTGGAAACCCCAACTCATTGCTAGCATTTTTTAGTTGTAATGGAACAAACCCGGACACTTCGTGACGCAAGCCTGTGTGATATATATATATATCCTCGTGTGGATATATATACAAAAAACAAGCGCGTGGTGTAATGGTTAAAGTCATGGGAAATGGACTCGTCGCCCCGAGTTCAAATCCTGGACGTGGTAATTGCATTTCACTTATCGCTAATATCCTTGGGAAAGGTATGAATCCTACTCTCCCTCTAGCTATGGGTAAATAGTAGGGCAGACTGGGCTTTTTAACCTTGGTTAGGCAACCGGTCTAGGAGAAGGAAAACTCTGAATTCAAACCTGCTGAACTCCGCTTAAGAAATTGACCTTGTGTCGCATCCTGCTCGTGCGGAGGGGTTGGTATATATATATATATATATATATATATATATATATATATATACAAAAAACAATTCACAACAAATTAACAAGCATGTTCTATTAGCTGAGCAAACTTAATAGAATAGAACATAGACATTACAGAAAATACAATGAAGAGCAAGCCCTGTCGGCAGCGGCATTAGAATATACCGACTGCACCTCTGCAGAGGCAGAAGAACCTCAATTGAGCTACCTGTTGGCCGTGAGTGGCGACCCGTGATGCTTAAGAACGGAATCCTGGTGGCCGAGCAGTCCATGACAAGCAATACTCTCCACTTTGGCCCTTACTTAAGCTAGACGGGCAGTCAGAGAACACCCCTGCAATCAATTGGCTGGCCATGTCAAGCCATAGCACTTATATGATTGTCCCAATCCTATTGCACTTATGGGAAACCCCAACTCTTTTTGTCATATTTGTGCTAGAAGGCGGTGGCTGAGGGTCTTCATGTCATGGGAATGACGTTAACTCTATCTGATGGTGAGGTTCCAAACAAACGAATAAACAATGAAGATTTAGATTATTTGGATTACTCGGACAATCGTCCTCAACTTTATTGTTATTTGCATAATGTTTTGACCGATGTGCCCTCCGACATTCTTTAGGTAGTTCTTGACGATTTTAGGAACTTTCTTTTCGAACTCGGGAAACTTCTTGTCGTAATCGTGAGCCATCACGGAACTTTGAACTCAACCCTTTATTCAATCCTTGAGTGTATTCTGCTCTCATTCCGCTAACCATAGCTGGCTACAAATGTTAAGCTGTGTTAATCATTATTCTATGTTACTGTCACCCTTGACCAGGATTGAAACTGCATCCTAGAGCTATCACTTAGAACTTAACTCAGCGCCAATATACATTACGATATGTGTCCAAAAATTCAGAGAAACAATGAAGAGCTTGATATTTCCAGAGAAAGAAATTCGAAATTCTGTCACTTCAATCCTTAGTAGACAAAGTAAAAAAACAAGTCCGACCATGAATTTCTCGCCTCATTAGTCTTGAAAAAAACTAAATTTGACCGTCAACTTCTCGCTTTGCCAGTTCACTCATTAATTCTATAACCGTTCTGTAAGACAGTTGTTTGCACAACTCAGATTCCTCTTTTTATCAAAGTTTTGATTAACCGGAATTTTGAATATGTTACAAATTTAGTCTCACTCGAGACGAGATTGTTGTCTTATAAATTTCAACTCCAAGAATGGCAATATTTCTCACTCTGTCGACAAGACACGTTCGTGTCCGTTTTGATATCAGAGGAAAGTTGTTTCTTTCGCTACAGAGCTGTATAAGAGAAATGTCCTAACAGGAAAATAGTCTTTTAGTAGATAAAAGTCTTGAGGTAAATAGGATAAATATAAACACTTACATGTGGAGCATGTTCTCATGTGCTGAGCGACACGAGTTTGTTGGGGGTGAGAAGCCCCCTGTCTTGTAGACAGGAGATACGCTGTTACCTTTGTTGAGTACAGGTGAAAGAGTAGTTTTTGACTTTGACGCTTCTCCCTTAATACTGCTGCTCGCTACGCCACCCAGTGCCTACTGGAAGAACCGTGGCCAGTAAATAAGGTAATCTCTAGATCGGCGTGAAAAGAATGCATTGATTTATCAGCTCAAAAGTTGAAAATTTCAATATCTTATTGTCTCAAATGTGAATTCTTCCTCTCCTGCTTTTCTCAAATTGGCGAAAACTGCTATGCTGGAGGAAGTGGGGTAAGACAGCCGCCTTCTAAAAGATGGACTGTTCACTGGGACACACAGGAAACGACACCTTTTGGGGACTTAATTCTTCTTCTTCTTCTTGGAAATACATTTAGATTGTCAGATCTTTTTATTTACAATGCTATTCAACGCCAACCATTTAACACCAGACTTTTATAAAGTATGACCCGCCAAGTGACGCGCGGAGAATTCAACATCGAAGAAGGTTTCATTTCGTTTCTTTCTTGAATGGCATATCAACCTTCGTGGGTTATCTAATTCCAAAGCCACGTTGTACATATTAACAAGCCATCGGTGCGAATAGGATTAAACAATGTTTAAAAATAATCTAAATGCAAAAAGGTGGAAAAGCATAACAGTTAAAATCGAGACCAGGGAGCGTAATTTGAGCAATCTACAAATTAATGAAGCACTATTTATTGGTAAATTGAACCCAAGAACCAATATCAGAACTGAGCTCAGTGCAGAATTCATAATACAGTAGACCTACAACACACGCAAACAGTTTTATCTTTTAAAGAAAAAGATTATAGTAAATACTCTATTGCTTTTTTTTTGGGGGGGGGTCGGTCGTGTATTGTATTTTTGATGGTGTTTTGTTTCTGTTCTTTTTCTGTGCCACATTATTTTTATTTTTTGGATTGTTTACCAATGTGTCTATGTGTAACGTTATGGCTCTCAAGTCAGAACGATGACTTGTTAATAGTAAAAATAATAGTTTACTAATCTCTGGACCAGTATTTCTTTGGAAAGGCTCGAATCTGGTTGCTGGTCTGATGCTGAGTTAGCTGACAATTCTTTGATGTTTGGAGTCTGGAAATCAACTTTGGGTGCTCAAAGACATCTTGCCTTGTGCCATTTATAGTTTTTAGTAATAACACAAGGCGACTTATTTTTCTGAGATTTTTATCGGTAATTTATGAGGAAGTGCGTCCCGGTCTCCCGCCTCAAAAATTGCTACCCAGTGACTATCAAAATAACAACCCCTGCTTGTATAATTCTTGTTTATTTATCGTAATATGTCGTAATTCTTGTTTAGATATGAAGATGGATATATAGTTTGGAATAGACTGAGATAGATAGATAGATAAACAAACAAAATAATATAGATAGATACGAACAAATGGAGATAGATAGATATTTTCGACAAGTAAATGTATTGGGGTGGTCGCTTCTTTTTTTGTCGTAATTCTTGTTTATTTAAACTAAAAACAAGACATTAAACAAACATGAATAAAAAAAAAATCTTAGTATTTAAAGTAATATAGATAAATATGAACAAATTGAGATAGATAGATATGAAGATGGATCGTTTTGAATAGACTGAGCTGGGTCGTTATTTTAATAGTCACCGGGCAGCAACTCTTGAGGCAGGAGACCGGGACGCACTTCCTCATAATTTACTTTTTATCTTCCCCCAAGTCAAACTGCACTGAGTAAGAGACCATGTTTCACTCTGCCAACGCATCGTTCCAAACTCACTTAACATTGTGGCATTACTTTCGTATTTGCCTGGAGAGTTGTCTGCCTGTTTAGTTCGCTGGTTCCCGCTAGGGGCCGTTTATATTTAAGCGGCTGGTTTGAATGTCTCTTCCTCTTTTCCTGTTCCTCGACCTACGAGACACATGGGTTAGACACGGTCTACCCCTTCTCGTTGGGGCTTTGCCCCCTTACATTACTGTAAGTGATTCACACAGCATGGACTATTCCTAGTCTTATGTCTGTGGTTTTTATGTTTATCTTTTTACCATTCATGAATGTGTCGTTATCTCTATTTTTGTATGTATGTTTATGTACACCCGTATGTACTCGTTTATCCATGTGCTGTATATAAAATGTATTGTCCTTCAACCTTTGTCGGAGTTTTATCTCAAGTATATATCACTTTGAATTTACAACATTCTCACCTCTCACACTTTGCTATATGACATCTCTTCAATGAGAAAACTCCATGTTGTGTTGTGCTGACTCATACTAAAAACTTTCCCATGTTAACCTTCTATACTCTCTCTCTTCTCTATAATATTACATATGTTGTTCAGATTACCTACTTAATCTAAACATTAATTACTTAAATGAGAGTAACCTCCCCTTATTTGTTTCACTTTGAGGAAGCCATATGTTTTGGTCAGCCATTTTCATTTAACTGTAAATCTACACTAAAATACGAATTTGTTCAAATCAATACAACTGCATGTTTTAACACAAAAATATCATAAAATTCTTAATAACAATTAAGTTCATTTCAAATAATGCGCAAGCACAATTAAGAACACATTTTATGATATTTTTGTGTTAAAACATGAAGTTGTGTTGATTTGAACATATTTGTATTTTCAATATAGATTTATAGTGAAATGAAAATGGCCAACCATAACATACGGTTTCCTCAAAGTGAAACAAACAAGGGGAGGTTACTCTCATTTATGTAGCTAATGTTCAGATTACCTAATAGTCATTAGGAATTAAATTGAATATGTGACGTTGCGTCTAATTGAGGAGTATGTAATTTTGTTTTTATACTTATCTGGATCACTGGGATCTGATATTCTGGATCGGAGTAGCTGGGTTTATTGTTAGGCTGGCATGATCTCCATTTTTGAGTCTTCAATTTCATGTCAAGCCCTAGCACCTATATGATTGCCCCAACCCTATTGCCCTCATGGCAAGCTCCAACCCTTTCTATCATGTGGGTGCTAGAAGGATGTGGCTGAGGGTCTTCATGACCTGGGAATGATGTTAAACTCTATCTGATGGTGAGGTTCCAGTTCTGGAGGTTTGAGGAATGTTGAGCACTCCTTGACCACAATTGCTCTGAAGTCCACTCTGACCTGGAGTGGTAATACCTGTTAAAGTCCCATCTATGGGTTAAATAGAAAAATGTATTTATAAAAAACATTGAGTATTCATTAAGAATGAATTTATTTCAAAACTTTCAAATGACCCAATGAGGTTGATATGCTGTAAAACAAATGAAACGAAACGAGTCTGGAATTACTTCGGAACTTTTTGGAATGTACTTGCGTCCATTGGCAGTAATTAATAATGAACAGAAGTCGGCTTTTTTTCTCAAGAGCTCATTTTATTATATTTCAACCCAAGTAAAATGCCTTGGAGAACAGGCACTCATCTTGTGTCTGTTCTCATCAAACACTCAGCCCAGACTCTTCCGTCCACCTCCTCCAGAAACATAGGCAAAACTCCCCCACTTTTCTCTTGTAATTTTGACACTCCTCAACCAATAAGAAGGTAAGGTCAATGACCTTAAGGTCATTAGTCACACGCTTAAAAAATTCCAGGTTTATACCATTATTATACTTTTCTAAAATCTTTCAATTTCCACACACTCCACATCAACCTACCGCTAACATCACTAACTTCCAACCACCTTATCATCTAACACTTGTTAGTTTCAATAAGCTGTGGACTGTGCAGTTAACTCTCTTATCAAATAAAAACAAGCAGGACCTGTGGATATACCACAGTATGATAATTTAATTATTACATTTGATATGCTTACTTAAACATCGGTGGGGTGGTGTTTTGCCAACAAAAAAAATGACAAAAATATAATTCAGAAAATATCTAAGTTGGGGCAGAAATTCGCTTGACGTTGACTCGCTAATGCATAGCCGCAACATTCAAGCCAAACCAAAACAAATCATTTAAGTGTAAATTATTCAGAAGTCGTCATCATTATCATGTCTTGGCTTTGTGAATGAAGTTTAAGGGGGTGGCCCATGTTGACTGCAGGCATGCTCATAGCTGATAAGGCCTATGTGAGAGAGGCAGACATGATTGCAGTGGAAGGTCATCATTATCATGGCTTGACTTTGTGAATGAATATTAATGGGGTGGCCCACGTTGACTGCAGGAAGGTTCATGGTTGATAAGGCCTATGTGGGACAGGCAGATATGATTGCAGTGGAATGTCTGGTCAAGGCTTGATGGCATTGTGTTGTGATTCTTCCTCCTATGTTTTTTGTCTGAGAGGGGGTGACCTTGCAGGTATTTTCAAAGGAGGAGACAGCATGTTTAGTGGTAAGACACCAGGTGTCAAGGTTCTCAGCAAAGGAGGACCTGTGGTGATGGTTGACATGACACATACCAAGGGGTTTTTTCAAGCAGTCCTTGTATCGCCGGTTTCCCGTTCGGAAAGTATGAGAGTTAATATTGGTATAAATTTTTAAAAATTTTCAAAATTAACTCATATTTTCTCAAGCGGAAGCCAGTGACTGACTAGTTACTATATAAATTTTAAATTAATACACAATTTTTCAGGACAAAATCTGTAAATCAATGGTATTTCTTTAGTATTTAAGTGGGTGGGTGACATGGCCCTGATGATTTGACATGGAATTACCCGTATATATATATAGCATAGTCTTTACAGATCACTGCCATCCCTCACAATCCTATAACCCCACCACCAGAACCTTTCCTTTCATGAGCCCTCAATATCATCAAACCTGCTGCAGTTCCACAAATTTTGATGCAAATATGACATAGGAAGGACGTCCTTCTAGTTGTATCAGATGATAAACTTTTATGCTTATGCACCACCTTATGTCTCTTAAGACCAGAAGGTGACTTACAGACTGTGTTACAGATTGCACAAGACACATTGTTCCATTCCTATATATATATATATATATTATTATTTTTTATGTTGAAGTTGGGCATTATTATGAAGCATAAAAACAATTAAAAAATAAATGAAGGAACTCGATGTTGTGGAGTACAGGATTCACTTATTTTTTATTATCTATTCTCATAAATTTTCGGGATCGTTAGATTCCCTTCCTCAGATGTTGAACGGATCCTTTATCTTTGTTGTTATTGAAAACGGCCACGTCTGTAAAATATTTGTAATAACGGAGTATTCCGATATCAGCGATATCCATTCAACAGAAGGGACATTCATCTGAGGAAGGGAATCTAACGATCCCAAAAATTTATGAGAATAAATAATAAAAAATAAGTGAATCCAGTACTCCATAACATCGAGTTCCTTCATTTATTTTTTTATGCTTCATAATAACGCCCAACTTCAACATAAAAGACATATAAATATATGCCGAGAGAAGCATACGGAGACCCCTAAACTACAATATATATATATATATTAAAGAAATAGATACAATAGAAACCTACTTGAGTTTCACCATAAGGATCTTCAGGGTTAAATCCACTGAATTAATCGAGGTACCGACGTGTAATCGGCTGCAATTAATCAGTACCTCGATTAATTCAGTGGATTTAACCCTGAAAATCTTTATGGTGAAACTCGAGTAGGTTTCTATTGTATCCATTTCTTTAATAAATTTGCTCTACTTTGTATTGAGCACTTTGTATTTGTTTTATCGCTGACTTAATCCCTGGATTTTTTGCACCTCCAACGATCGTGCCCATATTCACTGGTAAGCCACCTTTTATCTATATATATATATATATATATATTGCCTTCCTTGACCTATCAAATGTCATTAGAAACATGTTTCACAATTTCTTACCATCAATAAAACTACACTGAGCCACTTTGTCGACATCTAATGGAGTGACAAACCTAACATTGTGTACATTTCATTTCCAAGAGGATTTGTGATTTTTAAGAAGAGCCAATGTATTAATAAAGTTCTGGAGATCTAGAGAGAGTGGAGTACCCCTTTCATCACCATTACTCCCAGGTCACTCTGACCTGGAGGGGTAGTACCTGTTAGTGTCCCATCCATAGGTTAAATAGACCTGTTTAAAAATTATTCATATTCCATAGGACTGTGTGGACTATGGCCGCATTGTCTTTACGCAGTCTTCTAGATCAGAACATCATTCTTGCAGATAAAGACAATTCAGTCGTGAAAAAAAAAATGAACATAAAATGAATAAATAAATAAATAAATATGCAACAGGTTGTATTTTTTTTTTTTTTTTTTTTGGTATGGCTGTACGTTTACACAATTTGGTACAGTGAATTACGTCAGTTGATATCAGCTTTAGGCAGGTGTAGATGGGTCAAATTTGTCCACCATACCGAGGACGTTTTGATAGAGAGAAAACAAAAAGCTTAATTACATTTACTTAAAAATAAAACAATTATTTTATTTTTAAAATGGAATATTTTTTAGCTTAGAAAATTGAAAGTTTAAACAAAAATTTAAATCATGTAAATTTCTGGTTCTACGAATATTTTTTCTTTAGTTACAAAGTTCATTTTATTTACATTTATTTATAAACAAAACAATTTAATTCGATATTTTTATATAAATTTTGACTAAGAATTATTTTATTTGTCCCCCCCCGACCCTATAAATTTTTAGAATTAATAATTAAAGTAATTTTTTTTTTAAAATCATACAATTTCAAGTAGTTTTTGTTTTGTTTTGTAATTACAGCTTTTAAATACACATTGTGTTTTAATTTTATCTATATTTTTTGGGGAATCAAAATCATTTGGATTATGGCTGCATTTAGATTGTCTTCTTCTCAATCAGATAGAGACAATTTGGTAGTTAGTGGAAAAAAGAAAAGAAATTAAAATAAATATCTTATTATAATGGAGATTGTGTGTTTTTCTGTCTGTAACCGAAACTATATTACTAATCGAGTCACAATTAACATAGTTATTTACATCAAATTCTGCATGATTTTATTTATATTTAAATTTAAACCTCAATTATTAATAAAATTGCTTCACCTTTTTATTAGTGTTGTCCATATCAACATACTAATAACATGCTATTGTATTTATATATACAAAAAATAGCGGTTTGCAGTGTGAACGGGAAGGCTAATTTGCATATTGATATTAAAAATGTGATTTTATTAAATATGCACTTAGTATTATTGATTTCTAATTGTTTGGTTTTATTTTAATGAATATAAGCAAACATCTCTCAAATGAATCTTAAATGAAATCCATTAACAAGAAAAAATAATCATTTTATTCTTTATTTCCTAATTTAACTAAATAGTAAAATTCAGCAATGAAAGACGGCAGTGATGGAAGAGTAAGTTTCATTTCTATTATACCCCCACTCTGTTACATATCTTTTTATCTGCTTTCTTATTAGACTTTCTAATTTAATACGATATTTCATTACATTAAAACTTAAATACTTGTACCCGGAGGGTGCATATATTTGCTAGTCCAACTAATTGTACTGAATTCACATTTTTTTAACACACTTCAAAAATACTGACAATGTTTTTAATCTACAGAAACACCTTTTATCATTTTTAATCTACAGAAACACTTTTTTTTTTTTAAATCTACAGAAACACTTTTTTTTAGAGTTTAGTTTATTTATATTTATTTCGAAATAAAACAATTTAATTCCATATTTTTATATAAACTTTGTAATTACAACTTCTAAATATTACACATCATGTACAAATCTAATTTACATTTTTTTTTTTTTTTTTTTTAGAAATCAAACAATCATTTTATGTTTCCCCTCCTTCGATAAATTCTAAGTAGATTTTTGAGCTTTGTAAATTGAAAGCTTAGTAAACAAAAAAAATAATTAAAAAAAAAAAAACAAAATGTAAATTAGATTCACACACAATGTGTAATATCTATTATTCTCTGAATGTTTGAGATGAGGCTTGATGATTACTATTATCTGCGTTATTTGGACTATTGTTCTCGTCTTCATTGTTATCTGTACGTTTCAGCTGAAACGTTGTACAGATAACAATGAAGATAAGGACAATAGTCCAAATAATGCAGATAATAGTATTTATTTATTTATTTTTTGAGGTGATGAAAATTTAGGCAAATGGTGAACCATAAATCTAGATTGTATCAACAAGCAAGACGTGCAACCAAACGAATACCCTCCATCAGGCATCTACCATACTCTGAACATCTCGCAGCCCTGGGAATGGATTCGCTGAAACTTCGGCGTCTGGCAACTGACCTGGTAAACACTCATAAGGTCATTAATCATCTTAACAACAGAAACCTTGAGCACTTTTTTGATCTCCATCTTTCTAATACACGTGGGCATGCCTACAAAGTCAGAAAACAGCACTGCTCACGTGACTTTCGGAAACATTTTTTCACACTCAGAATTGCAGACATGGAATAAACTGCCCGCGTCTGTTGTAGGCTGCCGAAGCACTGAGTCTTTCAAAGCCTCCATGCTTCCTGTAGTCCGCTGATACTATACCTGATGCCACTCTCCACATACATATGCACACATACATGCATATTACTACTGTAAACTGTTCATGTTCCTGACAGTAATACATTATTCTGTGTACTTGACATGAGACTATGATGAGTTGTGGTGCACCTGAGCACTGTACACAATAAATTTCATTATTTTAAGACCTGTGGATATACTACAATATCATAATTTATTTATTACAACGTTTGATGTTTACTTAAGAGCTATTGCCAAATAGTTCAATATGTGAAAAATATAATAGTCTTGATTTAACTCTTACACTTTTTTTCTTTCTTTCCTTCTTTTCATTAAGCTTGATTGAAACAGATTAGCATTTACACTTCCATACACTCACCACCTATCTTTCCCCTACTCTCTTTCTCACTATAGTTTTTCTGTGTAGCATGTCCTTTTTCTTACCTTTCTTTCTTTCTAATAAAAACGGAATGGTCCATTATTTAGTTGTGGTGACAACACTCATAAGAAATAAAATTTGGCAGATAAGCAACATCAGATAATCAGGATTTACATTTTTGCATTTCATTATTGGATGAATTAGTTTGTTTGTTTTACGGCATATCAACCTCAGTGGGTCATTTAATGCCGATAAAGTTTTGAAATAAATCAATTCTTAATTGATAATACAATTTTTTTATAAATACATTTTTCTATTTAACCCATAGATGGGACCCTAACAGGTACTACCACTCCGGGTCAGAGTGGACCAGGGAGCAATGGTGATGAATGGGGTGCTCCACATTCCCCAAACCTCCAAAACTGGAACCTCACCATCAGATAGAGTTTAACGTCATTCCCAGGACATGTAGACCCGCAGCCACCGCCTTCTAGCACCCATATGATAAAAAGGGTTTGGGGCTTTCCATAAGGGCAATAGGGTTGGGGCAATCATATAGGTGCTAGGGCTTGACGTGACCAGCCGATTGATCAGAGGGGGCCTCGGCAGGGTCCGACTGCCCGTCTAGCCCAAGATAGGGCCAAAGTGTAGTATTGCATGTCATGAACTGCTTATCCACCTGGGCTCTATCCTTAAGCATCACGGGTCGCCACCTACGGCCAACAGGTGGCCCCATTGGGGGAGTCTTACCCCTCTGCAGAGGTGCATTCTAATGCCCCACCGACAGGGCGGTGGATGAATTGGATAGTCTCATTTTTAACCAGAGGGTGTTGAAAGATGATAACAGCCATACAATTAAGGAACACAAGTATTAATAGATAGATTTGGTGACTACTTGGTGACCTTTTGTGAGAGATCTTTCATTTTTTTAAGGGTTTTTAACTGTAAACTCTTTCAATACTTAAAGTGGGCAACAGTATGGGCTGAAAATCTTGTCACCCCTACATATTGTTTTAACTTTATTTTTTGTTTTAATAATACAAAACATAAGTTATCTAATTATTTTATGCCTATGAAAAAAAAAAAAAAAAAAAAAAAAATCTTTTTGTAATATACAGGGTGGTTCACAAGTCTTGTCACTTGTCAAAATCCGGTTGGGGTTAGGGGTTAGTTTATAATTAAAAAAAAAAAAAAAAAACCTCTAAAAATCGTCTGTTAACAAACGGATTTTGATGGTGTAAATGAAAAAAATGTCCTTATGAACCGAGATCGCAAAAGGAGTGCCTAAAGGTCATATGGTCCATTTTTTTGTTTTAATAATACAAAATATAAGTTAGGAAATTATTTTACCTCTCAAAAATTTTTTCTTAAATTTAAAAATCAAATTATTTTCTTGAATTTTATGTTGTATTATGTAATTATATGTAACTAAAGAAAAATATGAAAAGGGTGACAAGATTTTCGGATCACACTGTGCATATATATATATATATATATATATATATATAAAAAATACCTATAAAAAATACTGACTGTTAATTACTGCAAATAAAACCAGTTGTTTGTTACAATAAAAAAAAAAAATAATAATCCAGTTCATTCTAAGCCTACAAAAAATTATTTTGTTTTTAAAACTATATTAATCGAAAGGGAAGTGATTCTTAAAGGTTTAATTAATATAAAAATAACACTGCAAAATAAACAAAAGTCACATTGAAAGGTTTCGCTGGAAAGGAAGGAAGTAAGTGCAAAGAGCTAAAAAAAAAAAAAAAAAAAAAAAAAAAAAAAAAAAAAACTAAAGAGAAATAAACTTCCCACAAACTTGAAGAAAGTGCCGGTGCTGACATCGGTTATGGCACTTTCTTTATACACAACCAACCATTCTCCCATTTCTCAAAAGTCATCAACCTTTACCTCACAACACCTCAAGTCCTGATGAAGGTTTGTTGAAAAACCAAAACATTATAACATCGACTTTATATAATATATATATATATATATATATATATATATATATATATGAGACAGTGAGAGATTGAATGGATGGAAACAAAAAACAAAGAGAGACTAGTTTGATGACTGAGTATCAAGAGACTATGAAAGAAAAATTGAAAGGTTTAAGCCATATAAATTGGGAGGAGGAGGCAGATAGAAAAGAGGCTGTGGAAGAGATAAGAGAGAGAAAAACAAACAGAAAATCAGTAAAAGGATATATATATATATATATATATATATATATGTATGTGTGTGAGAATGGGAAATGAATCCAACAATATGAGGAAAAAATGAGTAAAGAAAAGAAATGTAGATGGATAAAAATGAATTTTATCGATATCACTTTTAATCAATATCACTTACACATGTTTCGGTCTGTTTATCAAAATGTATATGGATTTACGTTATTATTATTATTAAAATAATCAAATGGAGTTGAAATGATGATGATGATAATAATAATAGGAAAAATGCATAAAATGTTCCGTACACAGATTTTGCTGACGTTCATCAGAGCAACTCCATTTGATTATTTTAATAATAATAATAACGTAAATCCATATACATTTTGATAAACAGACCGAAACACATGTGTAAGTGATATTGATTAAAAGTGATATCGATAAAATTCATTTTTATCCATCTACATTTCTTTTCTTTACTCATTTTTTCCTCATATTGTCGGATTCATTTCCCATACTCCACACACATACATATACATATACATATTACTGATATAATTTATATAATTATCTTGTTATATTTCCCTCCGGTTTCTCTCTTCTTTCTCCATGATTTATCTCTTATGTTTAATTTTCTAAAGGTTTTTTTTTTTTTGACAAATTTTCTTTTGTGAATGAAACTTTTAGATGTTTTTGTGTTTTCATTTTTTTGAAGATTTTTAGATTTTGTTGTATCCAAGTAGTTTTTCTGGGTTTATTTGGTAGAATATTTATTTTAGATTTGTTTGGTAGTATTTTTTTCGTATTTGTTTTAGGTTGCTACATTCTGTTAGTATGTGTTTGATTGTGTAGGGTTTTTGGCATGGTATGCAATATGGGGTTGCTTCTTTTTTGAGGAGGTATGAATGGGTAATGTATGAGTGTCCTATTCTTAGTCTATATATATATATCCACGGACGGGGAGGAGGATGCCCATTGGCGGGCAGTACTCGAAACAAGTAACACTGGCCAATGGGAAGCCACCACTCAGCCTCGGCATGGCCAAATAATCTCTTATAAAAAGAACACTGACACAAAATGCCATATACAAAAAGTGAAGCCACACAATGAAGTAGCAGGATATTGCTGGGATGCAAGCCCGAAATTTTAACATTTTGGACTGGGTCACCTGTGCGAACCAGTATAATGTTGAAAGACCCGAAACTGGTAATGATCACAGGAAAAACATTACTGATGATGCATCCCAACGCATCTTAAATATGTATTTTCCAAAATATATGTGTGAGGTTAAGTAAATGTATTTATTTTTATATGGCTTTAAGCCAACAATTTTTGGAGGATATGTGCTTAATTGAAGTCATACCTAATTTTTAAAATTAATTAGTTAATAATTAATGAATTTAGGCGGGCATATATGTTCAAATGTAAGACTAAACGAAATCAAGAAAATGTCAATCCCTGCCTGTACATTTCGACCTATTAGGTCTCATCAGCAAGGTTATAGACATGGGAGACTGCTCCGTGTATGACTCAAAACCTCGACTGTCAAGCTGACAGGCAAAGTCTCTAACCATTACACTAGCTTGCCAATCCCATTCGAAATGTACATTCAGGGATTGACATTTTCTTGATTTTTTAGCCTTAAATTTGAACATATATGCCCGCCTAAATTCATTAATTATTAACTAATTAATTTTCAAAATTAGGTATGACTTCAATTAAGCACATATCCTCCAAAAATATGTGTGTGTGTGTGTGTGTTTGAAAGAGAGAGAAAGAGAGATGTGGTGGGGGAAAAAAAAAAAAAAAAAAAAAAAAAAAACCCGAAAACAGATTGGCCTGCTTTCTACAAATAATGAGCGAAAGAGTAAATAGAAAGGGAGATGTATAAAAATCTTTATGAATTAAAAAATTTTTTTTATGGAGATAGAGAATTCTTGATGGTAAGGTAAGGTGAGGTGAGAAATGCAATAGAAAATAATCATTTTTTTTATTTTAACCCTTTTAATCTTAATAGGATATGTGTCTGTGTGTCCCAAGAAAATATCTTTAAAATACCAATCTTTCATTTGCAGAAAGAATCTCTGGTGTTTGTTACCTACCAAAATCTTTGGGACATGTTTAAGTCAACTCTAAAAACACACGGAATCTAAAGCTGCTCTCGTAGTTTGTGGGAAATATGATTTCCAAGAGTTGGCAGTTGAGATTTTGATAAGATAAAAAAAATAATTAGTCCAACCCCCCAGAACCAAAACTTTTAAACGTTTCGGTTTATATAAAACCTTCTTCAGAACAAAATGATAAAAAGAAGAGAAAAAGATTTTTGTTGTTTAAAAGGTGATTGATGTTTCCTCTTTTCCTCCTTTCTATCTCACTCCCTGGTGTTCCTAAAATCATTTTAGTCTGGTCATGGGCTGGGTTTTTCTGCTTGTGTGTGTGTGTGTGTGTGTGTGTGTATATATATATATATATATATTAGCTGAAGTAAATTAATTATTTTTTTCTTTCCTTATATATATATATATATATATTTATGTGCGTGTGTGTGTGTGTGTGTGTGTAAAGAATAGAGGGAAAATGTGGACAAAAGAACAACTCAAACAAGTAGATGTAGGAGAGATACATTTCGTCTTGCTTTGAGCAGGACTTCATCAGTCTTTTATTTGAACATTAGTTTTTATAGAAGAGAAAGTGAATAGGTGGGTGGGGGGTGAGTTTGGTGATGAAGTCAGGAGGATGGGATAGAGTTTGTGAGGATTTGATTGGTCAGAAGAAATCTACCATACCAAACTAACCCCCCCCCACACACACACACTCGTTCACTTTCTCTTCTATAAAAACAAATGTATGATGCACTAATGTTCAAATAAAAGCCTGATGAAGTTCTGCTCAAGGTAAGACGAAATATATCTTTCCTACATCTACTTGTTTGAATTGTTCTTTTGTCCACATTTTCCCTCTATTCTTTACAACATTCTGTCGGATTTACTCCAATCCTCCTATATATATATATATATATTTCATGGCTGAATTTTAAAAAATTATTTCCAACAATTAATATTATCTAAGTTTTCTCATTTAAAAAATAAAAATATTTTTTTTCGGGGTCTTGAAAGAAAAAGACTTTGTGAAAGACTGTATCACACTTTGCTTCATTACGATGTAAAATTTATTAAATGAAAACGGGTGGGGTTGGGGTGCTGAAATTTCACGAAGCAGCTTCACTCTGCACCCCACCCATCCCCCACCGACCTTCAGCAAAAAAGAGCTGCGGATTCGGATCTGGATTGTTTTAATCACAATTTTACACATGCAGCCCCGCCCCTTCTTTTACAGACCTATTCAAATTTCCTCGGCTTTTTTTTCTTTTTTTTTGCAGGTCTTACACGGGTCGACGTCTTTACTGGAAATCGTCTCTTTGGAAGAAGCCTTTGGCTAAACGTTGTCATTTTGTAATAAATTAATTGTAGAGCCATTAGCACGCGTGGCTGTTTGACGGCATGAGTTATGACGTGCGCTTTGGCGACAAAAAAGTTGTTAAAATCCTTATCACAATAACGACAGAGAAATGAAAGTAAAATGTCCGGGGAGCTCGGTTGATCAAAAGGATAATGTCTACACGCTTCATAATGAAGGTTTAAAACACGATGCTTTGCACATTTCAATTTGCACGTCTGACATACGCTATCGACGGGGATTAAAGCATCAGTATCCCGTACAACATCTGATATCGCATACAGTCCATCCTGATGATGGCGCATATTCTTGCAGCACACTCTACTATGGGAGGCACACGTGTAAATATTTGAAAACATAATAAAACACTTTGGGCAACTTGCAACTTTTGTCCAGCGTTTTTTTTCGCTTTGTAAACACATCTCATCTGTGATATAAAAAGACGAAAACTTTCCCTCCTGAATTTCACCCTGGCATCTGCTGGCATACGCATGCTGTTCCGCATTTAAATGTGATAAAGTTTCCTCTCTGTTCTGGCTTGTAAAGTTACAATAATCACATTTGAAACCCTCGAGCAACGGCTTTTCATTGTCTAACAAATCTACATCAATTTTTTTGGCCTTTTTCACAGAACATTCTCCATTGGTAACGTTGGCAGAGTCTTCACCATTCGAGTAACCGGGTATCTTTCTCTTAAGTTGTTTCAGCTCATTTATATTGTAGTTAATTTTCTCGGGTACCGTCGGTTGTTTGGGCATTTGTTGGGCAAAACGATTCTTGAAACCAGCAGCCGAATAAAACGGTGCATTGCTTGCCTCTGGCGGATGCTCAAACTGCATTTCGGATCTCGAAGATTCTCCCCGCGATCCGCCTTTCATTTCTTGCTCGGCGCAGGGATTGTACTGAGCATTGGGTTCGCCTTTAACGGTTTGATCCAATATCGGTCTTATCCCCGATTCAGGTTCCACCTCGGAGTCAGTGTAGTTATCCTCGGAGTATTCCCAATTGGATTCATGGGAAGCGTTCTCCAAATATATAATTCTGTTAAGACGATCAAATGTACAAGAATTGTATGTGTTGAAGCCATAGATGAGAGTAGCACGTGCCCTTTGCAATTGATCCAAAGGATACGGCCCCTGGTAAGATGCCAAAATTCCTTGCCCATTTTGGGAATATTCTGAAAAAAAATTACAAAATACAAAAAAGGTAAATAAGGAATTTATTTTTATTTGTTTGTTTTTTTTTTTTTTTTTTATTGTTGTGCATGCAAAAATTCTTTAGATAAAATTCATAAAAGAAAAAAGATTTTTAAAAAAAAAGGTAATTTATGAGGAAGTATGTCCCGGTCTCCCGCCTCAAAAAACGCTACCCGGTGACTATCAAAATAACAACCCCAGCTTGTCGTAATTCTTGTTTATTTATCGTAATTTGTCGTAATTCTTGTTTAGATATGAAGATGGATATATAGTTTGGAATAGACTGAGATAGATAGATAAACAAACAAATGGAGATAGATAGATATTTTTGACAAGTAATGTATTGGGGGGGGGTCGCATCTTTTTTTGTTGTAATTCTTGTTTATTTAGACTACAAACAAGACATTAAACAAACATGAAAAAAAAAAATCTTAGTATTTAAAGTAATATAGATAAATATGAACAAATTGAGATAGATAGATATGAAGATGGATAGTTTTGAATAGACTGAGCTGGGTCGTTATTTTAATAGTCACCGGGTAGCAATTTTTGAGACAGGAGACCGGGACACACTTCCTCATAAATTAACAAAAAACAAAAAAAAAAAAAACATGTCTGAATTTTTGAGTGAGACTTGATAATTTGTATTACTAGCAAGAATATGCGCCTTCCAGGCATAAGTATTTAAGTTTTAATGTAATGAAATATATCAAATTAGAAAGACTAACAAAATTAAATAAGAACACATATAAAAAAATTTACACTTATTTTAATTATATTTCAATTGGTACCTATATAAAATCATTCATAAAATTGATTTTAATACGTAGAATAATACGGAGGAAAAACAATAATATTAGAGATCAGTAACGCTTAGTAATTATTTATTAAACCCAGTTTTGTTAAAACCAGTAAGCAAATAATTACACCATAAATGAGTAAACCTTAATTTCTTAGTGATATATTAGACACATTGCAGGATTTTAAATGCACTAATAACATGGGCTGTTTTGAGGCAAATCTGAGATTTTCATAGACATATCATTAATAAATAAGATTTATTATTCTATGTATTAATGATTTTGACTATAAATTAAATTCTCATTGATAAAGTGATGCAATTCCAGAGGGTATTGTGATGTAGTTAGACAGATTCTCCATTAAAAGATTTACATTTTTCTTTATTGTTATATACACAACATTTCAACCATTAAGAGAATAAGAACAATCCAACAATAGTGGATTGAATAAAGGGTTCAGTTTGAGGTTCTATGAAAACTCCTGATTATGACATGAAGGCTTCTGAGGTCAACAAGAAACACCTGAAGAAGGCCACAGAGCACATCGGCTGAAACGTTGTGTGTATATAATAATAAAGATGAAGACAACAGTAAAAAAAAAAAAAAAAAAAAAAAAAAAATTCTGGAGCAAGCCAATGTCATTATTCAGTTTTTGTCCTTAAGCATGACGGGTTGCTACCCACAGTTCATAGTAGTGGTGTGTTTGATGTCAGGGGAAGATAAGTTTACCCTCCTCCCTTGACCTACCCCTGTGCCCATCTACTCCCAACCTACTCTCTACTTCCTGTAAACTATCCCCACACTTCATTCATGTCAGCCCCTATCCTCCCTACCCTTCACTTCCGCTACTAACTCACCCCCTCACCAAATCACATGTACATGTATGTAATTTTACTTTCAATAAAAATCTTTCGACTGAGGATGTCCGTATAAATCGGACGAAATATTTCAACTCTTAGATTTGTTTGAGTTATCATTTCTTGTTCACTATCCTTTTACCTACCTCATACTGTCGGACTCTACTACATCCATCCTATTTTCATATATATATATATATATATAAGTAAAAAATATAACAAAAGATTTAGATTTTTAGCATTATAGCCTATTTCGGGAAGCAAATGTCTTGCCTTTCCAATCATCAGGTGCTGAATGATGAATTCTTTATTACTTTTAAGGATGTTGAATTTGATGATTTACTCAAAGCTTCTTGAAATAGACTATAATGCTAAAAATCTAAATCTTCTTTTGAGCTCTACAAACTACAACACTTTAAAAATAAAAAAAACTTCCATGTTATAAGGAAGATTTCTTCTCTGGATTTTATATATATATATATATATATATATATATATATACATAACTAGCTAAAGTACCCAGTCTATGACCGGACTAAAAAAAAAAAAATTAAAAAAAAAAGGAACACGAAAAAGTGAGTGGGGAGAAAATAAGAGATAGGTATACCCAATTTCGGTTCATTTTTTTAATATCTCATAAAATAAAATAGGGGATGGGGGTAGACCTCGTAAAAAAAATATTTCCCCTAATATATTTTTGTGAAAATCGGACCATTAATTGATTTTCATAGTATATTTTAAAAATCCTCTTGTCGTAAGTTGTTTTTGGCTACGTAAAATTTCAGTTGATTTAACGGTGAAAAAATTATTTTTCAATCATAATTTCCATTATTTCCGTTAACTGAAATTTTTTTTAAGTTTGTTTAATGTTTCTTCTTTTGAATTGAAAAAATTTTTTCAATATTAATTTTTATGCAAGTTTCATTGTGTTAAATATAGGGAGGGGGTAAATTTCACAGGGAAAATTGGTGGTAACTAATAAGAGATAATTATTTATCAAATTTAAAAAATCAAAAAAAAAATCGCCGAGAATTGTCTAATGAATTAACGGTTGAAATAAATGTTATAATTGAGACGACACTAATATGAATGAATTAAAGTAACTTCTAAAGTTTTAAAAAATGTTAATAAATGATTAAAAGAAATCTCGAGATAACTTGACCAAAAAAAAAAAAAAAAAAAACAGAACCCAAATTATTTATTTTCCCATTAAACTAACTCTAAACCCCAACCCTAACCCCTAAATCCCCCTAGTTAAAATTAAGTTTTATTACAAAAGTTGTATATACAGGGTGACCCAGAAAAAACAGAACCCAAATTATTTATTTTCCCATTAAACTAACCCTAAACCCCCCCACTTAGTTAAAATTAACAGTTTTATTACAAATTTTTGGGTTCTGTTTTTTCTGGGTCACCCTAATTTTCCGACCATTTTTTCAAGTTCAGCCGCAATAAGTTCGTAAGACCATTTTGGACGTTTTTAGTAAAAAAAAAAAGAAAAAAAAAAGAAGTGGTGACTTATTTTTTTTTTTTTTTTTAAAATCTGCCTATTTATTTATCATTAGAATTATGATAAATTAAATAACAAATTTTCTTATTCAAGTTACATACATTAGAATCATTTTTATTTTATGTTTAAGCTTAACTTAACATTTCAAACACTGTTTTGTTTATGTACGAAATGTTAATTTAAACTTCTTCATATAATTTATACAACTACATCGTATTTTTATTATAAATCTTTTTTGTTTTTATTACAATTCAACTATATGTTTACTTAGTTACGAAATAAGTAGTTATATAATTTTACTACCTATTTTTGTAAAAGGCTTTTTTTTCTCTAAAACTCTTTTGTATATATACGAAAAAATTAAAAACAAAGTAGAGTTAAATGTTTTCGCTTATTATTGTTATTTATTTTGCTTATTATTATTTACTTAAGCTTTAAAAAATAATTCAATTGATAAAACCACATCTTTCTTACCAAATAAATATTTGTAATACAAATGATTTTTAAACTAATCTATATAACTCATAGATGGGACCCTATCAGTAATTACCACTCCCGGTCAGAGTGAATCTGCTAGTAATGGAAATGAACAAGTAATCCACATTCCACAGATCTGGAGCCTCACCATCAGATGCAGCTTAGAGCCATACACAAGACAGCCTTTTCTTGGGGGAGGGATCTTACCACTCTGAAGAGGATATAGTCAATGTATTCTAAACCCCGCCGACAGGGCAGTTATTTTAATGTTTATTATGTAAGATACATATCTTAATTTTACAGTACCTCAGACTTTGCTTTTTCTTTTTTAGTTTTAAATGTGTTAAGTATCTGACCACCATAATTGGCCAGTTGAGAAGGACTTAAAGTATGTAAGTCCTGTGATATAGAATCCTTTGGTAAGTGAATAAGTCCTAAGTTTTGGAATCCTACATAGGTCCAGTGATATGATCCGTCGTCCACGAAGATCCAAGTAGTAATGATTATTTGGTTTTTTGGTTTGTTTTGTTTTACGGCATATCAACCTCAGTGGGTCATTTAATGCTGATTAAGTTTTGAAATAAATCAATTCTTAATGGATAATACAATTTTTTTATAAATACATTTTTCTATTTAACCCATAGATGGGACCCTAACAGGTACTACCACTCCGGGTCAGAGTGGACCAGGGTGCAATGGTGATGAATGGGGTGCTCCACATTCCCCAAACCTCCAAAACTGGAACCTCACCATCAGATAGAGTTTAACGTCATTCCCAGGACATGTAGACCCTCAGTCACTGCCTTCTAGCACCCATATGATAAAAAGGGGTTGGGGCTTGCCATAAGGGCAATAGGATGGTAAAAAATCATATAGGTGCTAGGGCTTGACGTGACCAGCCGGTTGATCGGAGGGGGCCTCTCCGACCGCCCGTCTAGCACAAGATAGGGCCAAAGTGGAGTATTGCATGTCATGAACTGCTCATCCACCTGGGCTCTATCCTTAAGCATCACGGGTTGCCACCCACGGCCAACTAGGTGGCCCCATTGGGGGAGTCTTACCCCTCTGCAGAGGTGCAGTCTAACGCCCCAGCCGACAGGGTGGTAGTAATGATTAGGTATGACCAGAACAGCCAATATAAATAATAATATCAGCAGCAGAGGGGTTGGCTAATAAGTTGGTCATGTGGTTATCGGCAAGTCTATAAGTAGAAGTGGTCATTTACCACACGCCTTATATACCAAAAAACTCCAACAAAATGTAATTCCAATAAAAATTTATTGAATGAGTTTAATTAACTTCAACGAGATCATGTGATTGTTAATTATAATTCAACAATAACGCCCTCTGGCTAAGCACGAGTTATATACTAGGGACTGGCGTTTTTGTCGTCTACTAGAAATTTTAAAAGCGAATTAAAAATAATTAAATGTATTATTTAAGGTCAAACTTTGTCTAAATCGATAAGTAGTAACATAATGACCATCATTAAAAAAGAAAAATATCATTACATATGCAGTTTATTTTTAAAAGATTTAAAACCATTTGTTTTGGTCAATTTCGACGCGATCCGTCATTCAGCCTCTTTTTCAATGGTTTTAGGCGCTTGTTTACAATTTTAACATAACATTTGGGATGGAAAATATTTTTTACCAAAAATCAGGTAATTATCCGATTTTAATGAAATTTTCAGTATTGATTTATCAATTAATGAATTTTATAATGCATCAGTTATTTTATTTCAAAACTTTAATTTAGTATTTTTGCTATGAAAAATTAATATATAAAATTTATTTAAAATAAAAATATTCTGATGTTAATTTTAAAATGTTATATTTTTAGATTCTAGAAATAAATATCTATTTAATGCAAACCTTATTTTAGACACATAAAGTAATAAGCTTTCAAGAAAAACTATTGAAAATGTACCCCCCCCCCCTTTTAAGCAGAAAATATATCAATGTATATTTTTTTCTTATCGAAATGAGTAAAAAAAAAATCTCCAAAAAATTAATTATCTATTATTTTTTTACATTTTATTTTTCGATACTTATTTTCTCATAGAATAGCAACCGTAAAAAATTTTTGTTTGTTTCGGTAACTTCGGTCTTTTATCTTTTTATTTATACTGTAATTAGTACAATATAAGACCAACTTGAAAAAATGTTACGCCCCCAACATAAGGGGGGTCAAAAATAAGTGACTTGAAAAAAATGAGAAAGTTTTGAAATAAAATAAATAATGCATTATAAAGATCGTTCATTGATAAATAAACACTGAAAATTTCATTAAAATCCGATAATTCCCTGATTTTTGGTAAATTATTTTCTGTAGGGGGGGGGGCTAAAGTCATTTTGTCAAAAACGCATTTTAGTCTCATTTTGCCAGTAGCTATTATATACTCAACAATGTTGCAAAGCAACCTGTAGGGTTCAATTCCGCGCGAAGAATACAAAGGGTGGGAGTTATCTCCCTTACTTTATTAAAATGTTCTGAAAGCGTGTCACATACACATAGATAGACTGATGTAAAAGTTAATATTTTAACTTTAATAATTCCCTGTTATTTTATTGCCTGACCCATCTGATTTACACAGGCTAGAGGTATATTTAAATATTATGTGTGTAGAGCGTGAATAAAATAAAAAATGAACAATAAAATAAATAGCAATAAAAAATTTTTTTATAACAAACAAAACATCCGAATTTTTTTTGTGATCAACTTTAATGATGTTCCTTTTTGTTGAAAGTTGGGTAAAGTATTTAGTTTAAAACGAAATATATTTGTAATGTTGGATAAAATTAGTTTCCTTTAAAAGATTTAAAAAATAAAAATTCTGAAATTCATTTTAAACGACTCCTAGTTATTCAACATTCGTTATAAATTTAATGTTTCGATTAAGAACCAGGCCGAGTTTGTTTTGTTTTTTAAAAAATAATTTATCTAATATATTATTATTACTTTTTATTTATTTATTATTCAATTGATATTTTATGTTTTTATTTTATTAATAGTTAAATATCTGGCGGGAACTCTGACAACCAGTTTTTTTTAAAAACTGAATTACATCACTTATAGAATTTAATACATATAAATGATTAGTCCAAGATTTCTGGAACAGTCAACAAAATATAAAAATATTTATTAAAAAAAGTAACAAAAATATAAATTTAAAAAAAAATCAACGTTGATATTTCTTATTGCCAATAAAACATCTATATATCACGTGTTTTAAAGAGAATTAAACGATATTTTCCAATTCTTTCTATGAAATTTAAAGATCGACTTATGATCACAGATATCGAAGAAATGGCTTTACTAAGAATAAAATCAACAACAAAAAAGACACATCATTATTGTAAAAATACTTACGGAACGACATTTCTAGTCTGTTCACTTACGACACATGGGGAATATTTTCATAAGCAAACATGGCGATCATGACGTCATATCCGGTAAAAACAGGAAGTTGCAATTTCGGAGAAACGTCTTTTTTCGAAGAAAAAGAAGTAGTAAATAATAAACAATAAAAACAAAATAAAACAAAACAAAATAAAATAAAAACAATAATGATAATAAAATAATAATTATCTGTTATTCAATAAACAAATAAAAAAAATCAATCAAAATTTTTTTTAAATCCAATAAATAAAAAATGAATAAAATAAATAAATTCAATAATTTTATTTTTTAATTTAAAAATTGAAATAAACTAAAAATATTTTTTTACTTTTATAAAAAGTACCTTTAAAATAAAATGTTAGAAAATTATCGACAAAAATTTTTTTGAAAATTGAAGTTCAAACGGAAAAAAAAAATACGGGAAAAATTAAATTTACATATTTTACGAAAAGCGTAACAAGTCAATTTTCCGTCCAAACTTTTTACACATACAATTTGTATAACTTTGATTTTTTTTTTGTTCTTCGTAAGTTTTTAACATTATTTTTAAAAGGTAACTAAATTATTTTTTTTTACCGTCAGTAGTTTTGTTTGAAAACACTAAAAAATCTAATATTTTTTAAGAAACATTTTTTCTTTTGAAAATGCTGAAGTTGAATTATTAACCCTTTAAATTCTCTTTTCTATCAAATTTAGTGAAAGGGAAAAAAGAAAAAAGTGTTCTGTCTTGCATCCCTTTTAAAAATTTAATTTGAATTAATGTCTTTTACTCTTTTATATTTTAATTTTAGATAGTGGGTTTAGTTTCTATATATATTAAAATAATGATAATAATTTTTAAAAATTTAAATGTAAATTTCCAATAATCGTTAATGAATTGAAAAATATTTAACCCTGTAATTTCTCGTCTAGAAGAAAAAAAATAGGGAAAGGAAAAAAAACGTGTTCTGTCTCTCATCCCTATTTAAAATTTGATTTGAATTAATTATATTTAATTTTACATTGTGGGGTTAGTTTAATAATATTTTTTATACATATAAAAGTTTACAATAATCGTTAATGAATTGAAAAATATTAACCTTGTAATTTCTCTTGTCTCATCAAATTTAGTAGAAAAGAAAAAATAGGGAAGGAAAAAAAACGTGTTCTGTCTCTTCCCTATTTAACATTTGATTTGAATTATTGAATTTTATATTTAATTTTAAATAGTGTCTTTAGTTTCTATATTAAAATAATGATAATTTTTAAAATATAAAAGAAATATTCAATAATCGTTAATGAATTAAAAAGATGATGACCACGTGTTTTTGAAAATGACGTAATCATTTTCAGATTTTAACGGAAATTCTAAGTTGACTTTTAAAAAGTAACTGCTTCATTTTTTTGGCATTTAACCAAAAAAGAAAAAGGCTGATACGATAGATTTTTCCTTTGATGATGGAAAATGAAATAGAAAATACATATTAACATACACAGTAACTTTTAATTATCTTTAAAAATCTGTAACAATCTTTCTTTCTTCTTTTTGAAACTACCAATTTTTTCCCTTCTCAAATCCAAAAGGACGAATTAATTTTATCTGACTGACTGAAAAGATATATATTTTATTAAAACTAGGACTAATATTGATTTTCCTAGTATAGTAAAATATATAGATATCTTTAATGAAGAAAAGTTTTAGACAAAGAAGAGGGTCTTCCTCGTCAAAACCCGGGGGTTGCTTTGTGCAACATGCTGTCACCCTACAAGAACGAAGAAAAGAATCCTCATCTTCTGACAGTGACAGTAGTGATAGTGAATCCAGTTATAAAACATCGTCTCAACTATCACCCAGGGATCAGAATTATAATGTTAAATTTAATAAACTACACAACTACAATCCTACGAATAACGAAATGGCTTTATCTGCAAATGCTGAAAAAGACGAGGATTCCAGTGGATTATCTGATACATCTGAAGAAGATCTTAGAAATATATGTGCCAATATTAATGTCCCTGAATTAGTTAAATATTTTGATGGATTGGAACTATATAATGGTCAAATACTCACAGGTCGAGCAACAAAAGAAAAACTTTGGGAAACTACGGTCAAAAAAACCTAAAACGGACGATAATCAAAATCCGGACCCTAACAATGGTAAAAAATATAATAATGGTCATATTTTTATACATCCAAGTAGTGATCACACTTATTCCAGACCCCCGAAAAGTGAAAAGTCTGACAAAACTTTCGTAAATCCAAGAAGAGACGATTTCTTTGATAGCGAAATGTTTAGAAATGTCAGCACAAACCGAAGAAGAAAGAAAGATGAACCGACAAAAAGTTCCGTGATTGTCGGAGATCAACGTGCCACGGTCCATAAGGAAACCCCAGGAGTTACCCTACACGATATCACGGAAGAGAGTACACGAAGAAAAACGAATAACCCTAACAGAAAATACACATCGGTCGTTGGACCCATGCCTCATAATTATCGACCTGTTATTGATACGGTACCAAATGATCATTTTAATGTAACTACAAGAAACAATCATCATAGCAGACTGCATTTGAATCCAAGTGTTTCACATTTAAGGAACGGTACCAAATTGTTGTGTAAACCGAACCCGAAAAGCTCAAATATAAACCCTCAACCCATCGAAGTGACCGGTGGCACGTATGTTTCTCAAAGAGACAGGGGTGATCTAATGGGGTACTATCACCAACAAAAAAAGGACTACACGTCGACAAGTGCTTGTTTAGAAGACCACAATAAATACCAAACACAAAAGTGGTCAAATTGTGACCCTTCTTCAGGGTTATACACTCAACCCTGCTCTCATATAGGGCCTAAAGATCGCAAAAATAATCTTTTAACTCGGCCTTATTGTACCATCCCTCAAAATGAGGCCTTGTTACGTGATATTGACCACCCAAAGGAAGATAATAATAATAACCCTGAAGTTAAAAAGGATGATAATCATAATTTGACTTTTGATATAACTTCTGAGGAATGTTCAAATAGTTTGTGTTTGAGGCGAAAACAAAAGGATCATCAGTGCCAAATAAATGAAACAGAAGAGGCAAGTAGTAAGATGTCAGCTTCAAAATTTAGTTTTAGACAAAGTCCAACCCGTCCACATGTCCTATCTATTAGAATAGATATTAATATGAACCACCCCAATAATGTTTATTCAGCCGGTACCAAATCTTTTGATTTACAAAAAAATGAGAGAAAAAGAAAAACTGGAAAAAATCCATGAAACTCTAAAAGTCAAACCGGTTTTTTTTTCTTGTTTTAATATTACAAAAACTTTGTTATTCCTTATAAATTAAACTTCAGACTTTTTTGATTACTAATTAGCAATGGAAAAAAGTTTATAATTATCAGAAAAAGGTTTTTTTATGTAACTTCGTTACATAAAAAAAAACTAACTAAACTACAAAAGATTTTTAAAATGTGAATCTTAGCAGTTTAGATTAACTAAACTACAAAGATTTCAAATTTATAAGATTTAAAATTTCCCCACGTCTTTTTGTTTGTCTTATAATGTCTTTTTAAATTGAATTGACCCCACCCATATTAGTTTAAATTAAAATAACATTGGGGTCTGTTCATTTTAGAAGGCATTGAATTAAATTAAAACAAACAAAATGACATTTGAATTATGAAATTGAGGAAAGGAAAAAGAAAATTCATCTTGATTGTAAAACGGCAATTTCAAATTTAATTCTCCAAGAAATAAATAATTAAGGATTGAAAAAAAAGGAACAGATTTGAAAAAAACTTTGTTTTATTTTTGTTTTTATGGCAAAATGTATATTTTTATATTTTTCTTCATTTGATTTTTTTTTCTTGCCACTTAAAATTTTAAAACATAAAACGATTTCTTTAATAAATTTCTTTCTACAGAAAAAAAAATTAATACATACAGGACTTTGATTTTTATAAAAAAATATTCATAAATTACTTTTATGTAAATGTGAATAAATTTTTGTGTTTTATTATGGGAAAAAAATGAATTTTGTTGTCTTTTTCTTTCGTTATTGGTTATTTTTTGAGATTTTTAAAAACATTTTTTTTTCTTTTAGCTTTAAAAAATGTTTATTTCAAACTAACAAGATTAATTAATGATTTTTCAAACATTTGTTTTTGTGAATTTAAATTCTGTTGAACAGAAATTACAGGAGATTTTTTTTTTGAGAAATCCTATTTTACTCCCGCCAAAAAATTAACTTTAAAAATTATTCTTAAAGTATAATTTTTATTTTGAATCCAGGGTGTCCAGAAAAATTGATATTATTTGAAATGTAAATATCGAAGTAATTACGAGTCCTAAGGAAACAAAATTAAATAAGCTTCATGTTGAATAATGAAAGGTTTACCGTTTTATCTATAAAAATTTAAACAAGATATTCAAAGGGAAATAAAATTTAAAATCAATTTTTCAAAGCCTCATAAGTTTGTGTTTGAGAATATCCTAATATACAAAATGCATTTTAAATGTCACCCTTACCTCCGAAAAAAAAAAAAAATTAAAACTTAGTTTTTGTTAAAATTTGAGATCATTTGAGCAAGAATTGGTTTTTTTATTTATTAGACTAAGTCACTTTTTGGGGATACCCTGTATCTATTTAATTCTTCGACCCACGAATAAATTTAACCCTGAACTACTGTCGCACTCTTAGAAATAGTTATTAACTCGAAAAATGTGTGTGTTAATCTATTTCTTGAAAATTTACGATTGGACTTTATCTTAGGCCAGGTGCAAAAAAAAAAAGAGCAAAGGTATGTAAAATAATTGAAATATAATCCTGGAAGTAAATTTTAGATTGAATAAAATTGAGAACGACATTTCTTCAACCCTGAAAATGGTTGACATTTTTCACCGGTTTCTCTGTTATGTTTATTTTTTTCATTTTTTTTACATATTCTAATATCTTTTGCGCGCTATTCTGCATTAGTACCTCGTTTTTTTTTGCGTGTGTGTGTGTGTGTGTGTGTTTCTTTAAAACTGATGAGATTATAGAACACGAGACTTAACCTCTTGTTCCCCAGTCCTTTGCTCTAATAGCTGAGCGTTACCCGAAAAATTAAAATGTAAAAATACAATGGAGCCTTACTTTTTTGTGACCTGGTTGAATCGTGATAAAAATTAACAATTGTCAAAAGGTTTGATTAATGATAGTGCAAAGTTATGTAGTAGTAGCCTCTCTATGTGTTACAATTGTGTTGCTGTTTTTTTGTTGTTGTTAAGGACATTTATTTGCCTTGTCTACTGGCTAAAAGGCAGACTCGACAAATGGTCGGTGTTTCTTAAGTGAAGACCCCGCAGTGTACAGATTAACGGTGCCAATATTAGTTTAGCTCCGTCGGGTAATGATCTTGGCCCAATCTCTTTTTCGCGGAAGTTGGTAAGTGCTACCTGAAACTGGGGGGATATTTTCCTGACCTCCCAGGTGACCATTTAAGCAACAGGAGGTGCTGTAAGCAACCTGAATCCTTTGTTTATTAAAAATGATTTAATTTGGCATTAAATGACCCGAAAAAGGTTGATATGCCGTAAAAGAAAACAATCAACCAGACCTACCAACTGTCCGAATTATTACACAAAATCTTTTTAAGGTGGGATGCCACGTACAAATCGAAGTTTATGCAGTGACTTTCCGTCATCTAATGGTTTTTGTACGTAAAATGTGATTCTAATGCTTTTATCACTTGCGCCCTATTCTGCATTAGTTCCCAAAAATGTATGGTCCCGCCGGCATTACCCTTTTGAGGCGTCTCTGGCAGCGGACAATAAACCCGGCTTGCCATTTTTAGGTGATGGGGGGGGGTCTGCCTGAGGAACGGCCTCCTGGGATCACGCGATTCATTTCACCTAACTTACCCCGATAGGAACCGAAGCTCTTAATCCCGGTTAGTAGGTATTTACCTCATCTCCCACTTGTATGGGCTGGACACAAGGTCTCATTTTTATGTGGGCGAACAAAAATTACGTCGATCCCGTCGGCATTCCCCCTCAAGGGGACACCTCAGGCGCTGGACAATAAACCCAGCCCTGCCCCTTTAAATCAAGGGGGCAGGTATTGCCTGGGGGGGGGATAGTCCCCTGGGATCGACGCTATTAATTTACTTAACGATCCAGTGGCCGAAGCTCACTTGACCCCCGACGAGGTCAGGTAAGTATGTGCTACCTAAAAGGTTCGTTCCCTTGAAGCTAAGTTTGAAGATTTTATAAACATTTTAAGGTCAGTAAGTTTATCAGTGCGTAAAACGGAATTCGTGAACCAAGTTCAAATTTTGCACTTGAATCCTCCCTCTAGCCATGGGTAAACAAAATCAATTGGATCTCTTAGCTTTGTAAAAATCATTCATTGTAACTAATCGTTTGATCATTACTAGAAAGCAAACAACCTGTCATATTTTATTTGGTTTGTTTTATGGCATATCAGCCTCGGTGGGGCATTTAACGCCAACAAAGTTTTGAAATGAATTCCTTCTTAATGGATACTCAATTTCTTTTATAAACACATTTTTCTATTTAACCCTTAGATGGGACCCTAACAGGTACTACCACTCCGGGGCAGAGTGGACCAGGGAACAATGGTGATGAAGGGATGCTCCACATTCCTCAAACCTCCAGAACTGGAACCTCAACATCAGATAGAGTTTAACGTCATTCACAGGACCCTCAGACATCGCCTTTTAGCACATATGATAAGAAAAGGGTTGGGGCTTGCCATAAGGGCAATAGGGTTGGGACAATCATATAGGTTTTAGGGCTTGACAAGACCAGCCGATTGATTGGCGGAGGCTCTTCGATCGCCCGTTTAGCCTAAGTAAAGGTCTAAGTGGAGTGTTGTATGTCATGGACTGCTCATCCACGAGGATTCTGTCCTTAGGCGTCACGTGTTGCCACCTACGACCAACAGATTGCCCCATTAGTGGAGGGGATCTTACCCCTCTGCAGAGGTGCAGTCGGTGTATTCTAAAGCCCTTGTCGACAGGGTTGTGTGTTACTTAGAGAGAAGATGCCATGAAATGTGATCATTCGGATTGGAACGCTCATGACCTTGTACATTAGGGGGGGGGAGAAAAGTATCAATACAGGTCCAAAATCACTTTGGGAGAGAGAGAGAGAGAGAGAGAGAGAGAGAGAGAGAGAGAGTTGTAAAGGAAGATATTTTCCCTACAAGAAAGTTGGACTCGTCCAATGAAACATAAATAATACGGACTACATGAGGAACAGATGGTAGGTGTGGCACTCCACCTCAGATGCTAAAACAATCTCCTTGGTCTAGCGCTATTGAAAAGGGGATAGACTCCCTCGCTGACTGGCTGATACCGACTTTAGACCGCCCCGACGACTTTTTTTTCTTTTTTTTTTACATGAGGAGTCACAGCTAGTCTTGCTGCAGAAATTTAATTACTGTTGTTAAGGACCTGCGCGTTGAAATCTATTCTCTTTATATCTTTTGTACCAGAAGGGTAATAAACTTTTTTCCGGATTTCAATGTTTATATTTGATAACCCAGATAAAACACAGAGAGAGAGAGAGAGAGAGAGAGAGAGAGAGAGAGAGAGAGAGAGAGAGAGAGAGAGAGAGAGAGAGATTGTACTTATTTGGGAGCTTGCCACAGAGTCATGTTCAATATTGCTATATCGTTAGGCAGATTGATCTACACTGGTTATCATTTGTTAGTGGTCTTGTGCCATACTAACTTCCATGCTTCTTAGCAGGCCCGGCGCGTACTACCCCCGACCCCCTAGATTGGGAGTAGCCTGCTTGAGATGGCGAGTTCTATATAATTTTTATGAATACTTTAGCGGGTGGTAAAGTGAATTGTCTCGCGAGGCTACAGTTTGAACTCACAACCTTCAGGTTGTGAGTGGTAATTTTTGGTAAGCCTCCTGTTACCCCCTGTTGGTTGGAGTGGTTCGGACAGTGAGGAGGCATAAAAACCGAGGCAGTCTTTCTTGGTGACGACTTACTGTTCTTAACTGGGAGAGGGAGGCTATCCCAGGCCGCCGTGATTTAAAGGGGCAGGGCTGAGTTTATTGCCCAGTGCTTGATCCCCCCCCCGAGAGGGAATGCCGACGGGATCACTCAGTTTGTTTTTTTTTCATCCACCATCCCATGGATGTGAGAGAACAGAAGACCAGCCGAATTTTGTAAAAATTACTCACGGTATATATTACTTTATGAAAATTGACATGTATTAAAGTGGCGGCCCTACGTCATAAATTCGGTAAAACTTGCAAATCGGCCTCAAAATTAAAACGGAAAATTTTGACGATTTGCAAAACATCAAACTAAAGTCAGGTTAGTAATTCTTTTATTTCATTTATTTAACGAATCTTGAACTATTTTCTAAACTAAAATATTTATGTGGAGTTTAGGAAATATTTTAAGATTCGTTAGATAAATGAAATAAAACCATTACTAACCTGACTTACAAAAAAAAAAAAAAGTCAAGTATTTGAATCGGATTTTTAAAATTAATTTTAATTTCAAAATTTAGTTTGTGATGCAAATCGTCGTCAACTTGAAATATTTTCTAAACTAAAATATTTATGTGCAGTTTAGAAAATATTTCATTTCCGCATACAAGATCATTTGATATTTTATATACACAGCATATATACAGGTGTTGTAGCGGGAGGTAAAGTGAATTGCCTCGCAAGGCTACAGATTGAACTCACAACCTCCAGGTTGTGAGTGGTGACTCTTGGTAAGCCTCCTGTCATCCCCTGTTGGTTGGAGTGGTTCGGCCGGTGAGAAGGCATAAAAGGCGAGGCTGTCTCTTTCGGCTTTACTGGCGACGCTTGTGTGAGATCAGAATTGTTCGGATCAGGTGGTATTACAAAGAAAAAGAAAGAAAGAAAGAAAGAAAATCAAACGTGTCCCAATAGTTTTTTGTTTTTTAATTGAACGGCTAAATCCTAAAATTAAATTCCCCATCACCGCCATTTAATTTGTGGTTGGGGAGGGGAAAGTAAATATATATGGCCGAATTGTATCTAGGTGAAGGTGAAGTTTCGGGATTCTACTTGTCAGAAAAATGGATCGAATGACTGAATTTAGGCTTTATTGTGAATATTACACTTGTATGAACTTTTTAGGCAACTTTGAATATTTGTACGAGTCTTTTGTGTAACCTACACATTAGAAATATTTTTTTGTGTGGTGGGATGTTATCTTTATAATTATTTAGTTTTTTACATGTAAAAAAAAAAAGTAGAAGTGACAACTTTTGCACCACACTGTAGAAAAGAAATAGAAGTGAAATAATTACATTTATCACTAAGAAAAGCAAGTTTCAGTCATCTCGACTTTTATTTATTTTACTTTTTTTTTTTTTTAACCGCGTTTTCATATCTCCGTAATTCACCCACCGGTTATATTTCTCCAGCCTTTCTCTCTTCTAGCAATCAAAATGGAGACTTACGACCAATTGCTGACATAAATTTTTGGGACTAAAATGTAGTTGTTCCCGTTCAGTTAAAAGTCTGAAACTTACGTTTACAATTAAGTATTACATAGGTATTTTTTTCAATCAAGTGTTAAATTTATTTTGTAAACACGGATTTTACGGCCACTTACAGCGGCTATCTTAAGATATATTTGATCAAAATTGACCTGAAAATAATAGTTTAAAATGTATTAAAAATAAATTATGTAATATTTTGCTTTTTCTTTTTAAACTGATGCCCATTATGTTACAACTTTTCGACTTGGATAAAAATTGGACCTTAAATAATCGATTTAATTCGTTTTTAAAATGAAAAGCAGACGAAAAAATGGGTAAACCTCGTATTACAGTACCCCCTCCCCTGCATGAAAGTAAAATGTCCCCTTTCATGGTCATTAATCTGATAAACTTGACCTGTTGAGTACCAGCCCTTTGTTCTAACCACTGAGCCCAACTTTTTAAGCCCATTTTCCTTTCCTGCTTAGTTGCCCGGTAATTCTCTACCCGGGGGGTGGGGAAAACGAAAGAAAAATTTTGACACTGCTAATAAAAACATGTTTGAATCTCTGTAGCAATGAAAACTTGTTCGGACATGTCCAGTTTTGGACTGGATGGTTAGTTATTCAATCTCCTCTCTCGCCAAGCAAATAAATAATATATATGGATGCAAACCAACAACGTGAACAAAAAATAAATCACGATCTTTGGATGTAGGAATTTAATTGTAAGTATTTTAATATCGACTTCTTTTTAAAATAAGTTTTGCTGTTTTTTGTTTGTTTTTGTTGGTTCCCGGCGCTCTGATGCATTTTAAAGTTAGAAAAATGAGCTGACCTTTCTAAATTCATTAAATTCTATGCCCACACCAAACTTTTCCGTTTTAGTTTTCCGACCGTTTTTAAAGGTCAACCGGAAAATGTTAAATGAAATCTTGTCTAAAAAGATTTTATAATCTTCGCTAAAATTAACACATTTTTATTTAAAAAAAACAAAACAAACAAATTACGGCTTTAAAAAAAGATAGGTAGACTGAATTGCGGGGCATAAATTTTTTACCATAGTCTACCGGACAGATGTTAGTGGAATATGAAATAAATGAAATCCAATGTATATATTTTTAATTTCTCAATTGGAATTAATACTTTTAATAAAAATCAAACTCTAAGGAAAACATTAGGGTAAAGAACAGTTTTCTCGTTTATTCCTACCATAAAATAAATTGAACCCCCATTTTATGTCCGTGTTTTTGCAATAAATGTTTTTTTTTTTTTTTGCACCCGTTATTTTACAATACTGAATATATTTTCTTTATTAAAAAAACATTTATTGCAAAAACATGGACATAAAATGAGAGTTCAGTTTATTTTAATAGTAGGAATTAACGAGGAACAAGTTGAAGATTACCTAACTTTAGTGATCTACAGGGAACCGATGCTTTTCAACGTGACTTGATCGTAAGATTGAAAAATTTACGCTAAGTTAATTCATAGACTGGAGTTAAACTGTCATTGGGTACCACCAAAAAAGTTTCCGTTTTAATTTTCCGACCTAAATCAGAAGTCAGCCAAATTTACTTAAAAAAATAAATCTGGTATTTGTCCGGAATATTCCTCTGAGGAAACTACTGCGGGTGGTCCGAAAGTCTTGTCACCCCTTACTAAAATAAAGCTCCGAATTAATCCATTAAAGTAGAAAATTATTAGGATTATAGTAGCTACTGGCAAAATGAGCTAAAGTGCGTTTTTTAGCCCGCCCCCCACACCCTACAGAAAATAATTTACTAAAAATCGGGGAATTATTGGATTTTAATGAAATTTTCAGTGTTTATTTATTAGGGACCACAAATTGATCAGTTTAGGCCATCTTGAATAAAACGGAAATAAATATTTCCGAACTTTGTTTATCAAAAATCTCGTAAAAAAAACAAGGTCGTCGTACAGGGTTGTTACAAAGAAAAATAGTTTTACGTACCACCAATTTGATCCTATGCAATTTACCCCCCCCCCCTACATTTAACACAATGAAACTTGCAGAAAAATTAATATTTTCTTGAAAAATTTTTTCCATTCGAAAGAAAAAAACATTAAACAAACTCCTGATGATTTTTTAAATTCTTTATCAGCTTACAAAAATAATGAAAATTATGATTGAAAAACAATGTTTTAATTTTTGCACTGTTAAATCAACTGAAATTTAACGTAGCTAAAAACAAGTTACGATAAGAGGATTTTTTAAAAATTCTATGAAAAATCAATTAATTTTTCACGAAAATTTCCATAAATGTTTACCACTGGATGTAAATACATCTGAAATAGTTTTTTTCTAAAATATATTAGGGGAAATATTTTTTTACGAGGTCTATCACCCCCTATTTTTTTTCTATAAAGATAAGAGGCTGAATAACTATATCAATGAAATTGCATAACGTACCGAGCTATCGTTTTTTAGGAAAAATGAATGAAATCGGAAATAAAAAGTTTTTAAAAAATTTCATAATATTAATATTTGAAAACTTTTTTTGCTTATGTAATTGGTATTAAATATTTTCATTTTCTGCGTGAAATAAATTTAAAAAAAATTCTTCTGTGGAAAAAAATCGAATTTTTCACGGATATTTAAAAATATGATTTTTAGAATTCAGGTGAACTAAAAGTTGGTCCAATCCGAGCTCAATTAATATTTTTAAAAGAATTTGTAATTTTTATTGTTGAATAGTAATGTATGGTTCTTAGAATATACGGAAGAGCAAAACCGACATATTTGTTTACAAAGAGACAAGGCGAGACGCTTCTGAGTAACAACCGAAGTTTGTTTTTCTTTGTTCAAAAAAGTTAAATAAAATATTTTTTTTTACGCTATTAGAATAAAAAGTAAGTATACATGATTATTTTATCAGTTTTTCTCTTAGAAAAAATATTCAAATTTTCATTTTATTTTCGATTTTAAGAATTAATACTAAAACCGAAGACGTACGTCAATTTGAAGCATGGAGGCTTTGAGGGATTCAGTTCTTCGGCAGCCTACAACAGATGCGGGCATTTTATTCCATGTCTCCTCAACTCTGAGCGTGAAAAAATGTTTCCGAAAGTCACGTGAGCAGTGCTGTTTTCTGACTTTGTAGGCATGCCCACGTGTGTTAGAAAGATGGAGATCAAAAAGGTGCTCAAGGTTTCTGTTGTTAAGATGATTAATGACCTTATGAGCGTTTACCAGGTCAGTTGCCAGACGCGTTTTGTGTCACTAAATCTTTGCCATTATAAAATAAACACTTCGTAACGACGAGGTTGCTGGTGTAATGGATATTTATTTGGCACGGATTACATTTGCTATCTTGAAAAGGATACCATTTAAGAACCAAACCTTTTTTTTTTTTTTTTTTTTTCAGGATGACATTAAAAAAAAAAACTTAGGGTTTTGTTACAGCTGAAGTAACTGGCAGTATTTAAAACAGTAAGGTTAAAAAAAAAAAATGTCAATATAGGTCATTGGTGGGCGGCCCCCATTGGCATGTCAATGTGTTGGCTTCCACAGGAGAACGTCACTTATGAGCCTGTCCTTGCTTCTCCAGCAGTGTCCAGCATGCATTGTCCATCTCATTGGATGGTTTGTGAGATCGGGGGCAGATGGCCATACAGTTCCAACCTTGGGAGGTGCTGTTCCATGACTTGTTCAAGACCCCACGCAGTATTCTTGTGCAGCTCCCATCTAGCTTATTCTCAAGGTGCCTAGTTAGGGTTCAAGTGATGCACAGACTTAAAACCTAAAATTAACCAAATACTGATAAAGTAGCCCTGTCATCTGGGGCTTTAAAATACACTGCAGAAAGGTAAGACCCCCCCCCAAATGAGGCCACCTGTTGCCATGAGTGGAGACCCATGATGCTTATGGATGGAATCCTCGTGGATGAGCAGACCATGACTTGCAACTCCACTTTGGCCCTTACTTAGGCTAGATGGGCAGTCGGTGAGGCCCTCTTCGATCAATCAGCTGGCCATGTCAAGCCCTAGCACCTATATGATTGACCCAATCTGAAATAAGTATTCTACTGGCACAAATAACAATCGTATTCAACAAAGAATGAAACAAAATGTCTTCAGTATAAAATAACCCAACAAGGGTTGACATGCCATAAAACAACACCACCAACCAACCACTCTCCTTCAGTAAAAATTGTTTTTGAGACAAGTTTGCTCTTGTCAGTTGAGATTCTAAATTTCCTCCGAGATAAATGACAAGTGTCCTAGTTTTGCCAATATTAATTTTTGTTCTTCCAAAGGAACAAACACAAACTCTTTCCTTTTTATATAAGGATAGTAAATAAGATTAACATCTTGATCAGGGGCGGGGGAGGGAGGGAGATTTGAGGGACTGATTAGTTTTGTGTTATTTGAACACCTGAAATCATCATCATCATCATCATCAAGGTGTGACAATAGCATGGATTCATTTGACTCTCTCGACATCTATCCTGTAAATTTTCCACACAGTATCCAATGTCCACACATTTCACTAATTATTTGGGCTGTAAGACGTGTATATGTTTTTTTTAATTGGTTCTGGTTAGTCGTAATTGTAATTAAGTCAAAAACTAATCCGTCCCTTACTTTACATTCTGCCTATCATTTCCCCCTCTCTATGTATCTTGACTAACGAGAAGAGAGCCCCTTTGGTTTCAATTCAGAGTTTTCATTCTAGACCGATTGCTGTACAAAGGTTAAAGAGCCCAGTCTGTCCTACTATTTACCTATAGCTGGAGGGAGAATTATTGGATTTGCCTTTTCCCAAGGGTATTAGTCCAGGATTTGAACTCGCTTCACCATGTCCATTTTCTACAATGGTAACCATTACACCGCAACACCTCCTCTGTTTAAAAATCGAATATCAAAATGACTTGATTTGGCATTAAATGACCCAAAAAGTGTTGATATGCCATAGAACAACCAACAAACATGTCTACAGTCAACATGGACCAATCACAACACTTGCTGAGTGTTAGAAAGTTTAGCAATATTCTGGTTATTGTTGGGCTCTTCCCACACGGCAAGAACAACATTGGGAGGACCACAACTCTTTTGTTTGCGGTTATTGATAACATCTTTCACAGTCCCGCCTCCGCATCTCTTCATATGCTTCACAACATCCCATTTCCACTTGCTATTGTAACTGCATTCAGGACAGCAGAATGGTTTTTCGTCAGAGTGGTTCTTCATATGCTGTGTTATCTCCAATGGCCAACGAGCTCTGTATTGGCAAAGGGTGCACTTGTAAGGTAGAAGAATGTCTGCACATGATTTGTCCTTTTCATTGGGATTTTGGGAACTCTGACGCCGACTCCTATTATTTGCCATGTTGATACGCTGCCTAAGAGCGGCATTGATGGCGGTGTTGTTCGGCTTTGCTGAGTGGCAGTCATTTGGCTCGAGCTGGTTTCCGGAGTTATGGGTTAAATAGAGAAAATGTTTATAAAAAAAAATTGAATATCCATTAAGAATGAATTTATTTCAAAATTTTCTCGGCATTAAATGACCCACTGAGTTTGATATGCCGTAAACCAAACCAAACAAAACACAACATCAAGCCATATATATATATGGGTAGATTTCACTATGAGCCACAAACAGTTATCTATCTATTTACACAAACAGATTATGAACTTATAGACCTATCTCTATAGCAATCTTCTTGTGTGTGTACAAAACAGCAGAAATATATCGGATTGATTCTTTTTTGCCTTTTACTTGTAAGACTTCAGATATTTGAAGATATTTGAACATTTAACTTGAAAAGATTTGCCCCGTGTTTTCATTACATTGAAACCTTTACGGTTCCATTTTACGTAAGCGAAGAAATATCATTTAAATTGAAATCTTATTTTCTTACTGGGCATATCTAAAAGAAATTCCATATACAACCACCCAGTCTGCTGTGGGTATAAAATGCAATGACTGCATGCTTACAGAAGGGTAAAACCACTACCTCGATTCTGTCACCCTTCGGCCATTTAGTGGTGACCCGTGATACTAGCATTATTCAAATTTTTTTTAATTTGAACTAAATTTCTTTGGACTAATTTTTTTTTTTTTTTTTTTTTGTTGTTGTTGCTTTCAGTTTATGAAACTCAAAATGTTTGTGTCTCAATGAACAGTTAAGTAATCAAGATGGCTGACCCAAGTAAACTAGTGACATCTAGTGAGAGTGATGATTATTATGACCCAAGGTATTACCAACATGGAATTACAAGAGGAGGGAGGAGGAGCAGGAGGAGTAGTGATTGATGAAAGACTCAGTGAATTGGCAGGAAACTTAAAGGTAAGCATATTTTTTTTTTATTTCATTTTATTTTCACTTGAATTTTATAAATTTTGAAAGCAATATAGGGATTTGGCCCCTATATTTTTATGGCATGTGGAATCGACCGATTTTAAAATAATTAGTTATCTTAAACAACTAGTTTTACAATTGTATGTCAGGATTTTAGAATTCTGTAAACAAAAGAGAATCTAATGAAAATTAGTTTAGAAATATTTTAGCAACAATAGAAACAATGGTTTAACTTCCATTGAAATTATGTAGGCCATCGGAATGTAACAAAATCATCCGATATTTACGTCATTAGAAAACAGCTGATATTTGAAAATTCCAATATTAAATTTAACTTAATATCACGTAGACAATGACAAAAGAAAATTATAAAAAGGCCCATAGAGCTGAAAAACTACATTTGGGAGCTTACGCTCTTCCCATACTCGTTGGAGCTGATGCTCCTAACTCGACAGTGGGAACGGACGCTCTTCCCAACTCGACACAATGGGGAGAAGACGCTGTCTGAAAACATAAAATACGACTCAAAAGGTCCGTCTATTTTTTCGTTTCATATTTTCTCTCTCTCTCTCCTACTCAATACGACACAAGTTTCAATCACAGACATTGTTTTATCAAAACTGCTACAATTTGACATATCCAATTACACAAATATAAACAATACATGAGCACTTTACAAACACAACTACGTACAGACACATAAAGTCTGCAACATCACTAAAAGAACAATTGAATATACCAATTGTAAAATAATGTATATAAAGTTTGTTTCTTTTATCAATTTTGTCTTCTTCTTTTGTTTTCTATGGAAACTACTTTTCCGTAGTCTTACACATTTAAATTGTGGGGATCAAAACTCGGATCTACTTCAACTAAACAAACACTAAACAACTACGGTCCCTACAGCAATAAATATTATAATATAAAATCACATAAGAGTAATTCCATGTCAAATCATCCAGGCTATGTCACCCACCCCTTCAATTTTTCTGAAATTTTGTACAGGTGCGGCTGTTAAAGTTAGACAATCCCCAAAAGCTTCCAATTCCAAAAATTGGTGGAGTTATGTCGATTTTTAGCTTTCAAATTTTGGGTGGTTACTGCCCTGGTTGTAGAATACGGCAACCGTAAAACAATAGTCTGAATAATCCAAATAATACTAATTATCAAGCCTCATCTCAAAAATTCTCAAAGAAATAGAGTAGATAACAATAAAGATGAGGACAATAGTCCGAATAATCCAAATAATCCAATAACTGTCACTTAGAACTGTCTTAACCTAACTCCTTTATCCACTAAGCTATGTGTCCAATTGGACAAATAATCCAAATAATACTAATTATCAAGCCTCATCTCAAAAATTCAGAAAAATATGGTAGATCTATCGTACAAGCCAAAGATTTTAAAAGAATAAGATTGCTGATTTGTATTTTGGCTGCTGTAATCTCTGGCCTTCTTCAACTGTCATAGTTGTTATCCATCAGTGAATTTTGAAACTGTCTTCATCATAAAATAATCCAACAAGAGTTGAACATTGCATAAAATCCAACCTACCAACCTCACTGAATTATTTTGTTATTGTTATGACCTGTTTAAGGGTCAATAAATAATAACTCAACACGGGTATAAAATGTAGGGAACAGATTGTATTCAGCAATGTATATCAACGTACAATGAAAGGGTTTCCTTGTTTCAGCTTACACGAAGAACTGTATCTGGTACTACTGGTATTTACATGTGTCCCACTTTCACACGATATGGCACAAGGCCGTTTTATGTGGGGACCACCCACAAGCCGAGACTCATGGGGTGGTAGGTAGAAAAATTGCGTCGATCCCAACTCTGCCCCTTTAAGTGCAATGAGGCAGGTATCTGGGATCGACGCTATTACTTTAGCATCCCATCGGTCCAGAGGCCGAAGCTCACTGGACCACCCGTCCCGAAGGACGAGTAGCTGGGACTACTGGTATTTACATGTGTCCCACTTACACACGATATGGCACAAGGCCGTTTTATGTGGGCACCACCCACAAGCCGAGACTCATGGGGTGGTAGGAAGAAAAATTACGTCAATCCCAGTACTGCCTCTTTAAGTGCAATGAGGCAGGCTGGGATCGACGCTATTAATTTAGCATCCCACCGGTCCAGAGGCCGAAGCACACTGGACCACCCGTCCCGAAGGACGAGTAGCTGGGACTACTCGTTTGAGTAGCTTTACTCTGTTAAATATATACCCTTTGGGTAAGTCCATGTTTGTGTTATAGGTGAGTCACCTACAACAGTTAGTGATTATAAACACAGAGAGATTTATTTTATTTTTTTATGTACATCTTGGAGTGGTTAAAATTAGTGTGGACCTAGGAGTAATGGTTAAGAAGGTGTATACTACTCTTACCAGAGTTTCAGAACTGCAGCCTCACCGCCAGATATTGATTTTGGCTTGTTTAGTGTAGTAAGAGATTAAGGTAGATCTACCGTACAAGCCAAAGATTTTTTTAAATAAAAAGATTGCTGGTTTGTATTTACACATCTCACCCAATATTTTAATTCTAACTACTCTAACTGCCCTGTCGGCTGCGGTGTTAGAATGCACCGACTGCACCTCTACAAGAGGGGTAAGACTCCCCCAATGGGGCCACCTGTTTGCCATGGGTGGTGACCCGTGATGCTCAAGGACGGAGTCTTGGTGGATGAGCAGTCCATGACATGCAACACTCCACTTAGAACCTTACTTAGGCTAGATGGGCGGTCGGAGAGGCCCCCTCCGATCAATCGGCTGGTCACGTCAAGCCCTAGCACCTATATGATTTTCTCAACCCTATTGTTCTTATGGCAAGCCTCAACCCCTTTTTATCATATGGGTGCTAGAAGGCGGTGGCTGCGGGTCTACATGTCCTGGGAATGACATTAAACTCTATCTGATGGTGAGGTTCCAGTTCTGGAGGTTTGGGGAATGTGAAGCACCCCTTCATCACCATTGCTCCTTGGTCCACTCTGATCCGGAGTGGTAGTACCTGTTAGGGTCCCATCTATGGGTTAAATAGAAAACATGAGTTTATAAACGAAATTGTATTATCCATTAAAAAGGAAATTATTTCAAAACTTTGTCGGCATTAAACATTTTTGAATACCAAATTACCAATAGAAGTATTTGGCATAAAATAACCCAAGGGGTTGACATGCCGTAAAACCCAACCAAACAAACAAATAACTACTCTAACTTGATTCCCTTCACACAATTTACGTTTAGCCAATGAAAATCTGCAGCTACATCTGTGAAAGGTGAACTCTTTGTCAATAACTTCTATAACAATTATGCTATGATTTAATGGTAACTTTCCATTTACAAATACCGTTATTTAAATTTTACTACACTACATTCATAATTCGTGGGAAACCCATAAATTATGTAACATTGTGAGATAGAGGTGTAGGGGTTATTTTCCCATTTGCCTGAGGAGTTATATGCCCGCCGGTTGTCGTTTGTTCCCACTAGGGGACCTCTGGTATTTAAGCGGCTATTTCAAACTTCTCTTCCTCTTTTCTACTTCTCCTTGTTGATACGTACATGGGTTAGACAATTGTCATTTCCTTCTCGTTGGGGCTTCGGCCCTCAACGCCGGCTACTGGTCACTGTAAGTGATTTATACAGCATGGACTATTCTTAGTCTCATGTCTGTACCTTTATGTATACTTTATCTTGTCAGTGACTTTTATGTATGAATGTTTATGTACACTATTCTATTCTATCTTCCATTGTTTATGTATCTTGTTTATTCATGTGCTGTATTATATAAAATGTTTTGTCTCAGAAATGTGTCGGAGTTGTATGTTCAATTATGACTTTGAACCTTACAGAGGTAATATTTTTGTGACTTAGTTCAATAAAATGATTTCATAATAAAAACTGAATTTTGTTTTTATTTTTCAGGACACAACACGCAATTTAAAAACCCTTGATCATATGTTGGACACATATAAAGATGTTGGTCACCAACAGCGATTTGCAGTCGATAAGGTGAATGACATTCATTTTTGCAAATTTTAAGAGTATTTACGGGGATTCGAAGGAGCTCTTATTCTCCGTAGAATGGCTATTTCGGACAAAGAAGGAACAAACACGAAAGTAAAATGCAGACACTTGTATTAACAAAAATTACATAAATGTTTTTGCAAATTTTAATTGATTAAATTAAATTTTAAGGGGCCGGGTTAGCTCAGTCAGTAGAGCGTTTGGCTAGAAACCACAAGGTTCCTAGTTCGATACCGGTCCCCGCCAACTCAGCATATGAGTAGCACAGGGATCTGTGTGGTAAAGTAAGGAGCTGATGGTAGGTGTGGTGCTCCACCTCAGATGCTAAAACAATCTCCTTGGTCTAGCGCTATTGAAAAGGGGATAGACTCCCTCGCTGACTGGCTGATACCGACTTTAGGCCGCCCCGACGACTTTACTTTTTTCGCAAATTTTAATGTTATTTGCTACAGACTTATCTGTGAGTTAAGCAGTGTTCTTGGAGTAGTGGTGATAACAGGGGTATTCTGTCGTTGGTAGGAAATCTTAAGACAAGACGCTTCATCGCGGTAGTTTCTTGTCCTTCAGTCAGTATGCTATTGTACCCGCCTTATAACGTTTGCTGATACAATGCCTTAGAAGTGAGCTTGTTGTAGAGTTCTGTGATAAGTAAAAGTAGGGGATGCTATTTTAGAAGCTTCTCGCCTGGGTAACTGTTCTTTTAAATGACGGTGGATGGGGCCCTTTTCAAGTAGACTATTTAGGACCTCAGCCTTCTGGTAAGTTCGCTGTCGTAACAACCTTCAGAAAGTATGATGTGAAAAAATGCCTCCGTCCAGGTCAACGGTCTGTAGATAAGTCGGCCCTGTTTTTGAGCTAGGTGATGAGAGCATTTATTTTTACGTCTCTCTTTGGTAACGGCTCCCTGATAAGTAATGGTGGATGGGACCCTCTTCAAGTAGACTATTTAGGTCCTCAGTATGCTATTGTATCAGCCTGCGATAGTATGCTGATACAACGCCTTAGAAAGTTGTTGTCAAAAAACTCGCATCCTCCCGCATGCAAAAACGTTTTGGGCACTGGACAGACGCAAGGTTCAACTGATGTGCCCAGATGTTTGGCTAATATGCCCATAAAATAACAAGTGAGTTGAGCGCTGGGCAGTCAGCAGCAGCAGCTTTTCAGTAAAGAAATGGATTTTAGTCGAACAGAAACAGAACTAAATAGGAAATGTGATTTTGAACTGCTAAAGATTATTTCGACTACGACGACGGATTTTCCAGCTGCTAGACGAAGACGAAGAATGTGTTGACCAACAGAGGGTCTGGCTTGTGAGAAGATGGAGAACTCGCTTGTTTTTGGTCCCCCCTCGGCGGAAGCTTGTTGATTCGAAGGTCTATTTCGCCCCATATATTTTCCCCCCTTCTATATTGTTATAACAATAAACAAATCTATTTCTTTTATTAATGTTCAAGTGATTCAAAATTTCTTTGATTAAAAATTCTATTTTATTAATTGCATCAAAGCCATACAATCTTGCAATATTCAAACTGTTATCTTCAGAATAGACCTTCTAACAATAAACAAATCTCTTTCTTTTATTAATGTTCAAGTGATTCAAAATTTCTTTGTCCAGTGAAGTAATACTATCAGGATTCAGTCAGATTTGTAATTGAAATAAATCCTTATCCAATTAAATATGAATCCTGTTGAATACGAGAGTCCTGTTGAATATTCTTGCTTGGATGCACATGGCTGATTATAACAATAAAATACTTATCACAAATGTCAAAACATGAGCATTTAACTAGCAGGACCTGTGGATATACCACAATATGATAATTTAATTATTACATTTGATATGTTTACTTAAGAGCTATTGCTAGATAGTAACAGAAATACTGGGATGAAATAGTATCTCTGTCGCAAAGGAAAGGAGACAAGGCAATTATAGTGTATATAATTGGGTTAACAATTTATTGGTTTTGGTATTAAATGTGTGAGTATACAAATTGTGTAAATGTCTTTAAGAGGTTGCCAGAGGATTTCTCTAGGCGGGATATATAAAAGTATGCATTGAGGTACAAGGACACTTATCTTTGTTGTATTTGTCTTGGCAATGTCTCGAAGTTGTCCTGTAAGGTTGCTGTGGTTCTGTTATGTCTGCATGTCGGAGTTGACGTGCTTCTCACACGGGTGCGGACTCTGTGCTTCTGCTAGTGCCAGCTAGTTCTGTTCCCTTTGCCTGTCGGGCCTGTTCTGCTGAATCAGGGTTCAGTGTCTCTACCCAATTCTCCGGACTTCCGGGTGAGGGCAGATAACCCAATTTCCAATAATTGTTCAATATGTAAAAAGTATAATAATCTTGATTTAACTCTTTGACTCTTTGTTTTTTTCTTTCTTTTCATCTTTTTATTATGTTCAATTGAAACAAATTAGCGTTAGTATACTTCTGCGCACTCACCCCCTCTCTCTATGTTTCCCCTACTTTCTCTCTCTCTTTCTTTATTATATTTCTCTGTGTAGCATGTCTTTTTTCTTCTCTTTCTTTCTTTGTAATAAAAATGTAATGGTTCATTATTTAGCTGAAGTAACGACAGTCATAAGAATTAAGTTTTTATGACCGAATGTTATTCATAGAAATTTGTCTTTTTTTTCTTTTTTTTTTTTTTTCTTTAAAGCATTCATTTTTATAAATACAATTATGTTTTGTTTTTATTCTTGGTGATCCGTTTGGTTCATTGTCACAGGTGTCATCTCTGGCCATATACCACTGCATCCATTTTTGTTAGTTTGTTTTGTTTTACCTCAGTGGGTCATTTAATGCCAACTAAATTTTGGATTCGTAGTGGTAGTTTGGTAGAAAAAGAATATATATATATATCTATAGATTTTAACTATTGTTCATCTATGGCTTACGTTTAAAAAAATATGTTTAAAAAAAAAATTCAGTTTAAAAAAAAAATTCAGTTTCCATCAAGAATGAATAAAACAAAATGTCTTTGGCATAAAATAACCCAACAAGGGTTGACATGCCATAAAGTTCAACCAACCAACCATTTTTGTTATTAATTAGGAGAATGGAGACTTAGTTTGTTTTTGATGTACATCTTTATTACCCAATTCACTATATTTTAACAAGCTATAGGGATTGGCCCCTATACCCTATGGTATGTCATGAGTTTAGAAATATGGAAACAAAAGAGAATCGAATGAATATTAGTTTAGAAATATTTTAGGAACAATAGAAACAATTGTTTAAATTCATCCAATAATTTATGTCACCAGAATTCCACAGATACCAAAATCATTTGATATTGCATCATTACAAATCACCTGATATTTGATGAATATTATATTAGCTTAATGATCACGTAGACAATTACAAAAGAGAATTATAAAAAGACCCTTTTAGCTGAAAGACCAGAGAGCGGAAGCTTACGCTCTTCCCGACTCGACAGAGTTGGAGCTGATGCTCCCAACTCAACACAATGGGGAGAATACGCTGTCCGAAAACATAACAAGCACAGGAGAAAGAATTCAGCAGTGATGCCATTACGTGTCTAACACCAAAGAAGGGGGGAAAATATATGAGAGAAGATAGATATTCGAATCAAGAAGTTCCTGCTGATAGGGGACCAAAAACAAGCGAGTTCACCATCTTCTCACAAGCCAGACCCTCTGTTGGTCAACACATTCTTTGTCTTCGTCTAGCAGCTGGAAAATCCGTTGTCGTAGTCGAAATAATCTTTAACAGTTTAAAATCGCAATTCCTATTTAGTTTTGTTTCTGTTGGACTAAAATCCATTTCTTTACTGGGTCGTTCGCTTCTGCTGCTGCTCACCCAGTGCTCGACTTACTTGTCATTTATGGACATATTTACCCAAACATCCAGGCACATCAGTTGAACCTCGCGTCCATCCAGTGCCCAAATTGCATTTGTTTTTGCATGCGGGCGGATGCGAGTTTGATCCCGGCAGGCAAGACAATGTCTTGCTCTTTTTCCTTTCTCATTCTCCATCACATCTTTGTTACTAATCTGCTAACTTTCCCACAGATTTAATCATGTGAATTCCTTAACCAATGAGAGAAATTCCACCACAGGTCAATCAGGGGTGAAAGCCTGTCACATTGTATGATTCTTATTGTATTTTTCCATGACTTTTAGCTCAGTTGGTAGAGCCTTGGACGAGGAACCTCGAGGTTCTGGATTCGAACTGGTCCTTGCCAACTCAGCGTATGAATAGCATAGAGATCTGTGTGGTAAAGTGAGGAGCTGATGTTAGGTGTGGCGCTCCACCTCAGATAAATAATAGGCTAACCTCAGCTCGGCAAATTTTATACCCACCATTTTATGTAATCACAGGTACAATCAAGGTGTATTATATCTCTAAGAAAGAATGGCGATTTTTATTTTTAGAAAAATTTTATCAAGAGATATTTGACTGATATTGATAATTTTGTCTCTTTTCTCCATCCATAGTTGAGAAAAGATCTGGACGATACATGTGAAGAAATAAAGGAAGAAAAATACAGACAAGCAAGTATGAGATCAGGTCGACATTTTTTTCTTTTTCTTTTTTTTCTTTTTAAAGATTCCAATTCCCAGAAAGGTGTTTTTGGTTACAGAAATATCAGAAAATATTGAAAATTGTCCACCAGCTTCTCTTTCTCCTCTCTTCTTTCACTTCCTCCTCTTCTTCTTTCACTTCCTCTTCTTCCTGTTCTTCTTCTTTCACTTCCTCTTCTTCTTATTCTTCTTTCACTTCTTCTTCTTTCACTTCCTCTTCTTCTTCCTCTTTCACTTCCTCTTCTTCTTCTTCTTTCACTTCCTCTTTCGCTCTCTTCTACTTCCTCTTCTTCTTGTTCTTTCACTTTCTCTTTCACTCTCTCGACACTGTTACTGAAGAACAAAAATGCAGTGTCGTCGTTCAGGCCAAAATAGGTAGCTTTTATAGTCAAATAAAAGTTGCAATGCACCATGGGTAGTCACCCATAATTCCTTGCAACCTCTATAAAAAGTCCATTCTGCCCCCTCCAATTTCTTGACACTTCTTACTCAGAGTGGGCATAATGGCGTACCACATTCCTTCTTCCCCCAGCCACATTCCTTTCCTTGCCAGGGACAGTTTTGCAGGCCAGGCATCTAGGGCGCTTTGAGTCAGGTAAGTTCGACTTAATTAAAAAAGCACCTAAACAGAGCTGAAGGTTACAGTGGCCTGAACATTGTATTTATGCACAATAAAGATTAGGATTAGGGGATGTAATTAGTGGGATTGAAGAGTTTTCTTCATTGGGGGAGTCAATATGCTGCACTTGTGTGTGTGGGTATGACCATTGTATGGGTCTGTTATACATTACATGTTATTCTGGGAAGAAGACTGTACTGAGAAAGGGGACCTACCTCGTGCAACACGGTGTGACAGAGTGGCGGGCGTGAAGACTTGCCGTATTCTCAAAGGAAGCGGGCTAGGCTTTGCCTGGCATGTAGGACTGACCTAGAGTCGAATCTGCATCCTTCAGAATGTGAGAGCGCTGTGGACGAGCAGTGAAATAGGAAATAGCAGAGTGGCCCGGATGTAGGTGGTCGTGCCGTAAGGATTGACGCGTACTCGCAGTGCTGACAATGTCGCACGTGCTGCATGGACAATTATGAGTGAGGAGACCAGATGTGGTGAGATTGAGGTATATTTTAAGGACTTACCCTCACAGACCAGAGAGAACAACTGCAGTAGCATTTTGTTGTCGAGACAAGCGGGATAGAGAAATAATTTTGGATATTGTTGGTGAAACGAGCATGATACAGTTGGAAGAACATTGCGTCAGACTTGACTGTGACCCCCACACACACACTGATTAGAAGGACATTAAGTGGGGGATCAATACAAGTTGTTATCATTTCAACAATTTAAACTTTCATTTTTTTCAGGTCAGGCCAAGTATAGTCCTAATCATGTAAGTAATTAAGATCATAATTTTTTAATATATATATATATGCTGTCACTAAACCTGTCAAAATCAACAAAGGATATAACAGCCATTATTAAAAGTCTTGTATTATCCTTCAACTTCGCAATTCAAGTTGCTTATTAGGGCTGGTTTTGCTCAGTCAGTAGAGTGTCCAACTAGAACCAAAAGGGGTAATCGTTAACTTTTTCCTCGTAAATTCCTACCATAAAATAAACTGAACCCTCAATTTATGTCCATGTTTTTGCAATAAATGTTTTATTTTTCTTGCACCCGTTATTTTACAATACTAAATATATTTTCTTTTTTTCAAATAAAGAAAATATATTTAGTATTATAAAATAATGGGTGCAAGAAAAATAAAACATTTATTGCAAAAACACAGACATAAAATGAGGGTTCAGTTTATTTTATGGTAGGAATTTATGAGGAAAAAGTTAAGGATTACCCCAAAAGGTTCCTAGCTCAATACTAAATTTATTTGTTTTCACTAAACCTGTCAAAATCAACAATGGATATAACAGCCATTATTAATAAACTTAACTCATATTATCCTTCATTTTTCTAATTCATATGCATAAGTGGTCCCATCGAAAATAACCAATGGAACATTTCCAAGTAATTCAAATTGTCTCGGCTTGTAAGTTGATTCTGCCCATAAGAGTTATGCTCCTTAGACCCCTTAAAGTATTTTCGTAAATAGTATACTTTTTCGCTGTGACATCGGTCATTTCCGGCGTTGTGAGTCAGCGGGAATTTTCAAGTCTCTTTTCCACCCTTGCTCACCATATGCAGACGCATTCAAACCCTCTCCGTATTCTTCCTTAAAGAGAACAGGTACGTCACTTGACTCTTAGTAACCTTCCTATTATTTTTCTTAATAGACTTTACCTCGTGTATCTGATGATATTACTTCTCCCTGTAAGGACCCCCTTTGTCCCATTTCGCTGAACCTTGTACACGTTGAAATATTTTGTAATGTTCGCTCCCTCCATCCATTTGTTGCTGAATTGACTTTTCTCACTTAAAGACACTGCCCCCCTTGTTTGTACCTTTCTTAACTCCTAAAAACTGTTTGATAATGTTGTTGTTGCATGTCATCGTAACTTCACTGCCCTTATCATGAACTGCCTGCCGAGTTTCTATTACCCCCCCCCCCCGGTCCATTGCTTACTTCATACGTTATTACCTTTTTTACCTCTGTATTACAAATATAAAGTTTCAAATTGATCTCAGGGTCATCACCTGTCAGTTAAACCTATTTAACACCAACAGCTTCTGCTGTTTAAATCTTTTAAAATTATCTACACTATTTCTTAATTAATAGATACAGTTAATATTAGCAATCAGTTGGAAAATTCATCTTGCAGGCAAGGGCAGATAATCCAATGATTTATCAATTTCCATTTCCCCTCCCCTTTTTTTTTTTTAATAAATATTAATTTATTTTCAGAGTCCGTACAGAAAGCGAAAAGCAGCAGTTCGTTTTGCAGATGATCTTAATAAAGAAGTTCACTTGTTGCATAATTCAATGAGAGATTTGACTTACAACCAACAAAAACTGGAAGATTCTTTGACGGAAGATCGGGATTTTAGAGATAGGTGAGTCAGTCTGTAGTGAGAGAGGAGACCTGCGGGCGTGAAGACTTGCCGTATTCTCGAAGGAAGCGGGCTAGGCTTTGCCTGGCATGTAGGACTGACCTAGAGTCGAACCCGCTTCCTTCAGAATGTGAGAGCTGTGGACGATCAGTGAAATAAGAAATAGCATAGTGGCCCGGATGTAGGTAGTCGCGCCATACTGACGAGTGTCGTACATGCCGCCCGGACAATTATGAGTGAGGAGCCCGGATGTCGTGAAATTGAGGTGTATTTAAAGGACTTATTCTCACAGACCAGGGAGAAAGACTGCAGTAGTATTTTGTTGTCAAGACGAGTGGGACAAAGAAATAATTTTGGATTTTGGAGCGTGATACAGTTGGGAGTGTTTAGACTGTCGATTGGAACCTTGAGTCAGACTTGACTGTGACCTCGCCCACACTGATTAGACAGTCCAATTTATTTGATATTTCTTAACGATTTAAAAGAACTTTGTCATAATTTGTACTTGCACTGAAAATAGTGTTTCCAGTTTTGGCTACAAGTAGCAAATTCATTTCCATAGTCACCCTGTTGACTGGGGCTGAAGAATACAATGACTGCACCTCTGCAGAGGGGTACAATCCCACCCATGAGGCCCCCTGTTGGCAGTGAGTAGCAATCCATGATGCTTAAGCAGTACATGACATGCAACACTGCACTTTAGCCCTTATTTAGGCTAGATGGCAGTCAGAAGGCCCCCCTTCCCCTCCAATCAATCGGTCATGTCGAGCCCTAACACACACACAAACACACATATATATATATATGTGCGTAAGAAGTGCGTGGTGTAATGGTTAAAGCCATGGGAAATGGACACGTCGCCCCGAGTTCAAATCCTGGACGTGGTAATTGCATTTCACTTAGCGCTAATACCCTTGGGAAAGGTATGAATCCTCCTCTCCCTCCAGCTATGGGTAAATAGCAGGACAGACTGGGTTCTTTAACCATGGCTAGGTAACTGATCTAGGAGAAGGAAAACTCTGAATTCAAACCTGTTAAACTCCGCTTAAGAAATTGACTTTGTGTCGCATCCTGCTCGTGCGGAGGAGTTGGTAAAGATGTGTATATATAATATATATATATATATATATATATATAGTGTCTATTTTTCTCCCTTCATGTTCTAAAATGGCAATCTTCATTGGATAAAATTATTTTCTATTAAAGAACTTATTCCAAATTTTCATGTTTAATCAAAGATTCTTCACTTCTTAAATTTTCTGGATATTTTTTTTTTTCTATATTTCAGGAGCATCGAAGAAACCAAAAGAGCAGTGAAAGAACTTACCAATGCCCTTAGACAGAAACCACAATCTGATAAAGTTTGTATAAAAACAATTTTTTGCTTATAAAATTAAGGATTTTATAAATATTGAAAAAGAAAAAATGTAAAAAATATAAGTTATCTTTCCCTTGTGTGATATAAAGATAAAACAAATGAAACTCCTCTTACCTCGGGCTAGGAAAAGAAATGGCACCCGAAGGTTAAGTTTCTTTTATAAGAGTACAGACCGAAAGTGAGGTGGTTTGTGGGACAGGAGTGGAGTAATAAATGAGCTGAATTTCTTGGCAGTGACGTGAGCGATGTGATTGCGAGCAGACAGAAAAATTTTGAGTAGAGATTTCACACCTTGCTTTTTTATTATTCCTGTTATAACCCAAAATATTAGGAACACCACCCTTGGCCACTTTATGAAGGGCTTGCTGCGCTTACTGTAAGTAAAGTCGACGGGACGGCCTAAAGTCGGTATCAGCCAGTCAGCGAGGGAGTCTATCCCCTTTTCACTTGCGCTAGACCAAGGAGATTGTTTTTTAGCATCTGAGGTGGAGCGCCACACCTACCATCAGCTCTTACTGTACAGTATTATAAATATTATCATATAATCTCATAGACATTGTCTCTTTACAAAATGCCTTTAGCATCAAAAGGTTAAAAGTGAAGTTTTTACCTGGTAGCTGATATCTTTTTGAATTATGAAAAAAAAAATAACTGATTCCGGTAACCAATTTCCCAACAGCAAAAGTCCACCAACAAACTCTCTCCACCTGCAACAATATTACAGCAGTCTTCAATCACATTCAATAAGCATCTCACTTGTGAAGAATTTGAATGATCTCTCCCAACATTCGCTCTGTACCACGTTAATAAAGCAGGCAGTCCCACCTCATCCAGGTGCTTCAATTTGCAGCTACCAATATCCTGGCCCTTCAGGCCAGGACAAAACCAGCCACCTCCCACAAAATCTTAACAATGAGCATGCATCGGAAACATAGCAGTCAGACACACCAGGCAACAAATTCCGACAAAGAGTTATAACAAATAGACTTTTTGTCTAAGCAAGTTCTAACAGAAATAATACAAAATCAGATAGATTTTTTCCACATATGTGCAATGGTTTTTCTATACAGTAAGTAACAACATCTATTATTCTTTATTCAGTAGCCTCAAAACTATCTAGAAAATCTTTTTTACTTGGGACATTCGTAAAAAAGTTTTTCTAGATAATTTTGAGGCTACTGAATAAAGAATAAATGTTGTTACTTACTGTATAGAAAAACCATTGCAGGTTTGAGGAAAAAATGCAACTGGTGTGTGGAGCCTCTGTGAAACGATAGGGTACAAAAGGGCATTTGTAACAGGTATACGAATGCCTGTGGCTGGGGGACCAAGTCCTAAAGGACAGACACAACTTGTGTGTTAGCTCTGATGGCTGGAGAGTCTAAGAGAAAGAGAGTTTAATTTTGGCAGCACTGCTTTACTATAGTGCCAGTCACAACACCAACTAACAGGAAACCATAGCAAATAAGGGGAAGTAACCACAATAATAGAAGGAAACTGGTATAAGAATTAAAATGTTTTTTTATTGAAGTCAGTCTACTGTTGGTTTGAATAACAGCAGCTAACTAAGTACAACTGAAACAGTGTCCAAGACAGTTGGTATATATAGAAATCAAGAATGATCCATTCATGAATTTGGGTGATTCCATTCCTTGAGTTCTGATTAACTGCTTGATTTGAATGATATTGTGTAGTTTTATAAATACCCTGTCATTCTGCAGTAGACTTTGTGACTATTTGGGTTTGTATTGAGTTACAACCGTTTGTTGCCTTGTCTTCCCAATTCGACGGTAATTGGAACTTTGATTATTCTTCAGTTTTAATTTCAGTAACTAATATCATTAGGTGACCTCAGAAAGCCACTGAACGCAGGTGAATTTACATATTCATTTAAAACAAATTCCAACAAATGCAGACTTTATTGTCTGAACAACATCTAACATACATTTTTATCTTGAATTTTCTTTTCTGTTCACATTCAATATAAAATTCATAGAGAAATTTCTTTCTTATATTTTTGGTGTGTTACAGTCGGCGCTAAGAGTGGAGAAGCGTTTGAATGATATTCAAAATGAACTTAGAGCTGAATGCCATGTTCTTCAAGAGAAACATGGCAAAGAAGAAATTGATAACATTTCTGCAGAGTTAAAACAGGTATGATTAACTTTCTTTTTAAATTTCTTTATGTATTTTATTAAAGTTTTCTGGTGAATCTCTATCTTTTAGTCACAGGTTTAAAGTCATGTACAAGAGCATTGTAGCATAGGAACGTGATTCATAGGAAGCAGATTGAACCTACGTTGCACTTTTACAGTTCACTCCCTTTGGCACTAACTCACCCTGGGAAAGTTAATGAACCACCTTTTTTGAAGACACTATTCCATCGTCTCACTAGACAAGCATGCCAATGATAGATGGGTAGCAAAGCAGACTAGCACATTTGTAATGAGTTCAATTCCTCATGGTCATCCTATACGATCTAGTTAGAAGCGCGTTAGTGTAATGGTTAAAGTCATTGGAAATGACTCGTCGTCACGAGTTTCACAACCTGGACGTCGTAATGACATTCACTTAAGTGCTAACTACCCTTGGGAAAAGGTCAGTGAATCCTACTCTCCCTCCAGCTATGGAATACAATAGCAGGGCAGACTGGGCTCTTTTAACCTTGGTTTAGGCCAACCGGTCTAGGTGAGAAGGAAAAACTCTGAATTTACAAACTGTTGAAACCTCGCCTTTAAAAATAATTGACCTCATGTGTCACATTCTGCTTGTGCAGAGGGGTTTGTGATATATATAGTATATTATATATATATATATATATATCTTTAGTCACAGCATCCCTAGATATTCCCAATTATTGACAATGGACAGACTCAATAAAAACAAAATAGCGTAACAATTAAGAGACAAAAAAAATTAGGTACTGGATTTGTAGCAAAAGGAGGCACTCATCTTCCGTAGTAAATGAACACTGGACCAGAGTTCAAAATCATGGACAAGGCTATTTGCATTTCACATTAGCACAAATATACTTAACATAATGTACGTTTTGCTATCGTTTTGACGTTATACAACGTTTTTTCATCAGAGATACCAAAGAAAAATGAGGCTACATGCAGGCTGGCACATGACAATAACCAGACAACATTTATATATATATTTATTAACATAACATTAATTTCAAATGTGTACAGCTGGGAGATCATGATACAGGACGCCGACAGGCTAGGATTTATAATGTCATTAGGCGGAATATTCTTTCAGATCAATTACAAATTTTCACAACGAAAGAAGTTTGTACTTATCTTTTACGCGGTTGCATTCATCTTTCTCGTATTTTTTATTTTCATGGGGGTTAAATTCTCTTGGTAGTAGTACCCTTCTTCATCGAGACAGCTTTGTCTCCCGCCCCCAACGAGGTAAATGAATTCTTTACGGTCGTTGCCAACCGGATCCGAGTGCTAAACTAAACTGATATTGGGATCTCTTGCTTTCCTTCCAAATGTGATGTCACCTGTCTCTCGTAGCTTGGCGTACTTGTGAAGGTTAAAGAACAGTGTAGTATCAGTTTGTTCGTTTCTTGCCTTCCTCTTCTCCGCAAAGTCGGCTACGTGCCATGACGAAGCAGAATTAATTCTTGCTTCCGCCGTAAACTGTTGGGGTCACTTTCTGTGATTCTCAACCTCACCTTGGCGTCTCGTCTCTAAGAACTATTCTAAGGTTCTACTTGTTGATCATTGATTATACGTAACAATAATTTTGTTGTAATTATGAAAAGAAGGATTAAAAAGACACATGTAAAAATTAGGTTATTTCCTATAAGTCTAAACATGATCAAAGGGGAACCACTTGTTGCTGATAATTATATTTTCCCATTAACTAACCCTAAACCCAACCCTAACCCTCAAACATCTTCTTTTGTCCTAGTAGATCAATAACATAATACTAAAGGTTCGCCCGATTGATCATGCTAGACCTGTATATAGGAAATAACCAAAGATTATTTAATCTTACAAGTTATCTAGAACTGGAGAATTTTATAAATTAAAATCTGTATCTGTTTCAAATGGCACAATTTTTTCCTTTTTTTTTTTTTTCCTCTCTTTTACATTTATTTCTATTGTTATCACTAAACAAAATTTATTAGAAAAAAATTTGGATCAACTTCAGCCAACTAGGCCACCCCATTCTGCATAACTGTTTTTCATTGGAAATGGAATTTGCTTATTCACCAGTCTGTAGTAACAATAATAAAACTCTCAGTAAATTTTGTCTCCCAACTACTGCTGCACTCTGCTCAACCAACAAAATCAAATTCAAAATTCTATCTTTGTGGCAAATGCCCTCGTCCACCCGTCCCAAGAGCCAAAATGGCTACTGCCAGCTCTGTTTTGCGCGCGATGGTGTACGTTAATCCGTTTCGACACTGTACTCTGGCGTGCGCCGGCTCACTCGACTTTATACTGCCACGCCCAATCTCGAGAGAATTTGCCATACGCTGCAATCTCCATTCTACGCTGGTTCAAGATCGTCCCATCGTTAAATATAGTGCTTTTACACAGCCATATTTCGTTTTCCGCCGATCGACCTGACAAGCCACACTCTATACTCCAGGCAGCACGGCTTTTAGAGTTTTGAGGTGTCGACAGGCCATACCCCGGCGGGCCCTTACGAGGCTCTTGACATTCCGCCATCTCTCAGGCACTCTCTGCATCTTTTTCTGCACTCCTAACTCTGGCCATGATTCGTGTCGTCTGCTGGCTAATTTCCTAGGTGACCTGTCCACATTAGCACATGTGTGCTTCAAACATTCTCGAGGGGCCCCCCGCCATTGGGCTGTGTTACAAACAAGTATCACAAAGAGAAGGAGAGCAATAAACAGCAATCAAAGACAAACCAATCAGCTCGCAACTGGGGTGCCTATTGCTGACTGACCAAAAATTTTTGTATAGTAAGTTTAGCGCTCGTTTCTTAAAAAAAGTTAAAATAAGCTAACAATTTACACATTTTTATAAAAGTTTAACGACGAATATGAGAAGGTGCGTTTCATGTTGTCCACTAGGCGTGCCGCTTGCACTAACCCGCAGCCTAGTGAGAACTTGCCAAATTCACAATCAACGCATATCGGCTTATAATACATAAACAAAGACCTGAGTCTTTATTTTCCTCGTCAGCTGTTGTGCGGTGTGGTAAAAAGCGCTGTTAGGCTTCACAATTGAAAATGCCGGTTGCGGCTGCTCCGCCTGAAGGCAAACATCCTAGTGCCACATGGGGTGACGCAGTTGTGCAACAACATGGAAATGCAACCGAGCGTTGACGGGAGATCGTCGACCTGGTGATGCTGACATCTGGCTGTTCGCTGGGGGTCCTGTGTCTGTCAAGGCTCGAATACCTCGGCCTTCTTATTGATAAATACGCCACGGCATCTTTATCTTCTGATCTAGGTACTTACATCGCCTTGATATGCCTATCGACATTTTTAATCTTTTTAATTCTAGATAACGGACATTTGTTATAGAGCCTTTCCTTTATTCTTCTCTCCCTGTTTTCTTCTTGACAGGAAACCTCTTTTCATTCTTTCCCTCTGTTTTGTAAATATCACTAATTTTCTCATTATTTCTCTTTGTCTTTTGCCGGAAGCTTTCTTTCTTCCGGGCGACGAAAACTTCACCCAAAAATTTACCCTACTCTGAAAGGATTGTAGGCATTAAGTACGATCTTCTCCTTCTCTTTCTGCCTTGATTATCTCCCGTTTATTCTGGAGTTTATGTCCACTGTTAAGTATAAACATAGCACACTTTTTTGCATTGCAGACGTCTTTATATCCTCACAGCCTCTGCTGCCAAACTAGAGTCTAACTTATGCATTATGTTTTGTAATATTTTATTTATTTATTTAGATATTTTAGGCTATGCTCTTACGCAACACCCAAACCTTCCTTTCCACAATCTCTGATCAGCTACCATGTCCTCCCGCAGCCCTCACATCCACCTATCCCACCACGCAACCAGCCGTGCCGAATGTTGCCTTCTTCCCTCTCAGATGCAGGAGTCCCAAATATTTAGAAGAAAGCAAATATAAAATTCAGTTTCTCCAATCTGAAGTCCAGAAACATAAGCGTGAATTTAAAAAAAAAAATTTTTTTTCATGTTGCAATTCTGTAGGAAATGAATCAGCAGTCCAATTCAAATCCCCTGTGTGGAGGGGTTGCGTAAAATATATACTACTGTCCTTGTGCCAAACCTAAGCTTAATAAATAACATAAATCACTTTATGTTTCCCGAAATGAAAGTATCCCACATATGTATTGAGATAACAGATTGAGATATTTGAAGCTGGAAAAATATAAACTCTGCAATGAATTTATTATCTATACAATCTATATATATCTATCGACGATATACCATTCACGTATATATATATATTCTTATCTTCTCTCTCTCCTATACTATATTATATATATATATATATATAATTATATATTATATCTATATAAAACTCCCTTATACTCCCTATTATACAATCTTAACAAGACATTATGAAGTGAGCTGAGGTGGAGGCACTACCCGTAACGCCGGCCCCCATGACGGCAGCGAGGGTACAGTCCAGCCGCGGCACAATCCTTGCACTAACCAAGTTTTTAAAGCTAGTGTGTATGTCGGCATGTGCTAAATGTACATACTAACCTTACTAAATTATATATAATTTATAACTATACTATATACTAATATAATAAGAAGTGGTACCCAGTGTCAACTGGGGTACAAGGTGGGGGAAACTCTGGTGATATTTTACACTTTGTGATTTACAAATGGCTGCGACATTTTTATGTAGAAGTTTCAATGCTATATTCTATGTATATTTTTAATCTTTAAAATATCTTTGAATATAAATCAAGTGTAGCAATACATTGAAGACATTAGTACTGCATAAATAAAAGTGAACTGGCTGCTGGACACCAAGTCAAGTGGCAGCTATTCCTGATTAATAAAGCCCTTT
>CM042172.1:24068217-24080717 GCA_023376005.1 Doryteuthis pealeii
TTATCAATCAGTTGAAAAATTCATCTTGCAGGCAAGGCAGATAATCCAATGATTTATCAATTTCCATCCCCCCCCTTTTTAAAAATTTTTTATAAATATTAATTATTTTCAGAGTCCGTACAGAAAGCGAAAAGCAGCCGTTCGTTTTGCAGATGATCTTAATAAAGAAGTTCACTTGTTGCATAATTCAATGAGAGATTTGACTTACAACCAACAAAAACTGGAAGATTCTTTGACAGAAGATCGGGATTTTAGAGACAGGTGAGTCGGTCTGTAGTGAGAGAGGAGACCTACCCCGTGCAACACAGTGTGACAGAGAGAGTGGCGGGCGTAAAGACTTGCCGTATTCTCGAAGGAAGCGGGCTAGGCTTTGCCTGGCATGTAGGACTGACCTAGAGTCGAACCCGCTTCCTTCAGAATGTGAGAGCTGTGGACGATCAGTGAAATAAGAAATAGCATAGTGGCCCGGATGTAGGTAGTCGCGCCGTACTGACGAGTGCCTCACGGACAATTATGAGTGAGGAGCCTGGATGTGGTGAAATTGAGGTGTATTTAAAGGACTTATTCTCACAGACCAGGGAGAAAGATTGCAGTAGTATTTTGTTGTCAAGACGAGCGGGACAAAGAAATAATTTTGGATTTTGGAGCGTGATACAGTTGGGAGTGTTTAGACTGTCGATTGGAACCTTGAGTCAGACTTGACTGTGACCCCGCCCACACTGATTAGACAGTCCAATTTACTTGATATTTCTTAACGATTTAAAAGAACTTTGTACTTGCACTGAAAATAGTGTTTCCAGTTTTGGCTACAAGTAGCAAATACATTTCCATAGTCACCTTGTTGACTGGGGCTGAAGAATACAATGACTGCACCTCTGCAGAGGGGTAAAATCCCACCCATGAGGCCCCCTGTTGGCAGTGAGTAGCAACCCATGATGCTTAAGCAGTACATGACATACAACACTGCACTTTATCCCTTATTTAGGCTAAATGGCAGTCAGAAGGCCCCCCCCCTCCAATCAATCGGTCATGTCGAGCCCTAGCACACACACACACACACACACACATATATATAGAATATGTACATTCAGAGAATGACTTTTTCTCGATTTGTTTACGCTTCACATTTAAACAGATATATCCGCCTAATTCATTAATTATCAACTAATTAATTTTCAAATTAGGTATGACTTCAATTAAGCACATATTCTTCCCAAAATTGTCGGCATAGCCATATCAAACAAACTGTTTGCGTACTTTCATATATATATATATATATATATCTTTATTTTTCTCCCTTCATGCTCTAAAATGACAATCTTCATTGGATAAAATTATTTTCTATGAAAGAAGTTATTCCAAATTTTCATGTTTAATCAAAGATTCTTCACTTCTTAAATTTTCTGGATATTTTTTTTTTCTATATTTCAGGAGCATTGAAGAAACCAAAAGAGCAGTGAAAGAACTTACCAATGCTCTTAGACAGAAACCACAATCTGATAAAGTTTGTATAAAAACAATTTTTTGCTTATAAAATTAAGGATTTTATAAATATTGATAAGGTTGGCACATCTGAACCACATGGGTCCCATCAGAAAAAGAAAAAATGTAAAAAATATAAGTTATCTTTCCCTTGTGTGATATAAAGATAAAACAAATGAAACTCCTCTTACCTCGGGCTAGGTAAAGAAATGACGCCTGAAGGTTAAGTTTCTTTTATAAGAGTAGAGACCGGAAGTGAGGGGATTTGTGGGAGAGGAGTGGAGTAATAAATGAGCTGAATTTCTTGGCAGTCGGGGCGAGCGATGTGATTGCAAGCAGACAGAAAAATTTTGAGTAGAGATTTCACACCTTGGTTTTTTTATTATTCCTGTTATAACCCAAAATATTAGGAACACCACCCTTGGCCACTTTATGAAGAGCTTGCTGCGCTTACTGTAAGGAAAAGAAATGGGGCCCGAAGGTCTGTACTCTTTTATAAGAGTACAGACCGGAAGTGAGGTGGTTTGTGGGAGAGTGGAGAAATAAATGAGCCGAATTTCTTGGCAGTGGGGTGAGTGATATGATTGCGAGCAGACAGAAAAGAAAATGCTGAATGGATAAAACAGATTTTATTTTATTTTATTTTACTGATACGTGTTTCGGCCAGGATTTTATCCATGTACATATGAACTCTATCTATTATTCTAAATACCAAATAAAATAATTATATAGAAAACTACAACTTTTTTAGTATACAAGGAATAACGACCATCGTCATGCGGTTAAAACACGGAGAATTTCTGAAATTTTCGAAAAAAATAATTTTTGAAATTTTTCAAAGAAAAACGGTGATGTTGATGTCATCGTCACATGTGACGAATTTTGAAAAGAAAGAAGACGGATAGAGAATATAAGGAAAAAATTTAGGTGGAACCTCAATTTTAAATACACGGGGGAATTTTTTAAATAAAATTTGTTATTTGATTTATGAGTGTGTGTTGTGTTGGTGGTTTATTTATTAATTTGTGATTAATATCATCAGAGTGATTTACTATTAAATATTTTTGCATAGAGATTTTACACCTTGGTTTTTTATTATTCCTGTTATAACCCAAAATATTAGGATCACCACCCTTGGCCACTTTATGAAGGGCTTGCTGCGCTTACTGTAAGTAAAGTCGACGGGGTGGCCTAAAGTCGGTATCAGCCAGTCAGTGAGGGAGTCTATCTCCTTTTTCAATAGCGTTAGACCAAGGAGATTGTTTTAGCATCTGAGGTGGAGCGCCACACCTACCATCAGCTCTTACTGTACAGTATTATAAATATTATCATATAATCTCATAGACATTATTTCTTTACAAAATGCCTTTAGCCTCAAAGGTTAAAAATGAAGTTTTTACCTTTTTGAATTATGAAAAAAAAAATAACTGATTCCAGTAACCAATTTCCCAACAGCAAAAGTCCACCAACAAACTCTCTCCACCTGCAACAATATTACAGCAGTCTTCAATCACATTCAATAAGCATCTCACTTGTGAAGAATTTGAATGATCTCTCCCAACATTCACTCTGTACCACGTTAATAAAGAAGGCAGTCCCACCTCATCCAGGTGCTTCAATTTGCAGCTTCCAATATCCTGGCCCTTCAGGCCATGACAAAACCAACCACCTCCCACAAAATCTTAACAATGAGTATGCATCGGAGACATAGCAGTCAGATACACCAGGCAACAAATTGCGACAAAGAGTTATAACAAATAGACTTTTTTGTCTAAGCAAGTTCTAACAGAAATAATACAAAATCAGATAGATTTTTTCCACATACGTGCAATGGTTTTTCTATACAGTAAGTAACAACATCTATTCTTTATTCAGTAGCCTCAAAACTATCTAGAAAATCTTTTTTACTTGGGACATTCGTAAAAAAGTTTTTCTAGATAGTTTTGAGGCTACTGCCTAAAGAATAAATGTTGTTACATACTGTATAGAAAAACCATTGCAAGTATGTGGAAAAAATGCAACTGGTGTGTGGAGCCTCTGTGAAACGATAGGGTGCAAAAGGGCATGTGTAACAGGTATATGAATGCCTGTGGCTGGGGGACTAAGTCCTAAAGGACAGAGACACAACTTGTGTGTTAGCTCTGATGGCTGGAGAGTCTAAGAGAAAGAGAGTTTAATTTTGGCAGCACTGCTTTACTATAGTGCCAGTCACAACACCAACTAACAGGAAACCATAGCAAATAAGGGGAAGTAACCACAACAATAGAAGGAAACTGGTATAAGAATTAAAGTGTTTTTTTATTGAAGTCAGTCTACTGTTGGTTTGAATAACAGCAGCTAACTAAGTACAACTTAAGCAGTGTCTAAGACAGTTGGTATTTATAGAAATCAAGAAAGATCCATTCATGAATTTGGGTGATTCCATTTCTTTGAGTTCTGATTGGCTGCTTGATTTGAATGATATTGTGTAGTTTTATAAATACCCTGTCATTCTGCAATTGACTTCGTGACTATTCGGGTTTGTATTGAGTTACAATCGTTTGTTGCCTTGTCTTCCCAATTCGACGGTAATTGGAACTTTGATTATTCTTCAGTTTTAATTTCAGTAACTAATATCATTAGGTGACCTCAGAAAGCCACTGAACGCAGGTGAATTTACATATTCATATAAAACAAATTCCAACAAATGCAGACTTTATTGTCTGAACAGCATCTAACATACATTTTCATCTTAAATTTTCTTTTCTGTTCACATTCATATAAAATTCATAGAGAAATTTCTTTCTTATATTTTTGGTGTGTTACAGTCGGCGCTAAGAGTGGAGAAGCGTTTGAATGATATTCAAAATGAACTTAGAGCTGAATGCCATGTTCTTCAAGAGAAACACGGCAAAGAAGAAATTGATAACATTTCTGCGGAGTTAAAACAGGTATGATTAAATTCCTTTTTAAATTTCTTTATGTATTTTATTAAAGTTTTCTGTGAATCTCTATCTTTAGTCACAGGTTAAAGTCATGTACAAGAGTCATTGTAGCATAGGAAGTGATGTCATAGGAAGCAAGATTGAACTACAGTTGCACTTTTACATTCACTTTTGGACTAATACCCTTGGGAAAGGTATGAACACCTTTTTTGGACACTATTCCATCGTCTCTACTAGACAGATGCCAATGATAATGGGTAGCAAGCTAGACTAGCAGACCATTGCTAATGAGTTCAATTCTCACTGGGTATCCTATACGAGTTGTTAGAAGCGCGTAGTGTAATGGTTAAAGTCATTGGAAATGGACTCGTCGTCACGAGTTCAAATCCTGGACGTGGTAATTGCATTTCACTTAGTGCTAATACCCTTGGGAAAGGTATGAATCCTACTCTCCCTCCAGCTATGGATAAATAGCAGGGCAGACTGGGCTCTTTAACCTTGGTTAGGCCACCGGTCTAGGAGAAGGAAAACTCTGAATTCAAACCTGTTGAACTCCGCTTAAAAAATTGACCTTGTGTCACATTCTGCTTGTGCAGAGGGGTTTGTGTATATATATATATATATATATATATATATATATATCTTTAGTCACAGCATCCCTAGATATTTCCCAATTATTGACAATGGACAGACTTCAATAAAACAAAATGTTAACAATTAAGAGAACAAAAACAAATTAGGTTCTGGATTTGTAGCAAAAGGAGGCACTCATCTTCGTAAGAAATGAACACTGGGACCAGAGTTCAAATCATGGACAAGGCTATTTGCATTTCACATAGCACAAATATACTTAACATAATGTTACGTTTGCTATCGTTTTGACGTTATACAACGTTTTTTCATCAGAGATACCAAAGAAAAATGAGGGTACATGCAAGGCTTGGCAATGAATAACAAGACAACATATATATATATATTTATAACATAACATTTAATTCAAATGTGTAAGCTGGGAGGATCATGATACGGACGCCGACAGGCTAGGATTTATAATGTCATTAGGCGGAATTTCTTCAGATCAATTAACAAATTTTCACAACGAAAGAAGTTTGTACTTATCTTTTACGGGTTGATTCATCTTCTGTATTTTTTTTTTCATGGGGTTAAATTCTCTTGGTAGTAGTACCCTTCTTCATGGGAACGCTTGTCTCCCGCCCCCAACGAGGTAAATGAATTCTACGGTGTTGCCAACCGGATCCCGAGTGCTAAACTGAACTGATATTAGGGATCTCTTGCTTTCCTCCAAATCGTGATGTCACCTGTCTCTCGGTAGCTTGGCGTACGTGAGTAAAGCAACAAGTGTAGTATCAGTTGTTCGTTTCTCTGCCTTCCTCTTCTCCGCAAAGTCGGCTACGTGCCATGACGAAGCAGAATTATTCTTGTTCCGGTAAACTTTGGGGTCACTTTCTGTGATTCTCAACCTCACCTTTGGCGTCAGTCTCTAAGAATATTCTACAGGTTTCTACTTGTTGATCATTTGATTATACGTAACAATAATTTTGTTGTATTATGAAAAGGAAGGATTAAAAAGACACATGTAAAAATTAGGTTATTTCCTATAAGTCTAACATGATCAAAGGGGAACCACTTTTGACTGATAAATTATTTATTTTCCCATTAAACTAACCCTAAACCCAACCCTAACCCTAAACCCATCTTCTTTTTTCCTAGTAGATCAATAAATAAATAAAAGGTTCCCCTTTGATCATGTTAGACTTATAGGAAATAACCAAAAGATTATTTATTTTACAGTATCTAGAACAGGAGAATTTTATAAATTAAAATCTGTATCTGTTAAAATGGCACAATTTTTCCTTTTTTTTTTTTCCTCTTTTTAACATTTATTTTATTGTTATGACTAAAAAATTTATAGAAAAAAATTTGGATCAAGTCACCAATAGGCACCCCATTTGCAAACTGTTTTCATTGGAATGGAATTTTGCTTTTCACCAGTTGTTAGTAAACAAGATAAACTCTAGTAATAATGTTCTCCCAACTATGCTGCACTCTGCTCACCAACAATCAAAATCTATCTTGAAATGCCTCGTCCACCCGTCCCAAGAGCCAAAATGCTACTGCCAGCTTTTTTCGTAGTCGTTGTACGTAATCGTTTGACACTGCCTCTGGCCGTCGCCGTATGCTTATATGCACGCCCAATCTCGAGAGAATTTGCATACGTGCAATCCCATTCTCGCTGGTTCAAGATCGCCCATCGTTAAATATAGTGCTTACAGCAGCCATATTTCTTTCCCGCGATGACCCTGAAAGCCACACTCATCCGCGCACGCTTTGAGTTTTGAGGTGTGACACCACCCGGCGGGCTGCGAGGCTCTTGCACATTTCCGCATCTCTCAGGCACTCTCTGCATCTTTTTCTGCACTCCTAAACTCTGGCCATGATTCGTGTCGTCTGCTGGCTATTTCTAGGACCTGTCCACATTGCACATGTGTGCTCAAAACATCTCGCAGGGGCCCCCCGCCATGGGGTGTACAAACAAGTATCACAAAGAGAAGGAGAGAATAAACAGCAACAAAGACAAACCAATCAGCTCGCAACTGGGGTGCCTATTGCTGACTTGACCCAAAAATTTTTGTATGTAAGTTTAGGCTTTGTTCTTAAAAAAGTTAAAATAAGTAACAATTTACAATTTTTTTATAAAAGTTTAAAGAAATGAGAAGGTGTTTATGTTGTATAGCCGCTTGACTACCGGCTAGTGGACTTCAATCAACAACGGATACGTATATACAAAAATAGGACCAGTCTTTATTTTCTTCAGTGTGTGGGTGGTAAAAGCGTAGAGCTTCACAATGAAAATGCCGGTTGGCTGGCGAAGGCGGTGACGAGTGTTCACAATGGAAATGCCCGAGGGTTGACGGGAGACGCGAGGTGATGCTATCGGCTGTTCGCTGGGGTCTCTGTCTGTCGGCTCGAATACTCTGGCCTTTATATTGATAAATACGCCTACGCATCTTTATCTTTTGATCTGGTCTTTACATCCGCTGATATGCCTACGCATTTTTATCTTTTGATCTGATAACGGACATTTGTTATAGATTTCTTTATCTTCTCCCTGTTTCTTTGACAGGAAAACCTCTCTTCCATTTTCTCCTTGTTTTTAAATATATATTTTTATATTTCTCTTTGTCTTTTTGCCGGAAGCTTCTTCTTCCGGGCGACGATAATACAACATTTACCCTACTTGAAAGATTAGCATAAGACGATCTTCTCCTTCTCTTTCTGCTGATTATCTCCCTTGATCTGGAGTTATGTACCCTTGTTAAGTATAAATAGCCACCATTTTGAGTGAGCTTGTTTTATATCCTCACAGCCTTGTGCCAAACTAAGTTAATATGATTTATGTTTTGTATATTTTATTTATTTATTTATTTTTAGGCTCTGCAGCAACACCAAACCTTCCTTTCCAAATTGTCAGTACCTCCCCCTGCACCATCACAACTACCACCACCAACACCCGTGCCAAATGTTGCTCTTCCTCCAGGGGTGCAGGTCCCAAATATTTTAGAAGAAAGCAAATATAAAAATCAGTTTCTCCAATCTGAAGTCCAGAAACATAAGGTGAATTTAAAAAAAAATTTTTTTTCATGTTGCAATTCTGTAGGAAATGAAATCAGCAGTCCAAGTTCAAATCCCCCTGTGTGGAGGGGTTGGTAAATATATATACTACTGTCCTTGTGCCAAACTAAGCTTAATAAATAACATAAATCACTTTCATGTTTCCCGAAATGTAAAGTATCCACAATGTATTGAGATAACAATTGAGATATTGAAGCTGAAAAATATAAACTCTGCAACTGAATTTATTATCTATACAATCTATATATATCTATCTATATATATTCATATATATATATATATCTTATCTCTCTCTCTCTATATATATATATATATATATATTATATATATATATAATATATATATATAAAATTTATTATTTATACAATCTTCTTTGTAGCTTGAAGCTGAGGTGGAGGCACTCCGACGCCGCCTTGACCAGAGTGAGGGAAGCAGGGGCACATTGCAACAAGTTGTAAGTATGTGTATGTGTGTATGTATATATATATATATATATATATATATATATATATAAAAGAAGTGGTTACCCAGTGTCAACTGGGTAAAGGAGGGGGGGAACTCTGGTGTATTGATTTTACATTTGTGATTTACAAATGCTGGACATTTTATGTAGAATTTCAATGCTATTTCTATGTATATTTTAATCTTTAAATATCTTTGAATATAAATCAAGTGTAGCAATACATGAGACATTAGTACTGATAAATAAAGTGAACTGGCTGACACCAAGTCAAGTGGCAGCTATTCCTGATTAATAAGCCTTTCACAATTCTGACAAGATAAAGAGGCTGAATCCACATAAAAGCAACACATACTTTTGTCTGATAGACAGACAACCCACCAAAGTGTAAAACTAGCCAGTGCTTTGTTGGCTGGAGCTTAAAAATACACTGACTTCTTCTTTTTCTTCTCTCTTTGTTGCATAGCGCCTTCTTTACCGGCACTAAATAGGTATATGTTATATACTGGTCTTTTCACGTTACCAAATCTATATAACGTTATATACCTTTCTTACTTCTTACTCTGTCGTCTATTCTTCTGGCCGGCTTTGCTTTGTGATCGTCTATCATCTATCTTGGTCTGGTATATCTTCTAAGGTCTCGTCTGGTCTTCTATTGAGGATTTAGGGTCTGGTTTCTGTTGGGGTTTCTCGTTATCAGAAGCCTTGTGCCATTGTTAGTTTTTAGTAATAAACACAAGACTTCGATTTATGTTGATGTTACTTTATTCCAAATCCCCACCCAGACAATCTGCGCAGATGAGGCTTACATTTTGCTAGCTCGGCTTCTAAGTTCTAACTGACTAAGTTACTTACTTAGTATCCTTAAACCGGAAGAGGGCCTTCTATTGCCTTCCGGTTCTCACGATCCATCCCCGGAAAGCAAGGTCAGAGTGAGGTCAAACGCTGTCACTCACTCTCAAGGCCATCAGCTATACTAATCGCCATTATGATTTCTACAATACCTTATAAAAGCATTAGGGATCTACTAACTATGTAACATCTTCCCTTCTTCTTCTTTCATCTATTTCTCTTCTTTCTACCTACCTATCTATCTATTATTGAAGTAAGTAAGTCAGTCAGTTAGTCAGTCAGCAATTGGTTTGAGCAATGTGACTGGCCAAGCACAACTGAACCAGTGTCAAGACAACTGGTACTTATGGGAATTCAGTCCACTCATGCATTTGGATGATTCCATTCCCTGAGTCCTGACTGGCTGCTTGGTTAGTATGAACCTCTGAGGCTCCATAAATCCTGCCACTTTGCAGTGGTCTTTACAGCCTGTCAGAATCGTATTGAGTTACGACTGCTTGCTGTCTTGTCTTGCCAATTCGACGGTAATTGGACTTAGTATTCTATATCTATCTTCTTATTCTATTTATCTATTTTCCCTTCTTCTTCTTCTTCTTCTTCTTCTTTATCTCTCTTCCATTCTTCTTTTTCTTTCATCTTCTTCTTCTTCTTCAGGTGGATGACTTGCAGACTCAAATGAAGAAAATCGATTTGGAACGAGTTCAGACTCAAGCCCGACTGCGAGAACAAAGGTCAGAGGAAGAAAATAAAGAAAAGAAACGACTACAAATTTGTTAGTATCATCACCAATGATTACTGGGATCATCTTGTAAACTATTCTTAATGAGTTAGCACCTCACTGGGTGCTAAACGGTTGGAGACTTTTTATCAGACAAAAGTAAGCCTAGATAGATTGCTTATGGTTGAAGAATAATTAAAGTTCCGATTACCGTTGAACTGGGAAGACAAGGCAACAAACGGTTGTAACTTAAATACAAACCCGAATAGTCACAAAGTCTACTGCAGAATGACAAGGTATTTATAAGACTGCACAATGTCATTCAAATCAAGCAGCCAATCAGAACTCAAGGAATGGAATGACCCAAATCACCCAAATTCATGAATGGGTCATTCTTGATTTCTATATATACCAACTGTCTTGGACACTGCTTAAGCTGCTGTTATTCAAACCAACAGTAGACTCACTGACTTCAATAAGAGTCAAGTTATGTTGAAAGCATTGGTTCCTGTTAGATCACTAAAGTTAAGCATCAATGAGCCTGTTCAATACTTAGATGGGTGACCATTTAAGCAACAGCAGGTACTGCAAGAAAACTAAGTATCAATAATGAATTAATTTGGCAGTTATTTCCTAGTTGAGTAATATGAGTGACAAAAAAAACAGAACCCAAATTATTTATTTATTTTCCCATTAAACTAAACCTAAACCTAACCCTAACACTAAACCCTAACCCTAACACTAAACCCTAACCCTTGTTGGACTTAAACTTAAAAAAAATAAAATTAAAATTAACAGTTTTATTACAAAATTTCTGGGTTCTGTTTTTTCTGGGTAACCCTGTAATATTATGTTACTCAACTAGGGGGGTTAGTTTAATGGGAAAATAAATAATTTGGGTTCTGTTTTTCTGGGTCACCCTGTAATATTATTACTCAACTAGGGGGGTTAGTTTAATGGGAAAATAAATAATTTGGTTCTGTTTTTCTGGGTCACCCTGTAATATTATGTTACTCAACTAGGGGGGGTTAGTTTAATGGGAAAATAAATAATTTGGGTTCTGTTTTTTCTGGTCACCCTGTAATATTATGTTACTCAACTAGGGGGGGTTAGTTAATGGGAAAATAAATAATTTGGGTTCTGTTTTTTCTGGGTCACCCTGTAATATTATGTTACTCAACTAGGGGGGGTTAGTTTAATGGAAAATAAATAATTTGGGTCTGTTTTTCTGGGTCACCCTATAATATATGTTACTCAACTAGGGGGGGGTTAGTTTAATGGGAAAATAAATAATTTGGGTCTGTTTTTTCTGGGTCACCCTGTAATATTGTTACTCAACTGGGGGGGGTAGTTTAATGGAAAATAAATAATTTGGGTTCTGTTTTTTCTGGTCACCCTGTAATATGTTACTCAACTAGGGGGGGGGTAGTTTTAATGGAAAATAAATAATTTGGGTTCTGTTTTTTCTGGGTCACCCTGTAATTTATGTTATTCAATAAAAATTGCTAGTGTTGAATACTTCTTCTAAATGCAGTTCAAAAAATTGAAAGTCCGAATTGATTTGCCTCGATATCATCATTACTTTTATCAAATAATTTGCTCAGCTGTGCACACATCTTCATTTAAATTTTAAATATGAAAAAAGTCTCAAGAATATTTTTTTACTTTTTAATTTTTTTAGTGGAAGCTGAAAAAGATAAAGAGAAACAAAGATTGGATACGGAATTACGAGACTTACGTCAACACTTAACACGAACTGTGGATGTGGTCAGCGAGATGGAGACAATCCGTCGTAGTGTCCATAAAAGTGAACAACAGAGAATTCAACTGTCTGACCACATTGAGGTTAGTGGAGTCTTTAGTTTATTCATAAATCTTCATTAATCACATTGGAGATTGACATGCAGTTCCATTCTGTCTGCTGAAGCGTTAGAACACACCGACTGCACCTCTGCAGAGGGGTAAGACTCCCCCAATAGGGCTACCTGTTGGCCATGGGTGAGGACCTGTAATGCTTAAGGATGGAACCCAAGTGGCTGACAGTCCATGACTTGAAACATTCCACTTTGGCCCTTACTTGGGCTAGATGGGCTGGTCAAGTCAAGCCCTAGCACCTATATGATTACCCCAATCTTATTGCCCTTATAGCAAACCCCAACCCTTTTTGTCATATAGGTGCTAGAAGGCGGTGGCTGAAGGTCTTCATGTCCCGGGAATGACATTAAACTCTATCTGTTGGTTGGGTTCCAGTTCTGGAGGTCTGGGGAATATGGAGCACCCCTTCATCACCATTGCTCCTTGGTCAACTCTGACCCAGAGTGGTAGTACCTGTTAGGTTCTCATCTATGGGTTGAATAGAAAAACATGAGTTTATTAAAAAAATTGAGTATCCATTAAGAATGAATTTATT
>CM042172.1:24083217-24224568 GCA_023376005.1 Doryteuthis pealeii
TCCATGTAGGTGTGTCAAAAAGTCATGCCATTTTGTTTAGGACAGGTATAATTACCAACACAGGAACATGTATCATACATCAAAATGAAGCTGGTCCTCTGTGGATCACATCCCTACTTCTCCATGTAGGTGTGTCAAAAAGTCATGCCATTTTGTTTAGGACAGGTATAATTACCAACACAGGAACATGTATCATACATCAAAATGAAGCTGGTCCTCTGTGGATCACATCCTTACTTCTCCATGTAGGTGTGTCAAAAAGTCATGCCATTTTGTTTAGGACAGGTATAATTACCAACACAGGAACATGTATCATACATCAAAATGAAGCTGGTCCTCTGTGGATCACATCCCTACTTCTCCATGTAGGTGTGTCAAAAAGTCATGCCATTTTGTTTAGGACAGGTATAATTACCAACACAGGAACATGTATCATACATCAAAATGAAGCTGATCCTCTGTGGATCACATCCCTACTTCTCCAGATAGTCATTGTTTCTCTCAATTGCAATGTTCCAACTTTGAATGAGAGCATGTATCCCTCATAAAATTCTGTTGACTGTTCTTTAAGCCACTTCTTCACTACAGATTTCACTTTCTCATCACTGGAATAATGTTTGCCTCTCTTCGGCCCCATGAAAGAGAATTTGTTGGTAATTATACCTGTCCTAACCAAAATGGCATTACTTTTTGACTCACCACTGTAATAGAGAGAGAGAGAGAGAGAGAGAGTTATCTCCCCCTAACAAATACTTTAGATCAAATAGAATTGGACACATAAAAAGTGTAATTATTTCTGTAGAATTTAGTGTTGTTCTCTAAAAATCTCAAGAGGCTCTCTCTCTCTCTCTCTCTCTCTCTCTCTCTCTCAAATTCAGCATAAATTTTTAAATGTAAAGTCTCTCTCTCTCTCTCTCTCTCTCTCTCTCTCTCTCTCAAATTCAGCATAAATTTTTAAATGTAAAGTCTCTCTCTGTCTCTCTCTCTCTCTCTCTAAAATTCAGCATAAATTTTTAAATGTAAAGTCTCAAGATCTCCCTCTCCCTCCCCTCTCTCCCTCTCCCCCTCCTACTCTCCCTCTCCCCTCTCCCCCCTCTCTCTCCCTCTCTCTCCCCCTCTCTCTTTATTAAGCAGATTATTTATTATCATTTTATTTTCATTTTTAGGTTGAAATTAAAAGTGAAGAATTTAGAGAAAGAATTGGATTGTACAAAACACAGTTATCATCAGATTATACAAAGAAATGAAGATTTGGTTAAAGAAGTCGAAGCGTCTCGTATTCAGAATAATGGAATGACCACTCAATGGGACAGTCTCAAAAGAGAATTGGCTGATGCATTGGTCAGTTGACAACCCCCCCCCACACACTTCAGGGGGTGGAGGGTATAGTTTCTTGGTTTATTGTGTATACACAATTTTTATTTAATATTTATTTGTGACGGAGAATGAGTACAATCGTACTCTTTAAGAAAAAGAGCAAGACATTGTCTTGCCTGCCGGGATTGAACCCGCGTCCTCCCGCATGTGAAAACAAATGCGATTTAGGCACTGGACGGACGCAAGGTTTGACTGATGTGCCTGGATGTTTGGGTAATATGCCCATAAGTAACCAAAGTGAGTAGAGTGTGGGCAGAGAAGCATTCGGCTTACATGAGACGGTAGTCAGAAAAGATTATTTGATTGTTTTTGCGTCTGAGGTGGAGCGCCACACCTACCATCAACTTCTTACTTTACCGCACAGATCACTGTGCTACTCATACACTGAGTTGGTGAGGACCGGTATCGAACTAGGTATCTTCCTTGTTGTTTCTAGCCGAACGCTCTATCGACTGAGCTAACCCGGCCCTTAAAAGCTTGGTTCACTCTGTGCTGGACAATTGTGAGCATTTCAATATATATATATAGTATTGTAATTGTATATGTTTATCACTAGCTCACTTTGTGAGTTAGTAGTGGACCAAGTTTTTTTTACAGTATTATTAGTGGAGTGCTCAATATCAGTGATAGAGCTATTGTATGTATAAACATAAGCATATATTAGTATATATACATATTCATTGCATGGAATTTTTTGTGACCTTAAGTTTCATGCTTTTTATGCATTCATCAGACAGAATATATATATATATATATACACACACACACACACACACACACAAGGTGTGTCATGAAAGTATCAAATTGAAGCTGTATTTATCAAGATAGAAATGAACAATGAATGGAACGTTAATTCTTTCAGAATACAAGGTGTGTCAAAAAGTACAAAAAATCCTGATACCTGTGTGTGTGTGTATATATATATACAAGTATCAAGATTTTTTGTATATATATATAGTCATCCACAGACATGTGTTTCGACTTATCAAATCTCTTCAGTGTGGCTAGACATTTGTAAGCTACCTACAGCCGGGATTGAAATCCGATCGGTTCAGCATCAGTCAGACACCTTAACCGCTAGGGTATAGTCATCTACAGAATGTGAAGGGGATTTTAACTGTTTTTAATACACACATCTCTATGTATGTAAAGGCCGCCATAGAGAGTGCTCGATCCCTTTTAAAGGAGAGCTTTAGTGTTCCCAACCCCTGCTAGGTTACTCTAAGTTTTACCCGTCCTAATTGTTGAGTAACTGAAAATGATACTTAATCAAAAATGAATAATGGTTAACAACAGTTTTATCTTTGACGAGATTGAAAGGCAGCCCTATGAACAAGCGGATTCCCAGCCCCCACAAACAAAGCACGTCAGGATATGTTTGGCCTGTGGCGAGCGGCTACGGATACTCGAACTCGTTACCCCCTCGTAGCTGAGGTGTTGTTAGTAGAGACCCAAATAAAGTATATCCGAATTTGCATAAGCGCATCCGAACAAGCAGAAATAAAGACGGACTGTCGCTGACAGGGCGAGTGAGGAAGAAAGTGTTTGAGCGGCAAGTGAAATCTGACAACTGGTATTTGAAGTGAGAGTGGCGTGTTCGGTTGGGAAAGGAATTGCATTTCGTTTGCTGGAGAGACTTTCAAAGGATTGATATTACCTTGAATTTTTGGACCCTTTCAAAAGAGGTTTGTAGTTTTTATTTTAAATCTTGTTTTTTTGTCTCTTGTTAGGCTATCAGAGCTGCTCAAGATGAACAACTGCGGTTAAAAGACATCGAAATTAATGAATTGAAATCTTTACGTATGGACCTGGAAAAAGATATGCGGACTTCAAACTCTCTGATGGAAAAAGTAAAACAAAACCCTTTTTATTTTTTTGTTTATTTGTTGTTTACTCTTTTAAGATTCTTTTGTCATTATTGATATTTTCTAAGTGCACCTCACAATGTGTAATGGTTCTTGAGCAAGATTAGTAGACCATTACTAGACAGTGTTCTGTAACGGTTAATAAGAAAATAGATAATTTCTAATGAGTTTGATTCTCACTGGGTGCTTCAAACTTTTTTGTGCCCTAATTAAACTAAGGTTCAGTTGTTTGTGTTCTGTAACGGTTAATAAGAAAATAGATAATTTCTAATGAGTTTGATTCTCACTGGGTGCTTCAAACTTTCTTGTGTCCAAATTAAACTAAGGTTCAGTTGTTTGTGTTCTGTTGATGGTTAATAAGATAATAGATCATTACTAACTACCCCCCCTCCCCAACTTAATGGACTGTTCCTAGCAACAGTAGCATAGATTTGCATCTCCTCCTACCCAAAATGGATTTAACCATGAGACACTATTTAAACTGTTACAATTTGTCCCTGGAAAGGAGAGTTAACTCTGTCTTGCTTGGAAAAACTCGACCCATTCTACACCAGAATTTGACATTTATCAAGTTCAATGAAATCCTGATTTTATAAACCAACAAAAATTTACATTCATCAACTCTGTGCAGCTACTTTAATTATATTCCCGCATAATTCACCCCGTTACTCAGTTTCATTTTTAAATAAATTGATTGAATTAAACAGATAAAGTAAACAATTAAAACTAATATGTACTCCTTTAAAAAAACTTCATGATAAGTAATATTAATATGTCTTGGGCGATTTGGACGGTCTTATTTTTAACCAGAGGGTGTTGCAAAATGATAACAGTTGTACAATTAAGGAACATGAGTATTAATGTATAGATAGCATTTCATGTTGGATGATTTGGACGGTCTTATTTTTAACCTGAGGGTGTTGCAAGATGATACTGGTCGTACAATTAAGGAACATGAGTATCAATGTATAATAGAATTGTGTAAAGCGACGAGAGAAATTTTAAAATTGCACTACGAATATTTCAGATGAAAAACTCCAAAACAAAATCTTTTTCTCGGTGAATGAAGTTGATTTTTTTTCATCATCTGGATAGATTGATAAAAAAATGTTTACCAAAATGACTTAGTTTGGCATTAAATGACCAGAAAAGGGTTGATATGCCGTAAAACAAAACAACCCACCACAATCAACCAATTTTTGATTACGGTCAAGTCATGCTGAAAGCCCCAGTTCCCACTAGATCGCCAAAGTTAAGCAGCTATGAGCCTGTTCAATAGTTAATTGGGTGACTACTTAAGCAACAGCAGGTACTGTAAACAACCTGAGCCCTGTGTTTACCAAAATGACTTGATTCTGCATTAATATGTAGTAAAACAAAACAATCAACCCGATGTCTTTAGACTGTAAGATTCAAAGGTTATGACAAAGTCATAACTAGTTGAAACATAACAAACTCTGACACGTTTGTGGACAAAACATGAATAACAGCACATGAATAAACAAAGGATACATAAATTACATAGAATGTGGAAATTTCATTTTATATAAAGTACACAATATAAAGGTACAGACATAAGACTAAGAATAGTCATGCTGTATAAATCACTTACAGTGACAAGTAGCATTGAGGGCCGAAGCCCCGACAAAAAGGGTAGACCATGTCTAACCATTTGGTCTCGTAGCGAGGAAGAGGCAGTTCGTTAAATACACAAGGCCCCTAGCGGGAACAGCAACACTAAATGGGAGACAACTCCAGGCAAATGTAACCCCTACAAGACCATTCTCTTTCTTCTTCTTCTTTAACATTTTAAACCAATTTGTATTAAATGTATTTTTAATTTAATTTCAGAATGTTAATTAAATGTTTTTTAATTTTTAATTTTTAATTTCAGAATGAAAATGAACTCCAACAAAGCCATATCTCAACTTGAACACTTGAAAAAAATTCAGTTAGAAGAAAAGTTATCCACCCTAAATGGTGCACATCAACTGGCACAAGATCATGCACAACAACTCAAGGTTTTCACTTGTTTTTTTGTTTTTTAAATCCTGTTGCATAGTCCTCCATTAACTTCTATCATTTGTCTTTCTTTTTTTTTTTTTAATTCTTTTAAGTTCATTATCTATTCACCTCAGAGCTCATTCTATTAAAATAAAGTCCTATTATTATATTATTATTGTTAGGGCCAGGTTAGCTAGCATTCATATTGCTTGAGCATTCATATCATATGGGTCTTTATGGGCTAGAAGGCGGTGACTGAGGGTCTACATGTCCTGGGAATGACGTTAAACTCTCTGATGGTGAGGTTCCAGTTCTGGAGGTCTGAGGAAAGTGGACACCCCTTCATCACCATTGCTCCCTGGTTCACTCTGACCCGGAGTGGTAGTACCTGTTAGGGTCCCATCTATGGGTTGAATAGAAAAACATGAGTTGATAAACAAAATTGTATTATCCATTAAGAATTGATTTATTTCCAAACTTTATCGGCATTAAATGACCCACTGAGGTTGATATGCCGTAAAACAAAACAAACAAATTGAGCATTCAGCTAGAAACCACAAGGTTCCCAGTTTGATACCGGTCCTCGCCAATTCAGCATATGAGTAGCACAGGAATCTGTGCAGTAAAGTAAGGAGTTGATGGTAGGTGTGGCGCTCCACCTCAGGCACAAAAACAATCTCCTTGGCCTAGCGCTAGTGAAAAGGGGGATAAAATCTCTTGCTGATTGGCTGATGCCGACTTTAGGCCACCATGACGATTTTACTTTTTTTTTTACTTATTATTATTGTAATCTGAGTCCTGCTCAACTATAATAAACTAACCATGGTGTGGTATGCACAGTGGTGGAGAGCTGCTGTGAGTGGTTTAAAGTAGGCAAAGAGTTAAACAAATAAAAAGAAATAATTCCTTTTCTTTCTTTTCTTTTTTTCCAGTATGAAATTCAAGAATTGAGTCAAGCAAAATCTGATCTTTCTTCCCAACTAAACGATATAATCAATCAACGACAGGTAAGAAATCTTTTCTCTTTGCTCTCAACACACCTGCCCTAAAAAAAAAAATGGAATTATTCGTACCCCCCTCCCCAAGATTTTAAGACAGATTGGCTATGTAGGGGATTATCTTTCCCTTTGCGTTGCCGTTTGTTCCACTAGGGGAACCTCTAGTATTCAAGTGCCTTTATTCAAACGCTGCTTCCTTTTTTAGCTAGATCTTCTCAACGGACTGTTATGGGCTAGAGCCTATCTACCCCCCCTTCTCGGTGGGGCTCCCCCCCCCTTACATTACTGTAAGTCCTTTATACAGCATGGACTATCCTTTAGTTTCATGTCTGTGACATTTATATTTTACGTACATTTGGGTATCTTGTTTATACCTAAATATTGTATATGTATTTACATGTTCTATTCTCCTGTACATTATGTATATTATCGTTTCCATGTGCTGTTATATATATTAAATGTTTTGTCTCATAACATGTTGGAATTGTATGTTATTCAATTAACAACCTTGAATCTTACAGCTACAAAAACTGTAACACTAGGTACACAAATTTCGGTGCAGTAATGTCTATATGAATAGCTAGGTGTAATGAACATGCATGTTTGGTTTCTTTGTTTAATGGCATATCAACATTTGTGGGTTATTTAATGCCAAAGTCATCTTGTAGAAGAACAGTAGTGGTACTATTTAACCCATAGCTGGGGGGGTGTGAGGAGGTTCATACCTTTCCCAAGGGGATTAGTCCAAAATTGAATATAATAATGTGACTGGAGTTTTGAACTCCGTTACTAAAATGTTATAGTCCAAAATATTTGTCACTACTCCCACACACGGGACTCATAGGGATATATGTTTTACTAATATATCTATATTATTTAGTACAATGAATATACATACTGTACCTGGATTGCAGCCAAGGCTATATCAAGTAAAGGCCTCGCAGCCATACAATAGTACTGACACAGCTACAGCTTGGTAGAACTCCCATTTTTATTTCATGATTCTCTGTTGTTGTTTTCTGTCACTTTTTAATTTTGTTCCGCAGGATCTTCGTCAAGCAAATGTCGATTTAGAATTGAAAGAAACGCAGATAAAACAACAATGTGAAGCTTTGCAAATTCAATTAAAAGAGGTAAGTGGATTTGAAACCCTAATCCCTTTTTGTTTTTTTTTAATCTTATTATAATGGAGATTCGGTGTCTGTAACCAAAACTGTCACTGCCTACATCACAATACCCTCAGGAATTGCGCAAATCTATCTATGACTATTTATTTGATTTTGTCAAAATAACTTTTGAGGAATAATTTAAAAATCCAACAATTCAGAAGTAAAATTATTTTGATTTACGATTCCACAAAAATTTCTGAATATATGTTTGCCCAACCCCTCACCCACGAGTAGGATGTTTGAAACCCTAATCCCTTTTCTTTTTAAAAATCTTATTATAATGTCAATTCGGTGTCTGTAATCAAACCTATGTCACTGCCTACATCACAATACTCTCAGAAATTGTGTAAGTTTATCAATGAGTATTTAATTCATTGTCAAAATAATTTTTGAAGAATAATTTAAGAATCCAACAATTCAGAAGTAAAATTATTTTGATTTACAATTCCACAAAAGTTTATGAATATGTTTGCTCAACCCCTCCCCCATGAGTAGGATGCAACACAAGGTCAATTTCTTAAATGGAGTTTAACAGGTTTGAATTAAGTTTTCATTCTCCTAGACTGGTTGCCATACCAAGGTTAAAGAGCCCAGTCTGCCTTGCTATTTACCCATAGTTGGATATGACACAAGGTCAATTTCTTAAGTGGAGTTTAACAGGTTTGATTTTCAAAGTTTCCTTCTCCAAAACTGGTTGCCATACCAAAGTTAAAGACTCCAGTCTATTCTACTATTTACCCATAGCTAGAGGGAGAATAATTTGATTCATACCTTTCCTAAAGGTATTAGGGCTATGTGAACAACCTTATCCAGGATTTGAACTCGGTTCAACATGTCCATTTCCTACGATGATAACCATTGAAAATTGACTTTGTGTCACACTATTCATGCAAAAGGGGGTTAGTATATATATAGGTAGTGGTTGTGTGACAATAACACTGATAGACTTTGGAAAGCTTTATTCTACTTAAAATAATTGGTATACACTTATTAAGAGTTTATATAGTCTAGTATTTCCTAGAAAGTTCTCCAAAGGGGAGGTAATCATAAAATAGGGGAGGTAACTCTCAATTACTTATTACAGGTTGTTTCACATATTCCTTATAAACAAACTTTAATCAACAGAATTCTTCAAAAGATTGGATTTTATATTTTCCCCTCCTTTTATAGAATTCTAACTTTCATATTTTAGCAGAAACATCAACAGTTTCAAAATTTCTATTTAAAATGAAAGAAGGAAATAATAATAATAAAGACATTTATTGCATACAGGGCACCACAACTCATCAAAGTCTCATGTCTTCTACATAGAATAATGTACTAATGTCAGGAACATAAATAACGTACAGTAATAATATACATGTATGTGTGCACATGCGTGTGTGTGTGTGTGTGAAGGGGGTTTTCAGGTCTAGTGTTGGTGAATTACAGGAAGCATGGAGGCTTTGATGGTAGTGGGAGAAATAAATAAAAACATTTGAAAGGGGTAGAATTTTAAAGTTTGGGGAGTGGGAGAAAAGGAGGTTGGGGGGGGGGATGGGGGAAATGAATTTTATAGAATATCTCGGCATTTGATAGAATGCTTTCACAATTCACATTAACACTTTAAAAATTTGTGTTTTGAAATGAAAAGAAAAGATTAAAAATTGAATAATTTTATTATATATTAATGATTTGAAGGCAATTACAATGCATATAAAAATAAAACAAAAGATGTTTTTTTGTCTTATCGATTTCAAAGTAAACCTTTATCTTCAAAGACGTTTTTCAGAAATGTACGTGCTTCAGTCTTTTTTTGCGTGGTTATATTTTGTCCTTTTATTCTCTTTTTTCTTTGTTATGAATGAAATGAGCGAATAACTGTAATTTTTTATTTTTGAAATATCTGTTGAGAATGGGTTTGAATTTTTATGTATGTATATGTATCCAATATTGTCTGGTTAACTTCCGGTGAATAATGCAACAAAGTAGCCATCTTGAATTCAAAATAAAAATGGTCACATAGAAAATTCATATACTTAGCTTTTATTTTCTTTTTTTTCTAATTTTTTATTTATTTATTTTTTAAAATTTTTTTTCAGTTGTAAAATAAATAAAAAATAAAATGAATTAATTTTATATTTTCTTACTTTTCAGAACAAGGAAACCTACTTTTCAACAATTGAAACATTAAAGTATGAATTAAATGAAACCAGAGTAAGACACTCTTGATTTTTTTAAAGATTTTTCTCTGTGTGTGTGTGTGTGTGTGTTTTGTCCATTTCATCATCATCTTAAAATCATCCTTATTGCCATGACAACCATCTGTCTTTGTTATGTTTTTTATTTAAACCTCAATTATTAATAAAAATTGTTTTACATTATTAATACTGTTGGTCATATTTACAGGTATTTGCCTCATACCCCACTTGTATGGGCTGGGCACAAGGCCTCGTTTTAATGTGGGCCCACTCACAAGCCGAAGCTCATGGGTGGGAAAGAACAAAATTGCGTCGATCCCTTCGGCATTCCCCCACAAGGAGAGCGCCTCAGGCGTTGGGTAATAAACCCAGCCCTGCCCCTTTAAGTCAAGGGGGCAGGTGTTGCCTGGGGGATAGCCCCATGGGATTGACGCTATTAACTTGTAAAGATCCAGGGCCAAAGCCACTGGACCCCTGGCGTAGGCCAGATTTACATACTAATAACATGCAATTGTGTTTATATATACAACAAAATAGCAGTTTACAGTGTGAATAGGAGGGCTAATTTGCATATTGATATTAAAAATTTGATTTTAATAAATATATGCTTAGTATTATTGATTTCTAATTGTTTGGTTTTATCTTAATGAATATGAGCAAAAATCTCGGGTATAAATCTTAAAGGAAATCCATTAACAAGAAGAAATAACTGTCATTTTATTCTTTATTTCCTATTTTAACTAAATAGTTAAATTAGGATAATTTAACAATGAAAGACGGGAGTGATGGAAGAGTAAGTTTCAAAGATGTTCTATTTTTTAATTATACTCCCTTCTGTTTCAAATCTTTTTATTTGCATTCTTATTTAGTTTCATAAGCCTTTATAATTTAATATAATATTTTATTACATTAAGACTTAAATACTTGCACCCTACGGAGGGTGCATATATTTGCTAGTAATAATAATTTATAATGTGTAATTCTTAACATCTTTTCCCCAGACATTGTAATATCGGTTAAACTTTAATTAAAACCAAATGTGGATATTTTTAGATACATTTTGTTTTTTCTCTTGAATAATTTTTCAGGTTCGAGAAGCCCACGAAGTTCAAGAATTAAGTGAACAACTTAAACAGGAAGAAGCAGATTATAAATCTGCCTTGCAGTCACTCAAGGTACAAAGAGTTTTTTTAATCAATTATTTAAGATGACACCAGTTACCTCCCCTTTTTTTGCTCAACAAGAAATTGAAATATTGTTTTGATTTTATTAAATGAAATATTTATTAAGCTTTATTAATTTTTTGATTAGTATTTTTTTAATTTTAGTTGTGTTGGGTCAGTAAAATGTTTATTCTTGTGTGTGGGGTTAAATGAGGGAGAGGCTTTCTGTGATTGGATATACCAATCATGTAATGAGCCCAGAAGTTTTGGCACAAAATACCAAAACCTTCAGATAGATTCTGGACCAGCTCTGTTGTGCCGCCTTTATCTACAGTGATGACCGCTACTTAAACTTGAGTTGGCTACATATATCGTTCCGGAATTTGCCACAAAGACACTTTGGTACTTTGTTATACAACCAATACATTTTTAGTGCCGAGAATTTTGAGGCACGGTGACAAGCCCCGCTACGTAACAAACCCCTTTTTGGTACCATGACCATAATATATAACGTTACTGTGACGGCAACACCCAGGCAAGGAATGAGTAATGACAGTCGACTGGTGAAGACACTTTTATTTAGATAAATACAGGAGTTGTCACTTATCCTCTTGTTTCGCAACTGGTCTTCAACGTGAAACTACAATAGAATACAAAGGACTATGTAGTTTCTCTAATACACAACTAATAAAATCGAAAAAAGGAGGAAAAGATCCGAGCTGACTAACCTTCTTGTCTCCTCAGTTCCTGCCTGCTGATAAGAATTGAAAACTAGCGCCACACGCACATGTGACTTTTTAAGGGAGATAATTATCTTGCATTTACAGTTACACTCAGGATCTGTCATATCCAATGTATTGATAACAAAAGGCTTAATGTATTTACCCAACCCCTCTGTCATGAGCAGGATGTGACACAAGGTCAATTTTTATGTAATATACAAGTAGTTTAAATTCCATCTTTTTGTTTGCAGTTTGAGTTGGCCGAGGAACGGTCAATGTTGAAATTGGCCAGAAGTCAGGATGAGAAACAAAGATCGGAATTGTATCGTATTCACCAAGACGTCACTCGGTAAATATTATTTTTATTTAGAAAACTGACACAACACAATTACCCATCTATGGGTTAAATAGAAAAACGTGAGTTGATAAAAAAATTGTATCATGCATTAAGAATGTATTTATTTCACAACTTTGTCGGCATTTAATGACTCACCGAAGTTGATATGCCATAAACCAAACCAAACCAAACAATAATCTCTCATTTCTCTCATCTGGCCTTGTGCCAGACTCAAACTTAGTAAATACCGTATTTGACGGCATATAGGACGCATTTTTTTTCCAAAATTTTGGCTCAAAAAATTGTCCTGCTTCTTATACATCATAGGTAAAATTTTGGACCTCCCGTAGGCCTAGGCTATGATATAATATTATTATTTCCTGCTATTGAGATGTCTTGTGTATGCTTATTGCTTGCCTGTACTGCCAAATTGCTTTTATACAGCTATGTTTCTGCTTTTGTAATGCACAGCTAGACTGTTTTTAGCAATATATGCACAAATACACTAAAAACTCTTTTCCTGAATATGACCTGCTGAAATGGGGGTGCGTCTTATATGCCGTCAAATACGGTATTTATTTGGTTTCAACTGTCAAAATTATAGCAGGGGGGGAAAATATATGGGGCGAAATAGACCTTCGAATCAACAATCTCCCGCCAAGGGAGAACCAAAAACAAGCGAGTTCTCCATCTTCTCACAAGCCAGACCTTCCATTGGTCAACACATTCTTCGTCCAGCAGCTGGAAAATCCGTCGTCGTAGTCGAAATAATCTTTAGCAGTTTAAAATCACATTTCCTATTTAGTTTTATTTCTGTTCGACTAAAATCCATTTCTTTACTGGGTCGTTCGCCAAAGTGCTTCGTCGTCGACTGCTTCTGCTGCTGCTCACCGCCCAGCGCTCGACTCACTTGTTATTTTATGGGCATATTAGCCAAACATCCGGGCACATCAGTCAAACCTCGCGTCCGTCCAGTGCCCAAAACGCATTTGTTCTTGCATGCGAGAGGACGCGAGTTCGATCCCGGCAGGCAAGACAATGTCTTGCTCTTTTTCCTTTCTCGTTCTCCGTCACAAAACTTCCTATATTTTGTGTATAAAGAGACAGCACATAGTTGTTGGTGGCTAAATACTATCTCTAAAATTTTCTGTTAGTCTTCAGTCATTTTAATTGTTTAATAAATCTGAAAGTATTTCTTTCAACCATGTTTTAAGAGAAGGTAAAAAGTTCCGTACAAATTTGTAAGAAATATCAAAAGAGGCTTGAAAAGGAGTGTGTGATACTATGATTTGAAGACGAACATGGTCAGAACAAATAAATGAATGAATAAGAAAGAGAATAGGTTAAAGCCAGGCATAAGTAAAAGGGGTGGGTGGTTGACCTTTTTACGAATCCAAAGATTAGGCCGTAAAGTTTAAGAGACTTGTACGACCACCATGAAGTTAGGCCACTTAGTGATAATATCTTATGCACCCAGGTATTAAAAGCAAAGAGGCTATTTTTATGAGAAAATCTCTTTTGGAAAAAATTAATGTTCGAAGTATTGAAGACATTAAGTCTGGAAAAATATTTAATTGCTTTAATTTTAAGGGTTAATGACGACTAAAGTCGGCGATTCGATTTAAGTACTGGCCATTTGTGTTGTCCGGAGAAGATGGGTGGGGTAGGAGAGTTTTACATAAATATAGCTAAACTCCAGCACTGGGCCAGTTAGAACTCGAGCCGTTAAGGTGTTAAGGTCGCTGGTAGGGATAGCCAGTAGCAGCCAGTTGGATAGACAGCGAAGTCTCACACACCCCTTCTTCCATCCACGTCTTGTTTACAAACACTTGTAGTTGTTGTTTGTTTGTTTTTAATCCTTGTGAGCCTGTCTCTAACTCGTGCCCTTCAACTCGTCCAGTGCAGAATTTCACAACGTTTGGGGATCTAGACATTGTGCATTGAAGGTGCAGAGCGCAGAACAGGTCGTCTCACAAGTGAAAAAGAGAAGAAAGAAACCACCACAGCAAAGAGAGCCAGAAGGAAGGAGAGACAACAACACCAATCAGAATCGTTGTTTGTTTGCATTCAAAAATTGGTCCATTCAGCCATTTGTGCAGATGCAGTTAAGGAAAAAAAAAAAAAAAATTGGACACTATACCATCGTCTTTAGCAGATAGAAGGATGTCAACAAGGAGACAACATAAAGTTGTTGGTGGCTAAATACTGTCTCAGTTATTCTCATTGTTTAATAAATCTGAATATATTTTTATTGACCAGAAGGTAAAAAACTCTATCCACATCTTTAAGAAATGTAATATCAATTAAACAATAATTCCTTTTGGGTTGAAATTAAATTGTCATTTTTTTTTTTTTTTTCAGGTTAGAAGAAGAGAATGCGAAATTGATCAAAAAATTGGAAAGAGTCTACGAGGATTTTGATTCCAAGGTCAGTCAGAACATTTCAGTTTTTTTTTTTGCCTTCCTCACTATCGGACTTGGAGAGAAAATATTTTTTTCTTCTTTTTTTTTTTTTTTTTTTTTAATATTCCCTACCCCTCCTGTTTTCTACCACTCCCCTCTCTTCCTCCTCTTTACTCCCCCTCTTCCTCCTCTTTACTCCCCTCTCCCCCTTTACCCCCTCTCCCCTCCTCTTTACTCCCCTCTACTCACACCCAGACTGATTCTACCTGTTAAGATCCCATTTATTGCGAAATAGATCTGTTTAAATATTATTGCTATTAGATAATTGATACCATATAACTGTGTGAAAATTATTTGTATTAATATTTACTTGAAGATATAATTGTTTACCAAGGATTATTATTATTATTTGCTTCAAACTCTGTAATTGCTTTCAAATTATTGATGTTAGAAAAGAATACTTGAAACCATAAAATTGTTTGCAAACAATTGATTATAGACAAAGTGTAATTTAAAAAAAAATGTAACATCAAAAATATACATATGATTACAAACATTTACAAATGAATACAAAGGGGCCGGGTTAGCTCAGTCGGTAGAGCATTCGGCTAGAAACCACAAGGTTCCTAGTTTGATACCAGCCCTTGCCAACTCAGCGTATGAGTAGCACAGGGATCTGTGTGGTAAAGTAAGGAGCTGATGGTAGGTGTGGCGCTCCACCTCAGATGCTAAAACAATCTCCTTGGTCTAGCGCTATTGAAAAGGAGATAGACTCCCTCGTTGACTGGCTGATACCGACTTTAGGCCGCCCAGTCGACTTTACTTACTTTACTTTTTACAAATGAATCAAATTTTGACATTGAATAGCCCATAAGGAGTTGATGTGTCTATTAAACAAATAAACCAAACTGTTTAAATGTCACAGTGTATATTCGATTTTAAATTCCATCATATTGTTTTAAAGGCACAAAAACTGTATTATAGTCTTCCGAGATTGAAATTCCAATATATTGTTTTAGACAACTTAAGAGACCTTTTCAAAAATATCAAACCAGAAGACATCTTGAATTTTCTAAAAAAAAAAAAAAATCAACCCCTCTTTTCTTCCTCTCCAAAGCAAATATGAATAGTTCTGATTACAATCAAACATTTACAAATGAATCAAATAACCCATAAGGAATTGATATGCCATTTAAACAAATAAACCAAACTATTTAAATGTCAAAGTTTAAAAAATTAAAAAAAATTTTTTTTTATCTTTCAAGGATCCTCAATTGATAGAAGATGGAAGCAGGTAAGACAGAATCATCCATAACATTTATTTTCTTTATATAAAAATTGAATATTGATTTATATTTCTTTTACTTCTTTAACTCTATCTTCTTATTGGTTTTTATACCAACAATCTGGGATGATATACTCTTTATTATTATTCCCAACCCTATTGCCCTTATGGCAAGCCCCAACCCCTTTTTATCATATGGGTGATAGAAGGTGGTGGCTGCGGGCCTACATGTCCTGGGAATGACGTTAAACTCTGTCTGATGGTGAGGTTCCAGTTTTGGAGGTTTGGGGAATGTGGAGCACCCCTTCATCACCATTGCTCCCTGGTCCACTCTGACCCAGAGTGGTAGTACCTGTTAGGGTCCCATCTATGGGTTAAATAGAAAAATGTATTTATAAAAAAATTGTATTATCCATTAAGAATTGATTTATTTCAAAACTTTATTGGCATTAAATGACCCACTGAGGTTGATATGCCGTAAAACAAAACAAACCAAACCAAATCAAACAAGAACAATAACCACAGTTTGTAAACATGTTATTCACCCTGCACTTGTAGTGAGAGAGGAGACCTACCTCGTGCAACACAGTGTGACAAAGAGAGTGGCAGGCGTGAAGACTTGCCGTATTCACGAAGGAAGCGGGCTAGGCTTTGCCTGGCGTGTAGGACTGACCTAGAGTCGAACCCGTGTCCTTCAGAATGTGAGAGCGCTGTGGACGAACAGTGAAATAGGAAAGAGCAGAGTGGCCCGGATGTAGGTGGCCGTGCTGTAATGATTGACGTGTACTTACACTGCTGAAGAGTGTCGCACGTGCTGCACAGACAATTATGAGTGAGGAGCCCAGATGTGGTGAGATTGAGGTATATTTTAAGGACTTCCCATCCCAGACCAGACAGAGAACAACTGCAGTAACATTTTGTTGTCGAGACGAGCGAGATAGAGAAATAATTTTGGATATTGTTGGTGAGACGAGTGTGATACAGTTGGGAGTGTTTAGCCTGTCGATTGGAAGAACATTACGTCAGACTTGACTGTGACCCCCCCCCACTGTAAACACTTCCTCATAAAGTATATGGTTATTTCCTATAACTCCAACCTAAAAAAGGGGAACCATTCTGAATGAATTTTATCTGTTAATTAATCTACCCATTATTTTCCCATTAAACTAACCCTAACCCTAACCCCTAACCATCTTTTTTTTCTAGTAGATCAATAAATGAATAAATAATTTATCAGTCAGTCCGAGTGGTTCCCCTTTTTTAGGTTGGAGTTATAGGAAATAACTAAGTGTATAGATTTTGGTCTCATCGGAAAACGATTTTTCAACTTAAATATGAAAGATCTATTTGAAAAGGTCAACATAGATAACATTTTGTTCTTTTTGAAGGAAATAAAATTCTACCATAAAATATAAACATAAACCTGATGAATACAAAACTAATCCCTCAACATAATCCCCAATGAGGCTAACACATTGTTAAAACTGTTGACTACAAAAGTCTAAATATAGACGTAAAACGTCCATTATTTCCTTACCTCTAAGAATAAAATAACCCCAAACATGCCGTTAAAATCCATCAACAAACCAACCATCTTGGTTGCCGTGTCTTGGCTAATTTAGATGCTAGTCTTATTTCTTAAGGTATTTTGTTGTATTCGGTAACGTTCACACAGAATTTTGGCCCAAGCTATTATGAAATTAACTAAGTAGAAGCTTCCGTTATTTTACCGACATATTCCGAAAAATTACAGCTTTTTATGTGCCAAGTTTAAAAAAAATTTTTTTTTTTACTCGAGACGAGAAAATTTGAAAGCATTCGCTTACACGTTAGGAAGATAAAATGGTTATAAGGGAGGTAACTCTATTGGATTAATTTATGAGTGGTCTCCCTTGTATCACAATTTTCTTGTATGAATTATTTAATGTTTGTTTGTTGTAGGCTCAAAGATTTGGAAGAAAAATTGTATGATGCTTACAGCCGAATGAAAAAGCAACAACAAAATCAAATGGTGAGATGTTAATTTGATATTCAGCTTAATTCTACACTGACGTTTCAGTGTGCACAGATACTACACTCTAATCCTGTGTGAAAGTGTTGATCCATATAAAAATAGTTTTTTTTTTTTAATTTTTTACAGGAACTATGCTAGTCATTAAATAAATGCCTTCCCAAGGCAATGGGATAAACGCATACAAGAGGCAATATAATAATAATGTGACGAAATTGAAAGGCAGCCCTATGAACAAGCGGATTCCCAGCCCCCACAAACAAAGTGCGTCAGGATATGTTTGGCCTGTGCGAGGGGGAAGAGTGTGGCGAGTGGCTACGGATATTCAAACTCGCTACCTCCTCGTAGCTGAGGTGGTGTTAGCAGAAACCCGGATGAGGTATATCGGAATTTGCATAAGCGCAGCCAAACGAGCAGAAATAAGACGGACTGACACAGTGAGTGAGGAAGAAAGTGTTGGGACGGCAAGTGAAATCTGACGACTGCTATTTGAAGTGAGAGTAACGTGCTCAGTTGGGAAAGGAATTACATTTCGTTTGCTAGAGAGACTTGCAAAAGATATAATATTATCTTGAATTTTTAGACCATCCAAAAGAAATAACACAAGATAAATTAATGTCTCTAATGCAATTTTGCTTCATAAGCTTACTGTCCAATCTTCTTTGAGAAAGCAGAATAAAATGTATTTCTCTATTTCTTTCAGATTTGTTTGAAGAACATCTGCAAAGAAGTCGAGTCGGTTGTGAATGCTTTGAATTTACAAAATGGAACAAATTTAAACAAACACAAGGTAAAAAAAAAATGGATTAAAATGAATTAAAATTTCAATTGTCTTTAAAGATTTCAAGACGTCTTTTAAATACAGCACACACTTCCAAAAGGCATGTATAAAAACCGATATTTGGGGAGAAGAATGGGTAAATCTTTTTTTAAATTCAAGTTTTTTACACATTAGTCAAAAGTGAAACATTCATCTGAAACTTTTGTATTCAGTTTGGCTTTTGGGGGGGGGGGTTAATGTTTATGTCAGATATTGAATTTGGTTCAATTGAAAAGCTTAATTTTGATTTCATATTTTCTCAATTTTTATCTTTTGATCTTTTGTTAAAAAAGGTTTTTATTTTTACACAACAAATATTTTTTTCCTCGTGAAGCTGCAGGATTATTGGTGGACCAGTTTGTTGACCTATTAATGGGTTAGATATATATATATATATATATATATATATATATATATATATATGAGAAGAAAAGATTTTAAAAATATAACAAACACAGGATGTTATGATTAGGGGAAACAATTTTATGTGTCAATACTTAAGCATTTCGGTATATTGTACCATCTTCAGGACAATGTTAAGTAATGTTTATGTGAGGGACAAAATGAAAGATGTTAAGTGTATAGTGGTTGTGTGAATATGATGTTATTAACTGTTAATTTTTATATGAGCGTTTGTTATATGTGTGTGTGTGTGTGTGTGTGTGTGTGTGTGGTTCTTGTTTTGTAAACTTCCCTCTTAAATTTGTAGATTTCAGATTAAAAAAATTGACTCTTTTAAAATGAAATGAACTTTTAATTTTCAGTTTGCCACTTCATCTTTGATTGCTGAAACTCTTGAAGATCCGGAACTTCTTACGGCAGAAATAAAGGTTAGAATTTGAATTTTACTTTGAAAAAATTTCAAGAAATGAGTATTTCATAGGATTAGAATAAATCAATATAAAACTTTTTAAAATTATATATATATATATATATATATATATATATATACAAGTAAAGAAATAACAAAAGACTTAGAGATTTAGCATTATAGTCTATTTCAAGGAGGTTAGACAAAAGCTCTCTGAAATAGACTATAATGCTAAATCTCTAAGTCTTTTGTTATTTCTTTACTTATATATTTGCTCTGTGACTCTAACATTAAGAGCACACATTGAGCTCTCAAACTGCGACAGTTTTTTTTAAATACAACTCTTGTGTCGTAAGGAAGATTTCTTCTCTGGACTTTTGGATTATATATATATATATATATATATATATATAATATATATGAGAGTAAGTAAACAAACAATGTGTTTATTTGATATGGCTTTTAGCCGACAATTTTTGGAGGATATGTGCTTAATTGAAGTCATACCTAATTTTGAAAATTAATTAGTTAATAATTAATGAATTTAGGCGGGTATATATGTTCAAATGTAAGGTTAAACAAATCGAGAAAATGTCAATCCCTGAATGTACATTTCGACCGATTAGGTCTCATGCATGTCTATAACCTTGCTGATGAGACCTAATAGGTCGAAATGTACATACAGGGATTGACATAGTCGTAGGAAATGGACATCAATCTGAGTTCAATTCCTGGACGAAGCTGTTTGCATTTCACATAGCGCTAATACCTTTGGGAAAGGTATGGATCCAATTCTCCCTCCTGCTATGGACAAATAGCAAGACAGACTAGGCTCTTTAACCATGTCTAGGGTATTTGCCTCTCACCCCACTTATGAGGGCGTGACACAAGGACATTTTTATGTGGGCCCACCCACAAGCCGAAGCTCATGGGTGTTAGACACAAAAAATGGGGCAGGCGCTGGGCAATAAACCCAGCCCTGCCCCTTTAAGTCAAAGGGGCAGGTATTGCCTGGGGGGATAGCCACCTGGGATCGATGCTATTAATTGAACACACTGGTCCAGTGGCCGAAGTACACTGGACCCCTGACCCGAAGACCGGGTTGTTAGGTCTAGGTAACCAGTCTAAGAGAAGGAAAACACTGAATTCAAACCTGTTAAACTCCACTTAAGAAATTGACCTTGTGTTACATCCTGCTCATTTGGAGAGGTTGGTAAATATAATAATGAAATTTATTGTGTACAGTGCTCAGGTGAACCACAACTCATCAAAGTCTCATGTCTAGTACATAGAATAATGTATTAGTGTGAGGAACATGAACAGCGTACAGTAATAATATACATCTATGTGTGCGCGTGCATGCATGGGAGTATCAGGTATAGTGTTGGCGGACTACAGGAAGCATGGAGGCTTTGAAAGATGCAGTGTTTCAGCAGCCCACATGGACGCAGGCAGCTTATTCCATGCTTCGACAATTCTGAACGTGAAAAAATGTTTCCGAAAGTCATGTGAGCTATATATATATATATATATATATATATATATATATAAGCGGTCTTCCTGTCTATAGCTCTGCTGATGAGGCCTAATAGGCTGAAATGTACATACAGAGATTGATTTTTCTCAATTTGTTTAGCCTTACATTTAAATAGGTATTCCTGCCTAATTCATTAATTATTAATTAATTAATTTTCAAAAATTAGGTATGACTTCAATTAAACACATATTCTCTCAAAAATTGTCGGCTAAAAAACCCATATCTAAACACATTGTTTGTTTGTTTGTTTACTTCTCATACATATATATATATATATATATATAATTGATAATTTTGAATCATATTACCATGACCAGACAACTCAGCAAACACCATTTGCGACATCCAGATGTCGCAAATGGTGTTTGCCGAGTTGTCTGGTCGTGGTAATATGATTCAAAATTATCAATTATATATATAATTCCTCTATCAAAAAAAAAAATTCAATATATATATATATATATATATATATATATATATATATATATATATATATATATATATATAAGCATTAAGCTACATCAGCAAATCTAATATCCTCCAAGAAAATATCTTATTCATTTTTTTTTTTTTTTTTTTTTTTCCATTTTAAAAAAATTTCAGAATAATCTATGTTGGCTTCAGTGTGAATTGAAACTTTTGTGTCGACCACAGAAGAGAGAACTTGTTAAAGACGTTGCTGCGAATCCTGAAGAAATCATTTCAACTGGTCGAATTACATCAGGTAGGATAATCTTTATGACAAAGTTTAGGAATTGATTATAAATCTAAAATGTCCTCATCTTTATTGTTATCTTTACAACGTTTCAGCTGATGAGCTCTCCTGCCTTCTTCAGGTATTTCTTGTCGGATTCGAGAAGCTTCTTGTTGTAATTGGGAGCCATCACGGAACTTTAACCCCAACCCTTTTATTCAATCCACGGGGGTATCCTGTTCTCATTCCGCTAACCCTAGCTGGGTACAAGGGTTAAGCTGTGTGTCGATTATTTTTCTATGTTACTATCACTCTTGACCAGGATTGAACCTGCAGCTTAGAGATAACTGTCACTTAGAACTATATTAACCCAACGCCTATATCCACTACGCCATGTGTCCAATTGGATAAATCTAAATTAAGACTCATCTAAAAAATTCAGAGAAATAGTCTGTACTTTATTTTTTAATAATGACCATCTTACAACTTGATACAGATAAGTATTGCTTACAAATGATTATCGTAAACTTGAATAAAAGTGGCTACCCAGCATCACCCTAGGTAGAGGTGGGAGATAAAAATAAAAAAACCCAGTCTTGCAGATCCATTCTTTTGGTCTTTTATAATTGATTTGTTTATGTTTTAATCATGATTGTCACCAACGACTTTCTCTTCTCTTACTTTTCAAATTTTAACGCATTTAGCAATATTGTTAATACAATATTTACTACATTGTTGTTAATTGTTTTATTTTCCGTTTCCTCCAGATATAAATGCATACACAGCAACTGCCCTTTATATATCTACAAAAACAATTGATTGTTTTGATCTTCCATAACTTATTTGATGACGTTTAAGCAAGGAGTGGATGAGCAATTCATGACATGCAATACTCCACTTTGGCCCTATCTTGGGCTAGACGAGCAGTCGGAGAGGCTCCCTCCAATCAATCGGCTGGTCATGTCAAGCCCTAGCACCTATATGATTTTCCCAACCCTATTGCCCTTATGGCAAGCCCCAACCCCTTTTTATCATATGGGTGCTAGAAGGCGGTGGCTGCGGGTCTACATGTCCTGGGAATGACGTTAAACTCTATCTGATGGTGAGGTTCCAGTTCTGGAGGTTTGGGGAATGTGGAGCACCCCTTCATCACCATTGCTCCCTGGTCCACTCTGACCCGGAGTGGTAGTACCTGTTAGGGTCCCATCTATGGGTTAAATAGAAAAATGTATTTATAAAAAAATTGTATTATCCATTAAGAATTGATTTATTTCAAAACTTTATCGGCATTAAATGACCCACTGAGGTTGATATGCTGTAAAACAAAACAAACAAACCAATTCATCCAATAATGAAATGCAAAAATGTAAATCCTGATTATCTGATGTTGCTTATCTGCCAAATTTTATTTCTTATGAGTGTTGTCACCACAACTAAATAATGGACCATTCCATTTTTATTATAAAGAAAGAAAGGTAAGAAAAAGGACATGCTACACAGAAAAAATATAGTGAGAAAGAGAGTAGGGGAAAGATAGGTGGTGAGTGTATGGAAGCGTAAATGCTAATCTGTTTCAATCAAGCTTAATGAAAAGAAGGAAAGAAAGAAAAAAAGTGTAAGAGTTAAATCAAGACTATTATATTTTTCACATATTGAACTATTTGGCAATAGCTCTTAAGTAAACATCAAACATTGTAATAAATAAATTATGATATTGTAGTATATCCACAGGTCTTAAAATAATGAAATTTATTGTGTACAGTGCTCAGGTGCACCACAACTCATCATAGTCTCATGTCAAGTACACAGAATAATGTATTACTGTCAGGAACATGAACAGTTTACAGTAGTAATATGCATGTATGTGTGCATATGTATGTGGCGAGTGGCATCAGGTATAGTGTCAGCGGACTACAGGAAGCATGGAGGCTTTGAAAGACTCAGTGCTTCGGCAGCCTACAACAGACGTGGGCAGTTTATTCCATGTCTCTGCAATTCTGAGTGTGAAAAAATGGGTTAAATAGAAAAATGTATTTATAAAAAAATTGTATTATCCATTAAGAATTGATTTATTTCAAAACTTTATCGGCATTAAATGACCCACTGAGGTTGATATAAAACCAAACCAAACCAAACCACCATTCTAATGTTATTTCATTGAAAATCTAATGTTAACTATTTTCGAAAATCTCGATCAAATCTTCATATTTTTCAATACAAAATGGACAATAGGAGGACCGGGTTAGCTCAGTCGGTAGAGTGTTCAGCTAGAAACCAAAAGGTTCCTAGTTCAATACCGGCCCTCACCAACTCAGCGTATGAGTAGCACAGGGATCTGTGCGGTAAAGTAAGGAGCTGATGGTAGGTGTGACATTCCACCTCAGATGAAAAAAAAACCATCTCCTTGGTCCAGCACTAGTGAAAAGGGGATAGACTCCCTTGCTGATTGGCTGATACCGACTTTAAGCCACCCTGATGACTTACTTTGTTGTTAATTGTTTTATTTTCATAGTTTCCTTTGGACATACATACACACAACTGCCCTTTATATATCTTTAGAAGATAATGACCATATTAAAACTTATATGTAAATGACTAAGTAATGCTAGTAGTAATAATAATAATAATAAATGGACAAATATCTAGACCTTGCCAGAGAACTGAAAAAGTTATGGAATATGAAAGTCAAAGTGATACCAATTGTAGTTGGTGCACTTGGAACAGTCCCAAAAGGATTGGAAAATGGTTTAAAAAGTTTGGAAATCAGAGGAAGGATTAAAACCATTCAGAACACTGCACTGCTGAAATCTGTCAGAATACTCAGAAGTGTCCTGGAGACCTGAGGAGATTGCTGTCACTCAGACTCCAGTGAAAGACCATCAGCTAATGCTGATGTGAAAACTCAAAAGGAGCAAATAATAATTTGTCTTTTTTTTTTTTCTTTTTTCAGTGAACAATTTCCCAAAAAGTAAACGAGGATTAATAACTCAGGTAAGAATTATTCTTTTGTTCATTTATTTCTTCTTGTTCGTTTATTTCCTTTTTCATTGTTTTTCCATTCTTAAATATTGCAGACCCCAACTGTTGGCTTTTCATCGCAGGAGCCACAGTCACAGGAGGTCATCGTCCAAATTCCACAGAAGGAAACATCTTCTTATCCTCCGACCCCAAAAAGCAGCATAAATCTCGAGAGTCGACAACACATCATCGATGAAATGGAAGACTTTCGGGTCAGTCAATTTTATCGAATCTGTTCAATTAATTTTGACTTGTAGCTCCGATTTTACAAAAATGTTTCTTTACCCATCATCTCTGTCAGGGCTAAGGTAGTTTGAAATGATTTTCAAAACAAACAGCAAAGATCGGAGCAACACAATCTTCTTTTCACTCCCCCTCCTATTCCCTTCCCTTTTTAGACTTTGGTTAGAGATTAAGTTAAGCAGAAGAAAATCTAAAACCCCAAAAATCATTTGAGTTTCTTTGAGGGTTGGCAAATATACCTCCCCCCACACCCACATTTTGTAGATTTGTATCAGACTAGACTCAGAATTTAGAATGCTGATTCCGAGGTATTCTGGCTGATTGTTTATCTTCCATTCTAAATCCTGACCTTGTACCAGACTTATGCAAATTTAAAAAACTTCAAGAATTATTCTTTATCATTCAATTCCATTATTTTTATTGGAGTTGAAAGTTTAAAAAAAAAAAATATTGGACAGGATTTTAAGTTGGAGAATTTATCCACTAAAATTGATTAAAGGGGCAAAGTTCTGTATGAATTGTATTTTTCTGTCTAATGTCATCTTTATTGTTATATACACAATGTTTTGGCTGATATGCCCCCTCCAGCCTTCTTGAGGCGTTTCTTGTTGAACTCGGGGGGGGGGGAGACTTTGAACCAAACCCATTCAATCCACACGTGTAGATTGTATAATTGTTGATTTGTTTTTATTTAGCTGGTACTATTCTTAAAAAATAATAATAATGAAATTTATTGTGTACAGTGCTCAGGTACACCACAACTCATGAAAGTCTCATGTCAAGTACATAGAATAATGTATTAGTGTCAGGAACATGAATAGTGTACAGTAATAATATACATGTATGTGTACAGTGCTTAGGTGCACCACAACTCATCAAAGTCTCATGTCTAGTACACAGAATAATGTATTAGTGTCAGGAACATGAATAGCATACAGTAATAATATACATGTATGTGTACAGTGCTCAGGTGCACCACAACTCATCAAAGTCTCATGTCAAGTACACAGAATAATGTATTAATGTTAGGAACATGAACAGTTTACAGTAGTAATATGCATGCATGTATGTATGTGTGCGCGTGTGTGCATATGTATGTGGAGAGTGGCATCAGGTATAGTGTCGGCAGACTACAGAAAGCATGGAGGCTTTGAAAGACCCAGATCACGTTCACAAGAAGATTCCTTGATATTAGTGTTGTGGAGGGAGTATATGTATGATGGGTTTTTCCTCCCAAAATGCATGGTGGTGCGTTTGTCCACAGCCAGGTTCAGTTGCTAGTCAGTGATCCATTGCTGCACTGTGTCCAGGTCTGACTGCAATAAAGATCTGCAGCGTTCAGGATCTGTCTTTTTTACCTCAAGGTACAACTTGATGTCATCGGCATACTTCAGGACTGTAGTATTCCTTAAGTTAGCATCTATATCATTGATATATGCAACAAACAAAAGGGGGCCAAGAACTGATCCCTGTGGTACCCCAAATGACATCTCATATGGTAAGGAGTGTTGCCCAAGAACTGTAACTACCTCTCTCCGGTTGAGAATGAAGGACTTTTAACCTGTTAAAAAGATCATCCTTCACCCCTTCTTGAGTTGTTATCCTTTAATTCTTTACATTGTGACAAGAAATATTTTTTATTGTTCCACATATTTTAGGAGAGAATTTGTTAACAATTTAAGTTTATAATTTGTAATTTAGCAACTGAAGAAGAAAGATTGGAATGAAAAAGATGGAGAAAGAATCAAAATTTAAAATATGAAACATAAAATAGAATTTGTTTTAAGGATAAATCAACAAAAATCTTTCTTTTCAGAATGTTTCAACAATTTGAGTTTTTCTTCAAATTTTAATTTGATTATCTCTATTTATTTATTTTTATTTTTTGTTCCTCACTCCCCAGGAAAATGAAAGAGGTCGTATTCAAGAACGTTACATAAGGTTTGTTGGAAAACTATTTTTCTTCTTTTTTTAAGTAAAATTTTTTTTTTAAATGGATTATCTATTTTTAAACTAAACTAAAAAAAAATAGTTTAAAAAATCTATTTTTAATGGTGATTCGATCTCCATTTTTCTGTAACAAAAACTTTGTCACTCCTTACGTTACAATACCGAAAATCTTCAATACATAGAATAAAGAACAAATTTGTAATCAGTTTAAAAAATTATATTTTACTATCGCCTTTTTTTTTTTCAGCAATAAGAGGGTTAACTAAAAAGTTTACAAATAAATAAATACCTACGTTTTTGTGTCAAATTTGTGAATAAAATATTCAAAATAATTATTTAATTAATAATTAATAGATGCATGCAACATTTTATTTGAGGGGCACAGAAGTTTCCATTTCAAATTTATATTTTGTTTTTTTACTCCTTTAATTAATTTGATGATTTTACTTATGATACCAACCCTCTGACACTGAATTTTTAACCCCCAGCCCCTCAGGAAAAATCTTTCAAAAATTAATTTTTTACTCTGCCTAGAGGGTGTTTTTTGTTTGGTTTTTTTTTGCTAGTTTATTTAAAGAAGTTAAAAGATATTGACACTTTAAATTCATTGCTGAAAATTTGACAAATTTCTATAGAAAAAAAAAATCAATCTGCTTTAATTTTGGTTTTACTCTGTGTATGAGTAGCACAGATTGGTGAACTGGCGGTAGGTGTGGTGCTCCATGTCAACAAAAACAATCTCCCTGGTCTGGCACTAGCGAAAAGTAGATAAACTCCCTTGCTGTCCAGCTGATACTGACAATAGGCCACTCCGCCAACTTTACCTTTTTTTAAATTTAAAAAATTTTTTTTTTTTTTACTTAGTCTTTGTAAGGAATCAGAATCATTTTCAACTGTTTCTACAAAATTTTACATTCTGCTGTGAAATATGTAATGTTATTTCAACATTATTCATTTGTGTATATGGTTGTACAATATACTGGATTTATTTTGTGGGGCCTCACATCAGTGAGGGAGGCCGATGTGCAAATCTGTTGAGAGGAAACCCCCAAAATGGTGCACGTTCTTTCCTGATGTCTCCCAAAACAACGATGGAGTTGAACTTCTCGCTGGTTCTGTTAATGGATCGAAGAGCATTATAACCATGTGACCAACCTATTGACCAACCACTGGCAGTACTCTGCTGCTGATATTGTTATTTATACTGGCTGTTCTGGTCATACCTATGCATATTGCTTTGAACCTTCGTGGACTACGGAACATAGGATTATATCACTGGACCTTTGACACTACCTAGGATTCTCTAACTCGGGACTTATTCACTTACCAAAGGATTCTATAGCTCGGGATTTACTTACTTTAAGTCGTTTTCAATTGGCCAAGGATGGCGGTCAGAAACTTAACAGTCTGCTTGCTTTCTGGGAGTTTTGTTATTTATCAAGTAACTTTCTTCTAACTCCTGATTAACATGGTTCAGTTAGGTTTTTTTTGTTGATACAGCTGGTGGTAATTCATGAGGAAGTGCGTCCCTGGCTCCTGCCTCAAAAATTGTTACCCGGTGACTATTAAAATAACGACCCAGCTCAGTCTATTCAAAACTATCCATCTTCATATCTATCTATCTATCTATCACAATTTGTTCATATTTATCTACATTACTTTAAATACTAAGATTTTTTTTTTTTATTCATGTTTGTTTAATGTCTTGTTTTTAGTTTAAATAAACAAGAATTACGACAAAAAAAAGATGCGACCCCCCCCAAATACATTTACTTGTCGAAAATATCTATCAATCTATCTTCATTTGTTGATATCTATCTATATTATTTTGTTTGTTTATCTATCTATCTATCTCAGTCTATTTAACTTCATATCTAATTCTAAACAAGAATTACGACGAGCTGGGGTTGTTATTTTGATAGTCACCGGGTAGCAATTTTTGAGGCAGGAGACAGGGACTCAGTTCCTCATAAATTACCCAGCTGGTTTTCAAAGACATTTATTTTGACACAAACTTCCTGTTGTTTAAAATTTCTTAAGAGATGCTGATAGGTAAGCGTCCTGCATCCCCGACACAGTAAAATCATTTCCATGTGTCCCAGTGTTTTTCTTTTTTCTTCCCTCACCATTTCAAGCTAACTCTAAATACATTTCAATAGTTTCTTAGAAACAAATTACACAGGATAGGTTACAAGGTAGGAGTTAGCTCTAGTTGTGACCATTCAAAATAAATATGTGCTACCATGATAAATATTTAAAAAAAAACAAAAAAAACATCTAATTGATCTAAAGTTTGGTGGTTCTGTATGTAAAAGTGACATACAAATAAAAATGTACCTAATGTAATTTTAATTTCTTTTTTTAATCATTCTCAATATAAAGTTTATTATTTGGACTATTGTTCTTTTCTTTATTATTATATAATGAAATTTATTGTGTACAGTGCTCAGGTGCACCACAACTCATCAAAGTCTCATGTCAAGTATATAGAATAATGTATTAGTGTCAGGAACATGAACAGTTTACAGTAGTAATATGCATGTATGTGTGCGCATATGTATGTGGAGAGTGGCATCAGGTATAGTGTCGGCGGACTACAGGAAGCATGGAGGCTTTGAAAGATTCAGTGCTTCGGCAGCCTACAACAGACGCGGGATCTCCACAACATTTTGGACGATGTGCCTTCCTGCCTTCTTCAGGTGTTTCTCGTCTTGAAGGCCAAAGGGCACATGTAGATAACAATAAAGATGAGGGAAATAGTCCAAATAATTCAAATTATGAAGCCTCATCTCAAAAACTCAGATAAACTCAATATAAAGGTAATTATTAAATGCTAATTACAATTGTTCACTCCTTTCGAAATAGAAACATCAGTATCATCATGGACCACAAGTTTCTGTTTTATTTTATTTAAAAAGAAGTAGAAAATGAATGTTCAATTTACTGTGCAAAATTTGACAGATGGCCATCATATTGGAACTGACGTTCAGCATTAAATTTGCTAAGAATGATCTAATTTGTGTGTTGGGTCACAAGTTTTATTGGAGCAGACAATATTAAATATTCATAAACACCTGTAATTAAAAAAAGGTGCCTCATAATAAAAAAAAATGTTTTTTTTTTATTTGAAAACATCACAAAATCACCTTTACATCATTATTCATTCTTTTAAAATAAATTTAACCTGGAAAAAACAAAAAAAAAAACCCACTTGGAGTGATGTCATTGATGGACTGCTAAAAGGATTATTGGTAATGTAAAGATTCCATGTTTCAACTAATTTTTTTTTTTTTAGATGAGGCTTAATAATTAGTATTATTTGGATTATTCAGACTATTGTCCTCATCTTCATTGTTATCTGTACAACGTTTTGGCTGATGTGCCCTACAGCCTTCTTCAGGTATATCTTGTCGGACTCGAGAGCCTTCTTGAACTCGGGAACCTTCTTATCATAATCAGGAGCCAACACAGAACTTTAATTCAATCTACAAGAGTATCCTGTTCTCATTCCACTAACCATAGCTGGGGTACAGGTGTTAAGCTGTGTTAACTCTTAACATCCTATACCACCTCATTCCACCTGGCCGGAAGTCTCATTTGTTTTCCTAATGCACCCCAAACGATAGTCTTTGTTCAAATGTAATATTAAAAATATTTAGCAGTCTTTGATTTACGGGAAATAATAGGTAACTTTAAATAAAAGACCATGTTTCGCCATTTATTGATAAATCCTTATAAGAAATGGGGATCTGAACTTAGAATAATAATTAACTCTTAACATCCTGTTGAGAATATTCTATGTTACTGTTTATTTTAGTTTATTTTTTTAAAGTTGTCGTTTTTTGTTTGTTTGTTAATTTCTCTGTTGTTTTGACAGATTGCAAGAAACAATGAAATCATTACAACAAGAACTTGAACTCTCTTCCCTCCCAACATTTAAGGTTTGCTTTTACCTTTTTTTCTTATTAAAAAATAAAATCCATTTGTTAAAAGAAAACAATTTTTTTTAAATGCATCCTGTTCACAATTAAAGATGACGTAGAAAACCTTGTGTGTGTGGGGGGGGGGGATCCCTCCTCACCCATGGTTTTACAAGCAAGCAGAAATAATTATGAAGTTATCTCTTTGCCTACTTTAAACCACTCACTGCAGCTCTTTTTTCCTCTACACATACCATCAGTTTTTGTACTTTGCTTTGGTGAGGTTAGTCCATCATAAGTGAGCAGGACTCAGATCGCAATAGTAACAGGACTTTATTTGAATAGAATGAATTCTGAGGTGAATAAATGGTGAACTTTATCATATAGGTAAATAAAAAAAAAAATACCAGGGAAATTTGGTAGGTAAAGAGTTAAACAGATAAGGAAAAAAAAAAAGTTATTTCCTATAACTCCAACCTAAAAAAAGGGGAACCACTCTGAATGAATTTTATCTGTTAATTAATCTACCCATTATTTTCCCATTAAACTAACCCTAAACCCATCTTTTTTCCTAGTAGAACAATAATCAAATAAATAATTTATAAAATTCATTCGGAGTGGTTCCCCTTTTTTTTTTAGGTTGGAGTTATAGAAAATAACTCTGCCTATTGCTTTTATGTGGATTATTATCATTATTATTTTTCTTTCTTTTCAGGTTGATCCACCGACCACAGGATGTAGTGATGAGGTTGATATAAATGAGAATTGCCTATGTTGCTTGGAGAGTCTCCACCTCCACATTCCCCTCTCCCCCTCAGTTTGTCAGATGAGGATTTCAAGAGAAAGTTTTTAGCCCAACAAACCAGTCCTTGTTAAATGACGATGACAACACTTTTTTCAAATGAGAGCAGCAAACATAAAATAAAACATTCTATAATATCAAAGTCGGTAGATTTTTAGCCATACCAAAATTCATGCCTTGAAGAGAAAGGGGGTTAAATCCTACTTAACGGACATAAATTCTAGCATTGTATATATTGAAATACTAAAAATCAGCGAATTAACCAAATTTAATGAAATTTTCAGTGTTGATATATTAATGAATAAAAGATTCAATGCACCAGTTATTTTATTTAAAAACTTTTACATTTTTTTCAGGTCAGTTAGCTTTGAAATATCTTTGAGGCGTAACACAGATTCACAAACATGTGGTTCAAAGTTAACTGACCTGAAAAAAATGTAAAAGTTTTTAAATGAAATAACTGGTGCATTGAATCTTTTATTCATTGATATTATTCATTAATATATCACTGAAAATTTCATTAAATTCGGTTAATTCCTTGATTTTTAGTATTTTTTTTTCTTTCAGCGAAGTGTCATACGATACTGGAATTTATGTCTGTTACAGTAGGATTTAAACCAAGAAGTTCATTTTTTTTTTTTTTTTTTTTAAATAAATGAAACTAAAAAGAAAGACAAGACAAAACTGATTTCCATCAAATTTGCTGTTTAGATAATCTTATCAAAGAAAAATCAAAATAAATCTTCAATTGTTCTATCTATGTCTCCTGTGTGTGTTTTTTTTTGTTTTGTTTTTTTTGTAATTTTACATACCTCTTGTTCATGTGTGTCACTCTTTCACCCAATTATGAATTGTAAAGTCGGTATCAGCCAATCAGCGAGGGAGTCTATCCCCTTTTCACTAGCGCTAGACCAAGGAGATTATCTTAGCATCTGAGGTGGAGCACCACACCTACCACCAGCTCTTTACTTTAACGCACAAATCCCTGTACTACTCATATGCTCAGTTGGTGATGGCCGGTATCGAGCTAGGAACCTTGTGATTTCTATCCGAACTGAGCTATTCCTTAAATTGATTTTCAGTGGAGAAAATGTGATAAACTGGCCAATTCCACTCTTAAGTAAATGAGAGACAATGAAATCACATAGCTGATCATTTGTAGAGAGAAAAGGGGAGAATCATTAAAACCCTTTGCAATGAAGTTAGAACAACATTGGCTTATTTTTATACCTACAGAATTATAATATGAACCAGAAATGATAATAAAAACAGGGAAATTGTTAACAATAACAATATTGTTTTATTTATGCTTCACTGACAGGGAAATACAGTGGATGGGTTTGGATTAGAGTTCTAGCTTGATGAGGATGAGAGTGTATGACCTGCTCGGTTCTGATCTGCTGTGCAGTCTTTACTCCTCCTCTTTAGAGAGTCCAGTTCGAATCGTTAGGGGGAGATAACTCTCCCTAACAGAAAGAAAGAGTGGAGAAAAGTGGTGATTGCATAGAAGCAATAACACTAATCTGTTTCATTTGGACTATTGTTATCTGCTCCAAATTATCAAAGCCTCATCTCAAAATTTCAGAGAAATAAAAAAGTAAAAGTAAAGTCGTCGGGGTGGCCTAAAGTTGGTATCAGCCAAACAGCAAGGGAGTCTATCCCCTTTTCACTAGCGATAGATCAAGGATATTGTTTTTTTTTGCGTCTGAGGTGGAGCACCACACCTCTGTGCTACTCATATGCTGAGTTGGCAAGGGTCGGTATCGAACTAGGAACCTTGTGGTTTCTAGCTGAACGCTCTACTGACTGAACTAACCCGGCCCAGAGAAATAGTAATCTGTTTCTATTGAACATAATGGAAAGAAGGAAAAAGAGTGAGAGAGTTCAATCAAGATTATTATACTTTTTACATACTGAACTATTGCCAAATAGTTCAGTAAGTAAGTATATAATATGTTGTAATAATTAAATTATCATACTGTAGCATATCCACCTGCTAAGTATATTTTATTAATCTGGTTCAGTTGAAAAGGCAGACAAATGAAGATGATGATATAAGTGTATCTGGTGGTTGTAAGTTCAATCCCTGAGTCAGGCAGTGCATAAGCCATATATTCTGCTTCAAGATATCTTCTAAGCATCAGCTTTGTAAAGAATATCCCAGTTGGAAATTCCTGAAATGTACAACAGTTCACTCTAATAACAACAACCAAGATGAGGATACTAATCCAAGTAGATTAGTGAATAATAATAATTAATCTCCTCCAAAATGCAGACAAGTCTCCTGGCCTTTCAGTTTAGCACAAAACATCATTTTAAAATTTAAAAAAAAAAAAAAATTCAATTATATGACAAATCTTGTAGTGAGGGGGAGGGGGGACATGCAATTTGAACTTTTGTTTAAAAAACAAAAACTAATTTGTAATCGTTCCAAAAATGGTCTTCCTCTGCTGCAAAGGGAAAGTAAAGAAGATCTACTTGATATGGGGAAAGTTTATTTTAACTTTTTAATATTCCCAAAATAAAATATCTAGCTGGAAGATTTTTTAAAAAGTGATTTTTTTTTTTATGATGCAAACATTATAAATAATATAACAGTTGTTTTGAAAAAAAATTGTTAGTAAATCTCACAGTTGCTTAGTGAAACAAAAAAGAGTATCTATTGAAGGTAGGAAAAACAAAAAAAAAAAAAAAAGTATCTATTGAAGGAAGGAAAAACAAAAAAAAGTATCTATTGAAGGAAGAAACAAACAGCTTTGAAATTAAGTGATTTTTTTCTTCTCCAAAGATGTTTTTCCCATAAAGATTTATATTAATTGCCATAAAATAGTTTAATATAATAAGGCAACAATTTCAGTTTAAAATTGAAATTCATAGAATTGGGAAGGGTGGAAGATTTATTTTTAAAACAAAAAAAAATTAAAAGAGCCTTTTTTTCTTCTTCTAGCCTCCATCTTGTCTTTCCATTTCAAATCTGGAATTTGCCAACTTCTTGGTGAATTGAAACTGCCATTAAAAAAAAAAAACAATTTCCTTCAGACGGCCAAGTTGAATTTCAGTGAAACAAAAGGAATTAAATTTGTTTTTTTTGTTTTGTTTTTTGTATTTTTTGTTTTTATTTTAGGAATGACAAATTATGGATTCTTTTTATAGAAATGCTAAAAAAGTGAGAACATCTTTTTAGGTTTATATAAAAAAAATAAAAAGAATTAAAAAAACCTGTACAATAAGCATTTTAAATCTTCAAGTCAGGGAAAAAGAAGAAGAGGAGGAAGCCCCACACAAAACTAATTACAAAATTTTAAACTTTAAAATAATTATCACTACCAATAATTATTTTCAATCCCTCTCAATAAGATTTCTAATGGTAAAATATTTATTCAAATAAAAACCAAAAAATAATGATGACCAATTTTTTTTTTTTTTTAAAAAAGGAAAATTTTATAAACAGGATTTTAAAAACTAGCAGTCTAGACAATTTAGATTGTTTAGCTTTTCAAAAAAGAAAACGGAGAATCCTCTTAGACTTTATAAAAAGCTTGCAGTTTTTTTTTTCTCGGACCATATGACCTTTAGGCACCTCTTTTGCTTTGCTGATTCATAAGGACATTCTTTTCATTTACACCGTCAACATCCGGTTGTTTGTTGGGGTTAGTTTTATAATTAAAAAAAAAAAACAACTAAAAATCGCCTGTTAACAAACAACCAGATGTTGACAGTGTAAATGAAAAGAATGTACTTATGAATCAGCAAAGCAAAAGGGGTGCCTAAAGGTCACATGGTTCATTCTTTTTAAGCTGAGGGGGAGGGGAGTGGGGGGGAATACAACAAATGAAAGATGAACAAAACGAAAGATGCTGTGTTGCCCTCGATTCAGTCAACTTTACACCAAAAACCCCACCCAGCCACTTAAAATTCTGCAGCTACAGAGTTAACAGAGCAGGAAGAATGTATAGCCACATCCACATCTTTCCAGTTCTGCACTTTATTCAAAAATTTAAAAAAAAAAAAAAATAATAATAAAAAAAAGGTAATTATTATTATTATTATTATTGTCAGCAAGCAGGTAAATAAGTACATCATATGTAAATGTTAGTCTTCCAAAAAAGTTCACAGAGGATTTGGTTGATTTTTTGTTGTTTTTGTTGTTGGGAGGGATGAGTTTTTGGTTTTTGGGGTTTTTTTTTTTTTTTTTTGGTGTTTTGTACAAAAAGCACAAGGCAAACAGATTGACCAAAGACAGAAAGGATCATTTTTCAATTCTGTTTCCAGCATTTTTGGGTTTTTTTTTTAGTTCTCTTTTCTGCCTTTTTGATGCCCGTGTTTTTGAGACGGTCGTCCTGAGATAGTTGCCAACTGCTTTCTCACAGGGGGGAGTCGGGGTTCATAGATGTTTCTGTGTATGTATTTTTATATGTGTGTGCGTGTGTATGTTTGTGTGTGTGTGTGTGTGTGTTAGCATGTGTGTGTATTATTTTTGTGGTAGATGTCATAGAAAGGTGATATGAAATGTACAAAGGAGTTTAAGTGCCAGCAGCAGCAGCAGCAGCTGCCCTGCTTTCATCAAGGCTTGAAACCGAGTCTCTTGGAGAAAACAGGAAGTATGGACACTTCCCCATCACCAGAAATGCAATCACACAATTCGCAATTAAACAGGACAAGGCGTGGTGGTGGTGGTGGTGGTGGAGGAGGAGGAAGGAAGGAGGAAGGAGGAGAGAGAGCGCGACAATAGCAAAACTGAATCATAAATTCCACCACTCATAACTGCTCAGACTATTGCTAGATTCCAGATTATGCACAATAGTTTCTGGGATTTCATGCTGGAACCAACGACGATGCAACTGCTTGTAGCGTTCTTCACTCAAACGAAGTGGGTTGCCTCTTCTAGAGAAACGGAAAGAAGAAAAAAAAAAACATCAAAAATTAGAAATTCTATTAAATTAATTTAATCCAAGTTATACACAATAAAAACAGATTCTTGCTATTTTTATGGAAAATAATTCACTTTGAATATTGACAAAGAAATTCTTAAAGAATCTGACTTAGAAGAAATTGTCCATGATAATCTTATTGGATTTCACTTTAATATTCAAGTTTAACTGAGTCGGTAGAACATCCGATTAAGAACCACAAGTTTCCTGGTTCAATACCAGCCCTTGCCAACTCAGCGTATGAGTAGCACAAGGATCTGTGCAGTAAAGTGAGAAGCTGACTACCCCAGACACTAAAATAATCTCCTTAGCGAGAAGGGGATAGACTTCCTCATTGTATGACTGATACCAACATTAGGCTGGCCTGACTTTTTTTATATTTGAGAATTATTTGGATCTCTAATCATAATATGAAAAAATGGAAACTAAATTTTATAGTTTTAATAGATAAAGTGAAATAGATAAAGAGAAATAGATAAAAGGAACTTACTTGAGAAGTTGATCAGGTTCACCATAATCATCAAGGTAAGGTGCAGTTTGGAAACAACCTTTATTCTGGCCGGCCAGCAAGAAAATCTGGCAGTCACGAATTCTAGAAAAAAAAAAAAAATAAATAAACATTCAAAAGTGTAAAATGCAAACAGATATTGTCTAACAAAAGAAAACAATTTTATTATTTACCCAGTGATGCTGATAGCTTTTTGATTTAGTGTGTCCTGGGACGCACATATTTGCTTTGAATGAGTCAGAAGGGAAATTTATGGGTCCCAACTAAAGCAGTCTAACTCCTACCTTATAACCTATCCTGTGTAAGCTATTTCTAAGAAACTATTGAAATGTATTTACAATTAGCTTGAAATGGTGTGGGAAGAAAAAAGAAAAACACTGGGATGCATGGATATGAGTTTGAGTTTGAGTTTTGTTTAACGGCATATCAACCTCTGTGGGTCATTTAATGCCAAAAAGGTTATTTTGGATTTCAGACTTTAAGGTAGTGGTTCTATGGAGATAATTGGTTATGTTCTGTTATATTTTGTTGAAAAGGTTGCTTTTTTTAATAAAATTTAAAATGTTTTCAGGGTTTGTATTCTTGAAGATGTCTTTCAGGTTTCTAGCTTGATAGTAATTTGCGCGGTTATGTTTAAGTCTGTTACAATTTAGAAGGATATGCTTGGTTGTAAGTTGTACTTTGCATGTTGGGCACACTGGCCTAGATTTTTGTGCATTAGGGACGCAGGACACGTACTGATTTATTATTAACAAGCATGACCAATATGATAATTTAATTATTACTTAAGAGCTATTTCAAAATAGTTCAATATGTAAAAAATATTTCTTTCCTTCTTTTCATTATGTTTGATTGAAACTGATTAGGGTTATCACTTCCGCACATTCAACCTTTTCTCCATATTTTTCCCACTCTTTTTTTCTTATTATTTTCTTCTGTGTAGCATGTCCTTTTTCTTCCCTTTCTTTCTTTATAATAAAAACGGAATGGTCCATTATTTATCTTAAGAAATAAGAATTCAGCTGATAAGCAACATCAGATAATCAGGATTTATATTTTTACATTTCATCTTGAAGGATTTGGACAGTCTCATTTTTAACCAGAGGGTGTTGCAAGATGATAATGGTTGTAAAATTTAGGAACATGAGTATCAATATATAGATTTTATTATTTATGCATTATTATATATTCAGATATTGGGTAACAAAAACATTGTTCAGTTCATTAGAGGAAAAAAATCTTTTTAAAAAAAATAAAACAGCAAAAAATTTATCAATTCCTTTTTTCTTTTAAACTCATTTTTTGATCTATTGAATACATAGAGCGGACCCTAACAGGTAATACTACTCTTGATCAAAGTGGTCCAGAGAGCAAAGGCAATGACAATGAAAAGGTACTCTATGAACCCCAGAGCCTCAAAATTGAAACCTCATCATTGGATCCAGTTTAATGCCATACCTAGGACATTAGATACGATGGAACTTTTTACATTTTATAAATATTCATTGTGTACCAATTTTAAATTGTGAAGAAATTGACTAAAAAGATGAGAAAATGAAATGAAAAAGAAATTGACTAAAAAGATGAGAAAATGAAATGAAAAAGAAATTGACTAAAAAGATGAGAAAAGGAAATGAAAAAGAAATTGACTAAAAAGATGAGAAAATGAAATGAAAAAGAAATTGACTAAAAAGATGAGAAAATGAAATGAAAGCAATGAAAACTTAAAACTATGAAGATAAAATGTAATTGAAATGAGAAATCCCCTGAGAAAGTTTTTGTGCAGAAAAGGACAATAGTTTCATCATTATCAAGAGAGATGAGTGAGGATGGAGGATGAGAGTATATAATTAAACATAGAATACAAACCTAAGAAAGATTCCAATTCCAGCTCCACACACATGGGAATGAGCTGTAGCTGCTCCCACCAATTTTTTATCAACTTCAACTTGACAGCAGTAACTCTGAGAACACAACACTTGTCCACAAATCAGACACATTGTTGGCACACGGCTCTCATCTCCAAATGATCGAGGACAACTGAACAACAAGATAAAAGAGAAAAGAGAAATAATGGGTGCATATAAAAAAACAAAAGATAAGAGTTTCTTGTATTCAAAAATTTACTGGAAATTGTTCATAAAACAAACAAAAAATCCAAAGGAAACAATAACAGCCAACATTAACTCTTAATATCCTGTTGAAAATTTTACAAGTCCAGAGTCCCATTCCTATAAGGATTTATCAAAAAAGGCTAAAAATGGCCTTTTCATTTAAAGTTACCTGTTATTTCCCTTAAATCAAAGACTTCTAAATATGTTTAATATTACATTTAAACAAAGGCTATCATTTGGGATAGATTAGGAAAATGATTGTGACTTCCGGCCGGGTGGAATGAGGTGGTATAGGATGTTAAGAGTTCACTCTTAATAATCAAATGAGAATTATTTGTTTTACTTAACTGAATCTATGACAACTGAAATCTTTTTACAAAGAACCACCCCATAAAGGGGGGGGGGGAATGATATATCTGGGGATCACATAGACGAGAAACTAACAGTTACCAAGTACCATTGACTGTCTATGCTATCCTAACTATATATATATATATATATATATATATATATATATATATATATATATATATATACATACATATATATATACAAGTTAAGGTAGCATGGACAGGAAGTCAATGGTGCTTGTTTACTGACAGTTTCTCACCTGTGTGATTCACATTCACAGTGCTGCAAAAATACCTCCCACATTTTAAACTGTCACCTGTGTGATGCACGTGAATTTAGGCAAGTTGTAATGACAGCTACATCTAACTAATGTCTTAACATATTTATTTTTTCAGATAAGATCATTTTTGTTTCGGTTGGAATGCATTATATATGCATTATGTGTTAAACATTTAAGACTGAGTTTAGGATTTTTATTTTTTCAGATAAGATCATTTTGTTTCGGTTGGTATGCATTATGTATGCATTATGTGTTAAACATTTAAGACTGAGTTTAGGATTTTATTTTTTCACATAGATCAATGCATTATGTATGCATTATGTGTTAAACATTTACTGAGTTTAGGATTTTTATTTTTTCACATAAGATCATTTTTGTTTCGGTTGGTATGCATTATGTATGCATTATGTGTTAACATTAAGACTGAGTTTAGGATTTTTATTTTTTCACATAAGATCATTTTTGTTTCGGTTGGTATGCATTATGTATGCATTATGTGTTAAACGATAAGATCATATGCCAACATTTAAGACTGAGTTTAGGATTTTTATTTTTCACATAAGATCATTTTTGTTTCGGTTGGTATGCATTATGTATGCATTATGTGTTAAACATTTAAGACTGAGTTTAGGATTTTTATTTTTTCACATAAGATCATTTTTGTTTCGGTTGGTATGCATTATGTATGCATTATGTGTTAAACATTTAAGACTGAGTTTAGGGATGCAATTATAAACATTTAAGACTGAGTTTAGGATCATTTTTGTTTCGGTTGGTATGCATTATGTATGCATTATGTGTTAAACATTTAAGACTGAGTTTAGGATTTTTATTTTTTCACATAAGATCATTTTTGTTTCGGTTGGTATGCATTATGTATGCATTATGTGTTAAACATTTAAGACTGAGTTTAGGATTTTATTTTTTCAGATAAGATCATTTTTGTTTCGGTTGGTATGCATTATGTATGCATTATGTGTTAAACATTTAAGACTGAGTTTAGGATTTTTATTTTTTCAGATAAGATCATTTTTTGTTTCGGTGGTATGCATTATGTATGCATTATGTGTTAAACATTTAAGACTGAGTTTAGGATTTTTTTTTTCACATAAGATCATTTTGTTTCGGTTGGTATGCATTATGTATGCATTATGTGTTAAACATTTAAGACTGAGTTTAGGATTTTTATTTTTCAGATAAGATCATTTTTGTTTCGGTTGGTATGCATTATGTATGCATTATGTGTTAAACATTTAAGACTGAGTTTAGGATTTTTATTTTTTCACATAAGATCATTTTTGTTTCGGTTGGTATGCATTATGTATGCATTATGTGTTAAACATTTAAGACTGAGTTTAGGATTTTTATTTTTCAGATAAGATCATTTTTGTTTCGGTTGGTATGCATTATGTATGCATTATGTGTTAAACATTTAAGACTGAGTTTAGGATTTTTTATTTTTTCAGATAAGATCATTTTTGTTTCGGTTGGTATGCATTATGTATGCATTATGTGTTAAACATTTAAGACTGAGTTTAGGATTTTTATTTTTTCACATAAGATCATTTTTGTTTCGGTTGGTATGCATTATGTATGCATTATGTGTTAAACATTTAAGACTGAGTTTAGGATTTTTATTTTTTCACATAAGATCATTTTTGTTTCGGTTGGTATGCATTATGTATGCATTATGTGTTAAACATTTAAGACTGAGTTTAGGATTTTTATTTTTTCACATAAGATCATTTTTGTTTCGGTTGGTATGCATTATGTATGCATTATGTGTTAAACATTTAAGACTGAGTTTAGGATTTTTTATTTTTTCAGATAAGATCATTTTTGTTTCGGTTGGTATGCATTATGTATGCATTATGTTATGTATGCTGTTAAACATTTAAGACTGATTTTTATTTTTTCACATAAGATCATTTTTGTTTCGGTTGGTATGCATTATGTATGCATTATGTGTTAAACATTTAAGACTGAGTTTAGGATTTTTATTTTTTCAGATAAGATCATTTTTGTTTCGGTTGGTATGCATTATGTATGCATTATGTGTTAAACATTTAAGACTGAGTTTAGGATTTTTATTTTTTCACATAAGATCATTTTTGTTTCGGTTGGTATGCATTATGTATGCATTATGTGTTAAACATTTAAGACTGAGTTTAGGATTTTTTTTTTTCACATAAGATCATTTTTGTTTCGGTTGGTATGCATTATGTATGCATTATGTGTTAAACATTTAAGACTGAGTTTAGGATTTTTATTTTTTCACATAAGATCATTTTTGTTTCGGTTGGTATGCATTATGTATGCATTATGTGTTAAACATTTAAGACTGAGTTTAGGATTTTTATTTTTTCACATAAGATCATTTTTGTTTCGGTTGGTATGCATTATGTATGCATTATGTTTAAACATTTAAGACTGAGTTTAGGATTTTTATTTTTTCAGATAAGATCATTTTTGTTTCGGTTGGTATGCATTATGTATGCATTATGTGTTAAACATTTAAGACTGAGTTTAGGATTTTTATTTTTCAGATAAGATCATTTTTGTTTCGGTTGGTATGCATTATATATGCATTATGTGTTAAACATTTAAGACTGAGTTTAGGATTTTTTATTTTTTCAGATAAGATCATTTTTGTTTCGGTTGGTATGCATTATGTATGCATTATGTGTTAAACATTTAAGACTGAGTTTAGGATTTTTATTTTTTCAGATAAGATCATTTTTGTTTCGGTTGGTATGCATTATGTATGCATTATGTGTTAAACATTTAAGACTGAGTTTAGGATTTTTATTTTTTCAGATAAGATCATTTTTGTTCGGTTGGTATGCATTATGTATGCATTATGTGTTAAACATTTAAGACTGAGTTTAGGATTTTTATTTTTCACATAAGATCATTTTGTTTCGGTTGGTATGCATTATGTATGCATTATGTGTTAAACATTTAAGACTGAGTTTAGGATTTAAAAAATTTAAATTCAAGTAAAATAATAAAATCCACCACCCAAAATAAATGACAACATATTTTCTTTTTTCTTCTACTGAAAATGCAGTCAGTTGAAAAAAGAAAAAAAAGGAGTAAGAAAAAATAAAAATTCAACCCATACGTATATGTTGAGACTTGATTCATGAGTTCACTGTAGTCATCGGGTAATTTCACCAAATGGTTTAAAGGAAGAGGATATCGAATTATTTTCTGGTTACTTGCTGTGAAACGATCCTTAATTGAAGGATGACTGCACCACCTGGATAGAAACACAAACAAGAAGTCAAAAATGAAATTTTAAAACAAGTCAAAAAGGAAATTTGTTTTGTTTAGAATTAGAAATTAAAAGAAAAAAAAGCAGACATCACAAATTCATCCTGAGAACTTTCAAGTTCTCATTGAAATTAAAAATAATCAAACATTTCTAATTTCTGTACGTGACAGATTCACACCAGATCAATATTTTTTCAAGGGTGGGGTGGAGGGTGTAACTACACAAAAATCCTTTTACACCTGATATTAATTAGTAATTTTTTTTTTTTTTAAGTAAACTTATTTTGTGTTTTAGGATTAATTCTATATTAGTAGTTAAATTCAAAATGAATTTTAAATGACAAAAAAAAAAAAAAAAAAAAAAAAGAATTAATGCAGAATAAATATTTTTCTGAATTTTTGAGATGAAGTTTTCAATAAAGATGAGGACAATAGTCCAAATAATACAGAATAATGTTTTTTAAGAAAAGTCAATAAGATAAATAATTTTAGAAGAATCGATAAAATAAGACTTACAAACTTTGTATCAATTTGGCTTTTGTAACAATGAACATTTTAATTTAGTGGAGAAAAAGTTTTGTAGATATTTCAAGCCAAAACACGTGCACACATACATGCATATTACTACTGTAAACTGTTCATGTTCCTGACACTAATACATGTATTCTGTGTACTTGACATGAGACTTTGATGAGTTGTGGTGCACCTGAGCACTGTACACATTACATATTATTATTATTATTATTATCAATAAATGCAAAAGCAAAAAATAAGAATTGAAAAATTGAGACGAGAATTATTTTTAAATTTTCATCTTAACACAATCTGATTTTTTTTTTTTTTTTCAAATCAAAAGTGATTTTTTATTTTTAATTAAGAAGTTTGGAAATTTGAGATTTTCCTTCTTTAGATATTTGAAATATTTTCTTTTGCTTCAACACAATCTGTCACAGGGGGAAAGGTGTCACAGGGGGGAAAGAAATTTTCCTACCTATTCATGAGTTGGGATATTATGTCTCCTTGATTTCCAAAAAGAACATTCAGTTTTGTGGGCAGAGCCAAATATCGGCAAATATACTCAAACTGATTTCCTGTGAATTCTGAAATTGAACATTTATAAAACATTAAAATTTCTTCACAAAAACTAAGAGAAAGAAAGAAAAAAAAAACAGAAAACAGATCAATCAATAAATTTAAAGAAGATTATTAAAGGGAATTCTTTAAAAATCTTTAGAAATTAACAGATGCCACAGAATATTTCCAAAATGTTTAACACTGAGAAATTAAAAGTTTTTAAAAAGGTCAGGAAAAACTGTTCAATATTTTTTTATCACTATACTGCTTATATATATATATATATATATATATATATATATATATATATATATATATATTATTTTGCAAAGACAAAATTTTAGTCTGCATTGACTAATATTAAGTAAACAAAACTGTTCTTTTGTTGCCTGCAAACACAACAAACAGATACAAAGAAAAAAAAGAAGTATTTTCTTTGTTTTTGCTTTTATCTACATATTTTAACATTTTATTCTTTTTTGGAGGAACATTTTGTTCTTCATTAAAAGATTAGCAAAGGCCATGCAAAGTAAAAGTAAAAAAAATAAAAATTAAAAAGTGATAATTGCTGAATATGACTCCCAACTCAATGGAACGTATCAAAGTGTTTTTTCTCTAAAAGAAAATCAGGCAAAAAAGAGAAGAGTTTTTGGATGGTTTAGTGGAGTCAAAAACAAAAATATATTCTGCATTCCATTTTGGTTATTTTTAATTTTCATTTAAGTAAAAAGAAAAAAGATCTATCAAATCTGTTGCTACTGATGACTGTTACATAATGAATAGGCATAGCCTATCATTTTTGTAAGGAAGTTTAATTAGATTTAAATTAACAGTTAATGGAAAAAAATATGGCATAAGTCAAAGTTTGACAGACAAGCCTTAACACCAACTTGACCTGGAACACTACTGATTGGTTGAAGGACTTCATGTGCCAATCTATAAGAAAATAGAATTATTGAGAATCGACCAACCAGCTGCAGATTTGCATTTCCTGCTGCTTTCTCCCAAGTGTGTGAATTATATTGGGTAATAAAAAGTGTGAACACGAAAAGAATTCATTCTTTTTAATTAAGAATAAAGATAGAAACAGAGAGAGACAACAATTGGATGAAGAAGAAGAAACATTAAAAGAAATTACATAATCCTTTTTTTAAATACTTGGATATTTAGAAAATTAAAAAAATAGTTTATAGTTAATTTTTCCAGAGAATCTTCAAATTTTGTGAGCTGGCATCTGTTAACATAAAAATCAAAATATGAGAGAGAAAGAGAGAGAGGGAGAGAGAGAGAGAGAGAGAGAGAGAGAGAGGTGTGAAAGAGAGAGAGTGTGTGAAAGAGAGAAAAGAGAGAAAGAGTGTGAAAGAGAGAGAGTTGTGAAGAGAGAGTGTGTGAAGAGAGAGTGAGAGAGCGAGAGCGAGAGAGAGAGAGAGAGAGAGAGAGAGAGGTTGTTCATCCTTTAATAAAAATTAAAGCCCACAAACCTTGTAGCTCCGTAGGAGAAGCAACTCCAGTCACATAATGATACATCAGTGCTGCACAACGCAAGAAAGGTAAACAGGCTTGTTTGACATGAGATGACAATAACCAAGGACATGGCTGAATATCCAAACTCATCCTACAAAAAAAACCAAAGCAAATATTATTCAAATCTTTCAATAAAGATGAAGAAAAAAAAGGACCAAGTATCCAATAGGCACCCCAAAACATCAACTTAATGAAAAGTTCATATTTTAACTCATCACTGGTAAGTTTCACTTTCAAATATTTTTAAATAAACGAATAGATGATTTTTGCAATTCAAATGCGACATCATGGTTGAGAATGTGAAGTCCAATGTTTGAAAAACAGTCACAGGAGGCGCTGTAATTTCAGGGGCACAAAAACTTTATCATAGTCTTCAGAGACTGAAATGCCAATACAATAAATGATTTATAATTTATCAAAAACAATATTTACTTCTTTTTTTTTTTTTTTCACCTTAAAGTTACAAAGATTTTTTATATAAAATCTTTTAAAACTGACAAATTCATGTTGAATAAATAAGTCAGATAGAGAATGCAGAAATTCTGCTTGTCAATTAAGACTTGTATTTTTACTTACCCTGCTTTTTCCTTTAACTGTCTATAAATTAACAACAGAATTTCATCATCAGGATCATATTCTGTTTCCATCATGTCTGAAATAAGACAAAATAAATTATCAGATTAAAAAGTTTAAATAAATAAAGAAATGTTTGTCAAAAAGATACAAATCAATTTATTCAAAGATTTTTATCATTTTGATAAGTAAACAAGACAGACATATTTTATTAAGACATCCAAGTGGCGTCCATTTTGTAAAAATAAAATGGATTTACAAACATTTTAGTGGACACTAAATGACTTTGTGAACCTGTTCAGTTCTTATTGTAACAATGGTCCCTGATGATATTGATGCTTCTATTTAGAAATGATTGAATGATTCTAATTAGCATTTTATAGCTGTCTTTATTATATCAAGAATTTAAAGATCCCATAAAATTATCACTCAGTTGCAAGTTAAACTGAAAATTGTTTTATTCTTTAAGAACATTTTAAATATATTGCTCTAACAAAACCCTTGCTATGGTGTGTTGTTTTTGGATAACATTTCTTCTTACAATAGTGTTATTTTCTTATAATATTTTTTTATAAAATAAGATCTCTTACAATATTTTTTATAACACCTTAAATATTTGCTCTAATAAAAACCTTGTTAAGATATTCTGTTTTGGGATAAGACCACTTCTGAAATTTTTCAGAACATTTTGATAGTGTTATTTTTTCAGGGTCGGATTAGCTCAGTCGGTAGAGTGTTCAGCCATAAATCACAAGGTTCCTAGTTCGATATCGGCCCACACCAACTCAGCGTATGAGTAGCACAGGGATCTGTGCAGTAAAGTAAAGAGCTGATGGTAGGTGTGGCGCTCCATCTCAGATGCTAAGATAATCTCCTTGGTCTAGCACTAGTGAAAAGGGATAGACTCCCTGGCTGATACCAACTTTAGGCCACCCCAACGACTTTACAATTCATAATTGGGTGAAAAAGTGACACACACGAACAAGAGGTATGTAATTACAAAAACAACACACACACAGGAGATATAGAACAATTGAAGATTTATTTGATAAGATTATCTAAACAGCAAATTTGATGGAAATCAGTTTCGTCTTTGTCTTTCTTTTTATTTATATTCATTATTAAAAAAAAAAAAAAAAAAAAAAAAAAAAAAAAAGAACTTTTCTGAATCAGACACAACTCGATGAATTTACTTTACTTCTATTTTCATAATATTCAAAATATATTGCTCTAATAAAAAGCATAAATGATCTGTTTTTTTTTTTTGTTAAATGCAAAGATGGGAATTTTAGTAAAATACAAATGGATGATTGGAGTGAGGATAACTTTTAGAAAAAATGTAGAGAAAAAAAAGCAAACAATATTTACCTTGTGGCTCAGGTTCATAAGTGAGTAAGATTTGTACAAGGTGAGCAGTAAGCACCAGTTGCAATGCATGCTGGTCATTGAGACTCCCTGTTGGGAATGTGGTAAGCACAGAGGTCTGCCCTTCAGCATAAAGGGTTGGCAATGACATGACCAGCACAGTCAAATAGTGAAACATGTCTAAATCTAAAAGACATGGAGGTTCATGTTTCTTTTCAAGACCATCAGGAATTAAGGCTGGGAAGAAAAATAAAATAAAATAAAACATTATCAGAAATACTGCAACCTTTAAACATAGGAATAAACATTTGTGTGTGTGTGTATATATATATATTATATATTATATATATATATAATATATATATATATATATATTATATATATATATATGTGTGTGTGTGTGTGTGTAGAGAGAGAGAGAGAGAGAGAGAGAGAGAGAGAGATTGTAGGAAATCTAACGAGAGAAAAGTAAATATTTTATTATAAAGAAGGTCCACAAAATGGTTTTGAATTGTTTTTTAAAAATTTTTTTCAAGCTCAATTTATGATCTGTCTCTGGGTCTAGAAACATAAAGTGTCTAACTCTCCCGACTCATCAGATTCGCATCTGATGAGTCGGGAGAGTAGACTATAATGCTAAATCTCTAAGTCTTTTGTTATTTCTTTACTTATATATTTGCTCTGTGACTAACATTAAGAGCACATATTGAGCTCTCAAACTGCGACAGGTTTTTTAAAAATAAAACTCTTGTGTCGTAAGGAAGATTTCTTCTCTGGACTTTTGGATTATATATATATATATAATATATATATATATATATATATATATATATATATATATATTTATATAATCCAAGAGAGAGAAACAGCATGTTATTGAGGCTAAAAAGGTTTTAGTAGATTCACTTAAACATAGCAATAAAAAGTGTATGTGTGTGAGTGAGAGAAAAGTAAATATTTTTATAATAAAGAAGATCCACAAAATGGTTTCATATATATTTTAAGATGGTCATTATTAAAAATAAAAGGATGAACTTTTGCTTTTATTAAATTTTACAATTCTTGTTCAAATGAGTTTTTTTTTTTGATTTTACCAATTTATTTGCTACAAGTTATTTTGCCTTATTTACATTGGGCAGAAGATAATGTGTTCAGATTCATTCACAGATCTTAGATACTTTAAAAAAAAAAAAAAAATATTAAAAATTTAAAAAAAAAAAAAAAATAAAATAAATAAATAAATAAAAAAAATAAAAATAAATTAAAATTTTAAAATTAAAAAAAAAAAAAAAAAAAAAAAAAAAAAAAAATTTTTAGATAGAAATTAAATATTTTGAATAAATACTTTTATCATTTTCCAAACTTGATTTTTAAAAATTTTTAAATTGGGTTTCTAAGCTTTTTTAATTTTTTTTTTTTTAGACCAAGCAACAGTTGAGATTTAATGGATTCCCTCTTAGCTCAATACAGTGAAGGTGATAGTTGTTGTTGTTTTTACCTGTGAGTAAACGTATACAGTGTTGTTTGACTGTATCTGCAGGCATCACTTGGCCACACACAGCAGCAAACTTGACTAATGCATTGAGGCAGTCAGAACGGCGACTTGACAACGAAGCAAATAGAGGCTTGTTATCATGTTGTAAACTTTGTTCTGAAAAGAAAAAGAAAATCACAATTCACTTTAGTTTAGTTTCATCATTTGTTTTCTAAATAGTTTTTTTTAAATTTGTTTTTAGAGGGTCATAACCAGAGATCAAATTGTTAATCTTTACTGTGTATGTATATATATATATATATATATATATATATATATATATATATATATAGTATAGATAAAAGGATATGAAAAGAACACAATATGCTGTTAAAGTGAAAAGATTTTATATCATATTCATAGCTAATATTGAACAATATTTCGATTTATAAAAATCATCTTCAGAGCTTGTTTATACTACAGACTCATCGAGAGCGGAGACGAAAGTCATATCTTGATAGTCCGGAGTATAAACAAGCTCTGAAGATGATTTTTATAAATCGAAATATTGTTCAATATTAGCTATGAATATGTTATAAAACGTTTTCACTTTAACAGCATATTGTGTTGTTTTCATATCCTTTTATCTATAATCAATTTCAAATATGAATTCTTTTTTCTTTTTTACAAATGATTTCCAAGAAATAACTTGTAAAACAATTATGTGTGTGTATGCACACAGTCATATATATATATATATATATATATATATATATATATATATATAGATAGATAGAGAGAGAGAGAGAGAGAGAGAGAGAGAGAGATAATTGTAAAACAATTATGTGTGTGTATGCACACAGTCATATATATATATATATATATATATATATATATATATAGATAGATAGATAGATAGATAGAGAGAGAGAGAGAGAGAGAGAGAGATAATTGTAAAACAATTATGTGTGTGTATGCACACACACACACACATATATATATATATAATATATATATATATATATGATTGTGTGCATACACACACAATTGTTTTACAAGTTATTTCTAGGAAATCATTTGAAAAGAAAAAAAAATATTCATATTTGAAATAAAAAAAATCATTTTATCAAATTTTTAGCTAAAAGGCTTTTTACAAAAATCTCCATTAAAATTCACAAGATGCAAAACTATGAAATCATTTAGCTAAAAGTGAAGAAGATTTTTGTTAAGAGAAAATCAAATGTTGTTTACCTATTACTTGAATTGTATAGGCACAAGTGTTCCAAGCCATGATAGGAACAGAAGGATTTTCACCATCAGGTTCCACTGCCAAACCAAACTGCAAATACAAGAACAACAAAAAAAAGGTTAATAGCAACAAAACTATGGAGGTGTGTCTGGTCTAATGGTTAGAGTAATAGGAAATAGACTCGTCAACCCGAGTTCAAATCCTGGACGAAGCTGTTTGCATTTCACATAGCACTAATACCCTTGAGAAAGGTATAAATCCAACTACCCTCCCTCCAGCTATGGGCAAATAGTAGGGCGAACTGGGCTCTTTAACCAAGGCTAGGTAACCAGTCTAGAAGGAAAACTCTGAATTCAAACCTGTTAAACTCCGCTTAAGAAATTGACCTTGTGTCACATCCTGATTGTACAAATGGGTTGGTATATATAATTGGACAGAATGATAGAAATTGTTCAGACAATTGAGTGATTTCTTTGTACCAAAATCAAGAATACAAATAACTGAATTTCAGTTGTCCAAACAATTTCTGTTATGTTAATGATGTTTCTTTTTTTTCTCTTAAAATATTCACAACAATCTCAGAGAGATTTTCTTTTTGGATTTCACAACTTAAGAACAAATATAGAACAGAGAGAGAGAAAAAAAAAAAAAAAAAAAAAAAAAAAAAAAAGTTACTTACAGTATAAACATCTGTAGCAAATTTCTTCATCATTTCCCTCATGCTTTCCGAAAAGCCACTACAAAAGAGAAGACATTTTTTTTATTACAGCATATGGGTGGTGGGGTGGGGTGAAAATATATGATGACTTCATATCTGCTGGTGACTTTTTTTTTTTTACCAATGGGATCCAAGCACTGCAACACCGATGAAAGAAGTGCGTGGACTACAAGGGGAACTATGTTGAAAAATAATCCTCATTTTGTCATATTCCTTGAGAGTATTTTGGTCAGTCTAAGAACTTTTCAGCCAACTCTTGTACTTGTGTATAAAATTTGAAGACCTCAAGTCAAAATTTAAGTGTTAACCTATATCTCTTATTATAATGGAGATTATGTAACTGTCTGTAACCAAAACTATGTCACCACTGACATCACGATTTTCTTGGCTATTCAAGTTATATTCTCAATGATTATGTAATAGTCATTATTTAATCTTAATTATCATCTTATTTATTAACAATGTCTTTATTAAAGTCTAGCCGAGTTTTTCCAACTGAAATAACTTTAACAGCCCAGCGTCCTGATATTGTCATTTGGTCTGTTAATCAAAAGAAAGTTTTTATTGTTGAATTGACAGTTCCATTTGAAGAAAATCTTAATTGGGCCCATCAGCGGAAGTTGGAAAAATATGAAGACCTACGTGAACAATGCGTCAGAAACAGATGGATGACAAATGTATTTCCCATTGAAGTCAGATGCCGGGAATTTATTACCAACTCAACCTCAGCATTTTTGTCTAAACTTAGACTTTCTCCACCAGACAAGAGGAAATACATAAAAAAGATCCAGGATAAAGCTCTAACCGCATCAGCGTGGATATGGCAGTCCTATATTGTGACATCAAACCGACAAAGTCTGGTGGTATCGTGAGATACTCCTGGGGCACTCTGGGTTAGTGGTAATGATGCTTCGGCCCCGAAACCATGCTTGAACCCAGAGTCATCATCTGATGATGGCTTTGTTGGTTTAAATGCTACTGTGTAAATAGCAGTCATTGTATGAAGATTACCAATTCATGACAATTTTACTTACTTTAATAAGTATTAATAGTAATAGATTATTATGTCACCAATTCATGACAAAGTCTGTATTGATTTTTATCTAAGTTTCCTTCTTTTTTTTTTTTTTTTTTTTTTTTAATCTGAATTCCACTTATGTGGAAAAATAATTTCCTTTTTATGCCTAAAATAAATTCTGATCAAAGTAATTTAAAAAAATCTCAAGCACATCTAACCACAACAGAATCATTATAGGGGTTTTTCCATATCTACTCAAAACTCAGGCATCATGTCACCTACTGGAGTCTTTGGTCTATGTTGGTTCCTTAAAACTCTTAACATCCTATACCGCCTCATTCCACCCAGCCAGAAGTCACATTTGTTTTCCTGATCTACCCCAAATGATAGCTTTTGTTTAAATGTAATATTAAACATATTTAGAAGTCTTTGATTTAAGAGAAATAACAGGTAACTTTAAATGAAAAGGTCATTTTTAGCCATTTTTTGATAAATGTTTATAGGAATTGGGCACTGGACTTAGAAAATTCTCAACAGGATGTTAAGAGTTAAGACATAACAATGTCACAACCATATTAATGTAGATTATTATAACACTAATTCATGACATTAGATCATTTCATCAACATTGTGTAATTAATAGATGCTTTTTATTGAAAAGTAAAAGTTTTGTTTTTATTTACAAAATTTTAACTGATTGGATCAAAAATAGAAATAGAAAACTTAAATGTAAATATGTGTATTATTAAAAGTTATTAATAATTAACTATACATAATAATTATATAATGATTTATTAATTACATAATAATTTAACTATACATAATTATATTATTAATTAAAAGTTATTAATAGTTATTATTAAAAAACTTAAATGTAATAAAAGTAAAAGTTTTGTTTTTATTTACAAAATTGATTAAGTGATTGGATCAAAAATTGAAATATAAAACTTTATGCGTCAAAAGACTTACCTTGCATCATCATAGACATAATTCCAGAGTAATGTGAAGTTTTTTGCCACACTTTCTGCCATAAGTTTTGTGATAGTAGAAATTGGGCAAGGTTGAAATAAAAGACTTTCATCTGAAGAATAAACAAGAAAAAAAAAATATTTTCAATTCCAAATTATACTGAATTGTCCAAGACTAATCAGACAATTTTATTTAATATTTTGTTTTCAAATGAAAAAGAAGAAAAGTCCAAATTAATATTTTAGATTTAATTGAAAAATCAAATAATCCATTTACTTTTCAATTTGTTGGGATTGCATAAAAAAAAAAAAAAAGAAAAAGAGAATTACCTTCAGATTCTTTATCTACAGCAGCCTTAACGCTGGCTTGCACTGTCTTTTGAATACCATCCAACCAGTCATTAAAGCTGAGGTCCACCTCCTTCTGCTGGTCACTGAAAGAGAACACAACACAAAAATTAATATCAGATATTAAAAAAAATAAAAATTAAAAAATTAAAAAAATGATGTTATTTTCCTTCAAGATTAATTTATAATCAAGGTTAAATATTTTAAAAACAAACACCCCACCAAAATAAAAAAAATAAAAATTGTAACAGTCTCTATTCTATATATCATCATCATCATCATCATATCGCGCAATTAGCACGGATATCCATGACAATCTCTTGCCAACCTTCCCTATCATTCATTGCCCCAGAGAGGTCCTCTGCGCAGCATCCAGCATCCTCACATATTGGTCAATGTAGGTCCTTGGTGGATGGCCCACACTAGCATGTCCGTGTGTCGGCTTCCACAGGAGAATGTTGCTTATGAGCTCGTCCATGCTTCTCCAGCAGTGTCCAGTATGCCTGTCTGTCTCACTTGAACGGTTTGTGAGATGGGAGGCAGGTGGCCATGGTGCTGTTTCCACGATTTGTTCAAGACCGCATGCAGTATTATATATATATATATATATATATATATATATATATACACATATATATATACATACACACACACACACACATTGAAAAGATAATTGGAAAAAATATATATATCTATATACACTTTGGTATGGATGAAATTATTATTGTTAATAATACAGTACCAAAGTATATATATTTTTCTTCTAATTATCTTTTCAACATATCTGGCAGATTCATTTCCATTTTTCTCAACCACACACACACACAAACTTTTTTTTAAACAGTCCAATGAAGAAAACAATATTGATGCTTTGTTTTAAATGAGAAACCATTTTCTTTTATACTTACATGTCACAGCCTGCAGTACTTGTTCGCAATGTGCTCAACGGAGGTAACATCGGGATCACAGTATTGCTAATAGCAGCACACAACGGACACAAAAACTCCAATTTTTCAATGTTGTAGCTGCAAGTATTTCGGAACCGAAAAGGTCGGCGACGCTCTTTCGCTGCAATTGCATCAAAATATCTGAAAGAAAAGAGAAAAATCTATAATTCAACCTTGGCTGTACCAACACTACAAGAGGCAATGCTTATCAGAATGGTTATTGTGTTAGGAGTTCAAATCAGGAATGAGGCTATTTGGATTTCTACTTCAAGCTAATAACCTTGGGAAAGGCATAAATCCTTCTCTCCCTGTCAGCTATTGATAAATAGTAGGGCAGATTGGGTTCTTTTGCCTTGGTTAAGCAACCAGTCCAGGAGATGAAAAACTGAATTCAAACTAGTTTTACTCCACTTAAAAATTGACCTTGTGTCATATCCTACAGATGGTGGATTTGGTTTGGTTTGTTTAACGGCATATCAACCTCAGTGGGTCATTTAATGCCGATAAAGTTTTCAAATAAATTAATTTTTAATGGATACTCAATTTTTTTTTATAAACACATTTTTCTATTTCACCCATAGATGGGACCCTAACAGGTTACTGATGGTGGAGGGGCTGGGTAAACATTTACATTTATTGAGTTGTGGATTAATGTAGAGCTACTCCATGGATATTATGGTTAATTCCTGTTTGTTCATAGAACATATTGTGATAGTACTTATTAGGATCCCATCAAATAGATCTGGGTTTTTTTTTTTGTTTTTTTTTATTTAAAAAAAAAAAAAAAAAAGTGTTTACCTGTTTAAAATAATTGTGAAGATGCATTTTAGCACCGTATATACATTGGAGGCCATAATTTGATAAACTGACATTGGTATAAAATAACCCAACAAAATTTTGTATGCAAAACAATCTCTAAAACAATAATGCATATTATCATTATGCAAGTTTCTTAATCAGAAAATGTAACTGATTCCAATTCAAAAGAACCAGCGCTTCAGCAGATACTAAACTTTGATCCTAGTTTAAAAAAAAAAAAAATAAAAAAAAAAAAAAATCTATAAAAATCATTAGATGCAATTTATTTATTGGATCAATTGTTGAATTATGAAAACTATATCTTATACTGGGGGGGGGGGGTTGACTTCATCAATCAAGATGGCAGCCCCACCCACCCACCCCCGGTGCCATTACTGTCGTTCAACAGATCAATTTTGCAAATAATGTTACATAATCAGCTTATGATTTATGTAGTTAGAACATTTAAATAAACTTCATTAGATTTAAAAATTGGAGGTGGGGAATTTTTCATGCTGTTGGGCTTATTAGTGACATGATGATGATCTCAACTGACCTTCCGGTACAGGCAGCAGGAGAATTAGTTTTAGTTTAGTTAGTCAGATGCAGCAGTGAAAGTCAGAGTGAGTGGAGCTGTAGGTTGCCACTTTGAATCAATATGGGAAGGGTTGCAAAATAAGCTTTATTATCATAAAACAACAAAGTGTTGTTAATTAATATAAAAGATGACAGCAAAAACATAAAAGATGACAGCCCAAAGAAAACAACAACAAAGATCAACCCCCAGAAGAAGCCCTGAAGAGAAGTCAGCCCAGAGAAAATGGCCAATGTTGTTAGAAACAGTAAGCAGTGAGTCAACGAGCAGAATGCAAAAAGTAAGACCATCTCATCTACTATCTATGTGACTGTCTCTCTCACCTGAGAAAAGGGGGTGTATAACAATAAGATGCAGAAGATATTTAGGGATGAAAAGTGGGAGGGGAGGGTAGAAGAAAAAGAGAATCCAACGAACCTTTGCCAACAATCAGCATGCATGACATGACCACAGGAGCTGGTATAAGTACCACAGGAAAGATCGGAAGGAGTAAGCAACGGATTCTCATCTTCGTTGTTAGTAAGTTCTTTACCTCTTGACTGAGACAAAACTGACGACCTGAAAAAAAAACAAAAGAGAAATAATTAAATAATTCATTATACATTCAAATTTATTGAAAGAAAGAAAGCAAAGAACAAAAAATAAAGAAAAAAAAGAAAAAAAAAAAAAAAAAAGGAACAAAAAAAGAAGAAAAAAAAAAAAAGAAAAAAAAAGAAAAAAAAAGAAGAAAAAAAAGAAAAAAAAAAAAAAAAAGAAAAAAGAAGAAAAAAAAAGAGAAAAAAAAGAAAAAGAAAAGAAAAAAGAGGGTGTGTGTGTGTGTGTTACCTTTGAACAAAGGCTGAAAGAACCATAGCTCGTCCATTATATGTAATTTCTTGATCTTCTTGACATAAAATACAAACAGCTTTGGTTGTACTCAGATAACTTGTACATGTTTGGCCACAACCAAGAACAACAGGAAAAGGAGGGCTCGTTTGTTCACTGAAACAATTAACATAATAATGATAATAAGAAGAAAAAGCAAAAAATATTTAGGTTTCATAGCAAATCAAATTTTACATGAATTTTTCACAATGTCAGGGTGTATTTTAGGGAAATGAACATTTTTCAATTTCAAAGAATTTTCCAAGTTTGTAGTTCCAATGTTTTGAACAAAACAAAAAAACCTTTCTATCCTACTATCCATATCAAAACCAGTAGGGGGGCCATATCTTTTTGAACAAACCAGTTGGGGGGGGGGGGGGGATATCTTTTTGAACAAACCAGTTGGGGGGGGGATATCTTTTTGAACAAACCAGTTGGGGGGGGGGGAATCTTTTTGAACAAACAGTTGGGGGGGAATATCTTTTTGAACAAACCAGTTGGGGGGGGAATATCTTTTTGAACAAACCAGTTGGGGGGGGGGGTTCTTTTTGAACAAAACAAAAAAACCGTTTATAACCTGTTATCCATATCTAAACCAGCTGAGGGTCATATCTTTTTGAACAAAAATGTTTCTAACCTGATGTCCATATCTAAACCAGTTGGGGGTCATATCTTTTTGAAAAAAAAAAAAAAAAAAAAGAAGAAAAGAAGCCGTTTCTAACCTGATATCCATATCTGAACCAGCTGGGGTCATATCTGAGGTGGCCATTTCACACAACACCGGATTGTCTTTGATGAAATTTCGTTGCATGATGGACATTTGAGACATTATTCGTTCTCGTCTTTTGGCCGCCAATTCAGCCTTTTTCTTCTTTTCTTGTTCTCTTTTTGCATCGCTCGTACTTGCCAATTTCCCAAGACTGGACACACTTGCAAACTCATCTTCCATCTTACGGACAGCTGCAAAATACTGCAAAAAAAAAGAAAAGAAAAATAATTAACATCAAAACATTCAACATTTCAGTCATTTCTCTCAAGTTTATTAAAGACATTTTAAAATCCTGCCATTGTGTATCGAGACAAATTAAACTCTTATTTTGAAAAGAGATTTGTTCATTAAAATTTTTCATAACTTTTGGAATGAAATGATCAGTTCAAAAGGTTTCCAAAAATATAAATGCAATTTTATGAATATGAGGTGTGATCAAAAAGTATAAAAAAACTAAAGCTTAAATATTCTTTTAATTAAAAATTTTTTAAATAAGGATGTATGCACAGCATTGCAACTTATACAGGGTGTCCATAAAGTTTCTTTACAACTTTAAAAAATATTACAAAAGCAAATAAATAAATATGTGGAAATTATTACAAAATGAAGAGCAGATATTGAAGTTTATTTGTCTCATTTCATACACTTCTATATGGGCACCATGAGTTGCACAAAGCATATTAAGACAGTACTCTTTAACCTTGGTTAGGCAACCAGTCTAGGAGAAGGAAAACTCTGAATTCAAACCTGTTGAACTCTGCTTAAGAAATTGACCTTGTGTCGCATCCTGTTCGTGCAGAGGGGTTGGTAAATATATATATATTAAGACAGTACTCAATTTCTTGCCATGTTTGCACTAGCATTAGCCTCATCAATGGTCATAGTAGAATTAATGATCTTTATTGTTATTAATGAGAGAAAGAGGTCGAGGGGGGGGGGAGTGATATCTGGAGAATGAGGTAAAGAGACTTTAGGGACATCCTGTATAATAGAATGATGTCAGTAAGAATTTGAAGACAAAGAAATTATGAAGCCAGTCTTGATATTTTAGTTTAGCACAACTCACCGATCCAGAGGCCGAAGCTCACTGGACCCCTGTCCCGAAGGACTGTTCGGTGACGTCTGGTATTTACATGTGTCCCACTTTCACACAATATGGCACAAGGCCGTTTTATGTGGGCACTACCCACAAGCCAAGACTCATGGGGTAGAAAAATAGCGTTGATCCCGTCGGCATTGCCCCTCAAGGGGGGCGCCTCAGGCACTAGGCAATAAACCCAGCCCTGCCCCTTTACGTGCAATGAGGCAGGTACTGCCTGGAGGGATGGCCCTCTGGGATCGATGCTAGTAATTTAGTGCAACTCACTGGACCCCTGTCCCGAAGGACGGGTGGGTGACATATTTTTGGAACTGCAGTTTTTGGCAAAACAGATATAATCTGCATAATCTGAAGGAGCCAAGTGAGAACTGTAATGGATGGTTTGGACCCTTGAAATGATATTTATTTGGGATGCAGTATCCACACAGATGGTGTTGCTGAATAGGCACAAATATAACTCCAGTTGCTTGATGACATGTTTTTCAAGGAGACAAATGCATCAATTTAAATAGAAAAGTAACATAGTAGTGCTGGTAACATATGCACTACAATTTAATTGTATAGTCTAATGTTGGAATGTTTGTAAGTTGATTTTGAAACATTCCTTGTCTTTTGATGTCACAGAGAATGATGATTTTATTATAAAATGTTATTATGTCCTTATTATAGACTAGAAGTGGCTACCCAGCATTGCCTAGGTAGAGGTGGGAGATTAAAAAAAGTCAGTATTGCAGATCTATTGTTTGTTTTGGTCTTCCATAATTGATTTGTTTATGTTTTAATCACAAACGTCACCAATGACTTTCCCTTCTCTTAATATTCAAATTTTAATTCTTAAATATCTTCATGAATATAAATAAAATCTTCATTATTTTTTCACAAAAAGCAAGCTCTGTTGATAGCAAATGTGTACATATATTTACTTTGTCATTGTTTTATTTTTGTAGTTTCCTCTGGACATACACCCATACATACATACACACAACTGCCCTTTATATATGTATAGATATAGATAGATTAATGTGTTATAGCGACAAGAGAAAAGGAAAATATATTCACCTTGAGTACCCATCTAAGAAGGTCACTCTGATATTCATGTGTCAAGTGTTCACTATCCACCAAACTTTCCAGCAGATGCAAAATATTCTGGCCTTCTACAAAATACAAAAAAAAAAAAAAAAAAAATGGAAGCAAGGTTTATTATTATTATTATTATTATTTAAAAAAAAAAAATCTTTTACACATAAATAGTAAAATAATTTACATCCTATTTTCATTATTTTTGTATTTTAAAAATTAATTTTATTTCATCAATTCAAATATTTTTTCCTGAGAATTAAAATATCTATAAAAAAAAAATTTTTTTGAATGAATTTTATTTAACTTTAACCCATTATTTACCAAACCGCCTGACGATCAAAATTCTGGACCCCCCCTGACTGAGATTAGACTTTCAATGTTACTAAATGTTCAAAATGTTGATGTCTTTAAAAGTGAAAGTGAAAGTAATATTAATGAATAATGTAGTGTGTCAAAAGTTAAGAAACCCAGAGAAAATTGAATGTATTATAAATCAAGGTATCATTATAGATTTAATCTTTTTATAAATAACTTTTGGGGGTTCAGTTATAAACAATAAAAGTGTGACAAGAAAGACAAAAAAAAAAAGTTTAGTTGACGAGGAGGGGGTGACTGTACCTTTGGTTGCTTTTGCCAGAAATTCAAAAGATTCTCCTTTCTTTATTGCTGTTTTTTGCTCATGAAGTGCAAGGCCAATCAAATGCAAAATCTAAAAAAGAAAGAAAAACAAGACACCATTTTAGAATCAGAGAAATCATTATTTCTTTTTCAACAAACTCATAGAAATCTAAATAGCATTCCATTGTAGTTATAGTCCAGGTTATAAGTGTGGTAAGGATAACCTGAAGTTAAACTTTTTTTTTTTTTAGATCTTATGTTTCTGATGCAGGTATCATTGGGGAACAAGAAAAGTTTGGGTAAACAGGCCAACTTTGGCTTGTTTACCCAAAATTTTCTCATTCAATTAATATTAATCTAAGAATACTTCATAGCAAGATTTTTAATACTATGGTACTAACTTAGAGAATAAAGAAATTTCCAATTTTCAAATAACAGTGTGGGTCTGCATTTATGCTCACCCAGATCTTATTATAATCGAGATTATGTATCTGTCTGTAACCAAAATGACGTCTCCATCGATGTTACAATTCATTTAGATATTTATGTCATATTCCCAATTAAATGGTCATTATGTAATCCTAATTAACATTATCTATTAACGATGTCTCTATTAAAGTCAAGCTCAAAACAATGTGTTATATATCATGAAGAAATAAAGGTTTACGTAGTATAAGGTGTGGACAATTTTCACAAGAAAACCAGATTTAATAAATTTATCACTTAGTGTTATTGATTTCTAATATTAGTGTTTTATTCTTAAAAGTATAAAAAGGAAATCCTATGTAGAATTTTTATACAGGAAACAATGGAATGAGTTTAGAATAAGTCGGAGAGGAAATTGATGTACTGAAAAATGTTCAAAGTCAACCACAAATATTTCCTCAACAGGTTAATCTGGACTGAGATAACTACTAAATATCAATTATAGAGTACTTCCCCTATTTGAAATTTATTATAAATCTATGTATATTATATCTTATTATAAGTGACTTTATACTGAGCTTAATAACTGCCAAAATGTTTCAAAAATTGTTTACAAAATCATTTAGTTTCAGGTTAACTAAGTTAGTGGTCAATAGCTTTCTATTTTTCTGACTAAGACTGTACTTCACAAGGTTCTGTGAAGGCTCCTGATTATGACATGAAAGGTCCCGAGTTCGAGAAGGTTCCTCTGTCTGACAAAAAATATCTGAAGAAGGCCGGAGGGCACATTGGCCGAAACACTGTGTAGATAACAATAAGAATGAGGACAATAATCCAAATAAGACTAAAGAATTGTATTTTTAATAAAAGAGAAAAAGTATAAATGCTTATAAACTAGTATTGAATTTATGAATGGAAATAGAATTGTGTATACAATCCCTTTCAAATTATGTAATATATTGAATTTATGAATGGAAATAGAGAAAATTGTGTATACATACCCTTTCAAATTGTGCCTCTGACCATGACCTTGATCTTTGAGCAGCTGTACGTGTCAGTACAAGTTCCATGATATGAATCATTACATCACAGCTGAGGAGTTTAGGCACTGTGCTGAAAATGTCACAGAATTGTGGTGGCTCGGGAGGTGGCAGAGCTGAAGGACAATAAAAGCAGAAGATAAGAAATAGACACAGATTGATTGGTTTTATGGCATATCAACTCCTTATGGGTTATCTAAGGATGAAATTTGATTCATTTATAAATGTTCGATTACAATTATAACTATGTTTTCAATCTTCCATTGTAATTTTTAAATTGTACTTTTATTTGTCTATAATCATTTGTTTGCACACAATTATATGGTTTCAGGTATTCCTATCTAATACAAATAATTTGCACACAATTATATGGTTTCAAGTATTCCTATCTAATACAAATAATTTGCACACAATTATATGGTTTCAAGTATTCCTTCTAATACAAATAATTTGCACACAATTATATGGTTTCAAGTATTCCTATCAAATACAAACAATTTGCACACAATTATATGGTTTCAAGTATTCCTATCTAATACAAATAATCTATGCAATCATGATTTCAAGTAACTATTTCTATATGCACAAATGACATATGAAGCATCAGTAAAGCAATGGAAGTCTCACTAAAAGAATCTGCACTCATGAATATGTCCGATGACAAATATGGAGGACAATAATTAAGTATCAAAATAAGTTAGAAAAAGATATGAAAATTGCTGCACATAATTTATGTCATGATAAAGAAGAAGTTTCCACATTAATGTTAAGGGACACCTTGCGATTCCTAGGCAAGTGCACTACTGAGATAAACCTTCATTGACAAAAATCATTAATTATTTTCAGGACAATCATTTATTTTATAGTTCTGCATATCTAAAATAAATTCAAATAAAAAATAAACATAACTTACCTTGATCTTCCTTTGCTTGTTTTTTTCTTTTCAACTGAGTTTCTTCAGACTAAAATTCATCAAAAGAAGAAATCAAATTAAAAATAGGAAACATCTTCTCTGTTGTGTCAAATGGTCATTTCAAAAAAGAGATTTATTTTCTTTATTATTTCAATTAATTAAAATTATTCTATCATTTCAGACAAATTAAAATATTGATACTTAGAACCAAAACAAATTAAAATTTGTTCTATTTGAACAAAATCAGAGTTGGAAAATTCAAATTTTAGGGTTTATAAAGTTCTTGTTAACAATTCTAGTTGAGTGGATCATAAGTATTTTTCTTAATTTAAAGACATTAATTATAAAACTAATTCCATGAGATGTAAGAATGATGTAAACTCGTTTCATACCATTCTTTGTATGGCTTGAAGCAATGAAAATTAAACACATTTAAATTTTATGAAAATAAATTTTACCATTATTGAAAATAGTTGGAGACACAACCAAAAAAATGTTCAAAATCCTGAATTTTTTAATAATTTCTACATCCATTAAAACCATTTTGAGTCAGGTCACTCAATGCGTTACTGGGTAGATGTAACCCAGTTTGACCAGTTTCATAGTTGGATAATTGGTGACTAAACCAGTAACTCTACAGATTTTGTCTGATGAGAAGAGTGACTAGACACCCTGCAGGATGAAAAACAAGACCTGTAAAAGGGCGGAGAAAGTTCTTTGATCAACAACTATCTAACACATTATTAAGTCCAACCCCTCCTCATCGTGGCAGGGTAGTCTAAACATAATAGTGTCAGAGCCATTGGGAACTTAAGTTCCTAGTAGGACTACCCAAGGAAGACAGGTTTGGTACCCAGTGTTATTAAGGCCACAACTAGGCCAAAGGGGCTCTGTTGAAAATTCTGAGAAGCATTTGCACTAGAAAATGGCAGTTACTTTTGGTCCTCTTGTCTCTGTGTCTGCTGGATAAACCGTGGCAAATAAGTGTCTGCATGTGAGATTTTAGGGAACGGTTGCATAATTCTCCATATTTAAATGGATGGAGCCGGTTCAACCCATCCCAGTAGAATGCTGCTACAACAAAATTCAACCCAGAATTATGTTTCCTTTTTTGTAAACAAAAACTTTAAAAGTTCTACATGCTTCTTTGTTCTTTTTAACAAAAAATGCACTAAATAAAAATTACTCTCCAAATATATATATATATATATATATATATATATATATATATATATATGAAAGGTAAAATGGATATGAATCCGACAATATGTGTAGAAAGTTTTGTAGAAAATTATTTAAATTATATCACCGAAGGCTCAAATTTCGAATATAATACGGATCCCGACTCTACGAATTTGTCTTCATTACAGATTGCTGAAATTTTCCATCTTCTATTGTATGGTTGGACGTGTTATATTTTTTAAACTTTCCTTTGTAACCAGAACATTTTCCTGAACTTTTTGATATTTATATACACTTTTACTACAAACTCTTTTGAGCTTTTTTATGATAGAAATGCTTATAATTTTTAAAAATAAAATTTATTTTATTTTTAATATAAAATACGCATTTTTTTAAATTATTTGAAAATTCCGGTACTGATCAAGAGCGTTCTGTGCCTTGTGATTAATGATATATTTATTTCGTTTTTCCGTTTATAATGTTGCTTTGATAAAGACCGCATATGGTTGAAACAGATTTCTGTCAACAAAACTTTTAAACATCTTGTTTTTTCTACAAAACTTTATACCTTAGATTACTCTGTTTGATTGTAGTAGTAATTATTATGATATTAAACTCTTAGATAAAGTATTGAATTGTCTCTTACCTTAGATTGCTCTGTTCGACTGTAATGGTAAAAATATGTGTTGTATTCTTTGTAATATTCCTGTTTCAATTCATAATGACCTTTGCCTCCAACCTGGCTTTTCCTACAAAAGAAAAAAAAAAAAAACATTTTTCATTAACATTTTCATCAATACTCATTATGGATTAGATATATATTAATAAAGTCAGTTTCTTTCATTCAGAAGTTTTTTTTGGTTTTTTTCAAGTTCTTATTTGGGATTTTTATTGAAATGAATCAAACATGTAAAAACTGAAAAGTTTTCAGCCTGACCAAGCGACATAAAATGTCACTCTTCTCCCAAAAAAGTCTTTCCTTTGTTGGTTGTTATAACAAGAACTTTTCTGAAACCTCCTTTATATGTACTAGCAAATATATGCACCCTCCGGGTGCAAGTATATAAGTTTTAATGTAATAAAATATCATATTAGATTAGAAAGGCTGATGAAACTAAATAAGAATGCAGATAAAAGATATTTGAAACAGAGGGGGTATAATCGAAAGATAGAACAACTGAAACTTACTCTTCCGTCACTCTCGCCTTTCATTGTTATTTTTTCTAATTTAAGTATTTAGTTAAAAGAGGAAATAAAGAATAAAATGACAGTTATTTTTTCTTGTTAATGGATTTCATTTAAGATTCATTGAAGAGATTTTTGCTTATATTCATTAAAATAAAACCAAACAGTTAGAAATCAATAATACAAAGCATATATTTATTAAATTCGATTTTTTATATCAATATGCAAATTAGCATTCCCCTTCACACTTAAACCGCTATTTTGTTGTATATATAAATATAATTGTATGTTGTTAGTATGTAGATATGGTTAACAGTATTAATAATGTAAAACAATTTTATTAATAATAGGTTAAAATAAAAATAAAATCCTTGAGAATGTAATGTCAATAACTAAGGGACTTGTAATTTGAGTAGTGATATAGTTTCGGTTACAGATAGAAAAGCACACAATCTCCATTATAATAAGATATACTAGCTGCCTGGGTAGAAGGGGGAAAACCCTGTCTGTAATGATTTGTTTACTTTTGAAATTTACAAATGCTGGAAATAATTAAGTAGAATTTCAATGCTATTTTTATGTATATTTAAATTTTAATTATCTTTGAACATAAATCAAATCTTCATAATTTTTGCACAAAAAGCAAAAATTGAAAATATTTAATGTGTACAAATATTCACTTTGTTGTTAATAGTTGTATTTTCATAGTTTCATCTGTACATACACACATACATAGACACTAACTGCCTTTATATATATATATATATATATATATATATATACATACACAAACTCAGTGTAATAATCTAATGAAGGCATTGTTGATGTCACAGCAGTTGTTTCTTTACAGCATGTATATGACACACATACAATTACCAGGGGAAAATAATTTCAAATATAACAATATATTTCATCAAACAATATAAACGAGGCTTGTATTTCTATTTTATCAGGTGGTGGGAGTTTATTTCTGGCCTTGTGTGACAATATATTTAAGTTTAGTAAATAACTAAATTCTAATTTATTAAAAACAATTTTCTTTTAAATTTAGAAAAAAAAAAAAAAGAAAAAGAAAAATTGAACTTACTTGAAATCAGCTACTTCATTCACAACTTTCTCAATCCCAGTTTCATGGTTCCACTGCAATGAGAAAATTTCCAAGAATTATTTTTTTTTATTTATTTATATATATTTTTATATTATAAAAAAGAAAATCCACAAAATGGATTATGTTTTTTATTATTATTATTATTATTATTTTACATAATTTAAAAAAAAAAAAAAAAAAACAATCAATTTTGCGGACAGTTTTTATAGAATATTTAATTTTCTCCGGTTGGACCCATAAGACTTATATGTTGTGTGTGTGTGTGTGTGTGTGTGTGTGTGTGTCTTCATAATGGTAAAAAAGAGCCGTAAAATTTACTTTGAAGTTTCTTATAAGGCAAATATATAACAATAATTTAAATATTATTTGAATTTACAAAAATTAAAGCCCATTTTAAACGTTATTATTTGACAAAAGAAATGGATTTTGTGGCAATTTTATCTAAACACACAGCATCCATTTTGATTAGAAACGGTCACAAGAAAAATTTGATCACAAAGGAAATTTTCTTACTCAAGATTTCTTCCTTTAATAAATGGATCCTAAAAATGTCACAAAACATTTTAGACAGGACATTTCAAATTGGATACTTTAAGGATTTACAAATATTTTTAAAAAAAGAAAGAAAAAAAAAGGTTCACTTACATCTTCAGGTAAGGCTTTCACCAATTCACTGTGCGCCATAGAAGTAATGCACAGTTGGTGAATTATTTCTCTCTTTACAACATCTTCCTGAGTTATTTTCCCAACACCAACAGTATAACGCTCACCTGATAAAAATATAAAACTTACATTATAAACAAATTAAAATAATTGGCTATCACCAAAAACAACACACAAAATTATATTTATAGCACAAACTAGTGAAAACTTTACAAATTCTTAATAACAGAAATATTTATGGAATTTGTTGTATGTAAATAAAAATTAAAAAGCATTCATTTTGAAATTGTTTATCAAGAATAACTGTATTTGTGACTGGTGAAAAAAAAAATTCTAGGTCACTTTTTTAGACATGTTTTAATAAGTTAAATTTTAAAAGAGTTTTATGATTTGCTTGAAGCATTGTGTTTATATTGGTTTGTTGGTTGGTTTTGAAGTCTATCACATAGTAGTGTCATCTAAGATAATAATATATTCAAGGTGATTAATATTGTAGCCCAAAACAAAACAAGTTGGAATTTGTTTATAACAAATTGTTTTTTTGTTTTATACTTTGAAATCAAACAAAAAAAGTAATTGTCAAATTAGATAACAATGTTTATATATAAGATATATTCAAAGTTGTTGAGAAAATAAAATAAGATCAGGATTTATTTTCACAGTACCCCCCCCCCCCAAAAAAAAGAATTCAATTGTTTAGTATATCTATTAAAATATGAAGTTACAAGTGGGAACCACTTACCTAAAATAATGATCAAAAGATTCAAAAATTCTTCAGCTAACATACTGGTCTGTCTTACGGAATCCTCTTGACCACCTGGATCATCATAATTTGCTCTGGATAAATTGAAAGATCAAAAATCAAAGAAAAACCAAAACAATGAACATACAAGAGGAGGAGGAGGAGGAGGGAGAGGAGAAGAAAAATATTGCCAAAATCATTGGGAAATAATATTCAATTTTTATTGCCATTTATATTTCTATCTATTAAAAATAATTTGTGTTATTTGGATTATTCTGACTATTGTCCTCATCTTCATTGTTATCTGTACAATGTTTCAGCCGATGTGCCCTCTGGCCTTCTTCAGGTATTTCTTGTCGGACTCAGGAGCCATCACAGAACTTTGAACATAACCCTTTATTGAATCCATGGTGGTATCCTGTTCTCAATGAAGATGAGGACAATAGTCTGAATAATCCAAACACAAATTATCAAACCTCAGTTGCAACTAAAATAACCATGTTAGTTTCTGTGACATTACATTGTCGTCTTTGAACATATCTCACATGGAGATGTTTATTTGTGGATAATGATTTTTAAATTAAAATTGATCATTATTAAAAATCTGACATATACACACACAACACCAAACGTTACAAAAGTGGGTGGGGGGTTATTTTATGCCAAAGTCAGTTTAAAAATGATGGTAACCAATGACATACAGCATAAAAATGTATCTTCACAATTATTTTGAATTTAAAAAAATTAAATAATTTCTCTTTTTTAATATAGTCAGACTTATCCTGATGATCCATTAGAAGAAACCTAAGTAGATAGTCTCTGACTCATTAGGCTTACTTTATTATTATTATTCATAAGCTCTACTTAGTGTATTGAGCACTTTAATATATTTAACTTAGGCAACTCTTACAGTATCTTTTTTTCTTTTGGCCATTTTAATAGTGCTGACAATTTATTTTCAGGTGGTGCAGATGATTTGGTCTTTTTTTTTATGTATTTTTTTTCTCCAGGTGAAAGTTTGTATTGTGTAATTACAAATTATAGAACCGGAAGTTTTTTTTACATTGTCGGAGTTTAGAAATAAAAATAAATAATATATATATATATATATATATATATATATATATATATATATATGGGAGTAAATATGGAAAATAAATCCGACAATGTTAAGAAATTTGAAAAAACAAATGTTCCGAAAATAGGATGAATTTATTTATCAATGTTTAAACATTTCGGTTTCTTTAAACTTTCATCAGGATGTATCTTGGGGTGAAGAAATCACGACTTGTCTTTCAAAAATATAACACAGAACAAATACAGTTACACAACAAAAAAGATTTTATAAAGATTTTCATCTCCTGTCATCTATAAAACATCCATCAATTTCTTCACCCCAACATACATCCTGATGAAGGTTTAAAGAAACCGAAATGTTTAAACATCGATAAATAAATTCATCCTATTTTCGGAACACTTGTTTTTTCAAATTTCTTATGTGTGTGTGTATATATATATATATATATATATATATATATATATACACACACACACACACATGAGTTCAAGTAGACAAAACAAAAATGAGCTTACCTGACCCAGCCCAATAATCCATATTTATTCAACAAATGGATGAGGTAGTCATTTGGGTCAATTAGGGAAGCACCAATCTGATTTTTTAAAAAGAAAAGACAAAGAATTTAAATGATTATTCAAAATGACTAAGAAACAAAAAAAAAGATTTATTTGGAATTTAATTGCTTAGAAATTCCATGGTGAACAAAACAAGAAATTATTTAACCCATTAATTTCTGATGATAGGAAGATCAGTCAGTCACAAATAATTATAATTCAATATAAATTTTTAAAATTCTGTTAATGATTGATGGCAACTCAGTTCTATCTGTGTGTCAGGGCATCAAAGAGACACTACTGATTAGTGACCAGAAACTAATCTAAGAGAATAATTTTGTATTTTCTCCCTCCCTCAAAATAGCAAAGGACGTTATTATTAATAATAAGCTTTTCAAATATCTTTGTGAAAAGGTATCAATCAAATATATCATCTGTAAAATTCTTGTAAAATCACAGGTTATATGTGAACAATTGTTTTTCCCTAAATACTTCCGAAAAAGGTGTCAAAAATATTTGAATGATATCAAATAACATTTTCACTTACCTGAAGCATAACAATATCTTTGTCATACATTTCTACACGGCACCTCACATTGTGGTAGAAAAATATCTGCAAGAGAAAAATTGCGAGTTTTAATTCACAAAATAATACAGTCACATGACATCCAGAACGTTTCTATAAGATGTTTACCATAAGGGCAATAGGGTTGGAACAATCATACAGGTGCTAGGGCTTGACGTGACCAGCTAATTGATCGGAGGAGGCCCTCTCTAAACGCCTGTCTAGTTCAAGTAAGGGCCTTATAAACTGGTTAATATTCATTGTAATAATATTCAAATTTCTTAAATGGAGCAGTGCTGACTATCATTAATTTCAGATTATAATTTCTTTCATCTTATTTTCTTTGCTGCTTTCAGTCAATCATTCTATAACCATTAGTAAACTGTGCAGATCAGTATATATATAAGTAAAGAAATAACTTAGAGATTTTGCGTTATAGCCTATTTCTGGGAGCTTAGACAAAGTGTCTAATTCTCTCAGCTCATCAGATGCGAATGATGAATTCTTTATTACTTAAAAGTAATTTACAAACAATTTTTTATTTATTTTTTTTTTTTTTATATTGTCCTGTCTGCTCAGCTGTATATTTGACTACTTGTCAGTAATTTCTGTTAAATCAATCTATTCCAGATCTGATCTAAATGGGCAACCCCAGTTCATTTATTTATTAGTTTGTTTATTCTTCATATGTACCTATATATATATATATATATATTAGCCAAAACTAATAATTGTTATGCAATTATATATGTTCTTTACATAATTAAGTTATCCATCTTGATTAGAAATAGAAGTTAATTAATGATATTAATTGATTGTACAGACCTGGTTAAGAAGGGAAAATCCATTTCTGCGCCACATGCCAGCCTGTGTCTGAGCTATCATCACCTGAGTTCGTAGTGGAGGCTCTATCAAATCCATTGGGTTCATGTCACACTTTAAAAACAAGTTGAAAAATAAGGTTTTTATTATTATCATCAAACAGACAAAAAGTGGGGAAAAAATATTAAAAAAATAAAATAAAAAACAAAACAGAAAATAAAAAATTATATGGATAGAATGAAAGGAATAAAGATCTCAGAATTGTGAATTTCTAATTGAGAAAAAAAAAAAAAAAAAATCTAAAATTTTTGTTTTTAATTTTTTCTTCAATAGATTATTATCAATTACACACCAATCTATCAGATTGTAAAAAAAAAATTCTTAAAAGTTATTTATTTTTTGAGTTTTCAGGGGTGCTCATTTCCCCATATAAGTAATATAATTATAGTAACTTGATCCCCCATATCGGAACACAGAAAAAACAGAACCCACAAATTTTGTAATAAAACTTAATTTTAACTAGAGGGGGTTAGGGTTAGGGGTTGGGGTTTAATGTTAGTTTAATGGGAAAATAAATGAATAATTTGGGTTCTGTTTTTTCTGGGCCACCCTAACTTTGACACCTTTGCGCAAGTTCAGTTCGAGCGGTTCCCATATGGGGAATTGATTTACTATAAACTTATACAGGGAAATGAGCACCGCTGAAAACTCAAAAAATAAATAACTTTTTTTGAATTTTTTATTTTACAATCTGATAGATTGGTGTGTAATCGGTAATAATCCATTGAAGGAAAAAATAAATAAATAAATAAAAAAAATTTTTTTTACCGGTTCCGATATGGGGGATCAATTTACCATAAACTTATACAGGGAACTGAGCACCCCTGAAAACTCGAAAAATAAATCTTTTTTTGAATTTTTTTTTACAATCTGATAGATTGCAAACGCTAATAATCCGTTGAAAGAAGAAGAAGAAAAAAATTAAAAACAAAAATTTTAGATGGGGGGGTTCCAGATGCTCAGGTCCACCCAATTTTGTTATGAATCCTGGGGAAAAATATATTGGAAAAATCTGTTTATAAAAGACATTTGTATTTGTGTTATTATAGACAATCAAGAAAATAAGCCACTTATTCTTTTTGTATTTCAATTAATATTTAAACATTTCTATTTTGTCAGGAAAATTTCTGGATCATTTAAGATCATATATGAAGAATTATTTTGATAATTTCCAGCAAATTGTGATAAGAATAATTTAGCAGAAATTAAAAACTTACTTTTGAAATTAATTCTGGGGTGAATGTGTCGAACTTCAGGTGAAGATGGAGCCCTGCAAAATAAATCAAAACCTTTTCTGTTAAAATCTTTTTTTTTTTTCTATTATACAAAATTAAGATTTTACTAAATGAATAAATTGTAAAAACAAATATGGAAATAAATAGAAATATTGGAATGCTTATTCATTTTTTACTGAAATTATTTAAAAAATGAACAAATTTTTTTTTGAATAACAAAAACAAAAAAAAAACAAAAAAACCCAAGTTGACAGAACCTGAACACAAACTTCTTCCACCATTTTGTGTGTTAGAGTAAATAAATAATTAACCACATATTGAGAAACTTAACACATTTCAATGACAAAATTTGCCTGAAAAAAATAAAGAAAAGAAAATATAAAAAAAATCAACAGGCTATTTTATGAGTCTTAGACTGATATTGTATGAAAAGAAGAAAAATAACATCTGGATATTTATTTAGGGGAGGGGTATTGGTTTGTTGTTTTAATACACACAGAATTTTGAATCATTTGTGTTAGGCTTCAATGTGGAAATGAAGAAACAAATCTGATTGAGGAATTATAACTTGGTAAACTTCAAATCATAAATAGATACCATTTCTTGCTGCAAGTCATCTCAGAGAGAGAGAGAGAGAGAGAGAAGAGAGAGAGAGAGAGAGAGAGAGAGAGAGAGAGAGAGAGAGAGAGAGAGAGAGAGAAGAGAAGAGAGAGAGAGAGAGAGAAGAGAAGAGAGAGAGAGAGAGAGAGAGAAGAGAGAGAGAGAAGAGAGAGAGAGAGAGAGAGAAGAGAAGAGAGAGAGAGAGAAGAGAAGAGAGGAGAGAGAAGAGAAGAGAGAGAGAGGAGAGAGAGAGAGAGAGAGAGAGAAGAGAGAAGAGAAGAGAAGAGAGAGAGAGAGAGAAGAGAGAGAAGGAGAGAGAAGAGAAGAGAGAGAGAGAGAGAGAGAGAGAGAGAGAAGAGAAGAGAGGAGAGAGAAGAGAAGAGAGAGAGAGAGAGAGAGAGAGAGAGAGAAGAGAGAGAGAGAGAGAGAGAGAAGAGAAGAGAGAGAGAGAGAGAGAGAGAGAGAGAGGAGAGGGAGAGAGAAAAGAAAAAGGAGAAGAGGAAGAGAGAGGAAGGGAGAGGAAGAGAGAGGAAGAGAGAGGAAGGGAGAGGAAGAGAGAGGAAGAGGAAGAGAGAGGAAGGGAGAGGAAGGGAGAGGAAGGGAGAGGAAGGAGAGGAAGAGAGAGGAAGAGAGAGGAAGAGAGAGAATCATTTTTGGCAGATTTTTCATAATAACTATAATCCTGCACTACCCCCCGTTGCCCCCTGCTTCTATGGCCTTGTCAAAAACATTGTCTTAGAAGAAAGGAGAAATGATCCAGATTTCAGTTTATTTGATTGTATATAAATGACTTGAATAATAAAAAGAAAGAAAACTAATTTGTTTACCTGCGAGAAGTCTGATGACAGGCAAATGAATGCTGACTGGCTGGCTTGACACATCATACTTTATACACTCAGTAGCATGACCAGCAACTAAACAGTTTTTAACAATAAAAGGAAAACAAAAATAAATAAATAAATAGAAAACATTTACAAATTTCATTTTCATCAGCAAAAGTAAAAAAATGAATTCAACTTTGTATTAATTCTTGACTACTTTTCTAGAGTAAAATCATCAGCCACGCATTTATATTATAGTTTCATTCTCACAGTAACACATTAATTACTGACCCTTGACAATACATTTCTTACAATCATTTTTAATGCATTTACCTTTTATATATAATAGCCTTATTCTATCATTAATGATTTGTATTATTTCCCCGACCACTGACAATCCCTTCATGATTTTCAATACACAAAATACAGATTGCTCTAATTAGATGTTTAATCATCCATGTTACCCATTCTATTGTCAGAAATATCTAGTTTGTACAGAAAATAGTTAAATCTAATCAGGAGAGTGGGAGAGTAATGGTGAAATCAGTGAGCAGCAATAAGAAAAAAAATTAAAATGAATCCTTCCCACCATATACTGAAAGGGCCAGTTTAGCACAGTCATTAGAGAAAACGACTAGGAACCACAAGGTTCCGGCTTTGATACAGACACTTGCTAACTCAGCGTATGAGTAGCACAGGAATTTCTGCAGTAAAGAAAGGAGCTGATGATAGGTGTGGCACTCCACCTCAGATGCAAAAATTATCTCCTTGGTCTAGCGTTAGTGAAAAGGGGATAGACTCCCTCGTCTGGCTGATACTGACTTTAGGCCACCCCAACAACTTTACTTTTTACATATATAATCACAAGAATAAATGAAAGTTTTGATCTATCAGTTTAAGAAATCCAACATATGATATCACAGAGTTATGTAAACAATAATTCATTAAATTTTAGGACGATTGTATAAAATCTGAAATACTCCAATATGGTTTCATTATCCAAAACTGTTATATGGTCAAAGGTTAAAAGCATGGTGAAGGATAACCTGAGGTTTTTGTAAATGGGTCAATCTTTGGTCCATTTACTAAAACATGTCCCTTTCCCCAATGATACCTGCATCAAAAAAATAAGGTTTTGTTTAGGTTTCCCTTAGGGCAATAACCTGGACTAATAATATTTAATGCAACATTGAAAATCAAAAATACAAATTACTTTTCATTCGCCAAAAATTAACTTTAATTTTCATCAAGAAAATATTCAAGACACAAATACAAAACAATATCCTAATACATTGCTATTGAATGATATAAAATTGAAATTAGTTGGTTTTCAATTTTTAAGAAATAAAAAAGTGGGTTAGGGTTATTATCATTATCTGAATAAATCATACAAGACTACCATTTAATTGTCCTATCTTCAGCAAGTCTTTCCACTGTTAGAAAAGGTAGTTTTACATCCCCTTTTACTTGGTCACTATTTCTTTGAGGGTCATTCTCTAGGTCTTCTGTGCTAATATCATCCAGTGCAATAATAATTTTTTTTTTAAATTAAAAAAAAAAGGAGAAAAAATGTTCCTTAATTTAACTGTGTAGAAATAAAATAAATTTACTAATCAAAAAGGAAGATTTCTTTGCCTTTTGAGATGCAAAAATAGTCTAGTAGAATTAGTTCATTTTGGAGCCCAAACCCGGAAATAAAAAAGGCCAAGCTAAATTTGGTATCGTTGGAAAGCTTATTTATTGTAGAAAAACATATCGAAAAACCTCTTTAATCTTCCCAGGGTGAAAAAAGATGTGAAGCAAATAGTATGGGTAGGTAAAAAGGCAAAATTTCTATTTTCTAAACAAAAATGACCAAATTTACAAATATTTACTTTCTTTCTTTCTCCATTTTTATAATTGCAGTTCCTATTTGACTAGAAATAGTTGTTATGTGTTATTAGGGGTGATTTGGAAATAATCTTCCGGAGAATTTCTCATGCACAGTCCTAAGAGGAATGTTTTCATAAATGAACTGGAAAGAATGTAAAGGTAATTCCATGTCAAATCATCCAGGCTATGTCACCCCCCCCCTTCAATTCTTCTGTAATTTTGTCCAAGTGTGGATTATGATAAAGTTAGACAATCCCCAAAATTTGAGCTTCCAAGTCTAAAAATTGGCAGAGCTATGTATAAAACATAAAACCTTTCATTCAGGCATGACCCCTCCCACACACACACATACCATTAAATCTTCAAAATATAAAAAAAATGTTGAAACTTTTTATGAAAAGAAAAAAGAATTTCATAAAAAGTCAAAATACCTTCACATTGCTCCATTTTGTGTGCATCCAGTTTGTCTCTGCATTCATAGAGAGCTTCAAGTGTGCCAATGTAGCTATTCATCAACACAGTCGACTGTCAAAATACAATTTGGGTTTTTTTACACCATGAGAAACTCGTACCTGCAATTTTACATTCATACAAAGATTAATGGTAATTTTGGTTAAGTTGCTGTTATATACTCTATCTATAAACATTAATGGGTATTTCTCAATCCTGATAAATACAGGAGTATTATACTGACTGAGTAGTCTGATACCACTAGCAGTAATTCACCTTTCACGCCGCTAGCAAGTGTTGTATTTTGTTAATGTTATAAAGATTCCATTTTATTTCCAACCTTCATTTCGTTATTTCTTATTTAATAACCTTTTGTTAAGTTACAACAGTTGCTAAGAAAGTTGTCAAACATTAGAGAAATTTTGAGGAGAGTCGGATATTTTTAAGACAAAAAAGATTTACAAATATCCTACATCTCTAAAATTCATGGTATATATATTTACCAACCCCTCCGCACGAGCAGGATGCGACACAAGGTCAATTTCTTAAGCAGAGTTCAGCAGGTTTGAATTCAGAGTTTTCCTTCTCCTAGACCGGTTGCCTAACCAAGGTTAAAGAGCCCAGTCTGCCCTACTATTTACCCATAGCTGGAGGGAGAGTAGGATTCATACCTTTCCCAAGGGTATTAGCACTAAATGAAATGCAATTACCACGTCCAGGATTTGAACTCAAGGCGACGAGTCCATTTCCCATGACTTTAACCATTACACCACGCACTAGTCAATTCATGGTATATATCAGTGTTTCTCAACTTTTAGATGTTCCACAAGAAACAATAAATACATTTTTGAGCAATTGCATATTCATAATCAACAATAATTTATTGTAATAGTAATCTGTTTTTGTTCTGTTTATGTGTTATACATGTGATATTGGTTATTTTGTTTTGTTATTGGGGACAGAACGTTTGTTACAATTTTAGGACCAAGTAACCAATAAGTACCCCAAATCATCAACTTAATGAAAAGTTCATATTTTAACTCATCACCGGTAAGTTTCACTTTCAAATATTTGAAAATAAACAAACAGACGATTTTTGCAATTATATTGTATCTGACAAAAACTAATTTTGTGATACTATTTCTGAACAACATCCTTTTATTTAAATAAGCATAAAAATATTTTGTAAATAAAAACTATTTTTATTTAAATAAACATAATTGCATTTCACTTCTGATTAAGTAAAAAAATTTTTTTTTTAAATCATCGTAAAGTGTTGAAAAATATTCATAAATTTCTGATTAAAAAGTATTTATTTAAAAAAAGATTTTGTTATTGAATTTTAATTTGATTACGTGTACCAACCATCTATTTATTTGCTTTATTGTGAGTTCAACATCTCCATAAACTTCTGATTAAAATCATTTGTTTACAAAAATTTTGGTGATGAGTTAAAATATGAACCTTTCATTAAGTTGATCATTTGGGGTGCTTATTGTTTACTGGGTCCCAATTTTACTACAATAAAAAATATAAAAGGGATAGATATTAAAATGGTATATAATCATTTTTATGCAGGGGTCCCGATATATGAAACTATTTCAAGGGTTCAACAAGAATAAAAAGGTTGAGAAACAATATAATGTGTGGGTGCATTTCATTGCCTGATGATCACTGAAAGCATGAAACTGACCTCTAGAAAAAAAAAAATCGTTTTTTTAATTTTTTAAAATTAATTTTTACTGTGTGTGTGTGTGTGTGTGTGTTTACATACGTTTATAATACACTAAAAATCAAAATGATAAAATATATTTCAGTGAATTAAAAAGAGTCAGCATTAAAAACAGAGGAAATCTAGATGAGTAAAAAAATTTTGTGTAGAGAAAGAAAATATACGTTGTAATTAAACATCTTTTTTTTTTGTTGTTGATGCAACAAGAAACTTACATCACTTGCACACCAGTCAAGAAACAGCGCAATGTTGTCTTGCAAACGAAGTTGTAAATTAAATGCACTCTCCCACTCGGGTTCGATTTCCAAGTGCTGACCAACCTTACGAGTTACAGAATCCATTCCCTGGAAGAAATTTAAAAAATAATTAAAATTAAAAAATTTTGACACAATAACATTCATCCCATACATTTTTTGGTAATCTGAACATTAGCTAAATAAATGAGAGTAATCTCCCCTAGTTTGTTTCACTTTCATGTGGTTGCACATTATTTGAAATTAACTTAATTGTTATTAAGAACACATTTTATGATATTTTCATGTTGAAATATGCAGTTGTATTGATTCGAACAAATTCGTATTTAAGTTATGAAGCCTTAACCTTTCCTAAAAAAAATTCTTTGTAAGAAAAATAAACTAAAAGAGATTCTATCCAGTTGATTATTACTTTAACCCTTTCACTACCGCGTTTGTTTTTGTTTTGTTTTTAGTTTTGGATATGCAAAATTATGCTTTGAATACAATGTCTTAAGGGTTAAAATGAAAATTGACTGGGACACCAATGTCCCAGTGAAAGAGAAAAGGTTGTAAAGTTTCCCCAATTCATTTGAATTTAAATGAAACTGAAATTATCAGCATGTAACCAAGGAATTAAGCATTTATTTTTCTACCTAATCCTTCTGAAACTTCTTGTTGAAAATGATTCAAGTTTCAATCCTCCAGACAGTTTTTTTATTTTATATATATATATATATATTTAACAATAGATGTTCCTGGTTATTTTTTCCTTTTTTTTTTTAATAGATCTGGATACAATACAGAGTTTTAAGACAACATGAATTCTGTTTTAATAAACATTTCTTAAATCTATGTTGGGCATAAGGGGAATTGTATCATAAGTTTTAAATTCCGGATGCAGAAAAAAAAAAAAAAAAAAAAAAAAAAAATCTACTAGCCGGGGTTTACTCTGAGTAACAAGTACAGTTAATAAAATTTTAAAAAAAAAAACCAAAAAACTCATCTCTGGCCTTTGGGCTAGGATTAAAGGGCAATATCTGATTTATTTTTGTTGGCATTTTTGTGATATGAGGTGTGTGCCAGATGTCCACTTCTACTTATAGACTCGCCGATAACCATGTGACCAACCTATTGGCCAACCACTGGCAGTACTCTGCTGCTGATATTATGATTTATACTGGCTGTTCTGGTCATACCTGCTCATAATGCTTTGAACCTTCGTGGATGACGGAACATAGGATTATATCACTGGACCTTTGACACTACGTAAGATTCCATAACGCAGGACTTATTCACTTACTAAAGGATTCTATAGCTCGGGACTTACTTACTTTAAGTTCTTTTTCAACTGGCCAACGATGGCGGTCAGAAACTTAACATTTTCAGAAGTGACAAAGCAAAGCAAATCTGTTCTTTGGAATTCTAACCTTGCAGCAACATCAAATGCGGAGAATCAGAGTAGTTAGATACCTATGTGATAGGGGTCAGAAGTTCTGTGGAAATTTGGCCCTCACACAAGAACGATCCTCACATAATGAAGTAATTCAATATTAACCTAAAAAGATCTATTAAAATTAAGGGAGGTAACTCAACTTGAAACAAGATATTTAATAGCTGCTCTAGGATTATAAAATAATGTAAAGAAATATTTTAAAGATTCTATCAATTTTTGCACCCCCCTTCCTCCCAATAGAATTAGAGAATCAAGTGAAGTTTTAGTGGAGAAAAACTTTAAAATGACAAGGGAAAAAAAGAGAAAGAAAAAAAACCCAACTTACTTGCATGCTTTTTAACAAATCTAGCAATGCATCGAAACCATTTCGAAAACTTTTCCTGAGTTTATCTGTCCATTCTTCTGGGCTTGGTTTGCAAAATAAAGTATACCTAAAAAGAGAGAGAGAAAGGAATCCATTGATTTGCAAGGGTAAAAAAGAACAAATTAGGAGATGGAAGATAAAAAAATCCTGCTATTGAAATCTGGACACAAGAAAATCTTCATTTAAATTTCCCTAGCATTTTCAAAATACAAATTCTTATAAAGGTGAGGTGGGGTGGAGTGGGGTGTAAGAATTGAACAAAAAGAACTTAGGAGTTATATTAAGAGATATATTATCACCCCCCCCCCCAGAAAGAGTGGGGTGGGAGCAGAAAGTGGGAAAGCTGGATCTTACCTTAAAATTTACTTAAAACAGATTATAGGTGATTTTTTTTATTATTTCCAAATCAAAATTTTCTTAATTCCAAAAATAGTATATTTGTTACATTAAAAATTGTACATGCAAATGTATCATATACTATGGGACAGAGATTGTACTAGAATATTTAATCCAAATATAAAGTGAAACATTAACAGATAAGAATATTTGGACATTTTCATTGAGAAAGAGAAAGAATTCATTAAATCTTTTCTACGTAGTTATTTTCATTGAGAGAGAGAAAGAGAGAGAGAGAGATTGCTTATTATTTGAAAAGACATACACCCATAAAAATCAAGACGATCCTTTGTGAAGCAAAGAAAAGAAAAAAAAAGAAAAGAAAAAAAACGAAGAAATTGTTAGTCCCTTACTTGAGGTCATATAACATAAACCAGGCTCTCTTGAATGCACTACCAGTTTCACTTCGACCAAATGACAATTTGCCACTTTCTGCAAAAAGAAAAAAGAAAACAAAATTGATAAACAAGAAATGAGAGCAAACCAATAAACCTCAAATTCTACTTACAATTACTTACAAGATTTTTTATTTAAGATTTGAGCAAATCATTTTCTCTATAAATTGTCGTATATAAGGAAATCATCTATTATACTAAAGCTGAGCAACTCAACTTTTGTCTCCTAAAGGCTTTTTTTACTGTTTAGTTTAATGACACAAAAGTTATACTAAATTATTCCTTACTTTTAGGATTGAGTTATGTTTGAAAAAAATACCATTTTAATTGGTTCTTTGCAATTAAGTCAAAAACTAACCCATCCCTTACTTTAGATTGTGCCTATCATCTTCCCTCTCTCTATGTATCTTGATTACCTCCTCGTTATATATGTTAGTTTCTCTGGGAGAGCAGAGAGAGAGATGGGAGAATTTGCAATGTATTTAAATGTTAAATTTCATAAGCAACAACCCATAGCTTAAATTAGGTCAAACCTTCCCTTTCTTATAAATCTTACAAAATTATTTTAATGTTTTATCCGGCCATATTTTTTTTTTTTTTTTCAATTTAATTCGCTTTGCAAACTCACTTTTCCCTAATCTCAATTATCTACCCAGAATTAAATGGGTGACCCAACAGGTCACGTTTTGTCTAGTATTCTATATAAATCGTGATATGCAAGCAAATCATTTTCTATATAAATCATGATACAGTGAGATGCATTAAAACAAAAAGTGATTAATTACAATGATAATTGAAAGATCAGTCAGTGCAATTAATCTTTTTAAACTTTTTTTTAATCAACTAAAATTAAATCTAATGGCAAATCAACAGTTTGTAAAAAGAGATTTAAATTCAATTAGTACAAACAATTTTTGAAATTCTTTTTGAGAAAAGAAAGAGAAAAAAAAAGTCAGAATATCAACAACCCAGCAGACTCTTAATACTTACTGTTCTTTTTACTTTCACACTGTTTGAGGAAAGTTTGTAAGATAACACCCAGGAGATTGTGGTCTGTAATCAAGTAACGAGCCTGAAATAATAAAACAAGATCAATATTAAGAAGTTAAATTTGTCAAAAGAAAATCTTAGAATAATTTGAACTTCTTCACTTTTAAAATTTAATAATAATAATACCAATAATAATACAAGGGTGAGTCAAAAGTTTTGCAATATTTGCAGACATGCTGGTTTCCAGAATTTTGAAGGATAAGAACTGGTATCAGCGTTGAATCAAAGAATTGGCAGAAAGGTGGCTTCACCTGGCAAAAAGTCTTGACTGTTGGATTATTACTTGTTCCAATCCATAACTCACTTCCAACTGATTCAGTGGCCAATATGAGGTGGAAGCTTCAGTAAAGGAGTTCTTCATCTTGAAGTGGTATCATAACATGGGATCAAAGAACTGGCAGAAAGGTGACTTCAAATGGTGCAATATGATGGCCTCTGAATACTAGGCTGACTTCTTTTTTTTTGTAAGTTGAAGAATAAATCAAATAAATTGCCAAAATATTGTAAAACTTTAAACTCACGCTAGAAATACTTAATCTCAAAATATGTCCAGACATCAGATTTAAATAATTTTTTTTTTTTTAAACACATCAAAATTTATATTGAGAAAAACAAAATTGTTTCAAAAATACATTAAGAATCCTTTTCATCTCTATTTTTCTTTTTGTTAAAAAGTCCCAGTTAATATTTCAAATAGTTCTCAAGTGTTGTACTTTTGAAATGTTTCCTTTAATAAGAGGGCCAGTTTCGAAGCCGGAACTTGGTGGTTCCTGGTCAGACGCTCTACCGACTGAGCTAAACTGGCCCCCGCCAAAATAGCATACGAGTAGCACAGGGATCCGTGTGGTAGGTATTGCGCTCCACCTCAGACGCCAAAACAATGTCCTTAGTCTAATGCTAGTAAAAAAATCAGCTGTCTGGCTGATACTGATTTTAGGTCACCCCGATGACTTACTTTTACTTTTTTTTTTTACTTTACTCCTTTAATAAGAAATGAATAGATCTTTATAATTATCGAATTAAAATGTTTTCCTCACCAGATTTATAAAGCATTAAATCCTGGAAGGTAATTGGAAATAGATCAAGATTTTCAGAAACTTCTCATCTGTTTCAAGAAATTTTCAGAACCATAAAATGTGTAAATATGATCGTTGGACTTTCTTTGTTTTTATTTTTGAGATCAAAATTCATTAGAAATAAAAGCATGATATATACAAGATATGTCCGGAAAATATCCAGCCATTCGATATTAACAGGGGGGCGGGGGGGGGCTACCTAGAGCAACAGCACCTTAGTCCTCTCAAAGTAGTTCCCATGGGACCTCTCACAAATTTTTTCAAATTTTCAAAACAGTTTGTTAAGTCCTCTTTTGTGGGGATTACCATCAGCTGCATTGTTACACTCTCCTTAATCTCATCTATGGTGTTTAAATGGTAATTTTCAATTTTGAAGAAATAAGAATTTGCTGCGAGCCAAATCTGGAATGTGGAGAGGGGAACTGGACTGGATTGACACACCTGGGTGATGCAATGTTTTCCCTAAAACATCCTGCACAAGACAATCTATTTTCTCACCTACTTCTAAATTCAACAATCCCTGTGTACACAAACCTATTCAATTGTGTCTCATTTCTGAGTAAGCCAATGTGTCCACACATATGAATTAGTATTATCTGCGTTATTCGGACTATTATCCCCATCTTCATTGTTATTCGTACAACGTTCCGGCCGATATACCCTCTTTCTTCAGGTATTTCTTTTCGGACTCGGGAACCTTCTTTTCGAACTCGGGAACTTTCTTGTCGTATTTGGGAGCCATCACGGAACTTTGAACCTAACCCTTTATTTATTCCACGGGGGTATCCTGTTCTCATTCCGCTAACCATAGCTGGGGTAGGAGTTGTGTTAATTAATTATTTTTCTAACTGCTTTCACTCAGGAACCAGAGATAACTGTCACTTAGAACCGTTTTAACCTAATTGCCTAATCCACTCGGCCATGTGTCCAATTGGACAATTGAATGTGAATTTTGGGAACTTAACCTAATGTCTTGATTTGGCTAGAATATCTACCTATTTTACTTATGCATGATTTTTTTACTTAGACTCATATTGTGTTTTGTTTTTTGTTTTTTTTGTCCACACATATGAAGTAAAGTCATCTCTGTTTGGTTATCAAGGCCGCACAACCAATTCTTGCATTATTCAAAATGGCTGGTTACATTCTGGGATCAACTTGTACAATAAAGCAATTAAGGTGATTCATTTCAGAATTAATTCCAATAAAAAATAATTTCTAAAAAGTCAAAATTTAGTGTTAAATTTTAACCAGAAATGGACATAAATAAACAAGCTTCATTTTGAATATTTCATTTTTCTTATTTAGATCAATAAAAATATTCATCAATTGTTTTTATGATATGTTTGAAATACGCTAGACTAAGCGCAGGATGGCATCGTCAGTTATGTTATTGGCTGGCTTCATAGGGGGGTTTCGGGTCTTCCAACATAATACCCCCCTCAGCCAGCCGGACCCCGTTGGAGATGATCAAACTCCAACACGCCACCCTTGTGCAACGCCAACAAAAACGTTATAAATACGTCAACGCGATCGTCAAACCTCTTTATATCTGAATGGCCAATTCTACAGCCAATCATTGATAAGAGTAGTTGTTATAAACAGGATTGCGCGATTCAGACATTTTCTTTTTAATAAATGCATTGGCATGGCTAGGATGTTACTAAGAAAAGCGCGTTGGATATATGAGACTGAAAGGAATGTAAGTTGTAACAATTGAGAAGTCTTTTGTTTTTTTTGTTGTTTTGTTTTGTGGATATTTTTTCCTAGTAGCAATATACAAATCACTCCAAATTACTTACTATCAAAAAATGCAAAGAAAGATTTTGGAAAATAGTAAAAGAAAGTGTTACAAATCTGAATGTGAAGATTCTCCAAGAGGAATGGTCATTGCAGTGTAAGAACAATAACTGCAGAATAACTGTAGATCTAAAAGCACCTACCACTGTGGCAGCAGTGAAAATTTGAAGAGAAACAGACATAATGGACACCGAGCGTAAATGATCATCCTTGATAAAGTCTTGCATAAGATCAGCATAATGCTAGAAAGAAAAACAAACAAAATAACAAAAAAGAAAAATTATAAACAAACAAAAAAAGGGGTTTAGTATTTTGTCTGCAGCACCATTTAACCAAATACAACAACAAAAAAGAATCAACAGCCAAAAATTGTCAAGATGGATTGTGTCAGCCATCAAACGGTTTTTGTATTTTAGATTTATAGCTTTTGGCTTTTATTTGTTACTTACTGTTTTTTTTTTTTGGGGGGGGGGGCTAAAGAAGTTTTTTATATATATATATATATATATATATATATATATATATATATATATATATATACACAGACAAAAAATAAAATTGTAAAACCCTGAAGGACCATAATAGTGTTGATATACCGCTTTACCCTTATTTCAAAACCTTTAAATCTCTTAATCTATCAGATCATTTATTGTAATGTAGTAATATTAGTTTAAGATTTAATCTTTATTAAATTGAAAATGTTCAAAGTGAAACAATTTGATTTTTTCTTGTAATATAAGTCTATCCTATTATTCACTGAAACTCTTGTCACTTGTTTCAAGAGGTCAACTCAGGTTTATTGTATCACACACTAAATCAAGGTTTTAAAAAAACTTACATAAACCAGATTTAAACTGGTTTTTAATGATAGTTTTTTTATGAATTTATTAACTCTAATAATACTAAAATATTAACCACCACTAACCACCTTTTATGCTTTTATGATCAACTGATTCAAGTGATTAAAAGTAAATAATCTTTAATAGATGTTAGATTTAAGTTCAGTAGAAGAAGAGATGTTGTTATAAAAGGAAAGGGGAGTGAGAGGGGGAGGTGACTGAAGAGAGGGGAAAGAGAGAAGGAAGAGGAAGAAAAAGTGGGAGGATGGAAGGAAGAGAGAGGAGGGGAAGGAAGAGGAGGGAGGGGAAGGAAGAGAGAGGAGGGAAGGAAGAGAGGGAGGGGAAGAAGAGGGAGGGGAAGGAAGAGGGAGGGAAGGAGGGAATGTAGGGTTGAATAAAGATAAAAAAAGAACAGAAAATATAAATAAAAAGAAATATTAGTTGAAATAAACAGAAGAAAAAAAAATTCATTTAAAAACAAAAAAAGGCCTTTAGAATATATACAGTTTTTTACAAGAGAAAGATCAACAATATTAAGTAATCATTCATCCCACATTTTCAACATGAATCCACCCACCCCCCACTAATATCATAATTATTGTATTTGATAGTACACAAGATCTATACCTACCTATTTCAACAGGGAATATTAATTACAATATATGTAGAGTTATTTTGCAGATAAGCATTAAATGTTATTGAAATATTTAAGCAAAGCAGGAAAAAAAAGAAAAAGAATTTATCACTAATTTCAAGTTTCTTTCAACATCGAAAAAGGAAAATAAAGATATAAATGCCAAATATGATTTGAATAAACATTAACATCCCTATGCGCTCAGAAATAATTATTAGCATTTTTTTTTTGGGGGGGGGTGACAATCAAAAATATTTGTGTTAGAACTTCCAGTTTTATTTTCTACAGTAATTTCTCATTTGATTAAAATAGTAGTAATCACAACAGTAATAATAATAATAATAATAATAATAATAGAGTAAATAATATAACAGTAGTAGAGATTAATGCTAGATACAAGTACTGAAGGAAAAAGAGCCTAACTAGATACCTAAACTTTGTATATAAAACCTAAGGAATATGTTCTTGAAAAAAAAAAAAAAAAAAAAAAGAAGAAAAGTGAGTGTTAGATGAAATCAGTGGGTGTAGAGAAATGTCATTCAGTATTGTGAATTGAAAATAAATAATCCTCTTTGTACAAGTTGAGCCCAGAATTGATATCTCTTTATTCTTGGGAGTCTGTGATAAAACCCTTGCCAAATAGATGACAAAGGCTTCTTAAGAAGACATTGCTCAAATAAACACAATAGAGGCAAATTTCTTTTGCATTCTTTCATTAAACAATGTCGGTGACAAGTCAGCCAAAGAGAACAGAAATTCCAGTTATTTCCTTCTTCAATGAAAAGAAATCAGGAAAAAATATTTTCTCCAGCAATTTTGACAGATTAAAACAAATTGTTATAATTAGAGTATTAATCATAGACAAATTAGTAAATAGTTATTTCTAAAAACTCAATCAAAAAATGGTTATTAATAATTCTCAAATTTATAATGTTTTGGTCATACATAGAAAACTTAGCAAAATCTTATCAAGTTCAATTTCTCTTCACTTCAACAGAAGATAGATAGAAATAGAGTTTGCATCAACGGTCTGGACACCCCTATCTTGCTCAGAATATTAACCTCCTAGAAACTGTACAGAGACGTGCAACCAAAACGAATACCCTCCATCAGGCATCTGCCATACTCTGAACGTCTCGCAGCCCTGGGAATGGATTCGCTGAAACTTTGGTGTCTGGCAACTGACCTGGTAAACGCTCATAAGGTCATTAATCATCTTAACAACAGCAACCTTGAGCACCTTTTTGATCTCCATCTTTCTAACACATGTGGGCATGCCTATAAAGTCAGAAAACAGCACTGCTATCGTGACTTTTGGAAACAATTTTTTCACGCTCAGAGTTGCGGAGACATGGAATAAACTGCCCGCGTCTGTTGTAGGCTGCCGAAGCTCTGAGTCTTTCAAAGCCTCCATGCTTCCTGTAGTCCGCCGACACTATACCTGATGCCACTCTCCACATACATGTGCACACACGTGCACACATACATGCATATTACTACTGTAAACTGTTCATGTTCCTGACACTAATACATTATTCTGTGTACTTGACATGAGACTTTGATGAGTTGTGGTGCACCTGAGCCACCTGAGCACTGTACACAATAAATTTCATTATCATTATCAAATAAGGACAAACTCATAAGCAATGTTCTCCTATGGAGTTTCCTAGACTTGGACACACCAGTGTTGGCTTACTAACAAAAAACTTACATTCGTCAATTGTGTGCAGACACTGGATGCCAGCTAGAGGAATTGCCAAGAGCAATGTCTGATAGGGACAGATGACAAGAGAGGGAATCTCTGCTGTTGGCACGCCATGAGGATGATGATGATGTTTTAAAATCAAAATTGTTATGATAACGAAATGATAAAATTGTTACAACAAAAATATATATATATAACAACTTCAGGAAAGAAAACTATACAATAAATAAACTCAACAACAATTACATATCTGTGCCCTACCTGTTTTAAGCAAAATCCTCTGCCCAAAGATTTGCTTGTACAAAATGTTAACACTTAAAAGAAATTTTTTAAATATATATAACCTCTCTAAGAAATTGGACAGACAGACAAAGACTGAAAATTATTATAATATATTAATCTTCAATCTTATTACTACAACATTCACTCAGAAAGAATTTACACATTTTGATCAACTTCTGAAACTTCCAATAAAAAAATAAAAAAAATTTTTTTTAAATTAAAAAAAGGGGGAAAAAAATTTTTAATTAATTTTTCTCAAATTAAAACAATTCCCTCCAAACATTGTAGGTTCATTATATTCAAATTTTGAAAACTAAAAATTTGAAGAACTGAAGAATTGATCCTAAGATGAAACCAGGAAAATGGTATTAATCTTTTGAAATTAAAAGATGTTTATAAGCAAAAACAAAGCAATTATATCAATATTTTGGGAGGCAAAGTAAAAATAAAATGGTGTTCCTAAAATCATTCAAATCTGACAGTTTTTTTTTGTTTTTGGTTTTTTTACTAAGACTAAAGTTGAATGGTGAATATTTGAAAATAAGTCATTTTTCTTCTAACGCTAAACTTTAGACTTAAAGCATTTTGCCTTTTCAACTTTCATAGTTAAGTTTTTTTTGAGAGAGAAATAAAATGAGTTAACCCCCCCCCCCCAAAAAAAAAACCCCACTTAGCATGGTTCTAAAGAGAATTCAAGAAAATTTAAACAAATATTAATACAAATGAGAGAAACCAATTAGAAAAACAAAAACTCTATTGAAAGACTGAGAGAAGAGAGAAACAGAGAATGTGAACAACTGTATTTTTAAATGTCTTCTTTAAATATACAGTCTAAGAATTCAATTGAAAAAAGATAAGGAAAATCAAAGAAAACAGGCTTTTTGTAACTTGAGTAACATTTCATTGGCACTTAAAGATGAGAAGATATTTTCCTTAAATTAAAACAAACGGACAAAGAAACAAAGAAAGAAAAGACACAAATTTATAGTGGAATGACTTTTTAAGAAATTCTTTTCCAAAAAAGAAAAAAAAAAGTTTTTTTTTTTAAATGTGATAATTTAAAAAAATTGACAATAAAAATTGACAGAAAGGAATGAGAAGAAATTATAAATGGAAAATTAAATTTGCAAAACAAAAAAATCTGAAATATTTTACAAATAAATTAAAAACAAAAAAAGGATTACACCAGTGAAAAGGTATTAAAGGGGTGAAGGTGGGGGTTGTAATTTAATCTAAAAAGGTTGGTTGGTTTCTTTGTTTAATCAACCTTTGTAGGTTATTTAATATTAAAACCATCCTTGTACCAAAAAAGTATTGGTACTATTTAACCCATAGCTGGAGAGATGAGAGGAGGTCATACCTTTCCCAAGGGTATTAGTCTGAATGTAATAGTGAGACTAAAGTTTGAACTTGCTTACTGGGATTTTGCAGTCCAGAACATTAGCAACTAGATCACAGGGACTCCCCTCCCAATCTAAAAAGTGTAACAATTTTCATTGGTGTATTGTGTGATTTATTAGGACCTTGAATAAAATAAAAAAAACTTTCTAAACCCACCAAAGCTCATGAATCCCTTTTGACACCTAAATAAGGTTTTAAAAAGTTTGGACTTCAAGTTACTCTTAACCCACTTTGGTAATTTATGAGGAAGTGCATCCCGGTCTCCTGCCTCAAAAATTGCTACCCGGTGACTATCAAAATAACAACCCCAGCTCGTCGTAATTCTTTTTATTTATTGTAATTTGTCGTAATTCTTGTTTAGATATGAAGATGGCTATATAGTTTTGAATAGACTGAGATAGATAGATAGATAGAACAAATGGAGATAGATATTTTTCGACAAGTAAATGTATTTGGGGGGGGGGTCGCTTCTTTTTTTTGTCGTAATTCTTGTTTATTTAAACTAAAAACAAGACATTAAACAAATATGAATAAAAAAAAATTGTATTTAAAGTAATATAGATAAATATGAACAAATTGAGATAGATAGATATGAAGATGGATAGTTTTGAATAGACTGAGCTGGGTCATTATTTTAATAGTCACCGGGTAGCAATTTTTGAGGCAGGAGACCAGGACGCACTTCCTCATAAATTACCCCCACTTTTAACCTGGACTAATAGATATTATCAAGAGCTCATTTGGTTAACATTTATTATTTCTAAATATGAATTTTTCTAAATGTAAAATAAAGAAATTGATCCAAGATTTCAGTTTTTAAATTCTTATATCCTGTACTAAATACAGTTGATTATCAAAAACAATTATTACACAAATCACTTTACCATAATTCATACAGAAAACAGTTTTCATCTCTATATTAACCAGTTTTCAAAATTAAATAAAATAAATCCCCCCTAAAAATGTTTTGCTTTATTTTTATTTTTTCAACTGATATCTATTCAATACAACTTAATTCCCAATGTCTCTTTTAGAAAATCATTTTTAGAAACATTCAGACAAATAATGGCAAAAATGAACACATCCATTATACTTGCATTATTATAAATTTATTTTATTTAATAAAAATATTTTAGAATTTTAATTGCACTTTTTAAAATGTTTTCAAAATATTTTTAAGAGTAATACTAAAAGTGAGAATACAGACTATAGTTTATAGATTATTATTTTTTAAATATATAATTTAAAATCTCAGGAAACAGCACCAGTTATGAAATGCTTTCACTTGATCGATGGTGTTACTAGTATAAAGTGTTACTAGTATAAAGTGTTACTTGTATGCATATTTCAATTTGTATGTGATATAAATAGCAACATTCCAAAGAATACTATCTTAGGTGTAAATTTTCAAATTTTTACCAAAAATTATTGTTGTAACTGTTTTTGTTTTAAGGAATAAATATGATCACTGATTTTGTAGAAGTTTTGATTCCATTAATATTTGTGTAACAATCACAGAGAAAGGATAAATCAACCATCCACAAAAAAAAAAAAAAAAAAAAAAATTTAAGAAATACTTTCTGTTTAAAACAAGCTTTGAGAAATGAGTCTATGTGGATGAAACAGTTTTGCCTTGTTTCAAGAAAGAGAGAGAGAGAAAGAAAGAAAAACACAGGGACAAGGCATCAGAAAACATTATATCCACACATTATAAAGACCAAGAAATATAAATTGAATTAATAAAGTTTTAAAAATACAAAAAAAAGAAGAAAAAAAAAAAAAAAAAGAAAAAAAAAAAAAAAAAAAAAGAACATTTTGTATGTCGATGTTTATACTTAATAAAGAAAGAAAAAAAAAAAAAAATATATATATATATGCTTATGGCTTCCAAAGGTCAACTTGACTAGAATTTTTGGCTGTATGAAATGTTTTGGTTGTAAAAAAGATGGATAATCCCTAAAATGTCCGATTCTAATCAGGATCAGCAGACAAATACTTTAACCCCTTTTTGTGCTTTGCGCGTTGAACCTACCAGACTGGTCACTGTAAAGATTTGTACAGATAAGGACACAACTGACACCTCATGATCATGGTCATCTTGTAAAAAGTCTTCCATCAGCTGAGAGTATTTCTGTGAATATAGTAGGGCACACACATCATGGTTAGGCTTCATGGTCCCCCATCAGTAGATGAGTGAGGAGGAGGAGCAGAAGAGAGAGAGAGAGAGAAGGTAGACACAGACAAGGGGGTGGAGCAGACACAATCAACAATAACAGTTATTACGCACCTCAAGAAAAAAAATAAGAAAATTTTTTTTTAAAGTCAATAAATAAAAAAAAAAAGAAGAAAGAAAATAGTGCAGTTTTTACTTTTTAAAAAAAATGATATCAATCTCCTCTTTCTGGTATCCATTTATATAATTTCAACTGCTTCTAAGCAATTTGAACCTTTTCAAAAGGTTTGACCATCAGTACAAAATGAGGGTGGACACTGCTCACAGCTCATTATTAATGTATAAAACAGAGTATGGCACCACCAAATATTAAATATAACAGAAGTTTTGTTGGCTAAATGAACAAAAATGTTTGGAAGAAATTTAAGTTTCAAAATGAAATTAATTTCATTACTTATAAAAATATAAACATTTTAGCCAATTGTTTTTATTTGAACCAAAAACAAAGATTGGGAAATTAAAAATAGGGTTTCCCTCATTCAAGACCCACACACACACGGATATACATAGATTTATAAACTATGTATATACATAGATTTATAAACTAAGTATTTATAAACTATGTATATACATAGATTTGAATTTAACATTTTTGAAAAAACAAATGATGTTTATAATTGCTGACAGAAATCTGTTTTGACCGCTTTAATAGATCAGTCATCATCAAGAGCAACATATGAGAGAAAGACAGGATGAAACAACCGTTAGAAGAAAGGGTACAAACAAAACGCATTTTTAAATTCCAGCATTGAATAATAGCGTTTTGTTTGTACCCTTTCTTCTAACGGTTGTTTCATCCCGTCTTTCTCTCATATGTTGCTCTTGATGATGACCGATCTATTAAAGCAGTCGAAACAGATTTCTGTCAGCAATTATAAACATCATTTGTTTTTTCAAAAATGTTAAATTTATACTGTCGGATTAATTTCCATCTATTTATATACATAGATTTTAAAAAAATATACAACTTTTAAATGATTATCACCTGATTGACAATTTTGTAAAAAAAAATATGGACAGCTTTCCATTTTTTTTTTTTAATGCAAAAAAAATGTTTCTCATTTAAATATTTGTAGAAGAATGTGCTGATAAAATTCTAAATTCAAAAACAAAAATAAAACTAAATTGTATTAAAAAAATAAAAAATTTCTATCAATTCAGAATAGGTTTAAATTTCAGTCATTTAATTTGGCTCTAGAAGGAGACTGATTAACACAAAAATACAGGAATGTATAAATGTTTGCTTATAATAAAATAAGTCAAATCAATAGAAATTGTTAAGTAAATTCAATTACCACACAAAAGACAAAGAGAGACAGAGTGAAAGTGAAAGTGAGAGAGAGAAAGACTCTAAAAACAATAATCAGCATTAAAAAAAAACAATAACAAACTAATTACTAATTTAACTTTGTAAACTAAGTAAAACTCAGGTTACCAAAACAAGTTAGAGAAAAAAAAAAAAAAATCCTGTCATTTTTTTTTATTAGCCAAAAAAAGTTTAAATTTTTTGAGGAAAAAATAAAAACAAACTTCAAAAGATAAGCAATAAGTTCTCAAAATAACCACACAAAATAAAATCCAATATAAAGTCAATATTAAATATAAAAAAAAAATCTCACAAAAACATTTTACTACTGCAAGATTAACAAGTTGGGCTTAGCATAAACAGTTTATTGTTGTAGGAAAAGGATCAGTAACATGAGTTCAAATCCTGGATGAAGCAGTGTTTCACTTTGTGCTGATAAAAGCTATGAATCCATCTATTCTCCCCCCAGCTATGGGTAAAATAGGTAAAAGTTGGTTTTCTAGCCTTCATAAGGAAATTAATGTAGAACAGTGATCACCAAATTTTTTTCCCGGTGGGCCGGATAATTGAAAAAAATAATGAGCAAAGGCCACATTATTATTGTAACAAGTGAAAATTGAGGATTGTGTAAGTAACAAGTGAAATGTTCACCAGCATGAAATTTTCTAACCTACCTACAGTAGTGAAGTCCATGAAGATTTAGTAAGCTTAACATGATATTTAAATTTAAATGGAATCAGAATGTCTCATATTCTGTACATTTTAACAAACAAATTCAAGTACCGTCGTCATGCCGGATCTGGCCAGTGGGCTGTAGTTTTGTGACCCCTGATCTAGAAGAAGAAAAACTTTGTAGTCCAACCAGCAGTACTCTGCATAAAAAACTGACCTTGTGTCACATCCTGCCTGTGGAGGTAGGGTTGGGTAAATACATACTCCAAGCATCACAATTTTGAAATTCAGGTAGGTCATTAAGTGGATAGGAAAGCATTCATTTTTTTTTTTCTCCGCTTTTTTTTAGTAGGAAAAATAATGGTCTTTTTATGTAATATTCAATATTGACTTTATATTGTTCTACTTAAAGAATATTGAGAACTTTAAAACTTTTACTGAGATAATCATATCATGTATTTTCATTGATTAGTTTTCACATAAACACACACTGAAAGGAAAAAAACAAAATTCAATACCCTGAAAGATGCTGCTGATTTTGACCAAGGTAAAGTATATAGGGGGGGGAGGAGGAGTAGGGGTGGCTAAGTACTGTTGTTACACCCCTTATTTTGATACCTGTGCATGTATTGAGATATATGATCTTTTACTATAATTTCAACTATATTACCTCTCTATGTTTAATCTTAATTAAATTGAAACACATATACGGAATATTATTTATTCATCAGTGTGGTGTGTGTGTGTGTGTGTATATATATATATATATATATATAATATATATATATATATATATATATAAGAATGCTTAATATCAGTAATAGAGCATATTATATATATATATATATATATATATATATATATATATATATTATTATTATAATGGAGATTGTGTGTTTGTTTGTCTGTAACCGAAACTATATTACTACTCAATTCACAGTTCCCTTAGTTATTTACATCACATTCTCCATGATTTTATTTTTATTTAAACCTCAATGAATAATAAAATTGTTTTACATTATTAAGACTGTTGACAATATCTACATACTAATAATACGCAATTGTATTTATATATACAACAAAATAGTGGTTTGCAGTGTGAATGGGAAGGCTAATTTGCATATTGATCTTTAAAAAATGATTTTAATAAATATATGCTAAGTATTATTGATTTCTAATTGTTTGGTTTTATCTTATTGAATATGAGCAAAAATCTCTTCAATAAATCTTAAAAGAAATTCATTAAGAAGAAGAAATAATTGTAATATTATCCTTTACTTCCTATTTTAAGTAAAGAGTTAAATTAGGAAAATTTACCAATGAAAGACGGGAGTAACGGAAAATGATGGAAGAGTTAGTTTCAAAGCTGTTCTATTTTTTGATAATACCCCCTCTGTTCCAAATCTTTTTATCTGCTTTCTTTTTTAGTTTTATTAGCCTTTCTAATTTAATATGATATTTTATTATATTAAAACTTAAAAACTTGCACCCGAAGGGTGCATAAATTTGCTAGTATATATAAATTAGGATAGCAAAGACAGAGTCAATGGCATTTGGTGACTGTCTTGGTCTGATGATGACATAGCCGAGAATTTGACTGTCATCTAGCACCATTGATCCTAATTCTGCCTATGCAAATATATATATATATATATATATATATATGGCAATAGCATAATCTTTACAGATCATTGCCGTCCCTCACAATCCCACAACTCCACCACCAGAACCCTTCCTTGCATGAGCCCTCAAATGACTCATCAAACCTGCTGCAGATCCACAAAGTTTGATGCAAATATGACATTGAAAAGACTAAGAGACTATATATATATATATAGATAGATATATCTACATACACACACACCCAATTACTATATATTTCTTAAGAAATGCCTAACCTTTTAATAATAATCTTTTGTTATTTGAAAAAATAATTAAAAAGATGCATTTTAAATCATTTTATTAATTAGTTTTAAAGATGAATAACTTATATGTAAAAATTATTTTTCAAAAGGGTTTGTTTAGAGATTTTTAGTGTGTGTGTGTGAGTGTATATGGATGTGCTTGTTCTTAAAGAAGAAAACAACCTTAGTTGTTCAATTGAAATATTTCAAATTAAAACAAAAACAAAAAAAAGACATGTAAACTTATATCCTATATCAGCCATCATACGTGAGAAAAAAAGAAAAAAAAGAAAAAAGAAATTCAAACTCCTAAAATCTAGAATAACCTCATTTTTATATTGTTATGATAAAGATCAACCAAGGTGGAAAAAGTGAAAATTCAGTATGAAGACAAAGATTTTTGCTGGTGGGTAATTACATCAATTTCAAAATAATTGTCTCTTGTTATTCTAAGTCACCAAAAGAAAATATCAATTCTCAATGGTAAAAGGGAGTTTTAAAAAATGAACCAGAATTAAAGATATATTGAGAGATTTTCAAATATTTAAATCAGCCATTATCAAGGAATTACTGCAAAATTATATTTTCATCGTTGCATCCATCAGTGCAATTTACGGATTAATTTTAACATTTAAAAAAAAAAATGCCAAAGAAAAAAAAACCCTCACTTTTTTAAGTAAAGATGATAGAAAGGGTTTTTTTTTCTCTCATTTTCTTGTGAAATTTTGAAATTTATTTCTTGTTTATTTTATGTTAATGCAAATCTTGAAGATTTGAAAAGAATGTGTAAACTAATAAAGAAAATATAAGAAAATATCTTTTTTTGATGGAGAATTTATATACTGATTTCAAGGTTTTATAAGTTTACATAGAAATTGCCGTAAGAAAGGCAAGTGTCCACTTTGATGTGTATTAGTGAAATTAAAGAAAATAAACCAATTATTAGGAAAAAGAAGAAACTTAATTAACATGGAAAGGGGAAAAAAAAGTTGACCAATGATCCAGTAAAACTTGTAAAAAGAAATTAATGATGATAATACTCATAAAAATCTTTGGGGGTTTTGGAAAAAAAAAAATGTTTGAAATGTAAATAAATATCATGATGTAAAAGACTAAGAAAAAAAAAAATCTGCTACTAAACTTAAAATGCTTAAATCGAGAAAATGATTCAATAAATAAATAAAACAATTTCAAGGTTAACCTTTAAGTATTTACAAAGTAGAAGGAAAACAAAAATCTTAAATGATCAATGTGGGGGGAGGGGGGTGACATGTGGAAAAGTCATTAGGTTGGGGGGAGGGGGTTGACATGTGAAAAAACCATTAGGTTGGGATGGGTGGGAGGTTTTGACACAGAGAAAGACAAAAAAATTGAACAACAACAGAATGAGATTTCCTGCCAAATCAAAAAGTGATTTTGTCCCTCCATCCAGTTGGGGGAAGAAGGGATTGAAAGATTTTTACTTTTTTTTTTCTTTTTCCTTTTTTAACAAGAGTTGGTTGAAAGAAAATAGTGTCAGTGCAATTAGTTTAATCAACAAAAGAAAATTGTTTCTTTTCTTCTTCAACAATCACTAAAGTGCATGACCCATAAAAAGAAGCAGAATAACCACAGATAGAAATTGTATCAATTCTATCAAAATTCATTTTATTTCTTAACTTATAAATTATTCTTTATAATGGTGGTGGTGGGGGGGGAGTTTACCTAATAAATAATTAGAAAGAATATTTTCACAAAAACTTATGAGAAAAACAGTCAGTTGTTATGGAAAGAGCATGTACAGGAATAGTTAATATTAAATTTAAAAAAAAGGATATTCAACTATACTAGTTTGATATAATACAACCACAAACCCACCCTGGTATCTGGTCACTGTAAATAAGATTATGTACCACAATTTTAGAGCCTGTGAAATTAAGGTAGATCTAATGGATTATATATATATATATATATATATATATATATGAGAAATAAAAGGAACTTAATCCGACAGTGTGAATTTGATATATTGAAAAAACAAATGATGTTTACAAATGCATGGGATCATCAGGAGAGAATGTGCAACCGTTTCGGGGCCTTCTCTCAACGGTTTTAAAAAGCAACATCGCCTCCCCCCTCACTGATGTGAGGTCCTTCGGAATATCTGTATCGACCATATGTAATAGATCGGTCTTCAACAAAAATAAGACGGGATGAAATGACCGTTAGAAGAAAGAATGCACAAACATGAACGCTGCTAGTCAAATATATATATATATATATATATATATATATATATATATATATATATTCCTAACATCTATAATAATATAGCACTACAACAGCAGGAATATTTTTCTGATTAAACTGGGATAAACACACAAGGTAAATTTAATAATAATTTCCACTTTACATAAAGAATTTTTTCAAGAAGTTATTAGCCATATATATATATATATATATATATATATATATATATATATAGGGCAAACTACAGACACGTGTTTCAAGGTATCACCTCTCATCAGTGCAGTTATACCGTTTTTAGCAGCTACCTCTGGCCGGGTTCGAGACCCGAACGAACTTTTGCTCGCCAATCCTCTTACCCATACAGCCACAGTCAGCTGCCAAGTATAGCAGGCTATTTAATCGCTACATTTCTAAGCGGAAATGAACTCACCTAGGTCTCAAACTTTATAAACAAAGTGAGTCTTAGCTGAACGCCGAATACAGTGAATTTTGCAATTAAATCACTTCTAAATAAAGTGCTCAACCGAAATTGGGAGCGTATATATATATATATATATATATATATATATATATATATATATATATATATATTAGGGTAAGTTGATTTTTCACTTTTTTAACTATCAAATTACATGAAACACTTAAAAGTTGCGTATTAGTCGATGAAGCAGTGATAAACCATAAAATTAATTTGTACAACATAGAATCATTATTAGCATTTTAGAAAAAGAAAAGTAAATTTGAAAGCATTTAAAACAAATTCAAGACATTGCGCCAAAGAGAATAAAACTCTGAATAATCCAATGATTTGAGGTTATATTTCTGGATTTGTGTATTTCATTATGATCCATTCACAATAATAACCCAACAGAACAAGCACCACATAACTCTGCCTGCCTTTCTCTGCACCCCTCTCTCTCTCTCTCATCCATTTTAGAATCATTTCTCCTGTTTATCTTTTCAATTGGAGTATTAAGAAATTATTTTCTTTCAACAATGGAAGAAATTGAATTGCACAGACTTTTGAACTTTAATAGGAATTTACCAAAAATCAAATTTGGACTGATCAATTTTGTTTTTGTTTCTTTTTAGATTCAACCTTTGGAAAAAGAATAGAATTGTATATTGAAATAAATGACTGACTCCAGCTAGAATTTTTATAGAAACTACATAAATAATGGATTAGGTAAGAAAAAAAAAGAAAGTGGGAATTTTAATAAGTCATTTGTAAATTATTTTCAATTGATATACAGTACGACCTCATGATCCCCTGCATGGGTGACGGAATCCTCTTGGAACATATCTACCAATAATAATGTCATATTATACTTTAGTTCTTTATTTAATAAAACAATTCTCACCAACATTTAATTTCATAGAATTACAAAATATACTTTTTTAATTTTTAGAAAATGTCAGTTTATATAAAGGAAGCGCGCGTTTCTTTGCTGTTAAATTTATTATGCAATTTTCTTTTTTTAAAGCAAAAGCAAATTCAATAAAAAAATAAATTGATGCAGAAAATGTTTCTGACATTTTGCGCTAAAAAGTTGTTTTGTTTTTTTTTTTTAAATATAGGTAAAGTTAAATGGGTATCAGCTATTTTCTAGTTTGAATGGGAACTAAAATTCTACTTGTTTTTTTTTGTTTTTTTTCTATTGTCATTAAAATAAGCGAAACAAACAAAAAATTTCCTGAAATCTTAATAGAAATATCTAAAAAAAATAAAAAAAATTTTTTTTTTTAAATCCCTGATATCAATCAATCCATATATCAACCAAGAGAGTTGGGTAATTACGAGACTTACTTATTTGCTGATACTATTAATATTGAGTGATAAATAAAGTTATTTCAAACATTGAATAATTCAAATCTTAGAGATTTTTACAAATTCAAAAATGTATATTGTAATAAACAATTATTCTGACAAATATTTTTAATTGCTACACAAAACTTAAAATATTAGAATTTCAGAATTTTTTTAAGAAGAATTCCTAAAATTGATTATTATTTCTGAAAACATTACAGAAGAATTCTAAAAATCAATTACACAAATTAATTTATTAAATATAATGAATAAACAATTTTATTCTATTCTCTGAATTTTTTTTTTAGATGAGACTTGATTATTTGGATTATTTAGACTAATGTCCTCATCTTTATTGTTATCTATACCGAAAGTTCCAGAGTTTGACAAGGAACACCTGAAGAAGGCCAAAGGGCACATCAGCCAAAATGTTGTGTAGATAACAATAAAGATGAGGACAATAGTCCGAATAATCCAAATAATATAAATTGTATTTTTGTCTGAATTTTTGAGATGAAGAATTCTCATTATTATACACTGATGTACTCAAACTAGTCTCCTCATTTTGATTATTATTTACAATATTTTGGCTTTTTATTTATCGTGTGGTTTTTCTAAGACATCTGTCATAGTCAGTGAGCATCTAAGAACTTCTTTAAACCAGACTCTTTATTCAGTTCAAATAAAAATAGACAATTCTCATTCCAGTGTCGTTAATGTCAAAAGAACATCTTGTATGAATTAATTCTTCCTAATTAATTAACCTTTCATGTTAATTATCTGTCTCTTCCACTGAAACTAAGCAAAAGTGTTTTGGCATTGTCATTTAATCAAATGGTGAGAATTTTCAGTTAAGCCCAATGTTCATCTCTCTCCATAATTAAAAGCTTCTATCTGCTATTCTATGCTGGATCGACTGAGGAGGTTTTAAAATATGCACTGATTCTTTCAATCAACTTAATTTCCAGGGTGATTTTCTATTATTTCAATTTCATTCTGAGAGTACGGTCATCCCCCCCGATGACCGTACTTTACTCTCAACACTCTGCCTATAACCACAAAGATAAGGACACTCATCCAATTACGTTAACGTAGAATAAAGGATTACATTTTGAAAGATAAGAAAGAAAAACAGATGAATATGAACAACTGACATATTCAAAAGATCTCAACACAAAAAGAAAGACGAAACGTTTGGATTGAGCTAGCCACACAGAAAAAATAAATAGCTAACTTTACTATCAGTCCTGACAAACAATTAACACATCCTAATATTGTTATTGTTTTTTTTTAAATAGAAAATACAGTAATTCTAGTGGAAACGTCCGAGTATAAAAAGATAAGAATATCCAGATAAAAGAAACCAAAAGATTTTCTAATAAAATTCCACATAGAATTTATGGAATTATTTTTATTACATTAAAAACATTTGAGACCCAAGAGTTGAAATATTCAATGAATTGCACAAACACATTTTAATTTCTACAGATTTGAAAAATAATTTTTAAAATTTGACAAGATGGATAAAACAAATTGGGAGATGGATAAAAATACAAACAGCAAAAAGATTTATATTAGGATGTATCAATGTATTTTCATTTAAGAAAAAAAACTTTCTTTTTTTTTTTACTTTTACTCATCTGAATTCTACAATTCCATTATTATTATTATTATTATTATTATATTATTATTATTAATAATACATTGTGTCATTTTCAATACTGCTTTGCTATATCTTTTGTCTCAAATGTGATAATGGTAAATAGAAGAATTAGGATTTTGGCAATTTTGAAGCATTATTTTAAACTAAGCCTTGAAGCTGCTGAAGTTGCTCAAAGGAAATTAAAGGAAGTAAAACCAAATTTAATTGAACTATCCAAAACTGGTTCAATTGTTTTAAGGGTGTTGATTTTACCCTTGAAATAAAATACAGAATTGGACAACAATCAGTTGTTAATTATGATGATGTTTCAAAACCAAAAGCAAAAGAGAACTTGACCATCAGCACATGAAAACTTGGCGGGGAGGAGGGGGGGGGGAGAACTGGGATCTTTAAAATGTGCCATATTTAGAGAATTATATAAGCTTGAAGCAGAAAAAAAAAAAAGATGTTTTCCCATGAAATCTTTGCTATTTAAGAAATAAAAAAATTTTTTGATACACCATAAAATATGTAAACCTTGTCTAACGTCATAGAATTGGAATTTGATTCTACATCAGAAAGTGTCAAATATAATAACTTTATTGCAGCAACTGATCATTTTGCTCCATTTGGGGGATTATAAAGAGAGGGGGGAGGGGATTATAAAGAGAGGGGAGGGGATTAAAGAGAGGGGGAGGGGATTATAAAGAGAGGGGGAGGGATTATAAGAGAGGGGAGGGGATTAAAAGAGAGGGGGAGGGGATTATAAAGAGAGGGGGAGGGGATTATAAAGAGAGGGGGAGGGGATTATAAAAGAGGGGGGAGGGGATTATAAATAGAGGGGGAGGGGATTATAAAGAGGGGAGGGGGGCTATCTTCAAGGAAAGAAATCAATTCATTGAAAGAAATAATGACCAAGAATGGAGGAGATAATATTTTAATGATTAACTTGAAGTTTCAGATAGTTTTTCAAGCTGCGTAATAACATTTAGAATTTATACACACACACACACATTTTATTTCCCTTCATTCAATCCTAAATTTTGTTCTTTGTTAAAAACAAAAAAAAACAGTGGATACCAGACATTCATCTGATACTGCACAATATAGACAAGTACAGAAAAAAAAAGAACCTCTTAAAAAGATAAAGAAAATTTTATAAAGATAGAATAAGTTATCATGCTTAAAAGAAAGAACAAAATAAGTTTTAGTCTCCTCAGGTAAAAAAAAAAAAAAAAAAAAAAGAAAATTGGAAATTTTAAGAAGAAAAAAAAAAAAAAAAAAAAAAAAAAGGTGCGAAACTAGAAGTTATTAGGAAAATTATACAAATGAATCTATGAAAATTTTTCCAAATTTAATAAAAATGCTTTAAAAATTCTGTCACCTTTTTTCTTTTTTTTTTTAATATGTGATCTTTTAATTGCATTTCTATGTTCTTATAAGAATTAATCACTGTTTAGATAATGTCATATTGCAAAAAGACTTACAAGGTGTGTCAAAAAAGGAGATTGAAGCTGTATTTTCCAAGATTGGAATGAACAATTAATGTAATTTCATTTTTTTTCAGTATACAAGGTGTGTCAAAAAGTACAGATTTTAAAGCTGTATTTACCAAGATAGAAATGAAGAATGAATGGAACATTATTTTTTCAGACTACAAGGTGTGTCATAAAATACCGAAAATCTCTACTTTTTTTTACACACTTTGTATAAAAATAAGTTTCAATTTCAGGTAATCTAAACATTAGCTACATAAATTAGAGTAACACAAAAACACATAAATGAGGGTTTAACTCAAAAATATCATAAAATGTTATCTTAATTGTGCTTGCGCATTATTTGAAATCAACTTAATTGTTATTAAGAACACATTTTATGATATTTTCGTGTTAAAACATGTAGTTGTATTGATTCAAACAAATTCATATTTTCAGTGTAGATTTACGGTGAAATGAAAATGGCCAACCAAAACATACGGCTTCCTCAAAGTGAAACAAACAAGGGGGGTTACTCTCATTTATGTAGCTAATGTTCAGATTACCCAATTTCATCATAAAATATAAAGAGAGACTAGAAAAATTGTTGTAGTCAATAATAACAGGGCAAACTGTCCGAACTGCAAATCTAAATTTTGATCTACAACAGAGCAAAATTCTCTCCGTTGATAAAAGGGGAATTTATTTGATGATTAAAAAGAATAGAACCAAAAGAATTTTTAAATAAATAAATAGAATAAGTCTTTTTACAATATGACCTAATCTAAAATACACACTTAAATGAATACTTGTAGGTAAATATCTTTTTAAAGACATTAATTGCATTTTAATAAGAGACTAATGTAAATATTATAAATTCTTTGCTATTCCACCTTAGAAATAAAAAAAAGTTGGGGGAGGGGGATGAGAGAAGAAAAATGAAAAATGAAAAGAAAAATTCTCACCTCTGTGAACATAATTCCAAATTGGCGTTTGCATTCCTGATCCCTCAGAACACTGAAATGAAAAATGAAAAACATCATGGGGTGAAAAGTTGATTTTATTCGTTTGTTTTGTTTTATGGCACATCAACCTCGGTGGGGCATTTAATGCCGACAAAGTTTTGAAATAAATTTATTCTTAATGAATAATCGATTTTTTTATAAACACATTTTTCTATTAAACCCATAGATAGGACCCTAACAGGTACTACCACTTTGGGTCAGAGTGGACCTGGTAGCAATGGTGATGAAAGGGTGGTCCACATTCCCCAAACCTCCAGAAATAGAACTTCACCATCAGATAAAGTTTAATGTCATTCCCAGTGTTACACACTGGACCCGTCAAAGAATACAAACACTTGTATTTAGGAAAATGTAAGATGAGATGTTTATTCCCTCGGTTGTGTACAGCTGATAGTCGTTGGCAGGGCTACGCAAACGTGGAGCCTTCGAGAGTTCTTTTCAAGTGATCTCGAACCTGATCGTTGTCTCCTAATATCGATCTCTACGGGTTTCTTTTATTGTAGTCGGACCCTGATGTCACGCCTCTTTGATCATGACACCTACGCAGTTTTTCTGTAGACATGCCTCTTCGCCCACGCAGGCTGTTTTCATTGGCTATGGGCTACACCTACAAATTTCTGCACCTAAATCATGTCAAATGTTCACCTGCATTCCCAGGTGCAAAAGGTCAGGTCAGGGCCACATCCTGTTTTCGTTTCCAGGCTGCACCTGACCCCCATGCACTTCCTGGTCGGCCTGGTCCTTGGGTGCACTGATCAGGCAATATATTACACCAGGACATGAAGACCCCTAGCCACCACCTTCAAGCACATATATGATAAAAAGGGTTGAGGGTTCCCATAAGGGCAATAGGGTTAGGACAATCATATAGGTGCTAGGGATAGTCGTGAACAGCTGATTGATCAAAGTTGAGATCAGAGGAGTTGTCTCAAATTTCAAAAGTAATCTGATAATTTTTGTTATGGCATTGGTATATACTAATATACTTTTAAATAAGTGTATTTTGGCAGCATTTTTTCTTTTATACAAGTTTTGTTAAACTGTACAGACAACTCTTGTCGGACGAGTTTTTGGTTGATCCTTTCTAATTTTCGGGACATCTTTTTGGTGTCGGGGTGGAACTGGTGTAACAGTCCACCAAAGGTTTCAACACGAGCGCTTTCGGCAATACAGTTTGCCATCATCAGGTAAGAAACGATGGTATGGTTTCGTGTCTCGTTTTTAAGGAGAACAAGTAGTAGCAAGGAATTAGAAGTGGGAGGTAATAACAATTGGTAGTGGGAGGTTGTAGGAATGGTAGTGGTTCAAGCGAATGATGCAGTAGTGATTTTTTGTGGGAGGGGGGAACAAGTTGTGAGAAGGGGAGGTGTATAGTATACTAATATACTTTATAATCCTCTCATTGAGTTTGTCTTTGAGGGTCTCATCCTTTCATTTACTTTGCCCACCTTTTTCTTTTTTGTGATAAAAACAATTTGTGTTCAAATGTTTAACCTTAATTTTATCACCGGTCTGGAACCCCTATCTTGCTCAGAATATTAACCTCCTAGAAACTGTACAGAGACGTGCAACCAAAACGAATACCCTCCATCAGGCATCTACCATACTCTGAATGTCTCGCAGCCCTGGGAATGGATTCGCTGAAACTTCGGCATCTGGCAACTGACCTGGTAAACGCTCATAAGGTCATTAATCATCTTAACAACAGCAACCGTGAGCACCTTTTTGATCTCCATCTTTCTAACACACATGGGCATGCCTTCAAAGTCAGAAAACAGCACTGCTCACATGACTTTCGGAAACATTTTTTCATGCTCAGAATTGTGGAGATATGGAATAAACTGCCCTCGTCTGTTGTAGGCTGCCGGAGCACTGAATCTTTCAAAGCCTCCATGCTTCCTGTAGTCCGCCGACACTATACTTGATGCCACTCTCCACATATATATGCGCACACATACATTTACATTTTACTACTGTAAATTGTTCATGTTCCTGACACTACATTATTCTGTGTACTAGACATGAGACTTTGATGAGTTGTGGTGCACCTGAGCACTGTACACAATAAATTTTAGTATTATACATTTTCATCTTTGCTGAACAGCTTCAACAGCCATTTAATAATTCACAAAAAAAAAAAAAAAAAAAAAAAAAAATGATTTCAGGAGAAATGGATATCATTTTTTTTTTTTTTTTTTTTTTTTTAATGAAATAGAATTAAGAAGATCCCTTTAATTAACTATAACCCCATTGCAAAACCCTCCACCATAATTGAACTCCAAAGAAAATTTTAGAATAAATATAAGAAAGAAGAGAAAGAAGAATAATACGAACCCACTCATTAACAGTTGATGACTTTGAATTCGGGCAACTAAAAAGAAAGAAAGAAAGGAAGAAATAACATTTTGTTAAAAAAAAAAACAAATGCTTCCATATTGGAAACTTTCTTATTTAAAGTGGCCTTTCTTACAATCAAAATGCATTGAAATATAAAAGAAAACTTATCAAATAATTACATTTTTGAGAAATAGTGAAAGTTGAAACATTTTTTATATAAAGTTGGGTTTTTTTTTTTTTAAGTAAACACTTAAGAGGAAATTAAAATATATAATTTCAATTATATTTATTCATTAAGTTTCAAATTTCAATTAATATTTAGTGTTTATAACGAAATCCTGCAAACATAAAATTACATTCACATATCGTGTTTTCAAATAAGAAACACTAATTAGAATCAATCAGTTAGAAGCCAGATTTTTAAAAATAAGTCATCAATAATGCTAATCAAATGTATAAAACTTTCTGTTATGGAATGATAAGAACACCCCTAACTGACACAATGGACTAGCCTGACTATATATAGTGTATATATCTTGAACATAAATAAATAAAAAATACTTATAGTCAAATTCTAATATTGTCTCCTGCGTTATTCATTACTTACTGTTGGACTATAATATAACACTTTTTCTACCCCTTTCTTGTATAATTTGAAAAATAAATATGACCATGTTACCAGGCATTATTTGAATGTCCTGATGAAGATATATATATATATATAATATATATATATATATATAATATAATATACCAAGCGTGTTGGTCAATCCTCGCAGTGAGAAAAAACCCAGCAAATAGTTTGATTGTAAAAATATACTACCAAACATCAACTGGGGAGAAAAAAATTTTTGGAAAAAAGAAAAGACCAAGATAATCGTACCAACAAAAAAACAATTTATATTTGGCCAAAAGAAAAAACAATTTATATATATATTCATACAAAACCTCCAAGAGACTAAAGCTAATAAGTAAAAAGTGCTCAATACCTAAGTAGAGCAAATAATAAAGATAAATCTAATGAGTCAGACGAACCTACTATTAGTTTCAAGATCTAACTCCCTGAAGAGCATTAAGCGAAACTAATAGTAGGTTCGTCTGACTCATTAGATAAACATTTTAAAGGTCGGCTAAATTTTCAAATCTTATTATAATGGAGATTCTGTGTCTGTAACTGAAACTATGTCACGGCTTTGTACAAAATCCTCAGGAATTGTGTAAGTTTATGATTGAGTATTTAATTTATTGTCAAAATCATTAATATATAGAATAAACTTTATTTATCAATAAATATGAAAATCTGAGTGTGATTTGCCTTAAAACAGACCATGTTATTAGATATTGACCATGTACCCCACGTGTATGGGTTAGGCACAAGGCCCTATTAATATGGGACCACCCACGAACCGAAGCTCATGGGCGGCGGGTGCCAAAAATGCGTTGATCCCGTTGGCATTCCCTTCAATGGGGACACTGGGCAATAAACCCAACCCTGCCCCTTTAAATCAAGGTGGGGTAGGTGTTGCATGGGTGTGTGTGTGTGGGGGCTTGGGATCAACATCATTAATTTCATTAATAAACATAGGCCCTGAAAGGCCCATGTTATTAGTGTGTTTAATATCTTACAATGTGTCTTATATATAACAAAGAAATAAAGGTTTACATGATATATGGTGTGGTTAATTTGCATACAAAACTAGGTTTAATAAATGATTACTAGGTGTTATTGATCTCTAATATTATTGTTTAATTCTCTAACATATTTGCTGAGAAATTTGAATATAAGGCGTGTACCAGATGGCCACTTGTACTTATAGACTCGCCGATAACCACGTGACCAACCTATTGGCCAACCACTGGCAGTACTCTGCTGCTGATATTGTTATTTATACTGGCTGTTCTGGTCATACCTACTCATTACTACTTGAATCTTCATGGACGACGGATTATAGGATTATATCACTGGACCTTTTGACACTACGTATGATTCCAAAACTTAGGACTTATTCACTTACCAAAAGATTCTATAGCTCAGGACTTACTTACTTTAAGTCCTTTTCAATTGGCCAAGAATGGCGGCCAGATACTTAACAATATTAAAATCAATCCTATGAATGATTTTATGTAAAAATATAATTAAAATAAGAGTAATATTGTTATATGTGTTCTTATTTAATTTCGTTAATCTTTCTACTTTAATATATTTCATTACATTAAAACTTAAATACTTATGCCCGGAGGGTGCATATTCTTGCTAATATTAATAAATAATCTTCATAACTCATTTTTCACATTAATTCATTTTTTTTTTAAACACCAAATGTAATATATAAACAAATTGAGTCTATTTCTCATTCTGTACATTTAAAAGACAAGAATCATGTGAATATGGTCATTGAAGATAGACAACACTAACATGAATAACTGAATTTTTGACGAGTTGGGAGTGGATGAAACAACAAAAAAAGTAGAATATATCACCAGTGAAATGAAATAGAATTATTTTTTACCTTTCCACAATTTTGTATCTGCCAAAATCAAGCGTTCCATCAGAGATCCTCCTTCCGCTGGTTGCATTGCTAACTTACAAAATAAATACCGCAAACCATCTGAAATTAAAATTTAAGAAATTTATTCAAAAAACAACTACAACGGGTAAATTCAGAAATTAAAAGAAAAACTTCTGCATAATTCAAATATCCGTTCAAAAAATTTTAAGTTATAAACATTTTTTTTCTCTACAATAAAGGGACCCCAGTGACCCCAAATAAAGGAAGAAAAAATTTATTCTCCAAGTAAAAGTTCTATTAAATAAGTAGAGTTTTATTTTCTCAGCATTCAAATATCAAATTTTTTATTAAAACTACAACTATTACATCATTTTAGATATAATATTACCGTTTCTCGGAATTCTTGAGATGAGGTTTGATTATTTGGATTATTCAGACTATTGTTCTCATCTTTTTTATAGTTATTGACTGGGTTATGGTTAATAGGAGAACAGTCTATCCCCATAGATTGAATAAAGGGTTCAGTTCAAAGTTCCATGAAAATTACGACATGAAGGTTCCCAAGTCCAACAAGGAATACCTGAAGAAGACCGTAAGGAACATCAGCCGAAACATTGTGTAAATAACAATAAAAAAGATGAGGACAATAGTCCAAATAATACAAAATTTTACTGTTGTTATTCATTTACTAAGCTTAGTTTGACTCAAGGCCAGTATTATGAGGCACCCAGTGAGAATCAAACTCACTAACATTACAACATGCTATGCACCCTCTAAAAACTAAGCTTAGCTGTGTCAAATTTATATAGAACACAGTGAAGATTGAATTCATAACTCAGTCGCAATGGATCCTTGAGCTTGTTAAACATTACACCACAACAAGCCGAGATATTATTGTTTGTAATGTTGAACAAAAAAAAAATCTATTAAAATATTTGAATTTTTATCAACTTTTTTATCAACATGTGGTCATCTCACATGGTCTATAAGCTGTGCCAACAAAACATTGATAGCATGATGTTCTACATTGTAGGATTTTTCATCAGAACTTGACTATATTATTTTACTTTTACAGTGGTGAAAATAATGATAAGACAGCCCACAAATTTACTCATAACTTTATGAATATCGATTCAAAGTTCATCAAATGAAGATAATGAAACTAGAAGTCAGTGCATTATCAATAGTTTTTTTTATTTTGGTTTATTTTTTTGAAAGTTATTACAAAAATAAATATTTTGGAAATAAAACTACTTTGAAATAAAGATAAGACCCCCCTAAAATGTTTAGATTCTTCTGCTTTTCTACACTTTTAAGAGAGAAGAAAAATATCGAAACAATACACTAGTGCGATGCTGAAATGTACTTGCAATGTTTAGAGGTCTAAAATTTAGGTCAAAATTTAAATCTCTAAATTTAATCAGTATGAGAATAAGGTATTATGCTTTCCGAAAAAGAAGAGTCAAATAATAGTGTTAAATGGATAAAAGATGTTCATTTAATTCAATTGAAAGTTAAATTAAGAAGTATAGAACAGTAATCTGAAACTTCACAAAATCCTCAAGTGTACGTTTCAAAATAAATAAATAAATCAATTGTACATCCAAATAAATCAAAATCAAAACATTGATTATACTCTGACTTCTATTTTCATTATCTTCATTTGATGAAAATTTTATGAACTTTTAATCAATATTCATAAAGTTATGAGCAGATTCATGGGCTGTCTTATTATTTCCACCATTGTATTGTAAAAAAAAGAAAGAAAAGAAAAAAACTTATTAGGTCTGAAATTAGTGAGATATTCACTCGTAAAAAAGTAGTCATTAAGGAATCTTCTTGGACTTAGAAGTTTATTTAAAGGATATAAAATAAATAAATCTTATACTTACATCAATTGAATAAAGGTAAAAGTTATTCCAAGTGTAAAAACAAAACTTTCTTTAAATTTCTTAAGCTGACTACAAAAGCAAACTTGTAAAATCTCAAACTGGTAATAAAATATTTTGACTTCCAGTTTTCAACTTCACCAGCCCGATGAAAAGGTCTTCAATATATATATTTACCAACCCCTCCGCACGAGCAGGATGTGACACAAGGTCAATTTCTTAAGCGGAGTTCAGCAGGTTTGAATTAAGAGTTTTCCTTCTCCTAGACCAGTTGCTTAACCAAGGTTAATGAGCCCAAATGCCCTACTATTTACCCATAGCTGGAGGGAGAGTAGGATTCATACCTTTCCCAAGGATATTAGTGCTAAGTGAAATGCAATTACCATGTCCAGGATTTAAACTCGGGGCGACGAGTCCATTTCCCATGACTTCAACCATTACACCACGCGCTTCCTACATATAGAATGCCATGATTGATAGGGAATTTGTTTCTCACAGGGTGCCTATGTAAGTCTGGCCTTGAACTATCTAAGCTTAGTAAACAACAATAATTTAATTTTAGGAGGTTTTTATCATAATTTATTTTTTTGTTTTGTTAATTCACAATTGAATAACAATATTTAAAGCTAAAATCTGGGGGGGGGGGGTCTTATGCAGATTAAATGGCAACTTAAACAATTGAAATATGAACACAATATTTAATCCGAAATGTAGCAAGCTTTGATTTTTATCAAAAGCACAAAAAATAAAATAAAATAAAAAATCTTAACAACATGATGGACATAAAAAAAAAATTATTAGCAAGTTTTTGTTTATGCTATGTGTAGATATAAATAGATAATATAAATATAAATAAGATTTTTGGATGTTTGTTTGTTTATAGAAGCACCGTTGAATAAATTATTATTTATATTTTTTTGCTTGAAGGCAATTATAATGCATGTAACGTATAAAATTCGATAATTATAAAAAATAACCTTGACAAGAGAATCCCGCAAAGGATGGCTCGCTATGCAGAACACCGTACAGACTGTTTCGACTTTATTAAGTCTCTTCAGCGATGTATACTAACGACTCCCCTCCGACAGGAATCGAAACCGGGACTTCACAGGCATAGTCAGAGACCATATCCGTTCGGCCGCCGGTATATAGCGAACAATCCCTGCAAAATTACCCTTGTCAATGAAACTACTACACGCCTCTACCATAGCAGGTAAGTGGACGTTTATTGTGTAGTAAACAAACTCGGCCGTAAGTTCTTCGGCGAAGTGAATAAGATTTTTGGATGTTTGTTTGTTTATAGAAGCACCGTTGAATAAATTATTATTTATATTTTTTTGCTTGAAGGCAATCATACAAATATAAATAATATTTGTATGAATAATGCGTGCAAATATAAATAAATAATATGTACGTAAATATAAATAAGATACTATTTCTCTGAATTTTTGAGATGAGGCTTGATAATTTGGATTATTCAGACAATTGTCTCTCATCTTTAAAATGGGCCGGGTTAGATCAGTCGGTAGAGCATTCGGCTAGAAACCACAAGGTTCCAAGTTCGATACCGGTCCTCGCCAACTCAGCGTATGAGTAGCACAGGGATCCGTGCGGTAAAGTAAGGAGCTGATAGTAGGTGTGGCGCTCCACCTCAGATGCTAAAACAATCTCCTTGGTCTAGTGCTATTGAAAAGGGGATAGACTCTCCCGCAGACTGGCTGATACCGACTTTAGGCCGCCCCGTCGACTTTATTTTTACTTTACTTTATTGTTATCTGCACAACATTTCAGTTGATGTGCCCTCTGGCCTTCTTCAGGTATTTCTTGTCGGACTCAGGAACCTTCTTGAACTCGGGGGTCCCTTCCCCAAACTTGGGTTTCCGAGTTCGAAGAAGGCTAGAGGGCACATCAACCAAAACGTTCTCCAGATAACAATAAAGATGAGGACAATAGTCTGAATAATCCAAATAATACATAAATATATGGTTGGCCACCTTTCATCTACGAGAGATGATGGAGTAGTGTCAAAGTTTTTTTTCATTTATTTATTTTTAAAAATTTGAACTACATAGCCTGGGCGGATTCATATGGAGGATAAACTGTTGCCCATGCAGCAAATTCTCCCTCTCCACACTGCCATTGTGATCCAAAGGAAAGGTAAGGTAAGGTACCAATGTGGTTTGGCAATGGTAGTGTCGCAGGAGTTGATGGGTAATACTGGATTTTAGCATCACACTACCTTAGGGACTCCGGCTCCTGATTTGTTTTTGGGGTTTACTCCCCTAGCCTCTTAACTTTAAGATTCCTTTAAATATTTCTGTATATCTAAAGGAATTATTTTAGAAATCCATAAATAAATAAGATATATTAAAAAAATGAATCATTTTAGTTTTCCTAAGTTGAGAGTTAGCAGCCAATCAATTTCAATTTCTCTTTAATAAAATCATACAACGCCAAATAGCAAGTGATTGTTTCTTTAAGCCACAAAGATATAAATTGTAAAGTTGAAAATTATTCAAACGAGTTACATACCTGATTTAGAGATAATATGTTGTAACCACTGAATCATTTTTAATGCAAACTTCTGATGAGAAACAACTGTTGTGTGCATTACTTGTACCTTTAAAGGTTTTGAACTGCCCCGGGAAGACATTTGCTATTAAGAAAATCACATTGAAAAGTTTCACTAAATGATCAAGCATCAATCAGAAAAGAGAATTAGAGATTTGAGAAATATTCATCACATTTTAAGCATTATTTGGCTCATTTATTTAAACAGTTAAAAAAAAGAATGAATAAAAAGTTACTGAAATAATATTAAGGACATATCAAAAGTATTCTTTTTATTTTACTCCAAAACCCGTTTCATATATACATTTTAAGATTATGACTCCACAAGAAGGGCACTACTAAGTAACCCAGAATATTTTGTTTGGTTTGTTTGGTTTTATGGCATATCAACCTCAGTGGGTCATTTAATGCCGATAAAGTTTTGAAATAAATCAATTCTTAATGGATAATACAATTTTTCTATCAATATATTTTTCTATTTAACCCATAGATGGGACCCTAACAGGTACTACCACTCCGGGTCAGAGTGGACCAGGGAGCAATGGTGATGAAGGGGTGCTCCACATTCCCCAAACCTCCAAAACTGGAACCTCACCATCAAATAGAGTTTAACGTCATTCCCAGGACATGTAGACCCGCAGCCACCGCCTTCTAGCATCCATATGATAAAAAGGGGTGGGGCTTGCCATAAGGGCAATAGGGTTGGGAAAATCATATAGGTGCTAGCTTGACGTGACCAGCCGATTGATCGGAGGGGGCCTCTATGACAGCCCGTCTAGCCCAAGATAGGGCCAAAGTGCCATAATATTTCAACAATAAAATAGAATAAAACAGGAAAAAAAAAACTCATGACACCAAGTATTGAAGTGAGGATCAGCCACATGAAACTTGTAACTTTTTATCCTGTTTTATTGTAAAGGACGGTTTAGCTCAGTCAGTAGAGTATCTGACAAGGAACCACAAGGTTTTCGGGTTCAATACCGGCCCTCACCAACTCAGTGAATGAGTACCACAAGGATCTGTGCGGTAAAATGAGGAGATGATGGTAGGTGTGGTGCTCCACCTCACACGGCAAAACAATCTCCTTGGTCTAGCGCTAGTGAAAAGGAGATAGACTCCCTTGATGTCTTGCTGATACTGACTTTAGGCCACCCCGACGACTTAACTTTTCTTTTTTTTTTTTTACTTATTCTATTTCAGGTTTTATATAGTGATATTGTTCTGCATTTTGTGTATAAAACACTTTATTTTGCTATTTAAAAATGCTTTTAGTATTAAATTTTAATCCTGATTATATATGATTATTAATATTAATCATCTGTAACTTTTGCTTTGATTGTTTGGTAATTTATGAGGAAGTGCGTCCCGGTCTCCTGCCTCAAGAGTTGCTACCCGGTGACTATTAAAATAACGACCCAGCTCAGTCTATTCAAAACTATCCATCTTCATATCTATCTCAATTTGTTCATATTTATCTATATTACTTTAAATACTAAGATTTTTTTTATTCATGTTTGTTTAATGTCTTGTTTTTAGTTTAAATAAACAAGAATTACAACAAAAAAAGAAGCAACCCCCCCCAATACATTTACTTGTCGAAAATATCTATCTATCTCTATTTGTTCGTATCTATCTATATTATTTTGTTAGTTTATCTATCTATCTCAGTCTATTCCAAACTATATATCCATCTTCATATCTAAACAAGAATTACGACAAATAAACAAGAATTACGACGAGCTGGGGTTGTTATTTTGATAATCACCGAGTAGCGGTTTTTGAGGCGGGAGACCGGGACGCACTTCCTCATAAATTACCGATTGTTTTAATGACTGATACAAGTATTGAGATTCTATCAATTTTGAGTTATCAATTTACACTTTGCCTCAAAACTGTTGAAGATGTTCACATAATTCAACAAGAAAAAGGAAATGAATTGATCTCTAAATATTCTGTCTAAAACTCATTGAAGCATTTTAAGTGTAGTGATTTGTCTTTTGAAATAAAACCCAAAAGTTAATGGTGGACATTGATTTTGGGGTTTTTTGTTTTTTATTTCAAGGGACAAATATCTAAACTTAAAATGCTTAAAACAGTTTATGCAAAATAGAAGAGAAACTGAACACAAGCTTTTTAAAAAGTTACAACGTGGAGTGTATATATATATATATATATATATATATTCGCATCTGATGAGTCGGGAGAGTTAGACTGGAGAATTAGACACTTTGTCTAAGCTCCCTGAAATAGACTATAATGCTAAATCTCTAAGTCTTTTGTTATTTCTCTACTTATTATATATATATATATATATATATATATATATATATATCATTATATATGCTTTGTGTTTCTAAAAATAAGAAAATGCCCAGGTTTCCAGCATAGAAGTAATTCTGCTTCTGAAACAAGCTGAGTTGCAAATGGAAAACACCAGAATAACCCAAAGGAGTTTTCTATGGAGACAAACTGTGAGGGTAAATCATTTCCGATCTGTCCACTAAGCTGTAGAAAGATCCAAGTGAGACTGCAGCCATCCTAGATATGGAATCAAGATCAGTGAAGAGTATCAACCAGACTTTGAGAGAGATGATCCAAAAAGGAGAGATCATTTGTGCATCAAAACAATCCAAGGATCCAAAACATGGGAAATTTCAAAGACATCCACTTGGGTGAATGGACACACAAGTTTACACCCATAATTCTATTGACCCAATTATTCTCATGTCCACAATACTTGGGACGTTCTGCAGGTCCAGTATCAAACACCATAGTTAATAAACTGCCTGCGTCTGTTGTAGGCTGCCGAAGCACTGAGTCTTTCAAAGCCTCCATGCTTCCTGTAGTCTGCCGACACTATACCTGATGCCACTCTCCACACACATATGCACACACACGCACACATACATGCATGCATATTAATACTGTAAACTGTTCATGTTCCTGACACTACATTATTCTGTGTACTTGACATGAGACTTTGATGAGTTGTGGTGCACCTGAGCACTGTACACATTATTATTATAACGGATATGTCACTACAATTAAGGACCTCTTCTTACCCACTGATTTTCACAAGCAAAGAAAACGGTCATCACTAACATAAGCTTTAAAAAATAAAACAGGGATCAACTCTTTAGAGATTCCCTATGAATACCGAGTGGATTAAAAAGAAAACTTTTGATACATCTTAATATAATAAAAAGGTCCGTCATTCTAAAATCATTGGAAAAATTGGCTTGAGAAACAGATTTTTTGCCTTGATCAAATTAGTTTTGTTTTTTTTCTCCTAAATTATTAAACTGAAATAAGAATTTAGAATTTCAAAAGAAAATCAATTATAATTGAGCAACAGAATTATTATTATTACTATTATTAACTCTTAACATCCTATACCACCTCCTTCCACCCGGCCGGAAGTCTCATTCATTTTTCTAATCCACCCCAAATGATAGCCTTTGTTTAAATGTAATATTAAACATATTTAGAAGTCTTTGATTTAAGGGAAATAACAGGTAACTTTAGATGCAAAGGTCATTTTTAGCCATTTTTTTAAAATATATCCTTATAGGAATACTCTGGACTTAGAAAATTCTTAGCAGGATGTTAAGAGTTAATAATAATGATAATTTTTTTTTTTTTTAAATTTAGTCATGTAATTTAAAGAGTGGAATGATTAGAGATTTTAGTTTCTCCTTGTTTATTTTTTTATCTCCAAAATAAAACACACAAGTTGTGTAATTGAAGTGTTGCCATGGAAACTCACCTCAATTGTCCTCCTGGTTTTATCACATACACTGAATGGACCAATTCTGACACCACTTCTTCCCTAAAATTTAAAAAAAAAAAAAAAAAAAAAAAAATTATTATTATTTTTTAAAAATTCATAAAACAAAAAACTATTGGGTAAAGCAGAAGAAAATAAATATTGAATAACTTACTTCCCGATCGATTGTGGTAGAAAAATCTGCTGCTTGTTTCTGAGTGCATTCTACTGCTTTTTGAAGTGTGCTAATAACCTGCAAAGAAAAAAAATGAATTTATAGAGACAACTGAAATAGTTTAGTTATTAAATAAAAAACAAGTATTTTATTTCTTAAGACTTTTGTGTGTGTGTGTGTGTGTGTGTATATATATATATATATATATATATATATATATATATATATATGAGAGGTATCCAAAACTAGGTAGTAAGGGATGATTCTATATGTGATTTCTAAGATACACTGTATTATTATTGTATGATCCAGTATGTATAAATACAGTGAATCTTTAAATCACTAAAGATTATATTATATATATATATATATATATATAGAAAGAGAGAGAAAGAGAAAGGGGGGGATGACAGGCAGAATGTAAAGTAAGAGACGGGTTAGTTTTTGACTTAATTGCAAATTACGACTAATTAGAACCAATTACGATGGATTTTTTTTTCAAACATAACTAAGGAATATTTTGATATGAATTTTTTCGTCATTAAACTTAATAGGAAAAAAGCCTTTAGCAAACAATCATTGATTCAACTTTAGTATAATAATAGATTACTAACCTGATCAAAGGTGTGTATCTCGTCATTGAAAAGAATCGTAACATACAAATCATCACGATCGCCATCAGGTTGAAGGTCAGATGGTAATATATCACACTGTTCCCAAGTCATCATGTCCACTGAATACTGAAGTGTGGCCATAAACAATGCCTCAGCCCGTCCTACCAGCTCACGTGGTAAAGAATCCAAACGATTCTGAAAGAAATTACAACATATTTCCACAATCAATTAAATCAACTCATTTGTTTGCATACAATTTAATTTATTATCAATCAGCAAAATCAAGTTGGGAAATGAGAGTGTATATCTGTTCTGGGTGTAACAATTCACTGGTTATAAATACTTCATTATGGTGTAATAGTTTGCAAGATCATCTCAAAAATCATTAATACTGAGTAGTGAATTTGATCCTCACTGGGTGTCTCATACCTGCAGCCTTGTGCAAAATTTAAGCTTTTTTTTTATGGGCACCACATTGTGGTGGAACTGATCTGCTAGCCTGGCAGGCCACCATAATTTCCCCCACCCCAATACTTTGAGTCAAATCTAAGCTAAACTTTGTTTTTGTAGAAGTTATCCTGTCTGCAACCCACCCCAATGCCAAGTGCAATGCCTGAACTTACAAGCCCTGCAAGCAATACTTCATCTTGCATTCATCTTGTAACAGAGTTGAATACTTTACACAAAATCCAACATGGCGCTGCAGACAGGATAACTTCTACAGTTTTGAGGTTTACACTCAAGTCATACTTAAATGGGGGATTCTCAAACATTTTACTTGATGCACCACCTTCTAACCAAAATTAATTTCTATATTAAATTAATTGAATATTAAATTACAAAACATAACTAATTTACCAGTATTTAATACAATTTACAGGAGAAAAGAACATTTGTAAACTATAATTGCAAATACAAATTAAAATTTTTTTTTTAATGGGAAGGATGTGTGGGGATTATCTTCCCTTTGCCAGGAAGAGTTATCTTCCCGCGGTGTTGCCGTTTGTTCCCACTAGGGGACCTCTGGTATTTAAGTGCCTGATTTAAACTTCTCTTCCAGTTACATCTCCGGAATGAGCACATGGGTTAGACTACCCTTTTCTCGGTGGGACTTCGGCCCCCACCTCCTAGTAGGTGATCTCTATGTACGGACGCTCCAGTCCTTTGATGTATGTATGTTTATGTACACTATCTTGTATTTTATGTATCGTTTCCATGTGTTGTTATCTATATAAAATGTTTTGTCTCACAAATGTATCGGAGTTTGTTGTTTCAACTAGTTATGACTGTTATATCTTTGAATCTTACAGATGTATTTGTTCTATTATAAAGGGATTTATAAAGGCAACCTAGAAAATTCATCCATTTTGGACCCCTCAAATTTTATACCCTCCCCCCACTCAGATGTCTATGGACCACTTTGAGAAGAACTAATTTATATGGTGACCATTTTAAGAAGAGCAGGTATTGTTAGCAACTTTCGGCCTGGAGATGAATGTTATATTGCATCACATTAGTCATACAAGTTGACATGTACTGAAAGAAATCCTCTGTGTTCATGTGTGTGTGTGTGTGTGAATGCTGTCTTCTCCAAATAGAAATTTTCCTTATTACAAGAGTTGGCTGAAAAGTTCATAGGCTGTTATATACCCTACCTATGAATAATAATGGGTATGTCCCAATCCTCATAAATACAGAAGTATTATGCTGACTGGGTAGTCTGATACCACTAGCAGTGGTTTACCTTTTTTCACACCGCTGGCGAGTATTGTATTTTGTTAATGTTATAAAGATTCCTGATGATGACATCAACAGCAGAATTGCAAAAGCATCGACAGTCATGGCGAAACTGAGCCAGAAAGTATAGGACAATGCCAGACTTACCAAGAGAACCAAAATGCGCGTCTACAGAGCGTGTGTTCTCAGTACTCTCCTATACGGCAGCGAAGCCTGGATCACGTACTCATGTCACATGAGGAAACTGGACAGCTTTCACCTCAGATGCCTATGCCGCATTCTACGCATTCGCTGGCAGGACAAAGTGCCCAACACAGAAGTGCTGGAACGAGCAAACATAAATGGCATGCCTGCCATCATCTGTGAGACGTCTGCGCTGGCTTGGCCATGTCAGGAGGATGGACAAAGGCCGCATCCCCAAAGACCTATTGTATGGTGAACTGGTGGAGGGTCCCCGACTGGCAGGGAGACCACGCCTACGCTTCAAAGATGTCTGCAAAAGAGACATGAAGACATGCCACATCGACATCAACACATGGGAGGCTTATGCAGAAGACCGTGCGACTTGGTGCCTCCTTGTCAAACAAGGAACAAAAAGAGATGAAAGAAGCCACCACAGAAAAGAGAGCTAAAAGGAAGGAGAGACAACAACACCCTCAACACCTACAGAAAGCATCACCTTTTGTTTGCAATCACTGTACCAGAGACTGCCATTCAAGGATCGGTCTGTTCAGCCACTCACGTAGCTGTAGGTAAAAAAAAAATTTTTTAAATGGACACTACGCCATTGTCTAAAATAGACTGAAGGTTGCCAACCAAAAAGATTCCATTTCATTTCCAACGTCCATTTGGTTATTCCTCATTTAGTAACCTTTATTAGGTTACAATATAATTTCACTACAATACTCTCATGGAATGTAACTAAATGAGGTCTATTTTACAACAGTCCCCCTTGCAGTCAACACACTTCTTCCATCAGTGTTGCAGTGCTTGGATCGCATTGGTTAAAAAAGTCATAAACACCAGATATGACATCATCATCATCATATGAACCCTTCACTCCCTTGTGGCCCACACTCTTCTTCCATCGGTGTTGCAGTGCTTGTATCCCATTGATTAAAAAAGTCATCAACAGCAGGTATGACATTATCCTATTAACTTTTCAGCCCACCCTCATACATAAAGCTAACGAGGGTGGAAGATGCACAGGGTCATGTCCATTATTTACCTGTTCTTCCATTCCCGTCCCTTTTCCATGAGTCTCACAGTGCGGTTCTGACTTCCACGCTTCAGTATCTCCACAATCACAATAACCGCCACCGCCAGAGATACTCATCTGAAAATAGAAAAGGAAAAAAATTCTCAGAAAAAGAAAAAAGGAAAAAAACAAAAATTAATCTTTATATCTAATCAAGAAAAATGATAAGTATATATATAAATAAAATGTATAAATAGTAGATGACCTAAGGTGATAAAAATGAATAAAAACAAAATTCGGTCCAGTGAGTTGTTCAAGTGAAAAACTGGACAATTCACTGACATATTGTTGTATACCTCTTTCCTTTCTTATTTCTAATTTTCTAGCGTCTGGACTTCGTCTTGGGGACTTTGTGTCTGGTCTTCCATTGGGGATTTCAGAAGCCCTGTGTCGTTGGTAGTTTTTAGATAATAACACAAGACTTCGATTTACTTAGATCATATTTTATTCTAAAATCCCCACCCGACTGCCTGCGCAGATTGAGTCGGCACCGTGCATAACACGACTTACCACCGTCGTGGTCTTTTGCCGATCTGACTAAAAATCTATTTTAATCTAAAACTGGAAGAGGGTCTTCTCCACCGATTCTCACAGTATCCACCGGAAGGATCAGGATGAGATCAAGCCTTGTCATTCAATCCTTCAAGGCCGCCGGCTGAACTTATAACAGCCATTTTGGTTTCTACACTACTGTACATAAATATTAGGAATCTAATAATTATGTAACAATATTTGTTTGTAGAGATTGTCAGTGAGAAGTATCAGCTTATTAAAAGTTGGGAGTTAAAAAGGAATTCCGTCAAAAATGTTTGGTAATAAAACATCATAGACAACAAACTTTCAGATTGGAATTAAAGTGTTGTATCTGTTCACATTTTCCTTAGATATATTTGAAAAGAATGTGTCAAATAAAATGAGGTCCCAACCCTGCAGCAGCACCTCCTCCATTCCATTGGAGAGTAGTAGTTTAATGTCACTGTGACAATAGTAGTGGGGGATTAGGGAATTTTTATTCTTGCCCATTCATACGTTACAAAACGTTCATGTTAAACTGACAATGTGTCAAAACTGCTCCCCCCCCCAGAGAGGGGAAGAAGGATTAAATATCAATATTATGATAGACATCTGATTAATGTTGTGAGAGAGATTCATTAAAAACAAATTAAAAATTAGAGAAAAAATATATATGAATTATTATTCAGCTTTTTTCATAGAGAAAACATTTTTACTTAACTCTTTTGTAGGTAGGGTTAGTTAGTCTTTTTTTTTGGGGGGGGTAAATGTCACTGTTCGTGTAGCACTGGGGATAAAGATGTTGCTCTGCAAAAGGGTTCATATAGGAGAATATGTGCTTAATTGAAGTCGTACCTAATTTTGAAAGTTAATTAATAATTAATTAATTAGGCGGGAATACCTATTCTAATGTAAGGCTAAACAAATTGACAGTCAGGGTTCGAATCACGCACAAGGCGGTCTTCCTATCTATAGCTCTGCTGATGAGGCCTAATAGGCCGAAATGTACATACAGAGATTGATTTTTCTCAATTTGTTTAGCCTTACATTTAAATAGGTATTCCCACCTAATTAATTAATTATTAATTAATTAACTTTCAAAATTAGGTAAGACTTCAATTAAGCACATTCTCCCAAAAATTGTCAGCTAAAAAAAGCCATATCAAAAACATATCGTTTGTGTATTTACTTCTCATATATATGTCATTTCAATGAGAATTTAATCTATGAAGTAAATTATATCAATTTCTTGTCAATCAATTTTATGTCTCAACTCAAATGAAATTTCAAAATTCTGGTTTGCTTGACTTAGCAAAATAAGTGTTGAGGGAACGACACTACCCCCCCCCCAAAAAAAAACAAAAAAACAAACGCACGATTTGTAAATACTTCAGTACTTGGGCTTACGGTCAAGTCATGTTGAAGGCACTGGTTCTCGCTAAGTCACTGAAGTTAAGCAGTGATGAGCCTATTCAATACTTAGATGAGTTACCATTTAAGCAAGAGCAGGTACTGTACTATCAGCCTGATATCAAAATAACATGAAAAGGGTTGATATGCCATAAAACAAAACAATAAACCAACCCGGGTAATTGGATGGTGGTATAGTATATCTAACACCGCTGAAATGGGATTCATATACATTTATCTGGATTTGTGTTGTAAAAAATATATAATTCTATTAATTCAATAAAAAGAGATTGGGGTACTTGCTTAGAATTGTGGTCCATTCAAGAATGTAAAGAAATGTACATTACTAAGTTATGACTTCATATGGTATACCTACACAATGGAAACCTATTTTTGGACGTTAATGAGATTTTTTTTAAAAACAGGATTATAAAAACCCATTCTTTTTTAAGTATTGAAGAATTTCATAAAATATAACGAATTTTCAATGTTTTATTTTTCTTCTTTTTAGTTAATTTTTTAGTGCCGTAAAGATCAAATAATTTAAAATCAAAAACTTGACAGTATTTCACATAATACACAACACAGTGATGTCACTTTTGTGGATACATTTCTTACCGGACTACAATTCTAAACAAGTACGAAAATCTTTTTTTTTTTTTAAATCCTGTAACAGTTATTATTCAGCTTCCTTTGATGTATATCATTTGAATTTCAATCAAGATTAAGTTTTTTTGAGGGTTTTTTTTTCCTTGTCTGTATTTATAGATGTAGGAAATATCTTAACCTGTTGACCTGGATATTTCTAACTTAACCCAAATTCAGGTTAAACAGAGAAACAGAAATCACAATACAGATATTTATGTAACCTTAAAGGATAAAAGGAAAATCAAGAGCAACCCACACCCATGACTTTAAGGAATTAAATAACTAGAAGCAACAATCATAACAACGACAGAGAGCTCTATGCACACACACACACACAAGTAAAATTATGTTGAAGAAAAAAAGAAGAAGAAACCTGAATGATTAATATCATATAATTAAAAGGAGGCTATTTACACAGTGACAGTTAATAAAGCCTTTCTATAATCAGAGTTTAAAGCCTCATTCAGATGACATAGATGACAGACAAGATTTTATTGATGACACACATCAATATTACTTTAATAGAGGAAAAAAACAACATTTTTTGTCTAACATTCCATTTAGGATAAATACTGTATAAATAATGAACTCAAAAGTTATAGACGGTTGTTTGAAACAGAAAGTAAATCCATTCTGTGTTGTTGTGTTATAAATAACGTGGAACATCTCAAATCTACTACATAACAAATAAAATAGATTTACAAATTACACCCAGACAAACACTAACCTATTTTAGATATTAACTACATTATTTCTTTTAAGAGACACAAACTTGTTTTAGTGAGAAATATCCACAGAAAAAATAGACAGAATGAATATATATATATATATATATATATATATATATATATATATATATTTTAAAATAAGTGTATTTTAGCAGCATTTTTTCTTATATACAAGTTGTGTTGAACTGTACAGACAATTCCTGTCGGACAAGTTTTTCATTGATCCGTTCCAATTTTTGGGCCATCTTTCTGGTGTCGGGGTGTAACTGGTATAACAGTCCCCCAAAGGTTTCCAAACAAGTGCTTTCGGCAATACAATTTGCCATCCTCAGGTGTGAAACGATGGTAGATTTTGTGTCTCGTTTTTAACAACTCCTCCCCCCAAAAAGAGTTTATTGTGGATACAGTTATTCCAGTGTTGTTGCCATTTTGTATGAAGGAATCTATTATTAATTAAGGTTTCAAGTCAGTATATGGTATCTGGAACTTGTCAGGGATTAAATCTAGAGCCGATTTAGCTGCAGAGTCAGTTTTGTTCAACCATAACATTCTGGTTCTGAGATGCCTCCCAACAGTTGCAATTGAGGCATTTGATTGAGACATTTAACTGTAAAGCACAAAATCTGCAACAATTAATGAGTTAAAGAGATCAACAATTGAAAGAGAATTCACTGAAATAACAATTGAAATAATTTATGAAGATTGTAATTCCATCTGTTAGAATTATCAACAAAAGCTTTAAACAGAAGGCTGATCAATTCAAACAGCTGTTGCAATATCTCAATATATTTCATCATTGTCATCTTTAACTTCGATTATAAAACTTAAATATATCTTAACATTGTACTTATGTGTGTCAGGTTGCTCAATATACTACTGGTACTATGTAACCCAGTACATAACCTGGTTCATAGTCAGATCATCAGCTACTAAACCGGTATCCCCATAGATTTTGTCTAGTGATGAAGGTGGCTAGACACCCTGCAGAATGAAAAACAAAACTTGTAAAAGGGGCGGATAAAGCTCTTTGCTCAACGGACATCTAGCACATTATTTCCAAAATCCACCCCCCCCCCTTATCACGGCAGGGCCATGTAATCTTGGTAGTGGCACTTAAGTTCTGGTAGGGTCATCCAAAGTGAACAGATCTGACACCCAGTGGTATTAGGACTACAACCCAGCCAAAGGGGCTCTGGTGAAAATCCAAAGGGTATTTCCATCATCGTCAGGAATCAACAGCTTGTAGCATACTTGTCACTATATCTGTAGAAAATCTGTGGCAAGGGTATCTCCTTATCCTGATCAAGAGATGCATGTGGGGGGGTGGGGTCATGCTGGTAAATTTCAGATTCCCTTGTTACTCCTTCCATGAATTCAATACAGGTGAATTCATTGGTTGGAGCCAGCTCAACCGACCCAGGGTGAATGCCATCAAGAGACACAGAAATTGTACTTATAATAAATCAAAATGTACTATTTCTCTGAATTTTTGAGATGAGGCTTGATAATTTGTATTATCATCATCTTTAGTGTTATCGGCACAACATTTCAGCTGATGTGCTCTCTGGTCTTCTTCAGAAATTTAAGTATGTTCCTGAGAGGTTCCCAACTTTGAGTACGTTCCTGAGTCTGACAAGAAATACCTGAAGAAGGACAGAGGGTACATTGCCTGAAACATTGTGTAGATAACAAATTTGAGGACAATAGACCAAATAATACAAATAAAAAGGTGTATCAATTTTTTACAACACCTTTATGTGTAATAACATGGATATTGCCATCTACTGGAATTTTATAGGTTATTGCCATCTACTATATAAGCATTTGTATTTGTTTAATGTTATTGGAAGTATTAAAGCTAAAGATTGAAAGATTAACACTGGATGGTGGCAGAGGATTAGCTATCCAAAAAGTAACCATCCACACAGCTACACAACTTTTTATAAAGGTCAAAGTGTAATACAGTTTCATAAAGAAGAAAAGAAAGAAAGATAGCATCCATAATCCTTAGGTTCGTTAAGCTTAACAAATAGAGACATGGATTTTATTCAAAAGCTTACAACAGCAAATAGTCTGTTTTCTCAATAAAAAACTAATATTTTTTATTTATTTATTTATTTATTTTTTATCTTTTATTTATGCACATGTCAAAAGACAGCCGTAATTCAAGGGCAACATATCAATTTTCAAGTTAGAAAAATTTGATGAAGAGAGATTAAAATTATATTCACCAGGAAAAAAAAAAAAATTTTGTAAAATTGTCTCAAAATGACAATCATTAAGAATAATCATAGTGAGTAGTTGTCAAAAATTATAGGATTGTTAATGGATTGATAACCTGTGATTTTTTATGGTGGACAATACTAGTTAGGTTTATTGACTTGTTCCAGACAAAAAAATGACAACAGCTTTTCTATGATAATTAGAAAAGTTCCAATGAAAATGATGGGATTATTTTTGTATCCTGCTGGTCTGAATGGGATCAAAGTGTAGTATCTATTCCTCTACCTCAGGATATTTATATGTATTTTATATATGAAAAAAAAAAAAAAAAAAAAAAACATTTCTAAATAATTTGTATTATTTGGTTTATTCAGACTATTGCCTTCATCTTTACTGTTATCTACACAACATTTTAGCCAATGAGCCCTCCAGTCTGAGAAGGTTCCCAAGTTCAACAAGAAACACATGAAGAAGGCCAGAGAGCATGTTGGCTGAAATATTGTGTAAATAATACTAAAGATAAGGACAATAGTCTGAATAACCCAAATAATAAAAATTATCAAGCCTCATCTTAAAACTTGAGAGAAATTGGTAAAAAAAATTTGTTATTAATTCATTACAAATCAATTCTGCCATATGTAAACCAGATGGGTAACATCGAAATAAATAAATAAATAAATAGAATAATTTTTAACGACTAATTTTTGTTGTTTAACATTCAGAAGATGTTCCTCTACTTTGGCAAATTGTTAGATTTTAACAAATATTAATTTTCAAACCAAAATATAACAGTAGGGCTTATTTTCAGGGATGTAGAGTGCTGGAGTTGCATGATTTCATTGTGAAGAATGATTATTTATTTTGTCTGTCTGCCACTCTCAACTAGGGCTTATATCAAAAATCGTCCTGAAAAATCATGCTAGGTCTTATTTAGCAGGGAAACACGGTAATATCAAAGTAATGTTATATGAAAATGCTAAAATCTAAGTTTGAAATATTTCTCAATGGCTATATATATATATATATATTATTAAGAAATGGATACAATAGAAACCTACTCGAGTTTCACCATAAGGATCTTCAGGGTTAAATCCACTGAATTAATCGAGATACCGATTAATTGCAGCCGATTACACATGTGTTCACTGTATAAGATGTTACATTACAAGGGACGCTTGTTTTTGTTCTAAATTTAAATTTGCTCTACTTCGTATTGAGCACTTAACCCCTGAATTTTCGTATTGAGCAATTAACCCTTGAATTTTGCACCTACAACGATCGTGCCCATTTTCACCGATAAGCCACCTCATATATATATATATATATATACACCACACCTTACAAATCCACTCGTCAACGGCGACCATGCTTCTTCAGCTTAATTCAGGCAGAACCTGACAAGCTAAGCAGATGCGTTTCGCCGGAGGTAAGTAAGCTTGTTCATTACATATACATACATACATACACACATACATACATACACTTTGATGTTTATATGAGTATCCCATCATGGTGTAATAATGTTTAATTTTATTTTAAATTAACAATAGCTCAAAAGCACTGGAAATGAATTCAGTTCCTGGATCGCTTCCGATATATTTTATATTGCCATAACGTACAATATCAGCTATAAATTTTTCAAAATCTTTTACCAAGTCATTTATATTTCTTAACATATAAGTCACTATTAGACGAGAAGAATCATCTAATAATCCTCCTAATACATATCTAAAATCATCTTTTGCTATGTGCTCAATCGGTCTTGCAAGATTATTACAAATTAGTTCTAATATCTTAGTTGCCTATCTGTCAGGTAATTTATTTCATAATTGGGAGATCTTTGACTGTGTTCAAATTTCACAAATTTATTTTTCATAAGTAATTTACATGCCATGAACATTTTCATCTAATTTTAAAATATCATTAACATTACAACGTCCGATTATATCATGCCAATCTCCTAATGAATACTTAAACTTTCTTTGGAAAAATTACATTATTCAAATAATACAGTTTTCTTATGGATTTTTAATTTCATTCCTTTTGCATTAAGTATTGCAGATACATTACTACGGAATAGCGAATTTGACCCTCACTGGATGTCCCATACTTGTGTTACATCCTACCTATGTCAATTGGGTTGGAGAGATACCTACTTTGATGTTTAGATCTTTATAACACCAGAGTGGTGTTAAGGAGTGGCTGGCGATATCTGATTAGGATACTTAAAAATAACAATTGAGTCTAGAGTCGTATAAGCGACTTAGATTAGAGTACAAGTCAGTGGTGGGGTAATGTCAACACAGGATGATAAATTAATTACTCTAACACAAAGAAATTCTAATGGCTAAAAGTCGGTTGATGGTTGATATAACACAAATGACTTTTTTTTATACAAATGTTTTCATGTAAATATATATTATCATTCTTGTAAACATCAACAAGATGAGAAATAATTTTGAACAAAGAAAGCCTAATGGCAGAAATAGGTTAATATAAGGCAAAAGCCTGTTTAATACAAATGTTTTATATTATCATTTACATGAAGACTCCAAAAGATAGGAACCAATTTATCCAGGCTAAAAGTGGTTGAAATAAAAACGAATGTCTGTTTTTTATAACTGCTGACATCTCCATGTCTCAAACAAAAACAGTTTAAAGATTAAATCTTTAAAATGTTGATTAGTGAAGAATCACAAATTCGCCCGGGTGGTCTTAGGCCAGTTTCTGGGAATTATCATAGCAATTGACAGGACCATTTATACAATAACAAAAATATTATCAGGTGCCTCGTCTAATCAAATGCGACCGCGTGGGTGGGGTTTCGTACACCTCCTGATATTTACACTGTAGGGCCATTGGTCCGGCGTTTCGATTGGCTGGCCAATCAGAGCCATGGATTCAGGGGTTTGGAACCCATAAAAGAGGACCCAAAAGGGTTCCAGGCAGATTGGAGAGCTGGTTCTTGACCAGATTGGAGAGCTGGTACTTGACCAGATCGGACAGCTGGTTCTTGACCAGATCGGACAGCTGGTTCTTGACCAGATCGGACAGCTGGTTCTTGACCAGATTGGACAGCTGGTTCTTGACCAGATTGGACAACTGCTTCCCTAGCAGATTGATAGCTCCGTCTCATGGCCCTTGTCACCGTCTTTGCTTTGTCATCTTGTTACTCAAAGTCCTGAATTTGAATCAGAACCCAGCATATATCGCCAGTCAGTCTACAAAATACTGACTCAACTTCAACTCGATACCCCTTTGTGGTTGTACATGATTTTTAATCACTGTATGATTAATAAAGGTCTTTTATTGTTAAAAACGCGTTCGTGTTAATTGTGGAACAACCTTGGTGAATTTGGTCATTTTCAGGTACAGCCCGGAACAAGCACTTCAACTTTCCTGTGGGTCAAAGAACACCCATCGCGTTAGATTCGACGCCACGACAGCATTGTATTACATTTGGTCCCGTGACCAGATCATATTACATTTGGCACCCCGATCAACATCGTATTACATTTGGTGCCACGTGACCAGCAAGGATATTATTACATTTGGTGACGTGACCAGCAAACTCCGTATTATTACATCTTAGACCTACCTGATAGTGAAGCACTGATTACTTTTTAAAGTTTTCTTTGCAATAGTGAGTCTATCATTTTCCCACTATTATTGTTGTAATTTTATATCTAAATAAACACAAACCTTTTTGATCCTTAAACAATAAATTAGCTATTAAAAGGAAAGGAAAAAAAAGATAAAAAAAGATTAAAAAAAGTTCACCTATTTTCAGCTAAAAATAGAAAGTGTAAAACTACTTAGAAAATACAAAGTGACATGTATATAAATAAACAATTTCTTTGTTATGCTAACAAGGCATTCGAGAAATTCTATATACAGGATTTTCTTTTTTTTTTCTTATTCAGGTTGGTTGGGTTTGTTATGTCTCCCCCCACCCTTGTCTTACAACAATTTTGTCCACTTCAGTTTTCTCCTTTCTGCGTTACTTTATGTTCTCTTACTATCTTCACTTTATTTGTTTATTTCCTTCACCTGTTTTATTTAAAAGGATTTCAGCTGATAGATGCCCCTGTGTTCTCTAATCGCCATCTTGTAAGTAAAGTCGTCGGGGCAGCCTAAAGTCGGTATCAGCCAGTCAGCGAGAGAGTCTATCCCCTTTTCAATAGCGCTAGACCAAGGAGATTGTTTTTGGCGTCTGAGGTGGAGCGCCACACCTACCATCAGCTCCTTACTTTACCGCACAGACCCCTGTGCTACCCATACGCTGAGTTGGCGAGGACCGGTATTGAACTAGGAGCCATGTGGTTTCTAGCCGAACGCTCTACCGACTGAGCTAACCCGGCGCCATCTAAAACTCATCAACAAGCGAAATTACTTATCCATGTGTAAATAATGATTGTATAATCATAATAATAGGTGCTAAAATATACTTGAACTATTCTTGGTATATTAGATTATAGAATAAAAGCTAAAATCCTTACAGACAGACAGAGAGAGATATAAAGATATATATATATATATATATATATATATATATATGAGAGAGAGAGATAAAGATATATAGAGAGAAAGATAAAGATAAAGATAGAGATATAGAGAAAGATAAAGATAAAGATAGAGATATAGAGAAAGATAGATAGAGATATAGAGAGATAGAGATATACACAAATCCAATTAAATGAAGCTTAGTTTATTTAAATGTCATCAGCTTAACCTTCAAAATCCTTCTTAAAAGACATTCTTCTTTAAGCTGAATATTGAAAGAATCTGAATGAAAGAAAAACACAAATATTTGATTGGTTGACAATACAAGAAAAGACACATTTGACATTGAGACGAGAGTGCAGCAATTAAACTCATTAATAATAAAACAACAGACATTTTTATGCTGATTTTAGCAATTGAAACTTTAAAATCAAATTTAAAAGTCTAATAAAATGAACAAGGAAATGTAATCCATTTAATCGTAAACACTTTAAGATGAAGTTAAGATGAAGGAAAATTCTTCTACTCAATAATCCTCTTTGAAAGTCGGAAATTAATCAGTGATAAAAAGAAAAGGACAAAAATATTTGAAAACTTTTGTGAAAGACAAGAGGAAAAGAAGAAGATTAATTGTGAAGAAAAATCAATTGATTGACACTTTAGATAAAAGAAATATTTATAAACATTAAATTATTTTCACAAATATGAAATAACAAGGATGGTGAATTAGAAGAGTCAGGGTTTGGTAAAGAGGGGGGGGGTTCTCTGATTAATCAGGAAAAATAGAGAATTATGCTGAGAAGGGGGGGTAGAGGGGAAGATGAGAGTAGAGAGAGAGAGGGGAGAGAAAGGAGATGAGAGTAGAGAGAGAAAGGAGATAGCAGAAGAAAGCAAAGAAACGAGAGCGAGAGAAGGGAGGAAGCGAGAGAAGGGAAAGAAAGGGGAGGGGAGAGGAGAGAGGGAGCGAGGGAGAGAGGAGAGGGAAGGAGGGAGAGGAGGAGAGGGGAGAGGAGGGGGAGGGAGGGAGGGAGAGAGGGGAGAGGGGAGGGGGAGAGGAGGGGGAGGGGGGAGGGGGAGAGAGGAGGGAGGAGGGGAGAGAGGAGGGAGGAGGAGGAGGAGAGAGAGGAGGGAGGGGGAGAGAGAGGAGGGAGGAGAGAGGAGAGAGAGAGGGAGAGGAGAGGAGGAGAGAAGAGGAGGGAGAGAAAGAGGGAGAGGAGAGAAAGAGGGAGAGGAGAGAGAGAGGAGAGGAGAGGAGAGGAGAGAGGAGAGGGAGAGGAGAGGAGAGGAGAGGAGAGGAGAGGAGAGGAGAGGAGAGGAGAGGAGAGGAGAGGGGAGAGGAGAGAGAGGAGAGAGGGAGAGAGAGAGAGAGAGAGAGGAGAGAAGGAGGGAGTGAGAGAGACACACAAAATGAAGTGGGGGAAATTATAGTCTAATAGTTGTTTTTTCATCTTGGATGTTTTTACCATGTTTCAGCTAAGTGATTATTCTAGAATTTCTTCAAGTCATGCTGCACATCTGAAAAGAACTTTTTTTTATTAAGATTTATATATATCTTTTAAAGAGTAACAGATTGACACAATCATGACCACTGGATGATGCAGTAAGATAATTAAAAAAACCTCCTCTAACATAGGATTTTACAAGAAAGTAGCAATAATTATGCAGTAGACAAGTATTTAAAAAAATCCAAATCAGAAAAGCCAGGATTTAACAAAGAAAAATAAAGAAGTAACATTCTGATAAGGTATCAAAAATTCGTCTTGTTGAAAATTAGGGTGTACCACCCAAAGTGGATATCTGACAGAGGCCGAGGATATAGGCCAGGTAAGAATTCACTAAGAACCAGAGAATCAATATAGCCCTTCTTGTTGAAGGTTTCAAATATTAAAATTATAAGCACAGTTGGGGGGTAGTTGATGACCAAAATTGTTATGATTTATCCCAAAGACCCTTAAAAAGGAAAGCTTTGATACAGTGTCAAACCAGTTCCTAGCTTTAGGCCAGATAAATCTACATCACTGGGTCATTGTTTCAGCTTCATTTAAAGTTTTTCTCATTTATTCTCTTTGGTTTGCATCAGTAATTCTAATGCACACCAAAGAAGAACTGAAAAGTTTTTCAAATGTCTTTTTCTCTTACATGTAAGACTCTCATATCTAGTATATCTTAGTATGTAAACCCGCCCAACGGGGTGGGGGTCCAGTGGCTTCGGCCCTGGATCTTTACAAGTTAATAGCGTCGATCCCAGGGAGCTTTCCCCCCAGGCAATACCTGCCCCCTTGACTTAAAGGGGCAGGACTGGGTTTATTGCCCAGCGCCTGAGGCGCCCCTTTTGAGGGGGAATGCCGTTAAAACGAGGCCTTGTGCCCAGCCCATACAAGTGGGGTATGAGGCAAATACCTGTAAGACTCTCATATTCACTCAGCCAAATGACAAAAAGAAAGAAAAATAAAACACTCTACAAGTTGGAAAAGGGTTAACATTTTTTTTCTGTTGATAAAAACTTCAAAGAGGCTCAGCAGTGTTAGGCTAACAATGTAATATGAAGCAGAGTAAAGACAAAAAAACATTGGCTCAAATGTAAAGTTGATAACAACAAAGAGGAGGATATTAATCTGAATAAATCAAAAATCAAAAATTTGAGATTTGTTTTCCTTGATTTTGCAAAATAGTTATTACAACTTTTAAAAATTTCATTTGGCTATTTTAAAGTTTTTAAATAAATTCTTGAAGTTCCCTGGGTAAGACACTAAACTACATCTGGTGGTGAGGCTCCAGTTCTGAAGCATCAAGTCACTCAATCATTGTCATTACTCTTGGGTTCACTCAGACCTGGAATGGAAGTAGCTGTTAGTGACCCATTTATGGTCAAAGAAATAGTGAGTGACAGTTTTTGAACTATGTTCTCAAACCATTGTTGGTGAGCTAAATTCTCACTTGGTGCTCCATATCCCTGGCTTTGTGCTAAATTAAGCTAAACCAAATGACTACCAGGGGTGGGGGTGGTTCAAAAATAAAGTTTTAAAAGTTGTTGTATGCATTTTTCAGTAAAAGCTCTAATTACAGACAAATTAGCAGATTAGAAAGATGTTATTGAAAAAAAAAAAAAAAAAAAAAAAAAATGAAACCTTTATAAGCAAAGTGGGGGAGAGATTATCTATTAATAATGGAGATTCGTTTCCGATTTTTGTCTGTAACAAAAATGATATCACCGATTACGTCACACTACATAAAACGTCATAACGTAGAATAAATACACTCAAAATTTGAGCATGCAATGTTAGACAGTCCTCATTGTTTTTTTTAAACAAGTTTTAATAAATACATACCTGGTATTATCTATCTATATATAGTCTTTTTTTTTAAATATATATTTAAAGTTATCAGAACTAAGTTTCCATTTCAATTTTTTTATATTTTTTACTCCTTTAATAAATTTGATGATTTTACTTTACTTATGATACAAACTCTCTGATATTAAATTTTCAACTCCCATCCTCTCAGGCAATATTTATTTTATGTCACCCAGAGGGCGTTTTTTTATTTTGCTAGTATAGATAATAAATGAAATCAATATTAACAGTCAATAAAGATAAATAAAAACTGTAAGTATAAAAGTTAAGAACAAAATTCAGATCTAAAGATTTATATTACAAACACAAAAGACAACAGTTATTCGTTTATAAAGATCAAAAACATTGAAGATGACACAAGAATATTTGACCAAGACAGAATTCTTTGCCTTTAGATGATGCAATAATAACTTTAAAATAATACTTACACGATAACGATGTTTCTTGTGAACACTTTGTTGGAAACAGTTGATGCATAGTACACAAGTGAGATCATTGGCACAGTCCCTAGAGAAAGAAAGAAACACAAATTCATTAGAGTGGAAATTACAGAGACACATGGATTTTCAATTATTCATTACAAACTTGTTTTTTTTTTCTTTGTTTTTAATATCTTTTATCCTATTTCTGAATTTTGTATTGTTTATTTTTCTCTTAGATAATTTAAAAATAACATTTAATTGATAACAGCATGTTTTTTGGTTTTTTGCATTTAATATTTAGATATTAACATTTCTTTTCAGAGTAGCTGGATCAATGCAAGGTCTATTTTTTTTTTTTTTTTTTTTTTTTTTTTTTTTTTTACATAGGGATTAAATGGGGCATCCCACGAGGATTCAACTCACAATTCAGTAATTATCGATCTGAGGGACTAACTTTAAAGAAAATCACCCTCTATCCAGACGACGGTGGGTAGCCACTGCTAGTAAAATATACAGTCATGGCATCTTTTTGAAATTGATGAATTTCATCAATTGATACAATTTGTAAGTTATATAGTATGGCGTTATTTTCGTATTTGCCTGGGGAGTTGACTGCCTGTTTTAGTTTCGCTGGTTCCCGCTAGGTGCCTTTGATATTTAAGCGGCTGATTTGAACGTCTCTTTCTCTTTTCCTGTTGCTCGACCTACGAGACACCACTATGGGTTAGACTCTGTCTACCCCCTTCTCGTTGGGGCTTCGGCCCTTAATACTGGCCACTCACTGCTAGTCTCTTGTATGATATATGACTATCCCTTAGTCATGTATCCGTAACTATGTTTTATGTACATTTAGGTATCTCTTTGATACCTAAATATCTTGTATTTTACCATTCATGAATGTGTCATTATCTCTACTCTTGTATATGTATTTTATTAACTTATGTATGTATGTTTATGTACACCTCTATGTATTATGTACCCTGTTTATTCTGTGCTGTATATAAAATGTTTTGTCTATCAACCTTTTCGGGGTTGTATGTTCAATTATGACTTTGAACCTTACAATAGGAATAAAATTGATCAAAAGCAACAATCATAAAGTTATCAATATCATAAAATAATTGTAGGTGTTTAAAACTTGATGACTTTTACAAACAGGTATGTTGGCTTAAAACTAATATGTTCTGAAAGACTATCTATTGCAAGATTATATATTTTAAAAGTATGAAGATAGAACATTATCCATAGTATAAACAGGTGTTCAATAGCAAAAGAAATATTTACAAATTAAAATATTCACAAGATTAGAAAAATATAAAAACCTTTTCAAAAATATAAATAAAATGAAGAGATAATGAAATAATTTATTCTCAGTATAAAATAATTTTAGCAAAATTATTTAAATTTGAAAATTAAACTTTATTAAATGTTTGACAAAATATTTTAGATTAAATTTTTTTTTTTTTTTTTTTTAATGTATTTGGGAGGGTGGGGAGTATAGTAATTCCACTACGAGGATTTAACATTCCATTAAATCCTAATGGATATCAAGAATCTACAGAAAACTCAATAAAATGGAAAATAATACCAAAGTATTTGATGGTGAGGATTTAAATAAAATTGAAAAATGATAAAAATGTTTTTTCACACACTGATTATTTTGATGTACTATATCTTCTCTTATTAGGAATGTAGGAAGCGCGTGGTGTAATGGTTAAAGTCATGGGAAATGGCATGTTATTAGCGCATTTAAAATCCTGCAATGTGTCTTAGATATCACTAAGAAATAAAGGTTTACATAATATATGATGTGGTTAATTTGCATACGGGTTTTAACAAAACCAGGTTTAATATCTAATTACTTGGTGTTATTGATCTCTAATATCATTGTTTTATTCTCCAACGAATTAAAATCAATCCTGTGAATGAATTTCTATAGAAACCAATTAAAATATAATTAAAATAAGTGTAATCTTTTTTTTTTTCCTTAGTCTTTCTAATTTAAGTTATTTCATTAGATTAAAACTTAAATATTTACACCCAGTGGAGGGAGCATATTCTTGCTAGTAATTGTGATATATTCTAAATATTATTTACAATAAGATTTTCAAAGCAAAATATCCATCAATAGAAAAATGTCTACAACTGTAATGAGAAACGACATTAGATAGAAAAGAATCATTTGAGTCTTTCCACCTATTTTGCTTGATAGACACTCAAGTCAATTTAAGGTGAGGATGTTTATTAAAAAACAATTGAACTACAAGGATGTTTGTACAAGTTCTTTTCTTTTGTTCAAGACAAAACAAGTAAAAAAGAAGAGACAACAGACAAAGTTATGAAAAATTAATTGTTCTATCTACAATATTAATTCTTAACGTCCAATACTGTCTCATTCCACCCGGCGAAGTCACATTCATTTTCACGTTCATTTTCCTGATCTACCCAGATGATAGCCTTTGTTTAAATGTAATATTAAACATTTAGATGTCTTTGATTTATGGGAAATAACAGGTAACTTTAAATGAAAATGATATTTTTTAGCCATTTTTTTAAATTTTTTAAATGGTTATATGAATTGGGCTCTGGACTTTAAAAATTCTGAACAGGATGTTAAGAGTTAAACAGGTATCATTATACCAAAAGTATTGTTGCTATTTAAAATTAGATTAAAAAAGAGAAATATTAAAAGTCTGATATTCTAGTTCTTTCACACACTTTTTATTTGATGCTGCACCCCTTGTAACCAAATATTATTTCCATTCACACCCAAATAAATTAATTGAATATTAAATTACAAAATATAACTAATTTACCAGTTTTTAATACAGTTTATATGAGAAAAGAATTTAAACTATAAATGCAAACACACATTCAATTTTTGAATTTTTTTTTAATAGGAAAGATGGGTATGGTAGGCAGTGAGGAGATGATGTTTATTAGGTTGCAGATTTGAGTTACAAATCACCCAATTCTATGTTCAAATTGCTTATCTGGATGCTTAGTAAATAATGAAGATGGCTAAAACCAAAATATACAACACACATTTTTTTTTCTTCCTCTGTTGTTTATTGTCCAAGAAAATTCGAAAAAAATCATGAATTATTTAAAATAAATAAAAAATAAAAATAAAAAATACTTAAATAGCAAAAAAAATTTTTTTTTTTTAAAGAAAGGGTTCAATTTACAACTGATATTGCAACTAAGTATGAAGTGTTTACCTGTTTAGAATAATTAAAGATAAATTATACGCAGTACAAAAATGTAACACTAGGATTTTTTTAAACTGACTTCAGCATAAAATCAACCTTGAAAAATTGTAATAATAATGTTATAATTCTTGAAATTTGTAATAATAATAATGTTATTTTTGTTTTATCTCTGAAGTTACTTAATTCTTTTCAGATTAAATCCAATTGTCTCAAGAATCCTAACACCTTTAACTTTAAACATTTTCTCAAAACAAGAAGAGATTAAGAAAAAAGAAAAAAGCAGATCTTTCCCTTTCTATCTAAAATGGCCCAGATTTTATATCCAGTGTCAGACTTTAGTCCTTCCCTTTCAAATAATCCCTCCCACCACCACCACCATCACATATGACTACAGCACTTGTTTTGTTGTGTTCCATTTCTTATATTATATACCTGTTTAGTCATGTGGTTGGGGGTCTTGTGAAGTGGATGGAGACAAGGAAAATATACCGAACCAAATTAGCCAGTGCTCATTTTCGCATGAATAAATATAACAAATTGAAGCCTCCAAGTAAAAAAAAATGAAACATTTTGAAGTTTGAATATCTGATAAAATGAATTTATCAAATTACAATAAATAAATAATTTATTTAATTGATTGATTGATAATAATAATAAAAAAATCTCTGCAAAAACATGATATATAAAAAGTTTGAGGTATGTACTTAAAGAAAAAAAAAAAAAAAAAAAAAAAATGAATAAATAGTTTATCATTTTTGATTTTTAATAACCTGATATGATTTTATTTTTTAAACAAGCAATTATTTAGTAGAAAGTTTTATCTAACTATTTTTGGCTTTGATAATGTCGTCAGTCTTGACTTTTGGTTTGGTTTGTTTTGTTTTAACGGCATATCAACCTCAGTGGGTCATTTAATGCGATAAAGTTTTGAAATAAATCAATTCTTAATGGATAATACAATTTTTTATAAATACATTTTTCTATTTAACCCATAGATGGGACCTAACAGGTACTACCACTCCGGGTCAGAGTGGACTAGGGAGCAATGGTGATGAAGGGGTATCTTGACCTTTACTGGCAATATTAGTCTTATTGTAGATCAAACTACATTTTAGTTATAAAAATTGATGAGTTAGTTTTTAGATGAATTTTAACAATACAATTTTAAGTAATAAATATTGTCACTAAAAGTGTCTTTTCATCTGGATGTATCATGCTAAAACAAACTGGCAGGGTTATATAGTACAAGGTGTGTCAAAAAAAGTATTGAGATTTTTTTGTACTTTTTGACACTTACCTTGTATTCTGACAAAAATAAAAATAATAACATTCCATTCATTCATTTCTATCTTGGTAAATACAGCTTTAAACTTGGTACTTTTTTTGACACACCTTGTATATCTTTAGCTAGAAGTTCTAAAAATTAATTTTTTTTTTTTTTACCTATGGCCCCCCTTTGATTCCTATTTTACTAATGGTGACCCCCCCCCCCATAGCCATTTGATGTTTAAAGTCCTGTGTTTTAATCATTTAAATAATTAATTAAAATACTTTTTGCTTGTTATATTATGGGGGGGGGATAGGCCCCCGGTTGAGAACCTCTGCCTTAAGATATTCAATAATAATAATCCAGTTCTGTAAAAAGGGAGTCAATTAAATCTAAAATTTCATCTACTACAAATTCTTTCCAAGGTAGAAAAAAATCTCATTGAAAATTCCAAATTAATCAAAACAAATTTTGGGTTGCTGTTAAAAATCTAACATTTTCACCTTTTTAGATCTTTTAATTGCAAATTTTGATTATTTTAATTTTATAAATAATCTATGTACCTTTTTACCCAACATTTCACAATCCATTCTATCTACAGCCTTCTTCAGAGGTACTGTCTGAATGGAAGAGAGGGTCTTTTATTTCCACTGTAAAGCCAAAACAAAAATGATAGCAAACTTTTCTAATACACTGTCAGAAAAAGAGACCCCTTTTTCTATACAAACTGTACACTTGAAGATGACATAGAATAAAACAGCCAAAATATTATGTTGACAATATCAACGGACACAAGATTTGATTGTCTGAAAACAAAAAAAAAATCTGTCTACTCAAAATTATAGACAATTTTTTAATTGATTCATTTTTCTCTAAACATCAGAGATAAATATGTAATAAATAATACCTAATAACATCCATTTTTATTGGGCATAATGGTCCACTAAAAATAATAAAATTCTGGTATTTTTAGTTTAGAAAAAATTAAACTTTTATCTAAAAAATTGTTAGGGTGTACCTATTTATCAATAGATATTGTATATAAATTTGGATTATTAAAAAAAATATATTCAGATCCACAAAATTTATTATCAACTGGAAATTGATTTAATTCTCTATCAAATTAAATGTATTGATCTAATAAAATAATTGGTAATTTATGAGGAAGTGCGTCCCGGTCCTCCTACCTCAGAAATTGCTACCCCGGTGACTATTAAAATAACGTCCCCAGCTATGTCGGTGTTACTTGAAAGAAACAACCAACTTAGGGCGTTAAATGGTATTTTAAGAGGGGGGGGTCTCTTTTTGGGCGTAATTCTTGTTCATTTATAGAATTTGTCATAATTCTTGTTCATTTATTGTAATTTGTTGTAATTCTTGTTTAGATATGAAGATGGATATATAGTTTGGAATAGACCAGAGATAGATAAACAAAATAATAAGATAGATATGAACAAATGGAGATAGATAGATAGATATTTTCTACAAGTAAATGTATTTGTGGGTGTCACTTCTTTTTTGTCGTAATTCTTGTTTATTTAAACTAAAACAAGACATTAAACAAAACATGAATAAAAGAAAATCTGAGACGACATAGCTGGGGACGTTATTTTAATAGTCACGGGGTAGCAATTTCTGGAGGCGGAGACCGGGACCCGCACTTCCTCATAAATTACCAAAATATCACTTTGATCTGGCATTGTTCTTGGGTTTATGGTGATAAATGCACCATACATATAATATGCATCATTTTAATAATACGGTATAAGTATTGCATAAATGTAATACAGTATTTTTGAGGCATCTTACATAATACATTTGACTCTATAACCTCTTATGATAATAAAATATTGAAGATTTAAGAAAGAATAATTCTTTTTATTGACACACAAATTACGGATTATAAATCATCACCAAATATGAAATCGGGTTGAAAGTAAACAAAAATCTCAAAGAGTTTCCTCATATAAGTAAGGCAGAAGCAAAAAGAAAGCCGAGAAATAAAGAGAGAGAGAGAGAGAGAGAGAAAGCCAATGTAATTGCTCATATTAATCTCACCCTCTAATGTTATAAATCGAGAGGAAGTAAGTAGAACAGTTAAATGCTTGCTGTGTGTGTGTGTGTGTGTGTGGTGTGTTGTGTGTGTGTGTTCACAATCGAACTACACTTGAGGAATATTATTATTATTAATATTATTATACTAAACACATGGTATGCTAATGCACACTAGATGACAAAGTGTGAGAGTCATTTTGTTCATATTTGTAGATTTTTCCTCTTGGGTGAATGTATCCATTTCTCATCTTGTGATGAAGATGAATGACTTTGTTTTTTATTTTGGTTTTTTTTGTAATCAGCTTACGTCTGGGATAGAATTGGCTTGAGACAAGAAATACCTATAAGACACTGGACCAAAAGTCCATCAGACGTTATTACCTGCTGCCAGTTACATTGTTAATAATCACAAAATGCTAGAATGAAACTCATCATTTAAATTCTAAACGTCACCACCCAGAAAGGGTAGGAGTGATGCAGACAGTCAGTCATAGACAGTTCTAACCACTCTCGCAACCTGTTAAACATATCCATAACACAACTTACCATATATACTCATGTAATACGTCAATATATTTTAGATAACAAGTTATAAATTGAAGCCCCAGGGGCAGAGCTTAGAGATGACAACTGCATCTCTACAGCAGAGGGTAAACCCCCACCACACCACCACCGCTCCATTAAAAGGGGTGACACTAAATTGTAATCTGAATGATAAGGCTCCATTTTTGGAGTCTGGGGGAGTATGGAGTCACCCCTTTATGCATTATTTGCCAGCTCCAACTGCTAACCATGAATTAAACCTAAAATCACCAAGTATACTACAGAAATCTATCTATATATATATATATATATATACTTAGGGCAGCTGTGTATATATATATATGTCCGGAGGAAACTTCAAATAAAACAATTAACAACGAAAGTATAAGATATATATATATATATACATTAATATCACCAGGCTTGGTTTTGAAGCAAAAATAATAGAGCTTTGATTTATATTTTGTGAAGATAATTAGAAAGAAATTTAAATAACAGGGATTTTTTTTTCATTTAATATTTTAAGATAGTAGATATAACATTTCTTTTCAGAGTAGCTGGAATCAATGCAAGGTGCTATTTTTTTTAACCCAGGGACTTAAATTGGGCATCCCACAAGGATTCAACTCAGGATTCAGTAATAAGGATCTGCAGGATAGGACTAACTTTTTAAAAAATCCCCCTCTACCGCAGGCAATGCCGGGTGGCCGCTTGCTAGTGATTCATATAAAGAATCACCAATTTAGTTTTATTCAACAATGTATGAATGTCTGACAGAGAATTTTCTGTTCATAT